>JAUCBN010000072.1:0-1200000 GCA_035048815.1 Abelmoschus esculentus
CATTTAGACATGCACGCTCTAAACCCTAAAAAATGATCGAAAATGATGTTTAATCAAATTTTATGGGCTCAAAAATTTAACTATGGACTTTTGAACCTAATTATACAGCTTAATCTCAATTTTGGAGCTTTTTACTCAGTTAAATTTCGAAGGGGTTTACTCTAAAGCCCATTTAGACATGCACGCTCTAAACCCTAAAAAATGATCGAAAATGATGTTTAATGAAATTTTATGGGTGCAACTATTTAATTATGGGCTTTTGGACCTAATTATACATCTTAATCTCAAATTTGGAGCTTTTTACTCGGTTAAAATCTGAACGGGTTCACTCTAAAGCCCATTTAGACATGCACGCTCTAAACCCTAAAATATGATCGAAAATGATGTTTAATCAAATTTTATGGGCTCAAAAATTTAATTATGGACTTTTGACCCTAATTATACTGCTTAATCTCAAATTTTATACTTTTTACTCGGTTAAAATTCGAACGGGTTCACTCTAAAGCTCATTTAGACATGCACGCTCTGAACCCTACAAAACGATCGAAAATGATGTTTAATGAAATTTTATGGGTTCAACTATTTAATTATGGGCTTTTGGACCTAATTATACAACTTAATCTTAAGTTTGGTGCATTTTACTCAGTTAAAATTCGAACGGGTTCACACTAAAGCCCATTTAGACATGCACGCTCTAAACCCTAAAAAATGATCGAAAATGATGTTTAATCAAATTTTATGGGCTCAAAAATTTAACTATGGACTTTTGAACCTAATTATACAGCTTAATCTCAATTTTGGAGGTTTTTACTCAATTAAAATTCGAACGGGTTCACACTAAAGCCCATTTAGACATGCACGCTCTAAACCCTAAAAAATGATCGAAAATGATGTTTAATCAAATTTTATGGGCTCAAAAATTTAACTATGGACTTTTGAACCTAATTATACAGCTTAATCTCAATTTTGGAGCTTTTTACTCAGTTAAATTTCGAAGGGGTTCACTCTAAAGCCCATTTAGACATGCACGCTCTAAACCCTAAAAAATGATCGAAAATGATGTTTAATCAAATTTTATGGGCTCAAAATTTAATTATGGACTTTTGACCCTAATTATACTGCTTAATCTCAAATTTTATGCTTTTTACTCGGTTAAAATTCGAACGGGTTCACTCTAAAGCTCATTTAGACATGCACGCTCTGAACCCTACAAAACGATCGAAAATGATGTTTAATCAAATTTTATGGGCTCAAAAATTTAACTATGGACTTTTGAACCTAATTATACAGCTTAATCTCAATTTTGGAGCTTTTTACTCAGTTAAAATTCGAACGGGTTCACACTAAAGCCCATTTAGACATGCACGCTCTAAACCCTAAAAAATGATCGAAAATGATGTTTAATCAAATTTTATGGGCTCAAAATTGAACTATGGACTTTTGAACCTAATTATACAGCTTAATCTCAATTTTGGAGGTTTTTACTCAGTTAAAATTCGAACGGGTTCACACTAAAGCCCATTTAGACATGCACGCTCTAAACCCTAAAAAATGATCGAAAATGATGTTTAATCAAATTTTATGGGCTAAAAAATTTAACTATGGACTTTTGAACCTAATTATACAGCTTAATCTCAATTTTGGAGCTTTTTACTCAGTTAAATTTCGAAGGGGTTCACTCTAAAGCCCATTTAGACATGCACGCTCTAAACCCTAAAAAATGATCGAAAATGATGTTTAATCAAATTTTATGGGCTCAAAAATTTAACTATGGACTTTTGAACCTAATTATACAGCTTAATCTCAATTTTGGAGCTTTTTACTCAGTTAAAATTCGAACGGGTTCACACTAAAGCCCATTTAGACATGCACGCTCTAAACCCTAAAAAATGATCGAAAATGATGTTTAATCAAATTTTATGGGCTCAAAAATTTAACTATGGACTTTTGAACCTAATTATACCGCTTAATCTCAATTTTGGAGGTTTTTACTCAATTAAAATTCGAACGGGTTCACACTAAAGCGCATTTAGACATGCACGCTCTAAACCCTAAAAAATGATCGAAAATGATGTTTAATCAAATTTTATGGGCTCAAAAATTTAACTATGGACTTTTGAACCTAATTATACAGCTTAATCTCAATTTTGGAGCTTTTTACTCAGTTAAATTTCGAAGGGGTTCACTCTAAAGCCCATTTAGACATGCACGCTCTAAACCCTAAAAAATGATCGAAAATGATGTTTAATCAAATTTTACGGGCTCAAAAATTTAATTATGGACTTTTGACCCTAATTATACTGCTTAATCTCAAATTTTATGCTTTTTACTCGGTTAAAATTCGAACGGGTTCACTCTAAAGCTCATTTAGACATGCACGCTCTGAACCCTACAAAACGATCGAAAATGATGTTTAATGAAATTTTATAGGTTCAACTATTTAATTATGGGCTTTTGGACCTAATTATACAACTTAATCTCAAATTTGGTGCATTTTACTCAGTTAAAATTCGAACGGGTTCACACTAAAGCCCATTTAGACATGCACGCTCTAAACCCTAAAAAATGATCGAAAATGATGTTTAATCAAATTTTATGGGCTCAAAAATTTAACTATGGACTTTTGAACCTAATTATACAGCTTAATCTCAATTTTGGAGCTTTTTACTCAGTTAAATTTCGAAGGGGTTCACTCTAAAGCCCATTTAGACATGCACGCTCTAAACCCTAAAAAATGATCGAAAATGATGTTTAATCAAATTTTATGGGCTCAAAAATTTAACTATGGACTTTTGAACCTAATTATACAGCTTAATCTCAAATTTGGAGCTTTTTACTCGGTTAAAATCTGAACGGGTTCACTCTAAAGCCCATTTAGACATGCACGCTCTAAACCCTAAAAAATGATCGAAAATGATGTTTAATCAAATTTTATGGGCTCAAAAATTTAATTATGGACTTTTGACCCTAATTATACTGCTTAATCTCAAATTTTATGCTTTTTACTCGGTTAAAATTCGAACGGGTTCACTCTGAAGCTCATTTAGACATGCACGCTCTGAACCCTACAAAACGATCGAAAATGATGTTTAATGAAATTTTATGGGTTCAACTATTTAATTATGGGCTTTTGGACCTAATTATCCAACTTAATCTGAAGTTTGGTGCATTTTACTCAGTTAAAATTCGAACGGGTTCACACTTAAGCCCATTTAGACATGCACGCTCTAAACCCTAAAAAATGATCGAAAATGATGTTTAATCAAATTTTATGGGCTCAAAAATTTAACTATGGACTTTTGAACCTAATTATACAGCTTAATCTCAATTTTGGAGGTTTTTACTCAATTAAAATTCGAACGGGTTCACACTAAAGCGCATTTAGACATGCACGCTCTAAACCCTAAAAAATGATCGAAAATGATGTTTAATCAAATTTTATGGGCTCAAAAATTTAACTATGGACTTTTGAACCTAATTATACAGCTTAATCTCAATTTTGGAGCTTTTTACTCAGTTAAATTTCGAAGGGGTTCACTCTAAAGCCCATTTAGACATGCACGCTCTAAACCCTAAAAAATGATCGAAAATGATGTTTAATCAAATTTTACGGGCTCAAAAATTTAATTATGGACTTTTGACCCTAATTATACTGCTTAATCTCAAATTTTATGCTTTTTACTCGGTTAAAATTCGAACGGGTTCACTCTAAAGCTCATTTAGACATGCACGCTCTGAACCCTACAAAACGATCGAAAATGATGTTTAATGAAATTTTATAGGTTCAACTATTTAATTATGGGCTTTTGGACCTAATTATACAACTTAATCTCAAATTTGGTGCATTTTACTCAGTTAAAATTCGAACGGGTTCACACTAAAGCCCATTTAGACATGCACGCTCTAAACCCTAAAAAATGATCGAAAATGATGTTTAATCAAATTTTATGGGCTCAAAAATTTAACTATGGACTTTTGAACCTAATTATACAGCTTAATCTCAATTTTGGAGCTTTTTACTCAGTTAAATTTCGAAGGGGTTTACTCTAAAGCCCATTTAGACATGCACGCTCTAAACCCTAAAAAATGATCGAAAATGATGTTTAATGAAATTTTATGGGTGCAACTATTTAATTATGGGCTTTTGGACCTAATTATACATCTTAATCTCAAATTTGGAGCTTTTTACTCGGTTAAAATCTGAACGGGTTCACTCTAAAGCCCATTTAGACATGCACGCTCTAAACCCTAAAAAATGATCGAAAATGATGTTTAATCAAATTTTATGGGCTCAAAAATTTAATTATGGACTTTTGACCCTAATTATACTGCTTAATCTCAAATTTTATACTTTTTACTCGGTTAAAATTCGAACGGGTTCACTCTAAAGCTCATTTAGACATGCACGCTCTGAACCCTACAAAACGATCGAAAATGATGTTTAATGAAATTTTATGGGTTCAACTATTTAATTATGGGCTTTTGGACCTAATTATACAACTTAATCTGAAGTTTGGTGCATTTTACTCAGTTAAAATTCGAACGGGTTCACACTAAAGCCCATTTAGACATGCACGCTCTAAACCCTAAAAAATGATCGAAAATGATGTTTAATCAAATTTTATGGGCTCAAAAATTTAACTATGGACTTTTGAACCTAATTATACAGCTTAATCTCAATTTTGGAGGTTTTTACTCAATTAAAATTCGAACGGGTTCACACTAAAGCCCATTTAGACATGCACGCTCTAAACCCTAAAAAATGATCGAAAATGATGTTTAATCAAATTTTATGGGCTCAAAAATTTAACTATGGACTTTTGAACCTAATTATACAGCTTAATCTCAATTTTGGAGCTTTTTACTCAGTTAAATTTCGAAGGGGTTCACTCTAAAGCCCATTTAGACATGCACGCTCTAAACCCTAAAAAATGATCGAAAATGATGTTTAATCAAATTTTATGGGCTCAAAAATTTAATTATGGACTTTTGACCCTAATTATACTGCTTAATCTCAAATTTTATGCTTTTTACTCGGTTAAAATTCGAACGGGTTCACTCTAAAGCTCATTTAGACATGCACGCTCTGAACCCTACAAAACGATCGAAAATGATGTTTAATCAAATTTTATGGGCTCAAAAATTTAACTATGGACTTTTGAACCTAATTATACAGCTTAATCTCAATTTTGGAGCTTTTTACTCAGTTAAAATTCGAACGGGTTCACACTAAAGCCCATTTAGACATGCACGCTCTAAACCCTAAAAAATGATCGAAAATGATGTTTAATCAAATTTTATGGGCTCAAAAATTGAACTATGGACTTTTGAACCTAATTATACAGCTTAATCTCAATTTTGGAGGTTTTTACTCAATTAAAATTCGAACGGGTTCACACTAAAGCCCATTTAGACATGCACGCTCTAAACCCTAAAAAATGATCGAAAATGATGTTTAATCAAATTTTATGGGCTAAAAAATTTAACTATGGACTTTTGAACCTAATTATACAGCTTAATCTCAATTTTGGAGCTTTTTACTCAGTTAAATTTCGAAGGGGTTCACTCTAAAGCCCATTTAGACATGCACGCTCTAAACCCTAAAAAATGATCGAAAATGATGTTTAATCAAATTTTATGGGCTCAAAAATTTAACTATGGACTTTTGAACCTAATTATACAGCTTAATCTCAATTTTGGAGCTTTTTACTCAGTTAAAATTCGAACGGGTTCACACTAAAGCCCATTTAGACATGCACGCTCTAAACCCTAAAAAATGATCGAAAATGATGTTTAATCAAATTTTATGGGCTCAAAAATTTAACTATGGACTTTTGACCCTAATTATACTGCTTAATCTCAAATTTTATGCTTTTTACACGGTTAAAATTCGAACGGGTTCACTCTAAAGCTCATTTAGACATGCACGCTCTGAACCCTACAAAACGATCGAAAATGATGTTTAATGAAATTTTATAGGTTCAACTATTTAATTATGGGCTTTTGGACCTAATTATACAACTTAATCTCAAATTTGGTGCATTTTACTCAGTTAAAATTCGAACGGGTTCACACTAAAGCCCATTTAGACATGCACGCTCTAAACCCTAAAAAATGATCGAAAATGATGTTTAATCAAATTTTATGGGCTCAAAAATTTAACTATGGACTTTTGAACCTAATTATACAGCTTAATCTCAATTTTGGAGCTTTTTACTCAGTTAAATTTTGAAGGGGTTTACTCTAAAGCCCATTTAGACATGCACGCTCTAAACCCTAAAAAATGATCGAAAATGATGTTTAATGAAATTTTATGGGTGCAACTATTTAATTATGGGCTTTTGGACCTAATTATACATCTTAATCTCAAATTTGGAGCTTTTTACTCGGTTAAAATCTGAACGGGTTCACTCTAAAGCCCATTTAGACATGCACGCTCTAAACCCTAAAAAATGATCGAAAATGATGTTTAATCAAATTTTATGGGCTCAAAAATTTAATTATGGACTTTTGACCCTAATTATACTGCTTAATCTCAAATTTTATGCTTTTTACTCGGTTAAAATTCGAACGGGTTCACTCTAAAGCTCATTTAGACATGCACGCTCTGAACCCTACAAAACGATCGAAAATGATGTTTAATGAAATTTTATGGGTTCAACTATTTAATTATGGGCTTTTGGACCTAATTATACAACTTAATCTGAAGTTTGGTGCATTTTACTCAGTTAAAATTCGAACGGGTTCACACTAAAGCCCATTTAGACATGCACGCTCTAAACCCTAAAAAATGATCGAAAATGATGTTTAATCAAATTTTATGGGCTCAAAAATTTAACTATGGACTTTTGAACCTAATTATACAGCTTAATCTCAATTTTGGAGGTTTTTACTCAATTAAAATTCGAACGGGTTCACACTAAAGCCCATTTAGACATGCACGCTCTAAACCCTAAAAAATGATCGAAAATGATGTTTAATCAAATTTTATGGGCTCAAAAATTTAACTATGGACTTTTGAACCTAATTATACAGCTTAATCTCAATTTTGGAGCTTTTTACTCAGTTAAATTTCGAAGGGGTTCACTCTAAAGCCCATTTAGACATGCACGCTCTAAACCCTAAAAAATGATCGAAAATGATGTTTAATCAAATTTTATGGGCTCAAAAATTTAACTATGGACTTTTGAACCTAATTATACAGCTTAATCTCAATTTTGGAGCTTTTTACTCAGTTAAAATTCGAACGGGTTCACACTAAAGCCCATTTAGACATGCACGCTCTAAACCCTAAAAAATGATCGAAAATGATGTTTAATCAAATTTTATGGGCTCAAAAATTTAATTATGGACTTTTGACCCTAATTATACTGCTTAATCTCAAATTTTATGCTTTTTACTCGGTTAAAATTCGAACGGGTTCACTCTAAAGCTCATTTAGACATGCACGCTCTGAACCATACAAAACGATCGAAAATGATGTTTAATCAAATTTTATGGGCTCAAAAATTTAACTATGGACTTTTGAACCTAATTATACAGCTTAATCTCAATTTTGGAGCTTTTTACTCAGTTAAAATTCGAACGGGTTCACACTAAAGCCCATTTAGACATGCACGCTCTAAACCCTAAAAAATGATCGAAAATGATGTTTAATCAAATTTTATGGGCTCAAAAATTGAACTATGGACTTTTGAACCTAATTATACAGCTTAATCTCAATTTTGGAGGTTTTTACTCAATTAAAATTCGAACGGGTTCACACTAAAGCCCATTTAGACATGCACCCTCTAAACCCTAAAAAATGATCGAAAATGATGTTTAATCAAATTTTATGGGCTCAAAAATTTAACTATGGACTTTTGAACCTAATTATACAGCTTAATCTCAATTTTGGAGCTTTTTACTCAGTTAAATTTCGAAGGGGTTCACTCTAAAGCCCATTTAGACATGCACGCTCTAAACCCTAAAAAATGATCGAAAATGATGTTTAATCAAATTTTATGGGCTCAAAAATTTAACTATGGACTTTTGAACCTAATTATACAGCTTAATCTCAATTTTGGAGCTTTTTACTCAGTTAAATTTCGAAGGGGTTCACTCTAAAGCCCATTTAGACATGCACGCTCTAAACCCTAAAAAATGATCGAAAATGATGTTTAATCAAATTTTATGGGCTCAAAAATTTAATTATGGACTTTTGACCCTAATTATACTGCTTAATCTCAAATTTTATGCTTTTTACTCGGTTAAAATTCGAACGGGTTCACTCTAAAGCTCATTTAGACATGCACGCTCTGAACCCTACAAAACGATCGAAAATGATGTTTAATGAAATTTTATAGGTTCAACTATTTAATTATGGGCTTTTGGACCTAATTATACAACTTAATCTCAAATTTGGTGCATTTTACTCAGTTAAAATTCGAACGGGTTCACACTAAAGCCCATTTAGACATGCACGCTCTAAACCCTAAAAAATGATCGAAAATGATGTTTAATCAAATTTTATGGGCTCAAAAATTGAATTATGGACTTTTGAACCTAATTATACAGCTTAATCTCAATTTTAGAGCTTTTTACTCAGTTAAATTTCGAAGGGGTTCACACTAAAGCCCATTTAGACATGCACGCTCTAAACCCTAAAAAATGATCGAAAATGATGTTTAATCAAATTTTATGGGCTCAAAAATTGAACTATGGACTTTTGAACCTAATTATACAGCTTAATCTCAATTTTGGAGGTTTTTACTCAATTAAAATTCGAACGGGTTCACACTAAAGCCCATTTAGACATGCACGCTCTAAACCCTAAAAAATGATCGAAAATGATGTTTAATCAAATTTTATGGGCTCAAAAATTTAACTATGGACTTTTGAACCTAATTATACAGCTTAATCTCAATTTTGGAGGTTTTTACTCAATTAAAATTCGAACGGGTTCACACTAAAGCCCATTTAGACATGCACGCTCTAAACCCTAAAAAATGATCGAAAATGATGTTTAATCAAATTTTATGGGCTCAAAAATTTAACTATGGACTTTTGAACCTAATTATACAGCTTAATCTCAATTTTGGAGCTTTTTACTCAGTTAAATTTCGAAGGGGTTCACTCTAAAGCCCATTTAGACATGCACGCTCTAAACCCTAAAAAATGATCGAAAATGATGTTTAATCAAATTTTATGGGCTCAAAAATTTAATTATGGACTTTTGACCCTAATTATACTGCTTAATCTCAAATTTTATGCTTTTTACTCGGTTAAAATTCGAACGGGTTCACTCTAAAGCTCATTTAGACATGCACGCTCTGAACCATACAAAACGATCGAAAATGATGTTTAATCAAATTTTATGGGCTCAAAAATTTAACTATGGACTTTTGAACCTAATTATACAGCTTAATCTCAATTTTGGAGCTTTTTACTCAGTTAAAATTCGAACGGGTTCACACTAAAGCCCATTTAGACATGCACGCTCTAAACCCTAAAAAATGATCGAAAATGATGTTTAATCAAATTTTATGGGCTCAAAAATTGAACTATGGACTTTTGAACCTAATTATACAGCTTAATCTCAATTTTGGAGGTTTTTACTCAATTAAAATTCGAACGGGTTCACACTAAAGCCCATTTAGACATGCACGCTCTAAACCCTAAAAAATGATCGAAAATGATGTTTAATCAAATTTTATGGGCTCAAAAATTTAACTATGGACTTTTGAACCTAATTATACAGCTTAATCTCAATTTTGGAGCTTTTTACTCAGTTAAATTTCGAAGGGGTTCACTCTAAAGCCCATTTAGACATGCACGCTCTAAACCCTAAAAAATGATCGAAAATGATGTTTAATCAAATTTTATGGGCTCAAAAATTTAACTATGGACTTTTGAACCTAATTATACAGCTTAATCTCAATTTTGGAGCTTTTTACTCAGTTAAATTTCGAAGGGGTTCACTCTAAAGCCCATTTAGACATGCACGCTCTAAACCCTAAAAAATGATCGAAAATGATGTTTAATCAAATTTTATGGGCTCAAAAATTTAACTATGGACTTTTGAACCTAATTATACAGCTTAATCTCAATTTTGGAGCTTTTTACTCAGTTAAAATTCGAACGGGTTCACACTAAAGCCCATTTAGACATGCACGCTCTAAACCCTAAAAAATGATCGAAAATGATGTTTAATCAAATTTTATGGGCTCAAAAATTTAACTATGGACTTTTGAACCTAATTATACAGCTTAATCTCAATTTTGGAGCTTTTTACTCAGTTAAATTTCGAAGGGGTTTACTCTAAAGCCCATTTAGACATGCACGCTCTAAACCCTAAAAAATGATCGAAAATGATGTTTAATGAAATTTTATGGGTGCAACTATTTAATTATGGGCTTTTGGACCTAATTATACATCTTAATCTCAAATTTGGAGCTTTTTACTCGGTTAAAATTTGAACGGGTTCACTCTAAAGCCCATTTAGACATGCACGCTCTAAACCCTAAAAAATGATCGAAAATGATGTTTAATCAAATTTTATGGGTTCAACTATTTAATTATGGGCTTTTGGACCTAATTATACAACTTAATCTCAAATTTTGAGCATTTTACTCAGTTAAAATTCGAACGGGTTCACACTAAAGCCCATTTAGACATGCACGCTCTAAAACCTAAAAAGTGATCGAAAATGATGTTTAATCAAATTTTATGGGCTCAAAAATTTAACTATGGACTTTTGAACCTAATTATACAGCTTAATCTCAATTTTGGAGGTTTTTACTCAATTAAAATTCGAACGGGTTCACACTAAAGCCCATTTAGACATGCACCCTCTAAACCCTAAAAAATGATCGAAAATGATGTTTAATCAAATTTTATGGGCTCAAAAATTTAACTATGGACTTTTGAACCTAATTATACAGCTTAATCTCAATTTTGGAGCTTTTTACTCAGTTAAATTTCGAAGGGGTTCACTCTAAAGCCCATTTAGACATGCACGCTCTAAACCCTAAAAAATGATCGAAAATGATGTTTAATCAAATTTTATGGGCTCAAAAATTTAACTATGGACTTTTGAACCTAATTATACAGCTTAATCTCAATTTTGGAGCTTTTTACTCAGTTAAATTTCGAAGGGGTTCACTCTAAAGCCCATTTAGACATGCACGCTCTAAACCCTAAAAAATGATCGAAAATGATGTTTAATCAAATTTTATGGGCTCAAAAATTTAATTATGGACTTTTGACCCTAATTATACTGCTTAATCTCAAATTTTATGCTTTTTACTCGGTTAAAATTCGAACGGGTTCACTCTAAAGCTCATTTAGACATGCACGCTCTGAACCCTACAAAACGATCGAAAATGATGTTTAATGAAATTTTATAGGTTCAACTATTTAATTATGGGCTTTTGGACCTAATTATACAACTTAATCTCAAATTTGGTGCATTTTACTCAGTTAAAATTCGAACGGGTTCACACTAAAGCCCATTTAGACATGCACGCTCTAAACCCTAAAAAATGATCGAAAATGATGTTTAATCAAATTTTATGGGCTCAAAAATTGAATTATGGACTTTTGAACCTAATTATACAGCTTAATCTCAATTTTAGAGCTTTTTACTCAGTTAAATTTCGAAGGGGTTCACACTAAAGCCCATTTAGACATGCACGCTCTAAACCCTAAAAAATGATCGAAAATGATGTTTAATCAAATTTTATGGGCTCAAAAATTGAACTATGGACTTTTGAACCTAATTATACAGCTTAATCTCAATTTTGGAGGTTTTTACTCAATTAAAATTCGAACGGGTTCACACTAAAGCCCATTTAGACATGCACGCTCTAAACCCTAAAAAATGATCGAAAATGATGTTTAATCAAATTTTATGGGCTCAAAAATTTAACTATGGACTTTTGAACCTAATTATACAGCTTAATCTCAATTTTGGAGGTTTTTACTCAATTAAAATTCGAACGGGTTCACACTAAAGCCCATTTAGACATGCACGCTCTAAACCCTAAAAAATGATCGAAAATGATGTTTAATCAAATTTTATGGGCTCAAAAATTTAACTATGGACTTTTGAACCTAATTATACAGCTTAATCTCAATTTTGGAGCTTTTTACTCAGTTAAATTTCGAAGGGGTTCACTCTAAAGCCCATTTAGACATGCACGCTCTAAACCCTAAAAAATGATCGAAAATGATGTTTAATCAAATTTTATGGGCTCAAAAATTTAATTATGGACTTTTGACCCTAATTATACTGCTTAATCTCAAATTTTATGCTTTTTACTCGGTTAAAATTCGAACGGGTTCACTCTAAAGCTCATTTAGACATGCACGCTCTGAACCATACAAAACGATCGAAAATGATGTTTAATCAAATTTTATGGGCTCAAAAATTTAACTATGGACTTTTGAACCTAATTATACAGCTTAATCTCAATTTTGGAGCTTTTTACTCAGTTAAAATTCGAACGGGTTCACACTAAAGCCCATTTAGACATGCACGCTCTAAACCCTAAAAAATGATCGAAAATGATGTTTAATCAAATTTTATGGGCTCAAAAATTGAACTATGGACTTTTGAACCTAATTATACAGCTTAATCTCAATTTTGGAGGTTTTTACTCAATTAAAATTCGAACGGGTTCACACTAAAGCCCATTTAGACATGCACGCTCTAAACCCTAAAAAATGATCGAAAATGATGTTTAATCAAATTTTATGGGCTCAAAAATTTAACTATGGACTTTTGAACCTAATTATACAGCTTAATCTCAATTTTGGAGCTTTTTACTCAGTTAAATTTCGAAGGGGTTCACTCTAAAGCCCATTTAGACATGCACGCTCTAAACCCTAAAAAATGATCGAAAATGATGTTTAATCAAATTTTATGGGCTCAAAAATTTAACTATGGACTTTTGAACCTAATTATACAGCTTAATCTCAATTTTGGAGCTTTTTACTCAGTTAAATTTCGAAGGGGTTCACTCTAAAGCCCATTTAGACATGCACGCTCTAAACCCTAAAAAATGATCGAAAATGATGTTTAATCAAATTTTATGGGCTCAAAAATTTAACTATGGACTTTTGAACCTAATTATACAGCTTAATCTCAATTTTGGAGCTTTTTACTCAGTTAAAATTCGAACGGGTTCACACTAAAGCCCATTTAGACATGCACGCTCTAAACCCTAAAAAATGATCGAAAATGATGTTTAATCAAATTTTATGGGCTCAAAAATTTAACTATGGACTTTTGAACCTAATTATACAGCTTAATCTCAATTTTGGAGCTTTTTACTCAGTTAAATTTCGAAGGGGTTTACTCTAAAGCCCATTTAGACATGCACGCTCTAAACCCTAAAAAATGATCGAAAATGATGTTTAATGAAATTTTATGGGTGCAACTATTTAATTATGGGCTTTTGGACCTAATTATACATCTTAATCTCAAATTTGGAGCTTTTTACTCGGTTAAAATTTGAACGGGTTCACTCTAAAGCCCATTTAGACATGCACGCTCTAAACCCTAAAAAATGATCGAAAATGATGTTTAATCAAATTTTATGGGTTCAACTATTTAATTATGGGCTTTTGGACCTAATTATACAACTTAATCTCAAATTTTGAGCATTTTACTCAGTTAAAATTCGAACGGGTTCACACTAAAGCCCATTTAGACATGCACGCTCTAAAACCTAAAAAGTGATCGAAAATGATGTTTAATCAAATTTTATGGGCTCAAAAATTTAATTATGGACTTTTGACCCTAATTATACTGCTTAATCTCAAATTTTATGCTTTTTACACGGTTAAATTTCGAACAGGTTCACTCTAAAGCCCATTTAGACATGCACGCTCTAAACCCTAAAAAATGATCGAAAATGTTGTTTAATCAAATTTTATGGGCTCAAAAATTTAACTATGGACTTTTGAACCTAATTATACAGCTTAATCTCAATTTTAGAGATTTTTACTCAGTTAAATTTCGAAGGGGTTTACTCTAAAGCCCATTTAGACATGCACGCTCTAAACCCTAAAAAATGATCGAAAATGATGTTTAATCAAATTTTATGGGCTCAAAAATTTATCTATGGACTTTTGAACCTAATTATACAGCTTAATCTCAATTTTGGAGCTTTTTACTCAGTTAAATTTCGAAAGGGTTTACTCTAAAGCCCATTTAGACATGCACGCTCTAAACCCTAAAAAATGATCGAAAATGATGTTTAATAAAATTTTATGGGTTCAACTATTTAATTATGGGCTTTTGGACCTAATTATACAACTTAATCTCAAATTTGGAGCATTTTACTCAGTTAAAATTCGAACGGGTTCACACTAAAGCCCATTTAGACATGCACGCTCTAAACCCTAAAAAATGATCAAAAATGATGTTTAATCAAATTTTATGGGCTCAAAAATTTAATTATGGAATTTTGACCCTAATTATACTGCTTAATATCAAATTTTATGCTTTTTACACGGTTAAATTTCGAACAGGTTCACTCTAAAGCCCATTTAGACATGCACGCTCTAAACCCTAAAAAATGATCGAAAATGATGTTTAATCAAATTTTATGGGCTCAAAAATTTAACTATGGACTTTTGAACCTAATTATACAGCTTAATCTCAATTTTGGAGCTTTTTACTCAGTTAAATTTCGAAGGGGTTTACTCTAAAGCCCATTTAGACATGCACGCTCTAAACACTAAAAAATGATCGAAAATGATGTTTAATCAAATTTTATGGGCTCAAAAATTTAAATATGGACTTTTGAACCTAATTATACAGCTTAATCTCAATTTTGGAGCTTTTTACTCAGTTAAATTTCGAAGGGGTTTACTCTAAAGCCCATTTAGACATGCACGCTCTAAACCCTAAAAAATGATCGAAAATGATGATTAATCAAATTTTATGGGTTCAACTATTTAATTATGGGCTTTTGGACCTAATTATACAACTTAATCTCAAATTTGGAGCATTTTACTCAATTAAAATTCGAACGGGTTCACACTAAAGCCCATTTAGACATGCACGCTCTAAACCCTAAAAAGTGATCGAAAATGATGTTTAATCAAATTTTATGGGCTCAAAAATTTAATCATGGACTTTTGACCCTAATTATACTGCTTAATCTCAAATTTAATGCTTTTTACACGGTTAAATTTCGAACAGGTTCACTCTAAAGCCCATTTAGACATGCACGCTCTAAACCCTAAAAAATGATCGAAAATGATGTTTAATCAAATTTTATGGGTTCAACTATTTAATTATGGGCTTTTGGACCTAATTATACAACTTAATCTCAAATTTGGAGCATTTTACTCAGTTAAAATTCGAACGGGTTCACACTAAAGCCCATTTAGACATGCACGCTCTAAACCCTAAAAAATGATCAAAAATGATGTTTAATCAAATTTTATGGGCTCAAAAATTTAATTATGGAATTTTGACCCTAATTATACTGCTTAATCTCAAATTTTATGCTTTTTACACGGTTAAATTTCGAACAGGTTCACTCTAAAGCCCATTTAGACATGCACGCTCTAAACCCTAAAAAATGATCGAAAATGATGTTTAATCAAATTTTATGGGCTCAAAAATTTAACTATGGACTTTTGAACCTAATTATACAGCTTAATCTCAATTTTGGAGCTTTTTACTCAGTTAAATTTCGAAGGGGTTTACTCTAAAGCCCATTTAGACATGCACGCTCTAAACCCTAAAAAATGATCGAAAATGATGTTTAATCAAATTTTATGGGCTCAAAAATTTAAATATGGACTTTTGAACCTAATTATACAGCTTAATCTCAATTTTGGAGCTTTTTACTCAGTTAAATTTCGAAGGGGTTTACTCTAAAGCCCATTTAGACATGCACGCTCTAAACCCTAAAAAATGATCGAAAATGATGATTAATCAAATTTTATGGGTTCAACTATTTAATTATGGGCTTTTGGACCTAATTATACAACTTAATCTCAAATTTGGAGCATTTTACTCAATTAAAATTCGAACGGGTTCACACTAAAGCCCATTTAGACATGCACGCTCTAAACCCTAAAAAGTGATCGAAAATGATGTTTAATCAAATTTTATGGGCTCAAAAATTTAATCATGGACTTTTGACCCTAATTATACTGCTTAATCTCAAATTTTATGCTTTTTACACGGTTAAATTTCGAACAGGTTCACTCTAAAGCCCATTTAGACATGCACGCTCTAAACCCTAAAAAATGATCGAAAATGATGTTTAATCAAATTTTATGGGCTCAAAAATTTAACTATGGACATTTGAACCTAATTATACAGCTTAATCTCAATTTTGGAGCTTTTTACTCAGTTAAATTTCGTAGGGGTTTACTCTAAAGCCCATTTAGACATGCACGCTCTAAACCCTAAAAAATGATCGAAAATGATGTTTAATGAAATTTTATGGGTGCAACTATTTAATTATGGGCTTTTGGACCTAATTATACATCTTAATCTCAAATTTGGAGCTTTTTACTCGGTTAAAATCTGAACGGGTTCACTCTAAAGCCCATTTAGACATGCACGCTCTAAACCCTAAAAAATGATCGAAAATGATGTTTAATCAAATTTTATGGGCTCAAAAATTTAATTATGGACTTTTGACCCTAATTATACTACTTAATCTCAAATTTTATACTTTTTACTCGGTTAAAATTCGAACGGGTTCACTCTAAAGCTCATTTAGACAATCACGCTCTGAACCCTACAAAACGATCGAAAATAATGTTTAATGAAATTTTATGGGTTCAACTATTTAATTATGGGCTTTTGGACCTAATTATACAACTTAATCTGAAGTTTGGTGCATTTTACTCAGTTAAAATTCGAACGGGTTCACACTAAAGCCCATTTAGACATGCACGCTCTAAACCCTAAAAAATGATCGAAAATGATGTTTAATCAAATTTTATGGGCTCAAAAATTGAACTATGGACTTTTGAACCTAATTATACAGCTTAATCTCAATTTTGGAGGTTTTTACTCAATTAAAATTCGAACGGGTTCACACTAAAGCCCATTTAGACATGCACGCTCTAAACCCTAAAAAATGATCGAAAATGATGTTTAATCAAATTTTATGGGCTAAAAAATTTAACTATGGACTTTTGAACCTAATTATACAGCTTAATCTCAATTTTGGAGCTTTTTACTCAGTTAAATTTCGAAGGGGTTCACTCTAAAGCCCATTTAGACATGCACGCTCTAAACCCTAAAAAATGATCGAAAATGATGTTTAATCAAATTTTATGGGCTCAAAAATTTAACTATGGACTTTTGAACCTAATTATACAGCTTAATCTCAATTTTGGAGCTTTTTACTCAGTTAAATTTCGAAGGGGTTCACTCTAAAGCCCATTTAGACATGCACGCTCTAAACCCTAAAAAATGATCGAAAATGATGTTTAATCAAATTTTATGGGCTCAAAAATTTAACTATGGACTTTTGAACCTAATTATACAGCTTAATCTCAATTTTGGAGCTTTTTACTCAGTTAAAATTCGAACGGGTTCACACTAAAGCCCATTTAGACATGCACGCTCTAAACCCTAAAAAATGATCGAAAATGATGTTTAATCAAATATTATGGGCTCAAAAATTTAACTATGGACTTTTGAACCTAATTATACAGCTTAATCTCAATTTTGGAGCTTTTTACTCAGTTAAATTTCGAAGGGGTTCACTCTAAAGCCCATTTAGACATGCACACTCTAAACGCTAAAAAATGATCGAAAATGATGTTTAATCAAATTTTATGGGCTCAAAAATTTAATTATGGACTTTTGACCCTAATTATACTGCTTAATCTCAAATTTTATGCTTTTTACTCGGTTAAAATTCGAACGGGTTCACTCTAAAGCTCATTTAGACATGCACGCTCTGAACCCTACAAAACGATCGAAAATGATGTTTAATGAAATTTTATAGGTTCAACTATTTAATTATGGGCTTTTGGACCTAATTATACAACTTAATCTCAAATTTGGTGCATTTTACTCAGTTAAAATTCGAACGGGTTCACACTAAAGCCCATTTAGACATGCACGCTCTAAACCCTAAAAAATGATCGAAAATGATGTTTAATCAAATTTTATGGGCTCAAAAATTGAATTATGGACTTTTGAACCTAATTATACAGCTTAATCTCAATTTTAGAGCTTTTTACTCAGTTAAATTTCGAAGGGGTTCACACTAAAGCCCATTTAGACATGCACGCTCTAAACCCTAAAAAATGATCGAAAATGATGTTTAATCAAATTTTATGGGCTCAAAAATTTAATTATGGACTTTTGACCCTAATTATACTGCTTAATCTCAAATTTTATGCTTTTTACTCGGTTAAAATTCGAACGGGTTCACTCTAAAGCTCATTTAGACATGCACGCTCTGAACCATACAAAACGATCGAAAATGATGTTTAATCAAATTTTATGGGCTCAAAAATTTAACTATGGACTTTTGAACCTAATTATACAGCTTAATCTCAATTTTGGAGCTTTTTACTCAGTTAAAATTCGAACGGGTTCACACTAAAGCCCATTTAGACATGCACGCTCTAAACCCTAAAAAATGATCGAAAATGATGTTTAATCAAATTTTATGGGCTCAAAAATTTAACTATGGACTTTTGAACCTAATTATACAGCTTAATCTCAATTTTGGAGGTTTTTACTCAATTAAAATTCGAACGGGTTCACACTAAAGCGCATTTAGACATGCACGCTCTAAACCCTAAAAAATGATCGAAAATGATGTTTAATCAAATTTTATGGGCTCAAAAATTTAACTATGGACTTTTGAACCTAATTATACAGCTTAATCTCAATTTTGGAGCTTTTTACTCAGTTAAATTTCGAAGGGGTTCACTCTAAAGCCCATTTAGACATGCACGCTCTAAACCCTAAAAAATGATCGAAAATGATGTTTAATCAAATTTTACGGGCTCAAAAATTTAATTATGGACTTTTGACCCTAATTATACTGCTTAATCTCAAATTTTATGCTTTTTACTCGGTTAAAATTCGAACGGGTTCACTCTAAAGCTCATTTAGACATGCACGCTCTGAACCCTACAAAACGATCGAAAATGATGTTTAATGAAATTTTATAGGTTCAACTATTTAATTATGGGCTTTTGGACCTAATTATACAACTTAATCTCAAATTTGGTTCATTTTACTCAGTTAAAATTCGAACGGGTTCACACTAAAGCCCATTTAGACATGCACGCTCTAAACCCTAAAAAATGATCGAAAATGATGTTTAATCAAATTTTATGGGCTCAAAAATTTAACTATGGACTTTTGAACCTAATTATACAGCTTAATCTCAATTTTGGAGCTTTTTACTCAGTTAAATTTTGAAGGGGTTTACTCTAAAGCCCATTTAGACATGCACGCTCTAAACCCTAAAAAATGATCGAAAATGATGTTTAATGAAATTTTATGGGTGCAACTATTTAATTATGGGCTTTTGGACCTAATTATACATCTTAATCTCAAATTTGGAGCTTTTTACTCGGTTAAAATCTGAACGGGTTCACTCTAAAGCCCATTTAGACATGCACGCTCTAAACCCTAAAAAATGATCGAAAATGATGTTTAATCAAATTTTATGGGCTCAAAAATTTAATTATGGACTTTTGACCCTAATTATACTGCTTAATCTCAAATTTTATGCTTTTTACTCGGTTAAAATTCGAACGGGTTCACTCTAAAGCTCATTTAGACATGCACGCTCTGAACCCTACAAAACGATCGAAAATGATGTTTAATGAAATTTTATGGGTTCAACTATTTAATTATGGGCTTTTGGACCTAATTACACAACTTAATCTGAAGTTTGGTGCATTTTACTCAGTTAAAATTCGAACGGGTTCACACTAAAGCCCATTTAGACATGCACGCTCTAAACCCTAAAAAATGATCGAAAATGATGTTTAATCAAATTTTATGGGCTCAAAAATTGAACTATGGACTTTTGAACCTAATTATACAGCTTAATCTCAATTTTGGAGGTTTTTACTCAATTAAAATTCGAACGGGTTCACACTAAAGCCCATTTAGACATGCACGCTCTAAACCCTAAAAAATGATCGAAAATGATGTTTAATCAAATTTTATGGGCTCAAAAATTTAACTATGGACTTTTGAACCTAATTATACAGCTTAATCTCAATTTTGGAGGTTTTTACTCAATTAAAATTCGAACGGGTTCACACTAAAGCCCATTTAGACATGCACGCTCTAAACCCTAAAAAATGATCGAAAATGATGTTTAATCAAATTTTATGGGCTCAAAAATTTAACTATGGACTTTTGAACCTAATTATACAACTTAATCTCAATTTTGGAGCTTTTTACTCAGTTAAATTTCGAAGGGGTTCACTCTAAAGCCCATTTAGACATGCACGCTCTAAACCCTAAAAAATGATCGAAAATGATGTTTAATCAAATTTTATGGGCTCAAAAATTTAATTATGGACTTTTGACCCTAATTATACTGCTTAATCTCAAATTTTATGCTTTTTACTCGGTTAAAATTCGAACGGGTTCACTCTAAAGCTCATTTAGACATGCACGCTCTGAACCATACAAAACGATCGAAAATGATGTTTAATCAAATTTTATGGGCTCAAAAATTTAACTATGGACTTTTGAACCTAATTATACAGCTTAATCTCAATTTTGGAGCTTTTTACTCAGTTAAAATTCGAACGGGTTCACACTAAAGCCCATTTAGACATGCACGCTCTAAACCCTAAAAAATGATCGAAAATGATGTTTAATCAAATTTTATGGGCTCAAAAATTGAACTATGGACTTTTGAACCTAATTATACAGCTTAATCTCAATTTTGGAGGTTTTTACTCAATTAAAATTCGAACGGGTTCACACTAAAGCCCATTTAGACATGCACGCTCTAAACCCTAAAAAATGATCGAAAATGATGTTTAATCAAATTTTATGGGCTCAAAAATTTAACTATGGAGTTTTGAACCTAATTCTACAGCTTAATCTCAATTTTGGAGCTTTTTACTCAGTTAAATTTCGAAGGGGTTTACTCTAAAGCCCATTTAGACATGCACGCTCTAAACCCTAAAAAATGATCGAAAATGATGTTTAATCAAATTTTATGGGCTCAAAAATTTAAATATGGACTTTTGAACCTAATTATACAGCTTAATCTCAATTTTGGAGCTTTTTACTCAGTTAAATTTCGAAGGGGTTTACTCTAAAGCCCATTTAGACATGCACGCTCTAAACCCTAAAAAATGATCGAAAATGATGTTTAATCAAATTTTATGGGCTCAAAAATTTAACTATGGAGTTTTGAACCTAATTATACAGCTTAATCTCAATTTTAGAGCTTTTTACTCAGTTAAAATTCGAACGGGTTCACACTAAAGCCCATTTAGACATGCACGCTCTAAAACCTAAAAAGTGATCGAAAATGATGTTTAATCAAATTTTATGGGCTCAAAAATTTAATTATGGACTTTTGACCCTAATTATACTGCTTAATCTCAAATTTTATGCTTTTTACACGGTTAAATTTCGAACAGGTTCACTCTAAAGCCCATTTAGACATGCACGCTCTAAACCCTAAAAAATGATCGAAAATGTTGTTTAATCAAATTTTATGGGCTCAAAAATTTAACTATGGACTTTTGAACCTAATTATACAGCTTAATCTCAATTTTAGAGATTTTTACTCAGTTAAATTTCGAAGGGGTTTACTCTAAAGCCCATTTAGACATGCACGCTCTAAACCCTAAAAAATGATCGAAAATGATGTTTGATGAAATTTTATGGGCTCAAAAATTTATCTATGGACTTTTGAACCTAATTATACAGCTTAATCTCAATTTTGGAGCTTTTTACTCAGTTAAATTTCGAAAGGGTTTACTCTAAAGCCCATTTAGACATGCACGCTCTAAACCCTAAAAAATGATCGAAAATGATGTTTAATCAAATTTTATGGGTTCAACTATTTAATTATGAGCTTTTGGACCTAATTATACAACTTAATCTCAAATTTGGAGCATTTTACTCAGTTAAAATTCGAACGGGTTCACACTAAAGCCCATTTAGACATGCACGCTCTAAACCCTAAAAAATGATCAAAAATGATGTTTAATCAAATTTTATGGGCTCAAAAATTTAATTATGGAATTTTGACCCTAATTATACTGCTTAATATCAAATTTTATGCTTTTTACACGGTTAAATTTCGAACAGGTTCACTCTAAAGCCCATTTAGACATGCACGCTCTAAACCCTAAAAAATGATCGAAAATGATGTTTAATCAAATTTTATGGGCTCAAAAATTTAACTATGGACTTTTGAACCTAATTATACAGCTTAATCTCAATTTTGGAGCTTTTTACTCAGTTAAATTTCGAAGGGGTTTACTCTAAAGCCCATTTAGACATGCACGCTCTAAACCCTAAAAAATGATCGAAAATGATGTTTAATCAAATTTTATGGGCTCAAAAATTTAAATATGGACTTTTGAACCTAATTATACAGCTTAATCTCAATTTTGGAGCTTTTTACTCAGTTAAATTTCGAAGGGGTTTACTCTAAAGCCCATTTAGACATGCACGCTCTAAACCCTAAAAAATGATCGAAAATGATGATTAATCAAATTTTATGGGTTCAACTATTTAATTATGGGCTTTTGGACCTAATTATACAACTTAATCTCAAATTTGGAGCATTTTACTCAATTAAAATTCGAACGGGTTCACACTAAAGCCCATTTAGACATGCACGCTCTAAACCCTAAAAAGTGATCGAAAATGATGTTTAATCAAATTTTATGGGCTCAAAAATTTAATCATGGACTTTTGACCCTAATTATACTGCTTAATCTCAAATTTTATGCTTTTTACACGGTTAAATTTCGAACAGGTTCACTCTAAAGCCCATTTAGACATGCACGCTCTAAACCCTAAAAAATGATCGAAAATGATGTTTAATCAAATTTTATGGGTTCAACTATTTAATTATGGGCTTTTGGACCTAATTATACAACTTAATCTCAAATTTGGAGCATTTTACTCAGTTAAAATTCGAACGGGTTCACACTAAAGCCCATTTAGACATGCACGCTCTAAACCCTAAAAAATGATCAAAAATGATGTTTAATCAAATTTTATGGGCTCAAAAATTTAATTATGGAATTTTGACCCTAATTATACTGCTTAATCTCAAATTTTATGCTTTTTACACGGTTAAATTTCGAACAGGTTCACTCTAAAGCCCATTTAGACATGCACGCTCTAAACCCTAAAAAATGATCGAAAATGATGTTTAATCAAATTTTATGGGCTCAAAAATTTAACTATGGACTTTTGAACCTAATTATACAGCTTAATCTCAATTTTGGAGCTTTTTACTCAGTTAAATTTCGAAGGGGTTTACTCTAAAGCCCATTTAGACATGCACGCTCTAAACCCTAAAAAATGATCGAAAATGATGTTTAATCAAATTTTATGGGCTCAAAAATTTAAATATGGACTTTTGAACCTAATTATACAGCTTAATCTCAATTTTGGAGCTTTTTACTCAGTTAAATTTCGAAGGGGTTTACTCTAAAGCCCATTTAGACATGCACGCTCTAAACCCTAAAAAATGATCGAAAATGATGATTAATCAAATTTTATGGGTTCAACTATTTAATTATGGGCTTTTGGACCTAATTATACAACTTAATCTCAAATTTGGAGCATTTTACTCAATTAAAATTCGAACGGGTTCACACTAAAGCCCATTTAGACATGCACGCTCTAAACCCTAAAAAGTGATCGAAAATGATGTTTAATCAAATTTTATGGGCTCAAAAATTTAATCATGGACTTTTGACCCTAATTATACTGCATAATCTCAAATTTTATGCTTTTTACACGGTTAAATTTCGAACAGGTTCACTCTAAAGCCCATTTAGACATGCACGCTCTAAACCCTAAAAAATGATCGAAAATGATGTTTAATCAAATTTTATGGGCTCAAAAATTTAACTATGGACATTTGAACCTAATTATACAGCTTAATCTCAATTTTGGAGCTTTTTACTCAGTTAAATTTCGAAGGGGTTTACTCTAAAGCCCATTTAGACATGCACGCTCTAAACCCTAAAAAATGATCGAAAATGATGATTAATCAAATTTTATGGGTTCAACTATTTAATTATGGGCTTTTGGACCTAATTATACAACTTAATCTCAAATTTGGAGCATTTTACTCAATTAAAATTCGAACGGGTTCACACTAAAGCCCATTTAGACATGCACGCTCTAAACCCTAAAAAGTGATCGAAAATGATGTTTAATCAAATTTTATGGGCTCAAAAATTTAATCATGGACTTTTGACCCTAATTATACTGCTTAATCTCAAATTTTATGCTTTTTACACGGTTAAATTTCGAACAGGTTCACTCTAAAGCCCATTTAGACATGCACGCTCTAAACCCTAAAAAATGATCGAAAATGATGTTTAATCAAATTTTATGGGTTCAACTATTTAATTATGGGCTTTTGGACCTAATTATACAACTTAATCTCAAATTTGGAGCATTTTACTCAGTTAAAATTCGAACGGGTTCACACTAAAGCCCATTTAGACATGCACGCTCTAAACCCTAAAAAATGATCAAAAATGATGTTTAATCAAATTTTATGGGCTCAAAAATTTAATTATGGAATTTTGACCCTAATTATACTGCTTAATCTCAAATTTTATGCTTTTTACACGGTTAAATTTCGAACAGGTTCACTCTAAAGCCCATTTTGACATGCACGCTCTAAACCCTAAAAAATGATCGAAAATGATGTTTAATCAAATTTTATGGGCTCAAAAATTTAACTATGGACTTTTGAACCTAATTATACAGCTTAATCTCAATTTTGGAGCTTTTTACTCAGTTAAATTTCGAAGGGGTTTACTCTAAAGCCCATTTAGACATGCACGCTCTAAACCCTAAAAAATGATCGAAAATGATGTTTAATCAAATTTTATGGGCTCAAAAATTTAAATATGGGCTTTTGGACCTAATTATACAGCTTAATCTCAATTTTGGAGCTTTTTACTCAGTTAAATTTCGTAGGGGTTTACTCTAAAGCCCATTTAGACATGCACGCTCTAAACCCTAAAAAATGATCGAAAATGATGTTTAATCAAATTTTATGGGTTCAACTATTTATTATGGGCTTTTGGACCTAATTATACAACTTAATCTCAAATTTGGAGCATTTTACTCAGTTAAAATTCGAACGGGTTCACACTAAAGCCCATTTAGACATGCACGCTCTAAACCCTAAAAAGTGATCGAAAATGATGTTTAATCAAATTTTATGGGCTCAAAAATTTAACTATGGACATTTGAACCTAATTATACAGCTTAATCTCAATTTTGGAGCTTTTTACTCAGTTAAATTTCGAAGGGGTTTACTCTAAAGCCCATTTAGACATGCACGCTCTAAACCCTAAAAAATGATCGAAAATGATGATTAATCAAATTTTATGGGTTCAACTATTTAATTATGGGCTTTTGGACCTAATTATACAACTTAATCTCAAATTTGGAGCATTTTACTCAATTAAAATTCGAACGGGTTCACACTAAAGCCCATTTAGACATGCACGCTCTAAACCCTAAAAAGTGATCGAAAATGATGTTTAATCAAATTTTATGGGCTCAAAAATTTAATCATGGACTTTTGACCCTAATTATACTGCTTAATCTCAAATTTTATGCTTTTTACACGGTTAAATTTCGAACAGGTTCACTCTAAAGCCCATTTAGACATGCACGCTCTAAACCCTAAAAAATGATCGAAAATGATGTTTAATCAAATTTTATGGGCTCAAAAATTTAACTATGGACATTTGAACCTAATTATACAGCTTAATCTCAATTTTGGAGCTTTTTACTCAGTTAAATTTCGTAGGGGTTTACTCTAAAGCCCATTTAGACATGCACGCTCTAAACCCTAAAAAATGATCGAAAATGATGTTTAATCAAATTTTATGGGTTCAACTATTTAATTATGGGCTTTTGGACCTAATTATACAACTTAATCTCAAATTTGGAGCATTTTACTCAATTAAAATTCGAACGGGTTCACACTAAAGCCCATTTAGACATGCACGCTCTAAACCCTAAAAAGTGATCGAAAATGATGTTTAATCAAATTTTATGGGCTCAAAAATTTAATCATGGACTTTTGACCCTAATTATACTGCTTAATCTCAAATTTTATGCTTTTTACACGGTTAAATTTTGAACAGGTTCACTCTAAAGCCCATTTAGACATGCACGCTCTAAACCCTAAAAAATGATCGAAAATGATGTTTAATCAAATTTTATGGGCTCAAAAATTTAACTATGGACATTTGAACCTAATTATACAGCTTAATCTCAATTTTGGAGCTTTTTACTCAGTTAAATTTCGTAGGGGTTTACTCTAAAGCCCATTTAGACATGCACGCTCTAAACCCTAAAAAATGATCGAAAATGATGTTTAATCAAATTTTATGGGCTCAAAAATTTAAATATGGACTTTTGAACCTAATTATACAGCTTAATCTCAATTTTGGAGCTTTTTACTCAGTTAAATTTCGAAGGTGTTTACTCTAAAGCCCATTTAGACATGCACGCTCTAAACCCTATAAAATGATCGAAAATGATGTTTAATCAAATTTTATGGGTTCAACTATTTAATTATGGGCTTTTGGACCTAATTATAAAACTTAATCTCAAATTTGGAACATTTTACTCAGTTAAAATTCGAACGGGTTCACACTAAAGCCCATTTAGACATGCACGCTCTAAACCCTAAAAAGTGATCGAAAATGATGTTTAATCAAATTTTATGTGCTCAAAAATTTAATTATGGACTTTTGACCCTAATTATACTGCTTAATCTCAAATTTTATGCTTTTTACACGGTTAAATTTCGAACAGGTTCACTCTAAAGCCCATTTAGAGATGCACGCTCTAAACCCTAAAAAATGATCGAAAATGTTGTTTAATCAAATTTTATGGGCTCAAAAATTTAACTATGGACTTTTGAACCTAATTATACAGCTTAATCTCAATTTTAGAGATTTTTACTCAGTTAAATTTCGAAGGGGTTTACTCTAAAGCCCATTTAGACATGCACGCTCTAAACCCTAAAAAATGATCGAAAATGATGTTTAATCAAATTTTATGGGCTCAAAAATTTATCTATGGACTTTTGAACCTAATTATACAGCTTAATCTCAATTTTGGAGCTTTTTACTCAGTTAAATTTCGAAAGGGTTTACTCTAAAGCCCATTTAGACATGCACGCTCTAAACCCTAAAAAATGATCGAAAATGATGTTTAATCAAATTTTATGGGTTCAACTATTTAATTATGGGCTTTTGGACATAATTATACAACTTAATCTCAAATTTGGAGCATTTTACTCAGTTAAAATTCGAACGGGTTCACACTAAAGCCCATTTAGACATGCACGCTCTAAACCCTAAAAAATGATCAAAAATGATGTTTAATCAAATTTTATGGGCTCAAAAATTTAATTATGGAATTTTGACCCTAATTATACTGCTTAATATCAAATTTTATGCTTTTTACACGGTTAAATTTCGAACAGGTTCACTCTAAAGCCCATTTAGACATGCACGCTCTAAACCCTAAAAAATGATCGAAAATGATGTTTAATCAAATTTTATGGGCTCAAAAATTTAACTATGGACTTTTCAACCTAATTATACAGCTTAATCTCAATTTTGGATCTTTTTACTCAGTTAAATTTCGAAGGGGTTTACTCTAAAGCCCATTTAGACATGCACGCTCTAAACCCTAAAAAATGATCGAAAATGATGTTTAATCAAATTTTATGGGTTCAACTATTTAATTATGGGCTTTTGGACATAATTATACAACTTAATCTCAAATTTGGAGCATTTTACTCAGTTAAAATTCGAACGGGTTCACACTAAAGCCCATTTAGACATGCACGCTCTAAACCCTAAAAAATGATCAAAAATGATGTTTAATCAAATTTTATGGGCTCAAAAATTTAATTATGGAATTTTGACCCTAATTATACTGCTTAATATCAAATTTTATGCTTTTTACACGGTTAAATTTCGAACAGGTTCACTCTAAAGCCCATTTAGACATGCACGCTCTAAACCCTAAAAAATGATCGAAAATGATGTTTAATCAAATTTTATGGGCTCAAAAATTTAACTATGGACTTTTCAACCTAATTATACAGCTTAATCTCAATTTTGGATCTTTTTACTCAGTTAAATTTCGAAGGGGTTTACTCTAAAGCCCATTTAGACATGCACGCTCTAAACCCTAAAAAATGATCGAAAATGATGTTTAATCAAATTTTATGGGCTCAAAAATTTAAATATGGACTTTTGAACCTAATTATACAGCTTAATCTCAATTTTGGAGCTTTTTACTCAGTTAAATTTCGAAGGGGTTTACTCTAAAGCCCATTTAGACATGCACGCTCTAAACCCTAAAAAATGATCGAAAATGATGTTTAATCAAATTTTATGGGCTCAAAAATTTAACTATGGAGTTTTGAACCTAATTATACAGCTTAATCTCAATTTTGGAGCTTTTTACTCAGTTTAATTTCGAAGGGGTTTACTCTAAAGCCCATTTAGACATGCACGCTCTAAACCCTAAAAAATGATCGAAAATGATGTTTAATCAAATTTTATGGGTGCAACTATTTAATTATGGGCTTTTGGACCTAATTATACAACTTAATCTCAAATTTGGAGCATTTTACTCAATTAAAATTCGAACGGGTTCACACTAAAGCCCATTTAGACATGCACGCTCTAAACCCTAAAAAGTGATCGAAAATGATGTTTAATCAAATTTTATGGGCTCAAAAATTTAATCATGGACTTTTGACCCTAATTATACTGCTTAATCTCAAATTTTATGCTTTTTACACGGTTAAATTTCGAACAGGTTCACTCTAAAGCCCATTTAGACATGCACGCTCTAAACCCTAAAAAATGATCGAAAATGATGTTTAATCAAATTTTATGGGCTCAAAAATTTAACTATGGACATTTGAACCTAATTATACAGCTTAATCTCAATTTTGGAGCTTTTTACTCAGTTAAATTTCGTAGGGGTTTACTCTAAAGCCCATTTAGACATGCACGCTCTAAACCCTAAAAAATGATCGAAACTGATGTTTAATCAAATTTTATGGGTTCAACTATTTAATTATGGGCTTTTGGACCTAATTATACAACTTAGTCTCAAATTTGGAGCATTTTACTCAGTTAAAATTCGAACGGGTTCACACTAAAGCCCATTTAGACATGCACGCTCTAAACCCTAAAAAGTGATCGAAAATGATGTTTAATCAAATTTTATGGGCTCAAAAATTTAATTATGGACTTTTGACCCTAATTATACTGCTTAATCTCAAATTTTATGCTTTTTACACGATTAAATTTCGAACAGGTTCACTCTAAAGCCCATTTAGACATGCACGCTCTAAACCCTAAAAAATGATCGAAAATGATGTTTAATCAAATTTTATGGGCTCAAAAATTTAACTATGGACTTTTGAACCTAATTATACAGCTTAATCTCAATTTTAGAGCTTTTTACTCAGTTAAATTTCGAAGGGGTTCACTCTAAAGCCCATTTAGACATGCACGCTCTAAACCCTAAAAAATGATCGAAAATGATGTTTAATCAAATTTTATGGGCTCAAAAATTTAACTATGGACTTTTGAACCTAATTATACAGCTTAATCTCAATTTTGGAGCTTTTTACTCAGTTAAATTTCGAAGGTGTTTACTCTAAAGCCTATTTAGACATGCACGCTCTAAACCCTAAAAAATGATCGAAAATGATGTTTAATCAAATTTTATGGGTTCAACTATTTAATTATGGGCTTTTGGACCTAATTATAAAACTTAATCTCAAATTTGGAGCATTTTACTCAGTTAAAATTCGAACGGGTTCACACTAAAGCCCATTTAGACATGCACGCTCTAAACCCTAAAAAGTGATCGAAAATGATGTTTAATCAAATTTTATGGGCTCAAAAATTTAATTATGGACTTTTGACCCTAATTATACTGCTTAATCTCAAATTTTATGCTTTTTACACGGTTAAATTTCGAACAGGTTCACTCTAAAGCCCATTTAGACATGCACGCTCTAAACCCTAAAAAATGATCGAAAATGATGTTTAATCAAATTTTATGGGCTCAAAAATTTAACTATGGACTTTTGAACCTAATTCTACAGCTTAATCTCAATTTTGGAGCTTTTTACTCAGTTAAATTTCGAAGGGGTTTACTCTAAAGCCCATTTAGACATGCACGCTCTAAATCCTAAAAAATGATCGAAAATGATGTTTAATCAAATTTTATGGGCTCAAAAATTTAAATATGGACTTTTGAACCTAATTATACAGCTTAATCTCAATTTTGGAGCTTTTTACTCAGTTAAATTTCGAAGGGGTTTACTCTAAAGCCCATTTAGACATGCACGCTCTAAACCCTAAAAAATGATCGAAAATGATGTTTAATCAAATTTTATGGGCTCAAAAATTTAACTATGGAGTTTTGAACCTAATTATACAGCTTAATCTCAATTTTAGAGCTTTTTACTCAGTTAAATTTCGAAGGGGTTCACTCTAAAGCCCATTTAGACATGCACGCTCTAAACCCTAAAAAATGATCGAAAATGATGTTTAATCAAATTTTATGGGCTCAAAAATTTAACTATGGACTTTTGAACCTAATTATACAGCTTAATCTCAATTTTAGAGCTTTTTACTCAGTTAAATTTCGAAGGGGTTCACTCTAAAGCCCATTTAGACATGCACGCTCTAAACCCTAAAAAATGATCGAAAATGATGTTTAATCAAATTTTATGGGCTCAAAAATTTAACTATTGACTTTTGAACCTAATTATACAGCTTAATCTCAATTTTGGAGCTTTTTACTCAGTTAAATTTCGAAGGTGTTTACTCTAAAGCCCATTTAGACATGCACGCTCTAAACCCTAAAAAATGATCGAAAATGATGTTTAATCAAATTTTATGGGTTCAACTATTTAATTATGGGCTTTTGGACCTAATTATAAAACTTAATCTCAAATTTGGAGCATTTTACTCAGTTAAAATTCGAACGGGTTCACACTAAAGCCCATTTAGACATGCACGCTCTAAACCCTAAAAAGTGATCGAAAATGATGTTTAATCAAATTTTATGGGCTCAAAAATTTAATTATGGACTTTTGACCCTAATTATACTGCTTAATCTCAAATTTTATGCTTTTTACACGGTTAAATTTCGAACAGGTTCACTCTAAAGCCCATTTAGACATGCACGCTCTAAACCCTAAAAAATGATCGAAAATGATGTTTAATCAAATTTTATGGGCTCAAAAATTTAACTATGGACTTTTGAACCTAATTCTACAGCTTAATCTCAATTTTGGAGCTTTTTACTCAGTTAAATTTCGAAGGGGTTTACTCTAAAGCCCATTTAGACATGCACGCTCTAAACCCTAAAAAATGATCGAAAATGATGTTTAATCAAATTTTATGGGCTCAAAAATTTAAATATGGACTTTTGAACCTAATTATACAGCTTAATCTCAATTTTGGAGCTTTTTACTCAGTTAAATTTCGAAGGGGTTTACTCTAAAGCCCATTTAGACATGCACGCTCTAAACCCTAAAAAATGATCGAAAATGATGTTTAATCAAATTTTATGGGCTCAAAAATTTAACTATGGAGTTTTGAACCTAATTATACAGCTTAATCTCAATTTTGGAGCTTTTTACTCAGTTAAATTTCGAAGGGGTTTACTCTAAAGCCCATTTAGACATGCACGCTCTAAACCCTAAAAAATGATCGAAAATGATGTTTAATCAAATTTTATGGGTTCAACTATTTAATTATGGGCTTTTGGACCTAATTATACAACTTAATCTCAAATTTGGAGCATTTTACTCAATTAAAATTCGAACGGGTTCACACTAAAGCCCATTTAGACATGCACGCTCTAAACCCTAAAAAATGATCGAAAATGATGTTTAATCAAATTTTATGGGCTCAAAAATTTATCTATGGACTTTTGAACCTAATTATACAGCTTAATCTCAATTTTGGAGCTTTTTACTCAGTTAAATTTCGAAAGGGTTTACTCTAAAGCCCATTTAGACATGCACGCTCTAAACCCTAAAAAATGATCGAAAATGATGTTTAATCAAATTTTATGGGTTCAACTATTTAATTATGGGCTTTTGGACATAATTATACAACTTAATCTCAAATTTGGAGCATTTTACTCAGTTAAAATTCGAACGGGTTCACACTAAAGCCCATTTAGACATGCACGCTCTAAACCCTAAAAAATGATCAAAAATGATGTTTAATCAAATTTTATGGGCTCAAAAATTTAATTATGGAATTTTGACCCTAATTATACTGCTTAATATCAAATTTTATGCTTTTTACACGGTTAAATTTCGAACAGGTTCACTCTAAAGCCCATTTAGACATGCACGCTCTAAACCCTAAAAAATGATCGAAAATGATGTTTAATCAAATTTTATGGGCTCAAAAATTTAACTATGGACTTTTGAACCTAATTATACAGCTTAATCTCAATTTTGGATCTTTTTACTCAGTTAAATTTCGAAGGGGTTTACTCTAAAGCCCATTTAGACATGCACGCTCTAAACCCTAAAAAATGATCGAAAATGATGTTTAATCAAATTTTATGGGCTCAAAAATTTAAATATGGACTTTTGAACCTAATTATACAGCTTAATCTCAATTTTGGAGCTTTTTACTCAGTTAAATTTCGAAGGGGTTTACTCTAAAGCCCATTTAGACATGCACGCTCTAAACCCTAAAAAATGATCGAAAATGATGTTTAATCAAATTTTATGGGCTCAAAAATTTAACTATGGAGTTTTGAACCTAATTATACAGCTTAATCTCAATTTTGGAGCTTTTTACTCAGTTAAATTTCGAAGGGGTTTACTCTAAAGCCCATTTAGACATGCACGCTCTAAACCCTAAAAAATGATCGAAAATGATGTTTAATCAAATTTTATGGGTTCAACTATTTAATTATGGGCTTTTGGACCTAATTATACAACTTAGTCTCAAATTTGGAGCATTTTACTCAGTTAAAATTCGAACGGGTTCACACTAAAGCCCATTTAGACATGCACGCTCTAAACCCTAAAAAGTGATCGAAAATGATGTTTAATCAAATTTTATGGGCTCAAAAATTTAATCATGGACTTTTGACCCTAATTATACTGCTTAATCTCAAATTTTATGCTTTTTACACGGTTAAATTTCGAACAGGTTCACTCTAAAGCCCATTTAGACATGCACGCTCTAAACCCTAAAAAATGATCGAAAATGATGTTTAATCAAATTTTATGGGCTCAAAAATTTAACTATGGACTTTTGAACCTAATTATACAGCTTAATCTCAATTTTAGAGCTTTTTACTCAGTTAAATTTCGAAGGGGTTCACTCTAAAGCCCATTTAGACATGCACGCTCTAAACCCTAAAAAATGATCGAAAATGATGTTTAATCAAATTTTATGGGCTCAAAAATTTAACTATGGACTTTTGAACCTAATTATACAGCTTAATCTCAATTTTGGAGCTTTTTACTCAGTTAAATTTCGAAGGTGTTTACTCTAAAGCCTATTTAGACATGCACGCTCTAAACCCTAAAAAATGATCGAAAATGATGTTTAATCAAATTTTATGGGTTCAACTATTTAATTATGGGCTTTTGGACCTAATTATAAAACTTAATCTCAAATTTGGAGCATTTTACTCAGTTAAAATTCGAACGGGTTCACACTAAAGCCCATTTAGACATGCACGCTCTAAACCCTAAAAAGTGATCGAAAATGATGTTTAATCAAATTTTATGGGCTCAAAAATTTAATCATGGACTTTTGACCCTAATTATACTGCTTAATCTCAAATTTTATGCTTTTTACACGGTTAAATTTCGAACAGGTTCACTCTAAAGCCCATTTAGACATGCACGCTCTAAACCCTAAAAAATGATCGAAAATGATGTTTAATCAAATTTTATGGGCTCAAAAATTTAACTATGGACATTTGAACCTAATTATACAGCTTAATCTCAATTTTGGAGCTTTTTACTCAGTTAAATTTCGTAGGGGTTTACTCTAAAGCCCATTTAGACATGCACGCTCTAAACCCTAAAAAATGATCGAAAATGATGTTTAATCAAATTTTATGGGTTCAACTATTTAATTATGGGCTTTTGGACCTAATTATACAACTTAATCTCAAATTTGGAGCATTTTACTCAATTAAAATTCGAACGGGTTCACACTAAAGCCCATTTAGACATGCACGCTCTAAACCCTAAAAAATGATCGAAAATGATGTTTAATCAAATTTTATGGGCTCAAAAATTTATCTATGGACTTTTGAACCTAATTATACAGCTTAATCTCAATTTTGGAGCTTTTTACTCAGTTAAATTTCGAAAGGGTTTACTCTAAAGCCCATTTAGACATGCACGCTCTAAACCCTAAAAAATGATCGAAAATGATGTTTAATCAAATTTTATGGGTTCAACTATTTAATTATGGGCTTTTGGACATAATTATACAACTTAATCTCAAATTTGGAGCATTTTACTCAGTTAAAATTCGAACGGGTTCACACTAAAGCCCATTTAGACATGCACGCTCTAAACCCTAAAAAATGATCCAAAATGATGTTTAATCAAATTTTATGGGCTCAAAAATTTAATTATGGAATTTTGACCCTAATTATACTGCTTAATATCAAATTTTATGCTTTTTACACGGTTAAATTTCGAACAGGTTCACTCTAAAGCCCATTTAGACATGCACGCTCTAAACCCTAAAAAATGATCGAAAATGATGTTTAATCAAATTTTATGGGCTCAAAAATTTAACTATGGACTTTTGAACCTAATTATACAGCTTAATCTCAATTTTGGATCTTTTTACTCAGTTAAATTTCGAAGGGGTTTACTCTAAAGCCCATTTAGACATGCACGCTCTAAACCCTAAAAAATGATCGAAAATGATGTTTAATCAAATTTTATGGGCTCAAAAATTTAAATATGGACTTTTGAACCTAATTATACAGCTTAATCTCAATTTTGGAGCTTTTTACTCAGTTAAATTTCGAAGGGGTTTACTCTAAAGCCCATTTAGACATGCACGCTCTAAACCCTAAAAAATGATCGAAAATGATGTTTAATCAAATTTTATGGGCTCAAAAATTTAACTATGGAGTTTTGAACCTAATTATACAGCTTAATCTCAATTTTGGAGCTTTTTACTCAGTTAAATTTCGAAGGGGTTTACTCTAAAGCCCATTTAGACATGCACGCTCTAAACCCTAAAAAATGATCGAAAATGATGTTTAATCAAATTTTATGGGTTCAACTATTTAATTATGGGCTTTTGGACCTAATTATACAACTTAGTCTCAAATTTGGAGCATTTTACTCAGTTAAAATTCGAACGGGTTCACACTAAAGCCCATTTAGACATGCACGCTCTAAACCCTAAAAAGTGATCGAAAATGATGTTTAATCAAATTTTATGGGCTCAAAAATTTAATCATGGACTTTTGACCCTAATTATACTGCTTAATCTCAAATTTTATGCTTTTTACACGGTTAAATTTCGAACAGGTTCACTCTAAAGCCCATTTAGACATGCACGCTCTAAACCCTAAAAAATGATCGAAAATGATGTTTAATCAAATTTTATGGGCTCAAAAATTTAACTATGGACTTTTGAACCTAATTATACAGCTTAATCTCAATTTTAGAGCTTTTTACTCAGTTAAATTTCGAAGGGGTTCACTCTAAAGCCCATTTAGACATGCACGCTCTAAACCCTAAAAAATGATCGAAAATGATGTTTAATCAAATTTTATGGGCTCAAAAATTTAACTATGGACTTTTGAACCTAATTATACAGCTTAATCTCAATTTTGGAGCTTTTTACTCAGTTAAATTTCGAAGGTGTTTACTCTAAAGCCTATTTAGACATGCACGCTCTAAACCCTAAAAAATGATCGAAAATGATGTTTAATCAAATTTTATGGGTTCAACTATTTAATTATGGGCTTTTGGACCTAATTATAAAACTTAATCTCAAATTTGGAGCATTTTACTCAGTTAAAATTCGAACGGGTTCACACTAAAGCCCATTTAGACATGCACGCTCTAAACCCTAAAAAGTGATCGAAAATGATGTTTAATCAAATTTTATGGGCTCAAAAATTTAATTATGGACTTTTGACCCTAATTATACTGCTTAATCTCAAATTTTATGCTTTTTACACGGTTAAATTTCGAACAGGTTCACTCTAAAGCCCATTTAGACATGCACGCTCTAAACCCTAAAAAATGATCGAAAATGATGTTTAATCAAATTTTATGGGCTCAAAAATTTAACTATGGACTTTTGAACCTAATTCTACAGCTTAATCTCAATTTTGGAGCTTTTTACTCAGTTAAATTTCGTAGGGGTTTACTCTAAAGCCCATTTAGACATGCACGCTCTAAACCCTAAAAAATGATCGAAAATGATGTTTAATCAAATTTTATGGGCTCAAAAATTTAAATATGGACTTTTGAACCTAATTATACAGCTTAATCTCAATTTTGGAGCTTTTTACTCAGTTAAATTTCGAAGGGGTTTACTCTAAAGCCCATTTAGACATGCACGCTCTAAACCCTAAAAAATGATCGAAAATGATGTTTAATCAAATTTTATGGGCTCAAAAATTTAACTATGGAGTTTTGAACCTAATTATACAGCTTAATCTCAATTTTAGAGCTTTTTACTCAGTTAAATTTCGAAGGGGTTCACTCTAAAGCCCATTTAGACATGCACGCTCTAAACCCTAAAAAATGATCGAAAATGATGTTTAATCAAATTTTATGGGCTCAAAAATTTAACTATGGACTTTTGAACCTAATTATACAGCTTAATCTCAATTTTAGAGCTTTTTACTCAGTTAAATTTCGAAGGGGTTCACTCTAAAGCCCATTTAGACATGCACGCTCTAAACCCTAAAAAATGATCGAAAATGATGTTTAATCAAATTTTATGGGCTCAAAAATTTAACTATTGACTTTTGAACCTAATTATACAGCTTAATCTCAATTTTGGAGCTTTTTACTCAGTTAAATTTCGAAGGTGTTTACTCTAAAGCCCATTTAGACATGCACGCTCTAAACCCTAAAAAATGATCGAAAATGATGTTTAATCAAATTTTATGGGTTCAACTATTTAATTATGGGCTTTTGGACCTAATTATAAAACTTAATCTCAAATTTGGAGCATTTTACTCAGTTAAAATTCGAACGGGTTCACACTAAAGCCCATTTAGACATGCACGCTCTAAACCCTAAAAAGTGATCGAAAATGATGTTTAATCAAATTTTATGGGCTCAAAAATTTAATTATGGACTTTTGACCCTAATTATACTGCTTAATCTCAAATTTTATGCTTTTTACACGGTTAAATTTCGAACAGGTTCACTCTAAAGCCCATTTAGACATGCACGCTCTAAACCCTAAAAAATGATCGAAAATGATGTTTAATCAAATTTTATGGGCTCAAAAATTTAACTATGGACTTTTGAACCTAATTCTACAGCTTAATCTCAATTTTGGAGCTTTTTACTCAGTTAAATTTCGAAGGGGTTTACTCTAAAGCCCATTTAGACATGCACGCTCTAAACCCTAAAAAATGATCGAAAATGATGTTTAATCAAATTTTATGGGCTCAAAAATTTAAATATGGACTTTTGAACCTAATTATACAGCTTAATCTCAATTTTGGAGCTTTTTACTCAGTTAAATTTCGAAGGGGTTTACTCTAAAGCCCATTTAGACATGCACGCTCTAAACCCTAAAAAATGATCGAAAATGATGTTTAATCAAATTTTATGGGCTCAAAAATTTAACTATGGAGTTTTGAACCTAATTATACAGCTTAATCTCAATTTTGGAGCTTTTTACTCAGTTAAATTTCGAAGGGGTTTACTCTAAAGCCCATTTAGACATGCACGCTCTAAACCCTAAAAAATGATCGAAAATGATGTTTAATCAAATTTTATGGGTTCAACTATTTAATTATGGGCTTTTGGACCTAATTATACAACTTAATCTCAAATTTGGAGCATTTTACTCAATTAAAATTCGAACGGGTTCACACTAAAGCCCATTTAGACATGCACGCTCTAAACCCTAAAAAATGATCGAAAATGATGTTTAATCAAATTTTATGGGCTCAAAAATTTATCTATGGACTTTTGAACCTAATTATACAGCTTAATCTCAATTTTGGAGCTTTTTACTCAGTTAAATTTCGAAAGGGTTTACTCTAAAGCCCATTTAGACATGCACGCTCTAAACCCTAAAAAATGATCGAAAATGATGTTTAATCAAATTTTATGGGTTCAACTATTTAATTATGGGCTTTTGGACATAATTATACAACTTAATCTCAAATTTGGAGCATTTTACTCAGTTAAAATTCGAACGGGTTCACACTAAAGCCCATTTAGACATGCACGCTCTAAACCCTAAAAAATGATCCAAAATGATGTTTAATCAAATTTTATGGGCTCAAAAATTTAATTATGGAATTTTGACCCTAATTATACTGCTTAATATCAAATTTTATGCTTTTTACACGGTTAAATTTCGAACAGGTTCACTCTAAAGCCCATTTAGACATGCACGCTCTAAACCCTAAAAAATGATCGAAAATGATGTTTAATCAAATTTTATGGGCTCAAAAATTTAACTATGGACTTTTGAACCTAATTATACAGCTTAATCTCAATTTTGGATCTTTTTACTCAGTTAAATTTCGAAGGGGTTTACTCTAAAGCCCATTTAGACATGCACGCTCTAAACCCTAAAAAATGATCGAAAATGATGTTTAATCAAATTTTATGGGCTCAAAAATTTAAATATGGACTTTTGAACCTAATTATACAGCTTAATCTCAATTTTGGAGCTTTTTACTCAGTTAAATTTCGAAGGGGTTTACTCTAAAGCCCATTTAGACATGCACGCTCTAAACCCTAAAAAATGATCGAAAATGATGTTTAATCAAATTTTATGGGCTCAAAAATTTAACTATGGAGTTTTGAACCTAATTATACAGCTTAATCTCAATTTTGGAGCTTTTTACTCAGTTAAATTTCGAAGGGGTTTACTCTAAAGCCCATTTAGACATGCACGCTCTAAACCCTAAAAAATGATCGAAAATGATGTTTAATCAAATTTTATGGGTTCAACTATTTAATTATGGGCTTTTGGACCTAATTATACAACTTAGTCTCAAATTTGGAGCATTTTACTCAGTTAAAATTCGAACGGGTTCACACTAAAGCCCATTTAGACATGCACGCTCTAAACCCTAAAAAGTGATCGAAAATGATGTTTAATCAAATTTTATGGGCTCAAAAATTTAATCATGGACTTTTGACCCTAATTATACTGCTTAATCTCAAATTTTATGCTTTTTACACGGTTAAATTTCGAACAGGTTCACTCTAAAGCCCATTTAGACATGCACGCTCTAAACCCTAAAAAATGATCGAAAATGATGTTTAATCAAATTTTATGGGCTCAAAAATTTAACTATGGACTTTTGAACCTAATTATACAGCTTAATCTCAATTTTAGAGCTTTTTACTCAGTTAAATTTCGAAGGGGTTCACTCTAAAGCCCATTTAGACATGCACGCTCTAAACCCTAAAAAATGATCGAAAATGATGTTTAATCAAATTTTATGGGCTCAAAAATTTAACTATGGACTTTTGAACCTAATTATACAGCTTAATCTCAATTTTGGAGCTTTTTACTCAGTTAAATTTCGAAGGTGTTTACTCTAAAGCCTATTTAGACATGCACGCTCTAAACCCTAAAAAATGATCGAAAATGATGTTTAATCAAATTTTATGGGTTCAACTATTTAATTATGGGCTTTTGGACCTAATTATAAAACTTAATCTCAAATTTGGAGCATTTTACTCAGTTAAAATTCGAACGGGTTCACACTAAAGCCCATTTAGACATGCACGCTCTAAACCCTAAAAAGTGATCGAAAATGATGTTTAATCAAATTTTATGGGCTCAAAAATTTAATCATGGACTTTTGACCCTAATTATACTGCTTAATCTCAAATTTTATGCTTTTTACACGGTTAAATTTCGAACAGGTTCACTCTAAAGCCCATTTAGACATGCACGCTCTAAACCCTAAAAAATGATCGAAAATGATGTTTAATCAAATTTTATGGGCTCAAAAATTTAACTATGGACATTTGAACCTAATTATACAGCTTAATCTCAATTTTGGAGCTTTTTACTCAGTTAAATTTCGTAGGGGTTTACTCTAAAGCCCATTTAGACATGCACGCTCTAAACCCTAAAAAATGATCGAAAATGATGTTTAATCAAATTTTATGGGTTCAACTATTTAATTATGGGCTTTTGGACCTAATTATACAACTTAATCTCAAATTTGGAGCATTTTACTCAATTAAAATTCGAACGGGTTCACACTAAAGCCCATTTAGACATGCACGCTCTAAACCCTAAAAAATGATCGAAAATGATGTTTAATCAAATTTTATGGGCTCAAAAATTTATCTATGGACTTTTGAACCTAATTATACAGCTTAATCTCAATTTTGGAGCTTTTTACTCAGTTAAATTTCGAAAGGGTTTACTCTAAAGCCCATTTAGACATGCACGCTCTAAACCCTAAAAAATGATCGAAAATGATGTTTAATCAAATTTTATGGGTTCAACTATTTAATTATGGGCTTTTGGACATAATTATACAACTTAATCTCAAATTTGGAGCATTTTACTCAGTTAAAATTCGAACGGGTTCACACTAAAGCCCATTTAGACATGCACGCTCTAAACCCTAAAAAATGATCCAAAATGATGTTTAATCAAATTTTATGGGCTCAAAAATTTAATTATGGAATTTTGACCCTAATTATACTGCTTAATATCAAATTTTATGCTTTTTACACGGTTAAATTTCGAACAGGTTCACTCTAAAGCCCATTTAGACATGCACGCTCTAAACCCTAAAAAATGATCGAAAATGATGTTTAATCAAATTTTATGGGCTCAAAAATTTAACTATGGACTTTTGAACCTAATTATACAGCTTAATCTCAATTTTGGATCTTTTTACTCAGTTAAATTTCGAAGGGGTTTACTCTAAAGCCCATTTAGACATGCACGCTCTAAACCCTAAAAAATGATCGAAAATGATGTTTAATCAAATTTTATGGGCTCAAAAATTTAAATATGGACTTTTGAACCTAATTATACAGCTTAATCTCAATTTTGGAGCTTTTTACTCAGTTAAATTTCGAAGGGGTTTACTCTAAAGCCCATTTAGACATGCACGCTCTAAACCCTAAAAAATGATCGAAAATGATGTTTAATCAAATTTTATGGGCTCAAAAATTTAACTATGGAGTTTTGAACCTAATTATACAGCTTAATCTCAATTTTGGAGCTTTTTACTCAGTTAAATTTCGAAGGGGTTTACTCTAAAGCCCATTTAGACATGCACGCTCTAAACCCTAAAAAATGATCGAAAATGATGTTTAATCAAATTTTATGGGTTCAACTATTTAATTATGGGCTTTTGGACCTAATTATACAACTTAGTCTCAAATTTGGAGCATTTTACTCAGTTAAAATTCGAACGGGTTCACACTAAAGCCCATTTAGACATGCACGCTCTAAACCCTAAAAAGTGATCGAAAATGATGTTTAATCAAATTTTATGGGCTCAAAAATTTAATCATGGACTTTTGACCCTAATTATACTGCTTAATCTCAAATTTTATGCTTTTTACACGGTTAAATTTCGAACAGGTTCACTCTAAAGCCCATTTAGACATGCACGCTCTAAACCCTAAAAAATGATCGAAAATGATGTTTAATCAAATTTTATGGGCTCAAAAATTTAACTATGGACTTTTGAACCTAATTATACAGCTTAATCTCAATTTTAGAGCTTTTTACTCAGTTAAATTTCGAAGGGGTTCACTCTAAAGCCCATTTAGACATGCACGCTCTAAACCCTAAAAAATGATCGAAAATGATGTTTAATCAAATTTTATGGGCTCAAAAATTTAACTATGGACTTTTGAACCTAATTATACAGCTTAATCTCAATTTTGGAGCTTTTTACTCAGTTAAATTTCGAAGGTGTTTACTCTAAAGCCTATTTAGACATGCACGCTCTAAACCCTAAAAAATGATCGAAAATGATGTTTAATCAAATTTTATGGGTTCAACTATTTAATTATGGGCTTTTGGACCTAATTATAAAACTTAATCTCAAATTTGGAGCATTTTACTCAGTTAAAATTCGAACGGGTTCACACTAAAGCCCATTTAGACATGCACGCTCTAAACCCTAAAAAGTGATCGAAAATGATGTTTAATCAAATTTTATGGGCTCAAAAATTTAATTATGGACTTTTGACCCTAATTATACTGCTTAATCTCAAATTTTATGCTTTTTACACGGTTAAATTTCGAACAGGTTCACTCTAAAGCCCATTTAGACATGCACGCTCTAAACCCTAAAAAATGATCGAAAATGATGTTTAATCAAATTTTATGGGCTCAAAAATTTAACTATGGACTTTTGAACCTAATTCTACAGCTTAATCTCAATTTTGGAGCTTTTTACTCAGTTAAATTTCGTAGGGGTTTACTCTAAAGCCCATTTAGACATGCACGCTCTAAACCCTAAAAAATGATCGAAAATGATGTTTAATCAAATTTTATGGGCTCAAAAATTTAAATATGGACTTTTGAACCTAATTATACAGCTTAATCTCAATTTTGGAGCTTTTTACTCAGTTAAATTTCGAAGGGGTTTACTCTAAAGCCCATTTAGACATGCACGCTCTAAACCCTAAAAAATGATCGAAAATGATGTTTAATCAAATTTTATGGGCTCAAAAATTTAACTATGGAGTTTTGAACCTAATTATACAGCTTAATCTCAATTTTGGAGCTTTTTACTCAGTTAAATTTCGAAGGGGTTTACTCTAAAGCCCATTTAGACATGCACGCTCTAAACCCTAAAAAATGATCGAAAATGATGTTTAATCAAATTTTATGGGTTCAACTATTTAATTATGGGCTTTTGGACCTAATTATACAACTTAATCTCAAATTTGGAGCATTTTACTCAATTAAAATTCGAACGGGTTCACACTAAAGCCCATTTAGACATGCACGCTCTAAACCCTAAAAAGTGATCGAAAATGATGTTTAATCAAATTTTATGGGCTCAAAAATTTAATCATGGACTTTTGACCCTAATTATACTGCTTAATCTCAAATTTTATGCTTTTTACACGGTTAAATTTCGAACAGGTTCACTCTAAAGCCCATTTAGACATGCACGCTCTAAACCCTAAAAAATGATCGAAAATGATGTTTAATCAAATTTTATGGGCTCAAAAATTTAACTATGGACATTTGAACCTAATTATACAGCTTAATCTCAATTTTGGAGCTTTTTACTCAGTTAAATTTCGTAGGGGTTTACTCTAAAGCCCATTTAGACATGCACGCTCTAAACCCTAAAAAATGATCGAAAATGATGTTTAATCAAATTTTATGGGTTCAACTATTTAATTATGGGCTTTTGGACCTAATTATACAACTTAGTCTCAAATTTGGAGCATTTTACTCAGTTAAAATTCGAACGGGTTCACACTAAAGCCCATTTAGACATGCACGCTCTAAACCCTAAAAAGTGATCGAAAATGATGTTTAATCAAATTTTATGGGCTCAAAAATTTAATTATGGACTTTTGACCCTAATTATACTGCTTAATCTCAAATTTTATGCTTTTTACACGGTTAAATTTCGAACAGGTTCACTCTAAAGCCCATTTAGACATGCACGCTCTAAACCCTAAAAAATGATCGAAAATGATGTTTAATCAAATTTTATGGGCTCAAAAATTTAACTATGGACTTTTGAACCTAATTATACAACTTAATCTCAATTTTAGACCTTTTTACTCAGTTAAATTTCGAAGGGGTTCACTCTAAAGCCCATTTAGACATGTACGCTCTAAACCCTAAAAAATGATCGAAAATGATGTTTAATCAAATTTTATGGGCTCAAAAATTTAACTATGGACTTTTGAACCTAATTATACAGCTTAATCTCAATTTTGGAGCTTTTTACTCAGTTAAATTTCGAAGGTGTTTACTCTAAAGCCCATTTAGACATGCACCCTCTAAACCCTAAAAAATGATCGAAAATGATGTTTAATCAAATTTTATGGGTTCAACTATTTAATTATGGGCTTTTGGACCTAATTATACAACTTAATCTCAAATTTGGAGCATTTTACTCAGTTAAAATTCGAACGGGTTCACACTAAAGCCCATTTAGACATGCACGCTCTAAACCCTAAAAAGTGATCGAAAATGATGTTTAATCAAATTTTATGGGCTCAAAAATTTAATTATGGACTTTTGACCCTAATTATACTGCTTAATCTCAAATTTTATGCTTTTTACACGGTTAAATTTCGAACAGGTTCACTCTAAAGCCCATTTAGACATGCACGCTCTAAACCCTAAAAAATGATCGAAAATGATGTTTAATCAAATTTTATGGGCTCAAAAATTTAACTATGGACTTTTGAACCTAATTCTACAGCTTAATCTCAATTTTGGAGCTTTTTACTCAGTTAAATTTCGAAGGGGTTTACTCTAAAGCCCATTTAGACATGCACGCTCTAAACCCTAAAAAATGATCGAAAATGATGTTTAATCAAATTTTATGGGCTCAAAAATTTAAATATGGACTTTTGAACCTAATTATACAGCTTAATCTCAATTTTGGAGCTTTTTACTCAGTTAAATTTCGAAGGGGTTTACTCTAAAGCCCATTTAGACATGCACGCTCTAAACCCTAAAAAATGATCGAAAATGATGTTTAATCAAATTTTATGGGCTCAAAAATTTAACTATGGAGTTTTGAACCTAATTATACAGCTTAATCTCAATTTTGGAGCTTTTTACTCAGTTAAATTTCGAAGGGGTTTACTCTAAAGCCCATTTAGACATGCACGCTCTAAACCCTAAAAAATGATCGAAAATGATGTTTAATCAAATTTTATGGGTTCAACTATTTAATTATGGGCTTTTGGACCTAATTATACAACTTAATCTCAAATTTGGAGCATTTTACTCAATTAAAATTCGAACGGGTTCACACTAAAGCCCATTTAGACATGCACGCTCTAAACCCTAAAAAGTGATCGAAAATGATGTTTAATCAAATTTTATGGGCTCAAAAATTTAATCATGGACTTTTGACCCTAATTATACTGCTTAATCTCAAATTTTATGCTTTTTACACGGTTAAATTTCGAACAGGTTCACTCTAAAGCCCATTTAGACATGCACGCTCTAAACCCTAAAAAATGATCGAAAATGATGTTTAATCAAATTTTATGGGCTCAAAAATTTAACTATGGACATTTGAACCTAATTATACAGCTTAATCTCAATTTTGGAGCTTTTTACTCAGTTAAATTTCGTAGGGGTTTACTCTAAAGCCCATTTAGACATGCACGCTCTAAACCCTAAAAAATGATCGAAAATGATGTTTAATCAAATTTTATGGGTTCAACTATTTAATTATGGGCTTTTGGACCTAATTATACAACTTAGTCTCAAATTTGGAGCATTTTACTCAGTTAAAATTCGAACGGGTTCACACTAAAGCTCATTTAGACATGCACGCTCTAAACCCTAAAAAGTGATCGAAAATGATGTTTAATCAAATTTTATGGGCTCAAAAATTTAATTATGGACTTTTGACCCTAATTATACTGCTTAATCTCAAATTTTATGCTTTTTACACGGTTAAATTTCGAACAGGTTCACTCTAAAGCCCATTTAGACATGCACGCTCTAAACCCTAAAAAATGATCGAAAATGATGTTTAATCAAATTTTATGGGCTCAAAAATTTAACTATGGACTTTTGAACCTAATTCTACAGCTTAATCTCAATTTTGGAGCTTTTTACTCAGTTAAATTTCGAAGGGGTTTACTCTAAAGCCCATTTAGACATGCACGCTCTAAACCCTAAAAAATGATCGAAAATGATGTTTAATCAAATTTTATGGGCTCAAAAATTTAAATATGGACTTTTGAACCTAATTATACAGCTTAATCTCAATTTTGGAGCTTTTTACTCAGTTAAATTTCGAAGGGGTTTACTCTAAAGCCCATTTAGACATGCACGCTCTAAACCCTAAAAAATGATCGAAAATGATGTTTAATCAAATTTTATGGGCTCAAAAATTTAACTATGGAGTTTTGAACCTAATTATACAGCTTAATCTCAATTTTGGAGCTTTTTACTCAGTTAAATTTCGAAGGGGTTTACTCTAAAGCCCATTTAGACATGCACGCTCTAAACCCTAAAAAATGATCGAAAATGATGTTTAATCAAATTTTATGGGTTCAACTATTTAATTATGGGCTTTTGGACCTAATTATACAACTTAATCTCAAATTTGGAGCATTTTACTCAATTAAAATTCGAACGGGTTCACACTAAAGCCCATTTAGACATGCACGCTCTAAACCCTAAAAAGTGATCGAAAATGATGTTTAATCAAATTTTATGGGCTCAAAAATTTAATCATGGACTTTTGACCCTAATTATACTGCTTAATCTCAAATTTTATGCTTTTTACACGGTTAAATTTCGAACAGGTTCACTCTAAAGCCCATTTAGACATGCACGCTCTAAACCCTAAAAAATGATCGAAAATGATGTTTAATCAAATTTTATGGGCTCAAAAATTTAACTATGGACATTTGAACCTAATTATACAGCTTAATCTCAATTTTGGAGCTTTTTACTCAGTTAAATTTCGTAGGGGTTTACTCTAAAGCCCATTTAGACATGCACGCTCTAAACCCTAAAAAATGATCGAAAATGATGTTTAATCAAATTTTATGGGTTCAACTATTTAATTATGGGCTTTTGGACCTAATTATACAACTTAGTCTCAAATTTGGAGCATTTTACTCAGTTAAAATTCGAACGGGTTCACACTAAAGCCCATTTAGACATGCACGCTCTAAACCCTAAAAAGTGATCGAAAATGATGTTTAATCAAATTTTATGGGCTCAAAAATTTAATTATGGACTTTTGACCCTAATTATACTGCTTAATCTCAAATTTTATGCTTTTTACACGGTTAAATTTCGAACAGGTTCACTCTAAAGCCCATTTAGACATGCACGCTCTAAACCCTAAAAAATGATCGAAAATGATGTTTAATCAAATTTTATGGGCTCAAAAATTTAACTATGGACTTTTGAACCTAATTCTACAGCTTAATCTCAATTTTGGAGCTTTTTACTCAGTTAAATTTCGAAGGGGTTTACTCTAAAGCCCATTTAGACATGCACGCTCTAAACCCTAAAAAATGATCGAAAATGATGTTTAATCAAATTTTATGGGCTCAAAAATTTAAATATGGACTTTTGAACCTAATTATACAGCTTAATCTCAATTTTGGAGCTTTTTACTCAGTTAAATTTCGAAGGGGTTTACTCTAAAGCCCATTTAGACATGCACGCTCTAAACCCTAAAAAATGATCGAAAATGATGTTTAATCAAATTTTATGGGCTCAAAAATTTAACTATGGAGTTTTGAACCTAATTATACAGCTTAATCTCAATTTTGGAGCTTTTTACTCAGTTAAATTTCGAAGGGGTTTACTCTAAAGCCCATTTAGACATGCACGCTCTAAACCCTAAAAAATGATCGAAAATGATGTTTAATCAAATTTTATGGGTTCAACTATTTAATTATGGGCTTTTGGACCTAATTATACAACTTAATCTCAAATTTGGAGCATTTTACTCAATTAAAATTCGAACGGGTTCACACTAAAGCCCATTTAGACATGCACGCTCTAAACCCTAAAAAGTGATCGAAAATGATGTTTAATCAAATTTTATGGGCTCAAAAATTTAATCATGGACTTTTGACCCTAATTATACTGCTTAATCTCAAATTTTATGCTTTTTACACGGTTAAATTTCGAACAGGTTCACTCTAAAGCCCATTTAGACATGCACGCTCTAAACCCTAAAAAATGATCGAAAATGATGTTTAATCAAATTTTATGGGCTCAAAAATTTAACTATGGACATTTGAACCTAATTATACAGCTTAATCTCAATTTTGGAGCTTTTTACTCAGTTAAATTTCGTAGGGGTTTACTCTAAAGCCCATTTAGACATGCACGCTCTAAACCCTAAAAAATGATCGAAAATGATGTTTAATCAAATTTTATGGGTTCAACTATTTAATTATGGGCTTTTGGACCTAATTATACAACTTAGTCTCAAATTTGGAGCATTTTACTCAGTTAAAATTCGAACGGGTTCACACTAAAGCCCATTTAGACATGCACGCTCTAAACCCTAAAAAGTGATCGAAAATGATGTTTAATCAAATTTTATGGGCTCAAAAATTTAATTATGGACTTTTGACCCTAATTATACTGCTTAATCTCAAATTTTATGCTTTTTACACGGTTAAATTTCGAACAGGTTCACTCTAAAGCCCATTTAGACATGCACGCTCTAAACCCTAAAAAATGATCGAAAATGATGTTTAATCAAATTTTATGGGCTCAAAAATTTAACTATGGACTTTTGAACCTAATTATACAACTTAATCTCAATTTTAGACCTTTTTACTCAGTTAAATTTCGAAGGGGTTCACTCTAAAGCCCATTTAGACATGCACGCTCTAAACCCTAAAAAATGATCGAAAATGATGTTTAATCAAATTTTATGGGCTCAAAAATTTAACTATGGACTTTTGAACCTAATTATACAGCTTAATCTCAATTTTGGAGCTTTTTACTCAGTTAAATTTCGAAGGTGTTTACTCTAAAGCCGATTTAGACATGCACGCTCTAAACCCTAAAAAATGATCGAAAATGATGTTTAATCAAATTTTATGGGTTCAACTATTTAATTATGGGCTTTTGGACCTAATTATACAACTTAATCTCAAATTTGGAGCATTTTACTCAGTTAAAATTCGAACGGGTTCACACTAAAGCCCATTTAGACATGCACGCTCTAAACCCTAAAAAGTGATCGAAAATGATGTTTAATCAAATTTTATGGGCTCAAAAATTTAATTATGGACTTTTGACCCTAATTATACTGCTTAATCTCAAATTTTATGCTTTTTACACGGTTAAATTTCGAACAGGTTCACTCTAAAGCCCATTTAGACATGCACGCTCTAAACCCTAAAAAATGATCGAAAATGATGTTTAATCAAATTTTATGGGCTCAAAAATTTAACTATGGACTTTTGAACCTAATTATACAGCTTAATCTCAATTTTAGAGCTTTTTACTCAGTTAAATTTCGAAGGGGTTTACTCTAAAGCCCATTTAGACATGCATGCTCTAAACCCTAAAAAATGATCGAAAATGATGTTTAATCAAATTTTATGGGCTCAAAAATTTATCTATGGACTTTTGAACCTAATTATACAGCTTAATCTCAATTTTGGAGCTTTTTACTCAGTTAAATTTCGAAGGGGTTTACTCTAAAGCCCATTTAGACATGCACGCTCTAAACCCTAAAAAATGATCGAAAATGATGTTTAATGAAATTTTATGGGTGCAACTATTTAATTATGGGCTTTTGGACCTAATTATACATCTTAATCTCAAATTTTATGCTTTTTACTCGGTTAAAATTCGAACGGGTTCACTCCAAAGCTCATTTAGACATGCACGCTCTGAACCCTACAAAACGATCGAAAATGATGTTTAATGAAATTTTATGGGTTCAAATATTTAATTATGGGCTTTTGGACCTAATTATACAACATAATCTCAAATTTGGAGCATTTTACTCAGTTAAAATTCGAACGGGTTCACACTAAAGCCCATTTAGACATGCACGCTCTAAACCCTAAAAAATGATCAAAAATGATGTTTAATCAAATTTTATGGGCTCAAAAATATAATTATGGAATTTTGACCCTAATTATACTGCTTAATCTCAAATTTTATGCTTTTTACACGGTTAAATTTCGAACAGGTTCACTCTAAAGCCCATTTAGACATGCACGCTCTAAACCCTAAAAAGTGATCGAAAATGATGTTTAATCAAATTTTATGGGCTCAAAAATTTTATTATGGACTTTTGACCCTAATTATACTGCTTAATCTCAAATTTTATGCTTTTTACACGGTTAAATTTCGAACAGGTTCACTCTAAAGCCCATTTAGACATGCACGCTCTAAACCCTAAAAAATGATCGAAAATGTTGTTTAATCAAATTTTATGGGCTCAAAAATTTAACTATGGACTTTTGAACCTAATTATACAGCTTAATCTCAATTTTAGAGATTTTTACTCAGTTAAATTTCGAAGGGGTTTACTCTAAAGCCCATTTAGACATGCACGCTCTAAACCCTAAAAAATGATCGAAAATGATGTTTAATCAAATTTTATGGGCTCAAAAATTTATCTATGGACTTTTGAACCTAATTATACAGCTTAATCTCAATTTTGGAGCTTTTTACTCAGTTAAATTTCGAAAGGGTTTACTCTAAAGCCCATTTAGACATGCACGCTCTAAACCCTAAAAAATGATCGAAAATGATGTTTAATCAAATTTTATGGGTTCAACTATTTAATTATGGGCTTTTGGACCTAATTATACAACTTAATCTCAAATTTGGAGCATTTTACTCAGTTAAAATTCGAACGGGTTCACACTAAAGCCCATTTAGACATGCACGCTCTAAACCCTAAAAAATGATCAAAAATGATGTTTAATCAAATTTTATGGGCTCAAAAATTTAATTATGGAATTTTGACCCTAATTATACTGCTTAATATCAAATTTTATGCTTTTTACACGGTTAAATTTCGAACAGGTTCACTCTAAAGCCCATTTAGACATGCACGCTCTAAACCCTAAAAAATGATCGAAAATGATGTTTAATCAAATTTTATGGGCTCAAAAATTTAACTATGGACTTTTGACCCTAATTATACAGCTTAATCTCAATTTTGGAGCTTTTTACTCAGTTAAATTTCGAAGGGGTTTACTCTAAAGCCCATTTAGACATGCACGCTCTAAACCCTAAAAAATGATCGAAAATGATGTTTAATCAAATTTTATGGGCTCAAAAATTTAAATATGGACTTTTGAACCTAATTATACAGCTTAATCTCAATTTTGGAGCTTTTTACTCAGTTAAATTTCGAAGGGGTTTACTCTAAAGCCCATTTAGACATGCACGCTCTAAACCCTAAAAAATGATCGAAAATGATGTTTAATCAAATTTTATGGGCTCAAAAATTTAACTATGGACTTTTGAACCTAATTATACAGCTTAATCTCAATTTTGGAGCTTTTTACTCAGTTAAATTTCGAAGGGGTTTACTCTAAAGCCCATTTAGACATGCACGCTCTAAACCCTAAAAAATGATCGAAAATGATGTTTAATCAAATTTTATGGGCTCAAAAATTTAAATATGGACTTTTGAACCTAATTATACAGCTTAATCTCAATTTTGGAGCTTTTTACTCAGTTAAATTTCGAACAGGTTCACTCTAAAGCCCATTTAGACATGCACGCTCTAAACCCTAAAAAATGATCGAAAATGATGTTTAATCAAATTTTATGGGCTCAAAAATTTAACTATGGACATTTGAACCTAATTATACAGCTTAATCTCAATTTTGGAGCTTTTTACTCAGTTAAATTTCGTAGGGGTTTACTCTAAAGCCCATTTAGACATGCACGCTCTAAACCCTAAAAAATGATCGAAAATGATGTTTAATCAAATTTTATGGGTTCAACTATTTAATTATGGGCTTTTGGACCTAATTATACAACTTAGTCTCAAATTTGGAGCATTTTACTCAGTTAAAATTCGAACGGGTTCACACTAAAGCCCATTTAGACATGCACGCTCTAAACCCTAAAAAGTGATCGAAAATGATGTTTAATCAAATTTTATGGGCTCAAAAATTTAATTATGGACTTTTGACCCTAATTATACTGCTTAATCTCAAATTTTATGCTTTTTACACGGTTAAATTTCGAACAGGTTCACTCTAAAGCCCATTTAGACATGCACGCTCTAAACCCTAAAAAATGATCGAAAATGATGTTTAATCAAATTTTATGGGCTCAAAAATTTAACTATGGACTTTTGAACCTAATTATACAACTTAATCTCAATTTTAGACCTTTTTACTCAGTTAAATTTCGAAGGGGTTCACTCTAAAGCCCATTTAGACATGCACGCTCTAAACCCTAAAAAATGATCGAAAATGATGTTTAATCAAATTTTATGGGCTCAAAAATTTAACTATGGACTTTTGAACCTAATTATACAGCTTAATCTCAATTTTGGAGCTTTTTACTCAGTTAAATTTCGAAGGTGTTTACTCTAAAGCCCATTTAGACATGCACGCTCTAAACCCTAAAAAATGATCGAAAATGATGTTTAATCAAATTTTATGGGTTCAACTATTTAATTATGGGCTTTTGGACCTAATTATACAACTTAATCTCAAATTTGGAGCATTTTACTCAGTTAAAATTCGAACGGGTTCACACTAAAGCCCATTTAGACATGCACGCTCTAAACCCTAAAAAGTGATCGAAAATGATGTTTAATCAAATTTTATGGGCTCAAAAATTTAATTATGGACTTTTGACCCTAATTATACTGCTTAATCTCAAATTTTATGCTTTTTACACGGTTAAATTTCGAACAGGTTCACTCTAAAGCCCATTTAGACATGCACGCTCTAAACCCTAAAAAATGATCGAAAATGATGTTTAATCAAATTTTATGGGCTCAAAAATTTAACTATGGACTTTTGAACCTAATTATACAGCTTAATCTCAATTTTAGAGCTTTTTACTCAGTTAAATTTCGAAGGGGTTTACTCTAAAGCCCATTTAGACATGCATGCTCTAAACCCTAAAAAATGATCGAAAATGATGTTTAATCAAATTTTATGGGCTCAAAAATTTATCTATGGACTTTTGAACCTAATTATACAGCTTAATCTCAATTTTGGAGCTTTTTACTCAGTTAAATTTCGAAGGGGTTTACTCTAAAGCCCATTTAGACATGCACGCTCTAAACCCTAAAAAATGATCGAAAATGATGTTTAATGAAATTTTATGGGTGCAACTATTTAATTATGGGCTTTTGGACCTAATTATACATCTTAATCTCAAATTTTATGCTTTTTACTCGGTTAAAATTCGAACGGGTTCACTCCAAAGCTCATTTAGACATGCACGCTCTGAACCCTACAAAACGATCGAAAATGATGTTTAATGAAATTTTATGGGTTCAAATATTTAATTATGGGCTTTTGGACCTAATTATACAACATAATCTCAAATTTGGAGCATTTTACTCAGTTAAAATTCGAACGGGTTCACACTAAAGCCCATTTAGACATGCACGCTCTAAACCCTAAAAAATGATCAAAAATGATGTTTAATCAAATTTTATGGGCTCAAAAATATAATTATGGAATTTTGACCCTAATTATACTGCTTAATCTCAAATTTTATGCTTTTTACACGGTTAAATTTCGAACAGGTTCACTCTAAAGCCCATTTAGACATGCACGCTCTAAACCCTAAAAAGTGATCGAAAATGATGTTTAATCAAATTTTATGGGCTCAAAAATTTTATTATGGACTTTTGACCCTAATTATACTGCTTAATCTCAAATTTTATGCTTTTTACACGGTTAAATTTCGAACAGGTTCACTCTAAAGCCCATTTAGACATGCACGCTCTAAACCCTAAAAAATGATCGAAAATGTTGTTTAATCAAATTTTATGGGCTCAAAAATTTAACTATGGACTTTTGAACCTAATTATACAGCTTAATCTCAATTTTAGAGATTTTTACTCAGTTAAATTTCGAAGGGGTTTACTCTAAAGCCCATTTAGACATGCACGCTCTAAACCCTAAAAAATGATCGAAAATGATGTTTAATCAAATTTTATGGGCTCAAAAATTTATCTATGGACTTTTGAACCTAATTATACAGCTTAATCTCAATTTTGGAGCTTTTTACTCAGTTAAATTTCGAAAGGGTTTACTCTAAAGCCCATTTAGACATGCACGCTCTAAACCCTAAAAAATGATCGAAAATGATGTTTAATCAAATTTTATGGGTTCAACTATTTAATTATGGGCTTTTGGACCTAATTATACAACTTAATCTCAAATTTGGAGCATTTTACTCAGTTAAAATTCGAACGGGTTCACACTAAAGCCCATTTAGACATGCACGCTCTAAACCCTAAAAAATGATCAAAAATGATGTTTAATCAAATTTTATGGGCTCAAAAATATAATTATGGAATTTTGACCCTAATTATACTGCTTAATCTCAAATTTTATGCTTTTTACACGGTTAAATTTCGAACAGGTTCACTCTAAAGCCCATTTAGACATGCACGCTCTAAACCCTAAAAAGTGATCGAAAATGATGTTTAATCAAATTTTATGGGCTCAAAAATTTTATTATGGACTTTTGACCCTAATTATACTGCTTAATCTCAAATTTTATGCTTTTTACACGGTTAAATTTCGAACAGGTTCACTCTAAAGCCCATTTAGACATGCACGCTCTAAACCCTAAAAAATGATCGAAAATGTTGTTTAATCAAATTTTATGGGCTCAAAAATTTAACTATGGACTTTTGAACCTAATTATACAGCTTAATCTCAATTTTAGAGATTTTTACTCAGTTAAATTTCGAAGGGGTTTACTCTAAAGCCCATTTAGACATGCACGCTCTAAACCCTAAAAAATGATCGAAAATGATGTTTAATCAAATTTTATGGGCTCAAAAATTTATCTATGGACTTTTGAACCTAATTATACAGCTTAATCTCAATTTTGGAGCTTTTTACTCAGTTAAATTTCGAAAGGGTTTACTCTAAAGCCCATTTAGACATGCACGCTCTAAACCCTAAAAAATGATCGAAAATGATGTTTAATCAAATTTTATGGGTTCAACTATTTAATTATGGGCTTTTGGACCTAATTATACAACTTAATCTCAAATTTGGAGCATTTTACTCAGTTAAAATTCGAACGGGTTCACACTAAAGCCCATTTAGACATGCACGCTCTAAACCCTAAAAAATGATCAAAAATGATGTTTAATCAAATTTTATGGGCTCAAAAATTTAATTATGGAATTTTGACCCTAATTATACTGCTTAATATCAAATTTTATGCTTTTTACACGGTTAAATTTCGAACAGGTTCACTCTAAAGCCCATTTAGACATGCACGCTCTAAACCCTAAAAAATGATCGAAAATGATGTTTAATCAAATTTTATGGGCTCAAAAATTTAACTATGGACTTTTGACCCTAATTATACAGCTTAATCTCAATTTTGGAGCTTTTTACTCAGTTAAATTTCGAAGGGGTTTACTCTAAAGCCCATTTAGACATGCACGCTCTAAACCCTAAAAAATGATCGAAAATGATGTTTAATCAAATTTTATGGGCTCAAAAATTTAAATATGGACTTTTGAACCTAATTATACAGCTTAATCTCAATTTTGGAGCTTTTTACTCAGTTAAATTTCGAAGGGGTTTACTCTAAAGCCCATTTAGACATGCACGCTCTAAACCCTAAAAAATGATCGAAAATGATGTTTAATCAAATTTTATGGGCTCAAAAATTTAACTATGGACTTTTGAACCTAATTATACAGCTTAATCTCAATTTTGGAGCTTTTTACTCAGTTAAATTTCGAAGGGGTTTACTCTAAAGCCCATTTAGACATGCACGCTCTAAACCCTAAAAAATGATCGAAAATGATGTTTAATCAAATTTTATGGGTTCAACTATTTAATTATGGGCTTTTGGACCTAATTATACAACTTAGTCTCAAATTTGGAGCATTTTACTCAGTTAAAATTCGAACGGGTTCACACTAAAGCCCATTTAGACATGCACGCTCTAAACCCTAAAAAGTGATCGAAAATGATGTTTAATCAAATTTTATGGGCTCAAAAATTTAATTATGGACTTTTGACCCTAATTATACTGCTTAATCTCAAATTTTATGCTTTTTACACGGTTAAATTTCGAACAGGTTCACTCTAAAGCCCATTTAGACATGCACGCTCTAAACCCTAAAAAATGATCGAAAATGATGTTTAATCAAATTTTATGGGCTCAAAAATTTAACTATGGACTTTTGAACCTAATTATACAACTTAATCTCAATTTTAGACCTTTTTACTCAGTTAAATTTCGAAGGGGTTCACTCTAAAGCCCATTTAGACATGCACGCTCTAAACCCTAAAAAATGATCGAAAATGATGTTTAATCAAATTTTATGGGCTCAAAAATTTAACTATGGACTTTTGAACCTAATTATACAGCTTAATCTCAATTTTGGAGCTTTTTACTCAGTTAAATTTCGAAGGTGTTTACTCTAAAGCCCATTTAGACATGCACGCTCTAAACCCTAAAAAATGATCGAAAATGATGTTTAATCAAATTTTATGGGTTCAACTATTTAATTATGGGCTTTTGGACCTAATTATACAACTTAATCTCAAATTTGGAGCATTTTACTCAGTTAAAATTCGAACGGGTTCACACTAAAGCCCATTTAGACATGCACGCTCTAAACCCTAAAAAGTGATCGAAAATGATGTTTAATCAAATTTTATGGGCTCAAAAATTTAATTATGGACTTTTGACCCTAATTATACTGCTTAATCTCAAATTTTATGCTTTTTACACGGTTAAATTTCGAACAGGTTCACTCTAAAGCCCATTTAGACATGCACGCTCTAAACCCTAAAAAATGATCGAAAATGATGTTTAATCAAATTTTATGGGCTCAAAAATTTAACTATGGACTTTTGAACCTAATTATACAGCTTAATCTCAATTTTAGAGCTTTTTACTCAGTTAAATTTCGAAGGGGTTTACTCTAAAGCCCATTTAGACATGCATGCTCTAAACCCTAAAAAATGATCGAAAATGATGTTTAATCAAATTTTATGGGCTCAAAAATTTATCTATGGACTTTTGAACCTAATTATACAGCTTAATCTCAATTTTGGAGCTTTTTACTCAGTTAAATTTCGAAGGGGTTTACTCTAAAGCCCATTTAGACATGCACGCTCTAAACCCTAAAAAATGATCGAAAATGATGTTTAATGAAATTTTATGGGTGCAACTATTTAATTATGGGCTTTTGGACCTAATTATACATCTTAATCTCAAATTTTATGCTTTTTACTCGGTTAAAATTCGAACGGGTTCACTCCAAAGCTCATTTAGACATGCACGCTCTGAACCCTACAAAACGATCGAAAATGATGTTTAATGAAATTTTATGGGTTCAAATATTTAATTATGGGCTTTTGGACCTAATTATACAACATAATCTCAAATTTGGAGCATTTTACTCAGTTAAAATTCGAACGGGTTCACACTAAAGCCCATTTAGACATGCACGCTCTAAACCCTAAAAAATGATCAAAAATGATGTTTAATCAAATTTTATGGGCTCAAAAATATAATTATGGAATTTTGACCCTAATTATACTGCTTAATCTCAAATTTTATGCTTTTTACACGGTTAAATTTCGAACAGGTTCACTCTAAAGCCCATTTAGACATGCACGCTCTAAACCCTAAAAAGTGATCGAAAATGATGTTTAATCAAATTTTATGGGCTCAAAAATTTTATTATGGACTTTTGACCCTAATTATACTGCTTAATCTCAAATTTTATGCTTTTTACACGGTTAAATTTCGAACAGGTTCACTCTAAAGCCCATTTAGACATGCACGCTCTAAACCCTAAAAAATGATCGAAAATGTTGTTTAATCAAATTTTATGGGCTCAAAAATTTAACTATGGACTTTTGAACCTAATTATACAGCTTAATCTCAATTTTAGAGATTTTTACTCAGTTAAATTTCGAAGGGGTTTACTCTAAAGCCCATTTAGACATGCACGCTCTAAACCCTAAAAAATGATCGAAAATGATGTTTAATCAAATTTTATGGGCTCAAAAATTTATCTATGGACTTTTGAACCTAATTATACAGCTTAATCTCAATTTTGGAGCTTTTTACTCAGTTAAATTTCGAAAGGGTTTACTCTAAAGCCCATTTAGACATGCACGCTCTAAACCCTAAAAAATGATCGAAAATGATGTTTAATCAAATTTTATGGGTTCAACTATTTAATTATGGGCTTTTGGACCTAATTATACAACTTAATCTCAAATTTGGAGCATTTTACTCAGTTAAAATTCGAACGGGTTCACACTAAAGCCCATTTAGACATGCACGCTCTAAACCCTAAAAAATGATCAAAAATGATGTTTAATCAAATTTTATGGGCTCAAAAATATAATTATGGAATTTTGACCCTAATTATACTGCTTAATCTCAAATTTTATGCTTTTTACACGGTTAAATTTCGAACAGGTTCACTCTAAAGCCCATTTAGACATGCACGCTCTAAACCCTAAAAAGTGATCGAAAATGATGTTTAATCAAATTTTATGGGCTCAAAAATTTTATTATGGACTTTTGACCCTAATTATACTGCTTAATCTCAAATTTTATGCTTTTTACACGGTTAAATTTCGAACAGGTTCACTCTAAAGCCCATTTAGACATGCACGCTCTAAACCCTAAAAAATGATCGAAAATGTTGTTTAATCAAATTTTATGGGCTCAAAAATTTAACTATGGACTTTTGAACCTAATTATACAGCTTAATCTCAATTTTAGAGATTTTTACTCAGTTAAATTTCGAAGGGGTTTACTCTAAAGCCCATTTAGACATGCACGCTCTAAACCCTAAAAAATGATCGAAAATGATGTTTAATCAAATTTTATGGGCTCAAAAATTTATCTATGGACTTTTGAACCTAATTATACAGCTTAATCTCAATTTTGGAGCTTTTTACTCAGTTAAATTTCGAAAGGGTTTACTCTAAAGCCCATTTAGACATGCACGCTCTAAACCCTAAAAAATGATCGAAAATGATGTTTAATCAAATTTTATGGGTTCAACTATTTAATTATGGGCTTTTGGACCTAATTATACAACTTAATCTCAAATTTGGAGCATTTTACTCAGTTAAAATTCGAACGGGTTCACACTAAAGCCCATTTAGACATGCACGCTCTAAACCCTAAAAAATGATCAAAAATGATGTTTAATCAAATTTTATGGGCTCAAAAATATAATTATGGAATTTTGACCCTAATTATACTGCTTAATCTCAAATTTTATGCTTTTTACACGGTTAAATTTCGAACAGGTTCACTCTAAAGCCCATTTAGACATGCACGCTCTAAACCCTAAAAAGTGATCGAAAATGATGTTTAATCAAATTTTATGGGCTCAAAAATTTTATTATGGACTTTTGACCCTAATTATACTGCTTAATCTCAAATTTTATGCTTTTTACACGGTTAAATTTCGAACAGGTTCACTCTAAAGCCCATTTAGACATGCACGCTCTAAACCCTAAAAAATGATCGAAAATGTTGTTTAATCAAATTTTATGGGCTCAAAAATTTAACTATGGACTTTTGAACCTAATTATACAGCTTAATCTCAATTTTAGAGATTTTTACTCAGTTAAATTTCGAAGGGGTTTACTCTAAAGCCCATTTAGACATGCACGCTCTAAACCCTAAAAAATGATCGAAAATGATGTTTAATCAAATTTTATGGGCTCAAAAATTTATCTATGGACTTTTGAACCTAATTATACAGCTTAATCTCAATTTTGGAGCTTTTTACTCAGTTAAATTTCGAAAGGGTTTACTCTAAAGCCCATTTAGACATGCACGCTCTAAACCCTAAAAAATGATCGAAAATGATGTTTAATCAAATTTTATGGGTTCAACTATTTAATTATGGGCTTTTGGACCTAATTATACAACTTAATCTCAAATTTGGAGCATTTTACTCAGTTAAAATTCGAACGGGTTCACACTAAAGCCCATTTAGACATGCACGCTCTAAACCCTAAAAAATGATCAAAAATGATGTTTAATCAAATTTTATGGGCTCAAAAATTTAATTATGGAATTTTGACCCTAATTATACTGCTTAATATCAAATTTTATGCTTTTTACACGGTTAAATTTCGAACAGGTTCACTCTAAAGCCCATTTAGACATGCACGCTCTAAACCCTAAAAAATGATCGAAAATGATGTTTAATCAAATTTTATGGGCTCAAAAATTTAACTATGGACTTTTGACCCTAATTATACAGCTTAATCTCAATTTTGGAGCTTTTTACTCAGTTAAATTTCGAAGGGGTTTACTCTAAAGCCCATTTAGACATGCACGCTCTAAACCCTAAAAAATGATCGAAAATGATGTTTAATCAAATTTTATGGGCTCAAAAATTTAAATATGGACTTTTGAACCTAATTATACAGCTTAATCTCAATTTTGGAGCTTTTTACTCAGTTAAATTTCGAAGGGGTTTACTCTAAAGCCCATTTAGACATGCACGCTCTAAACCCTAAAAAATGATCGAAAATGATGTTTAATCAAATTTTATGGGCTCAAAAATTTAACTATGGACTTTTGAACCTAATTATACAGCTTAATCTCAATTTTGGAGCTTTTTACTCAGTTAAATTTCGAAGGGGTTTACTCTAAAGCCCATTTAGACATGCACGCTCTAAACCCTAAAAAATGATCGAAAATGATGTTTAATCAAATTTTATGGGCTCAAAAATTTAAATATGGACTTTTGAACCTAATTATACAGCTTAATCTCAATTTTGGAGCTTTTTACTCAGTTAAATTTCGAACAGGTTCACTCTAAAGCCCATTTAGACATGCACGCTCTAAACCCTAAAAAATGATCGAAAATGATGTTTAATCAAATTTTATGGGCTCAAAAATTTAACTATGGACATTTGAACCTAATTATACAGCTTAATCTCAATTTTGGAGCTTTTTACTCAGTTAAATTTCGTAGGGGTTTACTCTAAAGCCCATTTAGACATGCACGCTCTAAACCCTAAAAAATGATCGAAAATGATGTTTAATCAAATTTTATGGGTTCAACTATTTAATTATGGGCTTTTGGACCTAATTATACAACTTAGTCTCAAATTTGGAGCATTTTACTCAGTTAAAATTCGAACGGGTTCACACTAAAGCCCATTTAGACATGCACGCTCTAAACCCTAAAAAGTGATCGAAAATGATGTTTAATCAAATTTTATGGGCTCAAAAATTTAATTATGGACTTTTGACCCTAATTATACTGCTTAATCTCAAATTTTATGCTTTTTACACGGTTAAATTTCGAACAGGTTCACTCTAAAGCCCATTTAGACATGCACGCTCTAAACCCTAAAAAATGATCGAAAATGATGTTTAATCAAATTTTATGGGCTCAAAAATTTAACTATGGACTTTTGAACCTAATTATACAACTTAATCTCAATTTTAGACCTTTTTACTCAGTTAAATTTCGAAGGGGTTCACTCTAAAGCCCATTTAGACATGCACGCTCTAAACCCTAAAAAATGATCGAAAATGATGTTTAATCAAATTTTATGGGCTCAAAAATTTAACTATGGACTTTTGAACCTAATTATACAGCTTAATCTCAATTTTGGAGCTTTTTACTCAGTTAAATTTCGAAGGGGTTTACTCTAAAGCCCATTTAGACATGCACGCTCTAAACCCTAAAAAATGATCGAAAATGATGTTTAATCAAATTTTATGGGTTCAACTATTTAATTATGGGCTTTTGGACCTAATTATACAACTTAATCTCAAATTTGGAGCATTTTACTCAGTTAAAATTCGAACGGGTTCACACTAAAGCCCATTTAGACATGCACGCTCTAAACCCTAAAAAGTGATCGAAAATGATGTTTAATCAAATTTTATGGGCTCAAAAATTTAATTATGGACTTTTGACCCTAATTATACTGCTTAATCTCAAATTTTATGCTTTTTACACGGTTAAATTTCGAACAGGTTCACTCTAAAGCCCATTTAGACATGCACGCTCTAAACCCTAAAAAATGATCGAAAATGATGTTTAATCAAATTTTATGGGCTCAAAAATTTAACTATGGACTTTTGAACCTAATTATACAGCTTAATCTCAATTTTAGAGCTTTTTACTCAGTTAAATTTCGAAGGGGTTTACTCTAAAGCCCATTTAGACATGCATGCTCTAAACCCTAAAAAATGATCGAAAATGATGTTTAATCAAATTTTATGGGCTCAAAAATTTATCTATGGACTTTTGAACCTAATTATACAGCTTAATCTCAATTTTGGAGCTTTTTACTCAGTTAAATTTCGAAGGGGTTTACTCTAAAGCCCATCTAGACATGCACGCTCTAAACCCTAAAAAATGATCGAAAATGATGTTTAATGAAATTTTATGGGTGCAACTATTTAATTATGGGCTTTTGGACCTAATTATACATCTTAATCTCAAATTTTATGCTTTTTACTCGGTTAAAATTCGAACGGGTTCACTCCAAAGCTCATTTAGACATGCACGCTCTGAACCCTACAAAACGATCGAAAATGATGTTTAATGAAATTTTATGGGTTCAAATATTTAATTATGGGCTTTTGGACCTAATTATACAACATAATCTCAAATTTGGAGCATTTTACTCAGTTAAAATTCGAACGGGTTCACACTAAAGCCCATTTAGACATGCACGCTCTAAACCCTAAAAAATGATCAAAAATGATGTTTAATCAAATTTTATGGGCTCAAAAATATAATTATGGAATTTTGACCCTAATTATACTGCTTAATCTCAAATTTTATGCTTTTTACACGGTTAAATTTCGAACAGGTTCACTCTAAAGCCCATTTAGACATGCACGCTCTAAACCCTAAAAAGTGATCGAAAATGATGTTTAATCAAATTTTATGGGCTCAAAAATTTTATTATGGACTTTTGACCCTAATTATACTGCTTAATCTCAAATTTTATGCTTTTTACACGGTTAAATTTCGAACAGGTTCACTCTAAAGCCCATTTAGACATGCACGCTCTAAACCCTAAAAAATGATCGAAAATGTTGTTTAATCAAATTTTATGGGCTCAAAAATTTAACTATGGACTTTTGAACCTAATTATACAGCTTAATCTCAATTTTAGAGATTTTTACTCAGTTAAATTTCGAAGGGGTTTACTCTAAAGCCCATTTAGACATGCACGCTCTAAACCCTAAAAAATGATCGAAAATGATGTTTAATCAAATTTTATGGGCTCAAAAATTTATCTATGGACTTTTGAACCTAATTATACAGCTTAATCTCAATTTTGGAGCTTTTTACTCAGTTAAATTTCGAAAGGGTTTACTCTAAAGCCCATTTAGACATGCACGCTCTAAACCCTAAAAAATGATCGAAAATGATGTTTAATCAAATTTTATGGGTTCAACTATTTAATTATGGGCTTTTGGACCTAATTATACAACTTAATCTCAAATTTGGAGCATTTTACTCAGTTAAAATTCGAACGGGTTCACACTAAAGCCCATTTAGACATGCACGCTCTAAACCCTAAAAAATGATCAAAAATGATGTTTAATCAAATTTTATGGGCTCAAAAATTTAATTATGGAATTTTGACCCTAATTATACTGCTTAATATCAAATTTTATGCTTTTTACACGGTTAAATTTCGAACAGGTTCACTCTAAAGCCCATTTAGACATGCACGCTCTAAACCCTAAAAAATGATCGAAAATGATGTTTAATCAAATTTTATGGGCTCAAAAATTTAACTATGGACTTTTGACCCTAATTATACAGCTTAATCTCAATTTTGGAGCTTTTTACTCAGTTAAATTTCGAAGGGGTTTACTCTAAAGCCCATTTAGACATGCACGCTCTAAACCCTAAAAAATGATCGAAAATGATGTTTAATCAAATTTTATGGGCTCAAAAATTTAAATATGGACTTTTGAACCTAATTATACAGCTTAATCTCAATTTTGGAGCTTTTTACTCAGTTAAATTTCGAAGGGGTTTACTCTAAAGCCCATTTAGACATGCACGCTCTAAACCCTAAAAAATGATCGAAAATGATGTTTAATCAAATTTTATGGGCTCAAAAATTTAACTATGGACTTTTGAACCTAATTATACAGCTTAATCTCAATTTTGGAGCTTTTTACTCAGTTAAATTTCGAAGGGGTTTACTCTAAAGCCCATTTAGACATGCACGCTCTAAACCCTAAAAAATGATCGAAAATGATGTTTAATCAAATTTTATGGGTTCAACTATTTAATTATGGGCTTTTGGACCTAATTATACAACTTAATCTCAAATTTGGAGCATTTTACTCAATTAAAATTCGAACGGGTTCACACTAAAGCCCATTTAGACATGCACGCTCTAAACCCTAAAAAGTGATCGAAAATGATGTTTAATCAAATTTTATGGGCTCAAAAATTTAATTATGGACTTTTGACCCTAATTATACTGCTTAATCTCAAATTTTATGCTTTTTACACGGTTAAATTTCGAACAGGTTCACTCTAAAGCCCATTTAGACATGCACGCTCTAAACCCTAAAAAATGATCGAAAATGATGTTTAATCAAATTTTATGGGCTCAAAAATTTAACTATGGACTTTTGAACCTAATTATACAGCTTAATCTCAATTTTAGAGCTTTTTACTCAGTTAAATTTCGAAGGGGTTTACTCTAAAGCCCATTTAGACATGCATGCTCTAAACCCTAAAAAATGATCGAAAATGATGTTTAATCAAATTTTATGGGCTCAAAAATTTAACTATGGACTTTTGAACCTAATTATACAGCTTAATCTCAATTTTAGAGCTTTTTACTCAGTTAAATTTCGAAGGGGTTTACTCTAAAGCCCATTTAGACATGCATGCTCTAAACCCTAAAAAATGATCGAAAATGATGTTTAATCAAATTTTATGGGCTCAAAAATTTATCTATGGACTTTTGAACCTAATTATACAGCTTAATCTCAATTTTGGAGCTTTTTACTCAGTTAAATTTCGAAGGGGTTTACTCTAAAGCCCATTTAGACATGCACGCTCTAAACCCTAAAAAATGATCGAAAATGATGTTTAATGAAATTTTATGGGTGCAACTATTTAATTATGGGCTTTTGGACCTAATTATACATCTTAATCTCAAATTTTATGCTTTTTACTCGGTTAAAATTCGAACGGGTTCACTCCAAAGCTCATTTAGACATGCACGCTCTGAACCCTACAAAACGATCGAAAATGATGTTTAATGAAATTTTATGGGTTCAAATATTTAATTATGGGCTTTTGGACCTAATTATACAACATAATCTCAAATTTGGAGCATTTTACTCAGTTAAAATTCGAACGGGTTCACACTAAAGCCCATTTAGACATGCACGCTCTAAACCCTAAAAAATGATCAAAAATGATGTTTAATCAAATTTTATGGGCTCAAAAATATAATTATGGAATTTTGACCCTAATTATACTGCTTAATCTCAAATTTTATGCTTTTTACACGGTTAAATTTCGAACAGGTTCACTCTAAAGCCCATTTAGACATGCACGCTCTAAACCCTAAAAAGTGATCGAAAATGATGTTTAATCAAATTTTATGGGCTCAAAAATTTTATTATGGACTTTTGACCCTAATTATACTGCTTAATCTCAAATTTTATGCTTTTTACACGGTTAAATTTCGAACAGGTTCACTCTAAAGCCCATTTAGACATGCACGCTCTAAACCCTAAAAAATGATCGAAAATGTTGTTTAATCAAATTTTATGGGCTCAAAAATTTAACTATGGACTTTTGAACCTAATTATACAGCTTAATCTCAATTTTAGAGATTTTTACTCAGTTAAATTTCGAAGGGGTTTACTCTAAAGCCCATTTAGACATGCACGCTCTAAACCCTAAAAAATGATCGAAAATGATGTTTAATCAAATTTTATGGGCTCAAAAATTTATCTATGGACTTTTGAACCTAATTATACAGCTTAATCTCAATTTTGGAGCTTTTTACTCAGTTAAATTTCGAAAGGGTTTACTCTAAAGCCCATTTAGACATGCACGCTCTAAACCCTAAAAAATGATCGAAAATGATGTTTAATCAAATTTTATGGGTTCAACTATTTAATTATGGGCTTTTGGACCTAATTATACAACTTAATCTCAAATTTGGAGCATTTTACTCAGTTAAAATTCGAACGGGTTCACACTAAAGCCCATTTAGACATGCACGCTCTAAACCCTAAAAAATGATCAAAAATGATGTTTAATCAAATTTTATGGGCTCAAAAATTTAATTATGCAATTTTGACCCTAATTATACTGCTTAATATCAAATTTTATGCTTTTTACACGGTTAAATTTCGAACAGGTTCACTCTAAAGCCCATTTAGACATGCACGCTCTAAACCCTAAAAAATGATCGAAAATGATGTTTACTCAAATTTTATGGGCTCAAAAATTTAACTATGGACTTTTGACCCTAATTATACAGCTTAATCTCAATTTTGGAGCTTTTTACTCAGTTAAATTTCGAAGGGGTTTACTCTAAAGCCCATTTAGACATGCACGCTCTAAACCCTAAAAAATGATCGAAAATGATGTTTAATCAAATTTTATGGGCTCAAAAATTTAAATATGGACTTTTGAACCTAATTATACAGCTTAATCTCAATTTTGGAGCTTTTTACTCAGTTAAATTTCGAAGGGGTTTACTCTAAAGCCCATTTAGACATGCACGCTCTAAACCCTAAAAAATGATCGAAAATGATGTTTAATCAAATTTTATGGGCTCAAAAATTTAACTATGGACTTTTGAACCTAATTATACAGCTTAATCTCAATTTTGGAGCTTTTTACTCAGTTAAATTTCGAAGGGGTTTACTCTAAAGCCCATTTAGACATGCACGCTCTAAACCCTAAAAAATGATCGAAAATGATGTTTAATCAAATTTTATGGGTTCAACTATTTAATTATGGGCTTTTGGACCTAATTATACAACTTAATCTCAAATTTGGAGCATTTTACTCAATTAAAATTCGAACGGGTTCACACTAAAGCCCATTTAGACATGCACGCTCTAAACCCTAAAAAGTGATCGAAAATGATGTTTAATCAAATTTTATGGGCTCAAAAATTTAATTATGGACTTTTGACCCTAATTATACTGCTTAATCTCAAATTTTATGCTTTTTACACGGTTAAATTTCGAACAGGTTCACTCTAAAGCCCATTTAGACATGCACGCTCTAAACCCTAAAAAATGATCGAAAATGATGTTTAATCAAATTTTATGGGCTCAAAAATTTAACTATGGACTTTTGAACCTAATTATACAGCTTAATCTCAATTTTAGAGCTTTTTACTCAGTTAAATTTCGAAGGGGTTTACTCTAAAGCCCATTTAGACATGCATGCTCTAAACCCTAAAAAATGATCGAAAATGATGTTTAATCAAATTTTATGGGCTCAAAAATTTATCTATGGACTTTTGAACCTAATTATACAGCTTAATCTCAATTTTGGAGCTTTTTACTCAGTTAAATTTCGAAGGTGTTTACTCTAAAGCCCATTTAGACATGCACGCTCTAAACCCTAAAAAATGATCGAAAATGATGTTTAATCAAATTTTATGGGTTCAACTATTTAATTATGGGCTTTTGGACCTAATTATACAACTTAATCTCAAATTTCGAGCATTTTACTCAGTTAAAATTCGAACGGGTTCACACTAAAGCCCATTTAGACATGCACGCTCTAAACCCTAAAAAGTGATCGAAAATGATGTTTAATCAAATTTTATGGGCTCAAAAATTTAATTATGGACTTTTGACCCTAATTATACTGCTTAATCTCAAATTTTATGCTTTTTACACGGTTAAATTTCGAACAGGTTCACTCTAAAGCCCATTTAGACATGCACGCTCTAAACCCTAAAAAATGATCGAAAATGATGTTTAATCAAATTTTATGGGCTCAAAAATTTAACTATGGACTTTTAAACCTAATTATACAGCTTAATCTCAATTTTAGAGCTTTTTACTCAGTTAAATTTCGAAGGGGTTTACTCTAAAGCCCATTTAGACATGCATGCTCTAAACCCTAAAAAATGATCGAAAATGATGTTTAATCAAATTTTATGGGCTCAAAAATTTATCTATGGACTTTTGAACCTAATTATACAGCTTAATCTCAATTTTGGAGCTTTTTACTCAGTTAAATTTCGAAGGGGTTTACTCTAAAGCCCATTTAGACATGCACGCTCTAAACCCTAAAAAATGATCGAAAATGATGTTTAATGAAATTTTATGGGTGCAACTATTTAATTATGGGCTTTTGGACCTAATTATACATCTTAATCTCAAATTTTATGCTTTTTACTCGGTTAAAATTCGAACGGGTTCACTCCAAAGCTCATTTAGACATGCACGCTCTGAACCCTACAAAACGATCGAAAATGATGTTTAATGAAATTTTATGGGTTCAAATATTTAATTATGGGCTTTTGGACCTAATTATACAACATAATCTCAAATTTGGAGCATTTTACTCAGTTAAAATTCGAACGGGTTCACACTAAAGCCCATTTAGACATGCACGCTCTAAACCCTAAAAAATGATCAAAAATGATGTTTAATCAAATTTTATGGGCTCAAAAATTTAATTATGGAATTTTGACCCTAATTATACTGCTTAATCTCAAATTTTATGCTTTTTACACGGTTAAATTTCGAACAGGTTCACTCTAAAGCCCATTTAGACATGCACGCTCTAAACCCTAAAAAGTGATCGAAAATGATGTTTAATCAAATTTTATGGGCTCAAAAATTTTATTATGGACTTTTGACCCTAATTATACTGCTTAATCTCAAATTTTATGCTTTTTACACGGTTAAATTTCGAACAGGTTCACTCTAAAGCCCATTTAGACATGCACGCTCTAAACCCTAAAAAATGATCGAAAATGTTGTTTAATCAAATTTTATGGGCTCAAAAATTTAACTATGGACTTTTGAACCTAATTATACAGCTTAATCTCAATTTTAGAGATTTTTACTCAGTTAAATTTCGAAGGGGTTTACTCTAAAGCGCATTTAGACATGCACGCTCTAAACCCTAAAAAATGATCGAAAATGATGTTTAATCAAATTTTATGGGTTCAACTATTTAATTATGGGCTTTTGAACCTAGTTAAACAACTTAATCTCAAATTTGGAGCTTTTTACTCACTTAAAATTCGAACGGGTTCACACTAAAGCCCATTTAGACATGCACGCTCTGAACCCTAAAAAGTGATCGAAAATGATGTTTAATCAAATTTTATGGGCTCAAAAATTTAATCATGGACTTTTGACCCTAATTATACTGCTTAATCTCAAATTTTATGCTTTTTACACGGTTAAATTTTGAACAGGTTCACTCTAAAGCCCATTTAGACATGCACGCTCTAAACCCTAAAAAATGATCGAAAATGATGTTTAATCAAATTTTATGGGCTCAAAAATTTAACTATGGACATTTGAACCTAATTATACAGCTTAATCTCAATTTTGGAGCTTTTTACTCAGTTAAATTTCGTAGGGGTTTACAATAAAGCCCATTTAGACATGCACGCTCTAAACCCTAAAAAATGATCGAAAATGATGTTTAATCAAATTTTATGGGTTCAACTATTTAATTATGGGCTTTTGGACCTAATTATAAAACTTAATCTCAAATTTGGAGCATTTTACTCAGTTAAAATTCGAACGGGTTCACACTAAAGCCCATTTAGACATGCACGCTCTAAACCCTAAAAAATGATCAAAAATGATGTTTAATCAAATTTTATGGGCTCAAAAATTTAATTATGGAATTTTGACCCTAATTATACTGCTTAATATCAAATTTTATGCTTTTTACACGGTTAAATTTCGAACAGGTTCACTCTAAAGCCCATTTAGACATGCACGCTCTAAACCCTAAAAAATGATCGAAAATGATGTTTAATCAAATTTTATGGGCTCAAAAATTTAACTATGGACTTTTGAACCTAATTATACAGCTTAATCTCAATTTTGGAGCTTTTTACTCAGTTAAATTTCGAAGGGGTTTACTCTAAAGCCCATTTAGACATGCACGCTCTAAACCCTAAAAAATGATCGAAAATGATGTTTAATCAAATTTTATGGGCTCAAAAATTTAAATATGGCTTTTGAACCTAATTATACAGCTTAATCTCAATTTTGGAGCTTTTTACTCAGTTAAATTTCGAAGGGGTTTACTCTAAAGCCCATTTAGACATGCACGCTCTAAACCCTAAAAAATGATCGAACATGATGTTTAATCAAATTTTATGGGCTCAAAAATTTAAATATGGACTTTTGGACCTAATTATACAACTTAATCTCAAATTTGGAGCATTTTACTCAATTAAAATTCGAACGGGTTCACACTAAAGCCCATTTAGACATGCACGCTCTAAACCCTAAAAAGTGATCGAAAATGATGTTTAATCAAATTTTATGGGCTCAAAAATTTAATCATGGACTTTTGACCCTAATTATACTGCTTAATCTCAAATTTTATGCTTTTTACACGGTTAAATTTCGAACAGGTTCACTCTAAAGCCCATTTAGACATGCACGCTCTAAACCCTAAAAAATGATCGAAAATGATGTTTAATCAAATTTTATGGGCTCAAAAATTTAACTATGGACATTTGAACCTAATTATACAGCTTAATCTCAATTTTGGAGCTTTTTACTCAGTTAAATTTCGTAGGGGTTTACTCTAAAGCCCATTTAGACATGCACGCTCTGATCCCTACAAAACGATCGAAAATGATGTTTAAAGAAATTTTATGGGTTCAAATATTTAATTATGGGCTTTTGGACCTAATTATACAACTTAATCTCAAATTTGGAGCATTTTACTCAGTTAAAATTCGAACGGGTTCACACTAAAGCCCATTTAGACATGCAAGCTCTAAACCCTAAAAAATGATCAAAAATGATGTTTAATCAAATTTTATGGGCTCAAAAATTTAATTATGGAATTTTGACCCTAATTATACTGCTTAATCTCAAATTTTATGCTTTTTACACGGTTAAATTTCGAACAGGTTCACTCTAAAGCCCATTTAGACATGCACGCTCTAAACCCTAAAAAGTGATCGAAAATGATGTTTAATCAAATTTTATGGGCTCAAAAATTTTATTATGGACTTTTGACCCTAATTATACTGCTTAATCTCAAATTTTATGCTTTTTACACGGTTAAATTTCGAACAGGTTCACTCTAAAGCCCATTTAGACATGCACGCTCTAAACCCTAAAAAATGATCGAAAATGTTGTTTAATCAAATTTTATGGGCTCAAAAATTTAACTATGGACTTTTGAACCTAATTATACAGCTTAATCTCAATTTTAGAGATTTTTACTCAGTTAAATTTCGAAGGGGTTTACTCTAAAGCCCATTTAGACATGCACGCTCTAAACCCTAAAAAATGATCGAAAATGATGTTTAATCAAATTTTATGGGCTCAAAAATTTATCTATGGACTTTTGAACCTAATTATACAGCTTAATCTCAATTTTGGAGCTTTTTACTCAGTTAAATTTCGAAAGGGTTTACTCTAAAGCCCATTTAGACATGCACGCTCTAAACCCTAAAAAATGATCGAAAATGATGTTTAATCAAATTTTATGGGTTCAACTATTTAATTATGGGCTTTTGGACCTAATTATACAACTTAATCTCAAATTTGGAGCATTTTACTCAGTTAAAATTCGAACGGGTTCACACTAAAGCCCATTTAGACATGCACGCTCTAAACCCTAAAAAATGATCAAAAATGATGTTTAATCAAATTTTATGGGCTCAAAAATTTAATTATGGAATTTTGACCCTAATTATACTGCTTAATATCAAATTTTATGCTTTTTACACGGTTAAATTTCGAACAGGTTCACTCTAAAGCCCATTTAGACATGCACGCTCTAAACCCTAAAAAATGATCGAAAATGATGTTTAATCAAATTTTATGGGCTCAAAAATTTAACTATGGACTTTTGACCCTAATTATACAGCTTAATCTCAATTTTGGAGCTTTTTTCTCAGTTAAATTTCGAAGGGGTTTACTCTAAAGCCCATTTAGACATGCACGCTCTAAACCCTAAAAAATGATCGAAAATGATGTTTAATCAAATTTTATGGGCTCAAAAATTTAAATATGGACTTTTGAACCTAATTATACAGCTTAATCTCAATTTTGGAGCTTTTTACTCAGTTAAATTTCGAAGGGGTTTACTCTAAAGCCCATTTAGACATGCACGCTCTAAACCCTAAAAAATGATCGAAAATGATGTTTAATCAAATTTTATGGGCTCAAAAATTTAACTATGGACTTTTGAACCTAATTATACAGCTTAATCTCAATTTTGGAGCTTTTTACTCAGTTAAATTTCGAAGGGGTTTACTCTAAAGCCCATTTAGACATGCACGCTCTAAACCCTAAAAAATGATCGAAAATGATGTTTAATCAAATTTTATGGGTTCAACTATTTAATTATGGGCTTTTGGACCTAATTATACAACTTAATCTCAAATTTGGAGCATTTTACTCAATTAAAATTCGAACGGGTTCACACTAAAGCCCATTTAGACATGCACGCTCTAAACCCTAAAAAGTGATCGAAAATGATGTTTAATCAAATTTTATGGGCTCAAAAATTTAATCATGGACTTTTGACCCTAATTATACTGCTTAATCTCAAATTTTATGCTTTTTACACGGTTAAATTTTGAACAGGTTCACTCTAAAGCCCATTTAGACATGCACGCTCTAAACCCTAAAAAATGATCGAAAATGATGTTTAATCAAATTTTATGGGCTCAAAAATTTAACTATGGACATTTGAACCTAATTATACAGCTTAATCTCAATTTTGGAGCTTTTTACTCAGTTAAATTTCGTAGGGGTTTACAATAAAGCCCATTTAGACATGCACGCTCTAAACCCTAAAAAATGATCGAAAATGATGTTTAATCAAATTTTATGGGTTCAACTATTTAATTATGGGCTTTTGGACCTAATTATAAAACTTAATCTCAAATTTGGAGCATTTTACTCAGTTAAAATTCGAACGGGTTCACACTAAAGCCCATTTAGACATGCACGCTCTAAACCCTAAAAAATGATCAAAAATGATGTTTAATCAAATTTTATGGGCTCAAAAATTTAATTATGGAATTTTGACCCTAATTATACTGCTTAATATCAAATTTTATGCTTTTTACACGGTTAAATTTCGAACAGGTTCACTCTAAAGCCCATTTAGACATGCACGCTCTAAACCCTAAAAAATGATCGAAAATGATGTTTAATCAAATTTTATGGGCTCAAAAATTTAACTATGGACTTTTGAACCTAATTATACAGCTTAATCTCAATTTTGGAGCTTTTTACTCAGTTAAATTTCGAAGGGGTTTACTCTAAAGCCCATTTAGACATGCACGCTCTAAACCCTAAAAAATGATCGAAAATGATGTTTAATCAAATTTTATGGGCTCAAAAATTTAAATATGGACTTTTGAACCTAATTATACAGCTTAATCTCAATTTTGGAGCTTTTTACTCAGTTAAATTTCGAAGGGGTTTACTCTAAAGCCCATTTAGACATGCACGCTCTAAACCCTAAAAAATGATCGAAAATGATGTTTAATCAAATTTTATGGGCTCAAAAATTTAACTATGGACTTTTGAACCTAATTATACAGCTTAATCTCAATTTTGGAGCTTTTTACTCAGTTAAATTTCGAAGGGGTTTACTCTAAAGCCCATTTAGACAAGCACGCTCTAAACCCTAAAAAATGATCGAAAATGATGTTTAATCAAATTTTATGGGTTCAACTATTTAATTATGGGCTTTTGGACCTAATTATACAACTTAATGTCAAATTTGGAGCATTTTACTCAATTAAAATTCGAACGGGTTCACACTAAAGCCCATTTAGACATGCACGCTCTAAACCCTAAAAAGTGATCGAAAATGATGTTTAATCAAATTTTATGGGCTCAAAAATTTAATCATGGGCTTTTGACCCTAATTATACTGCTTAATCTCAAATTTTATGCTTTTTCACGGTTAAATTTCGAACAGGTTCACTCTAAAGCCCATTTAGACATGCACGCTCTAAACCCTAAAAAGTGATCGAAAATGATGTTTAATCAAATTTTATGGGCTCAAAAATTTAACTATGGACATTTGAACCTAATTATACAGCTTAATCTCAATTTTGGAGCTTTTTACTCAGTTAAATTTCGTAGGGGTTTACTCTAAAGCCCATTTAGACATGCACGCTCTAAACCCCAAAAAATGATCGAAAATGATGTTTAATCAAATTTTATGGGTTCAACTATTTAATTATGGGCTTTTGGACCTAATTATACAACTTAGTCTCAAATTTGGAGCATTTTACTCAGTTAAAATTCGAACGGGTTCACACTAAAGCCCATTTAGACATGCACGCTCTAAACCCTAAAAAGTGATCGAAAATGATGTTTAATCAAATTTTATGGGCTCAAAAATTTAATTATGGACTTTTGACCCTAATTATACTGCTTAATCTCAAATTTTATGCTTTTTACACGGTTAAATTTCGAACAGGTTCACTCTAAAGCCCATTTAGACATGCACGCTCTAAACCCTAAAAAATGATCGAAAATGATGTTTAATCAAATTTTATGGGCTCAAAAATTTAACTATGGACTTTTGAACCTAATTATACAGCTTAATCTCAATTTTAGAGCTTTTTACTCAGTTAAATTTCGAAGGGGTTCACTCTAAAGCCCATTTAGACATGCACGCTCTAAACCCTAAAAAATGATCGAAAATGATGTTTAATCAAATTTTATGGGCTCAAAAATTTAACTATGGACTTTTGAACCTAATTATACTGCTTAATCTCAATTTTGGAGCTTTTTACTCAGTTAAATTTCGAAGGTGTTTACTCTAAAGCCCATTTAGACATGCACGCTCTAAACCCTAAAAAATGATCGAAAATGATGTTTAATCAAGTTTTATGGGTTCAACTATTTAATTATGGGCTTTTGGACCTAATTATAAAACTTAATCTCAAATTTGGAGCATTTTACTCAGTTAAAATTCGAACGGGTTCACACTAAAGCCCATTTAGACATGCACGCTCTAAACCCTAAAAAGTGATCGAAAATGATGTTTAATCAAATTTTATGGGCTCAAAAATTTAATTATGGACTTTTGACCCTAATTATACTGCTTAATCTCAAATTTTATGCTTTTTACACGGTTAAATTTCGAACAGGTTCACTCTAAAGCCCATTTAGACATGCACGCTCTAAACCCTAAAAAATGATCGAAAATGATGTTTAATCAAATTTTATGGGCTCAAAAATTTAACTATGGACTTTTGAACCTAATTATACAGCTTAATCTCAATTTTAGAGCTTTTTACTCAGTTAAATTTCGAAGGGGTTTACTCTAAAGCCCGTTTAGACATGCATGCTCTAAACCCTAAAAAATGATCGAAAATGATGTTTAATCAAATTTTATGGGCTCAAAAATTTATCTATGGACTTTTGAACCTAATTATACAGCTTAATCTCAATTTTGGAGCTTTTTACTCAGTTAAATTTCGAAGGGGGTTACTCTAAAGCCCATTTAGACATGCACGCTCTAAACCCTAAAAAATGATCGAAAATGATGTTTAATCAAATTTTATGGGTTCAAATATTTAATTATGGGCTTTTGGACCTAATTATACAACTTAATCTCAAATTTGGAGCATTTTACTCAGTTAAAATTCGAACGGGTTCACACTAAAGCCCATTTAGACATGCACGCTCTAAACCCTAAAAAATGATCAAAAATGATGTTTAATCAAATTTTATGGGCTCAAAAATTTAATTATGGAATTTTGACCCTAATTATACTGCTTAATCTCAAATTTTATGCTTTTTACACGGTTAAATTTTGAACAGGTTCACTCTAAAGCCCATTTAGACATGCACGCTCTAAACCCTAAAAAATGATCGAAAATGATGTTTAATCAAATTTTATGGGCACAAAAATTTAACTATGGGCTTTTGAACCTAATTATACAGCTTAATCTCAATTTTAGAGATTTTTACTCAGTTAAATTTCGAAGGGGTTTACTCTAAAGCCCATTTAGACATGCACGCTCTAAACCCTAAAAAATGATCGAAAATGATGTTTAATCAAATTTTATGGGCTCAAAAATTTATCTATGGACTTTTGAACCTAATTATACAGCTTAATCTCAATTTTGGAGCTTTTTACTCAGTTTAATTTCGAAGGGGGTTACTTTAAAGCCCATTTAGACATGCACGCTCTAAACCCTAAAAAATGATCGAAAATGATGTTTAATCAAATTTTATGGGTTCAACTATTTAATTATGGGCTTTTGGACCTAATTATACAACTTAATCTCAAATTTGGAGCATTTTACTCAGTTAAAATTCGAACGGGTTCACACTAAAGCCCATTTAGACATGCACGCTCTAAACCCTAAAAAGTGATCGAAAATGATGTTTAATCAAATTTTATGGGCTCAAAAATTTAATTATGGACTTTTGACCCTAATTATACTGCTTAATCTCAAATTTTATGCTTTTTACACGGTTAAAATTCGAACGGGTTCACTCTAAAGCTCATTTAGACATGCACGCTCTGAACCCTACAAAACGATCGAAAATAATATTTAATCAAATTTTATTGGGTCAACTATTTAATTATGGGCTTTTGAACCTAATTATACAACTTAATCTCAAATTTGGAGCTTTTTACTCAGTTAAAATTCGAACGGGTTCACACTAAAGCCCATTTAGACATGCACGCTCTAAACCCTAAAAAATGATCGAAAATGATGTTTAATCAAATTTTATGGGCTCAAAAATTTAACTATGGACTTTTGACCCTAATTATACTGCTTAATCTCAAATTTTATGCTTTTTACACGGTTAAATTTCGAACAGGTTCACTCTAAAGCCCATTTAGACATGCACGCTCTAAACCCTAAAAAATGATCGAAAATGATGTTTAATCAAATTTTATGGGCTCAAAAATTTAACTATGGACTTTTGAACCTAATTATACAGCTTAATCTAAATTTTAGAGCTTTTTACTCAGTTAAATTTCGAAGGGGTTTACTCTAAAGCCCATTTAGACATGCACGCTCTTAACCCTAAAAAATGATCGAAAATGATGTTTAATCAAATTTTATGGGCTCAAAAATTTATCTATGGACTTTTGAACCTAATTATACAGCTTAATCTCAATTTTGGAGCTTTTTACTCAGTTTAATTTCGAACAGGTTCACTCTAAAGCCCATTTAGACATGCACGCTCTAAACCCTAAAAAATGATCGAAAATGATGTTTAATCAAATTTTATGGGCTAAAAAATTTAACTATGGACTTTTGAACCTAATTATACAGCTTAATCTCAATTTTAGTGCTTTTTACTAAGTTAAATTTCGAAGGGGTTTACTCTAAAGCCCATTTAGACATGCACGCTCTAAACCCTAAAAAATGATCGAAAATGATGTTTAATCAAATTTTATGGGCTCAAAAATTTATATATGGACTTTTGAACCTAATTATACAGCTTAATCTCAATTTTGGAGCTTTTTACACGGTTAAATTTCGAACAGGTTCACTCTAAAGCCCATTTAGACATGCACGCTCTAAACCCTAAAAAATGATCGAAAATGATGTTTAATCAAATTTTATGGGCTCAAAAATTTATCTATGGACTTTTGAACCTAATTATACAGCTTAATCTCAATTTTGGAGCTTTTTACTTGGCTAAAATTCGAACGGGTTCACTCTAAAGCCCATTTAGACATGCACGCTCTAAACCCTAAAAAATGATCGAAAATGATGTTTAATCAAATTTTATGGGTTCAACTATTTAATTATGGGCTTTTGGACCTAATTATACAACTTAATCTCAAATTTGGAGCTTTTTACTCGGTTAAAATTTGAACGGGTTCACTCTAAAGCCCATTTAGATATGCACGCTCTAAACCCTAAAAAATGATCGAAAATGATGTTTAATCAAATTTTATGGGGTCAAAAATTTAATTATGGACTTTTGACCCAAATTATACAACTTAATCTCAAATTTTGTGCTTTTTACTCGGTTAAAATTCGAATGTGTTCACCCTAAAGCCCATTTAAACATGCACGCTCTAAACCCTAAAAAATGATCGAAAATGATGTTTAATCAAATTTTATGGGCTCAAAAATTTATTTATGGACTTTTGATCCTAATTATACAGCTTAATCTCAAATTTTATGCTTTTTACTCGGTTAAAATTCGAACGTGTTCACTCTAAAGCCCATTTAGACATGCACGCTTTGAACACTACAAAATGATCGAAAATGATGTTTAATCAAATTTTATGGGTTCAACTATCTAATTATGGGCTTTTGGACCTAATTATACAACTTAATCTCAAATTTGGAGCTTTTTACTCGGTTAAATTTCGTACGGGTTCACTCTAAAGCCCATTTAGACATGCATGCTATAAACCCTAAAAAATGATTGAAAATGATATTTAATCAAATTTTATGGGCTCAAATAATTAATTATGGACTTTTGACCCTAATTATACAGCTTAATCTCAAATTTTGTTTTTTTTATTCGGTTAAAATTCGAACGGGTTCACACTGAAGCCCATTTAGACATGCACACTTTGTACCCTACAAAACGATCGAAAATGATGTTTAATCAAATTTTATGGGTTCAACTATTTAATTATAGGCTTTTGGACCTAATTATACAACTTAATCTCAAATTTGGAGCTTTTTACTCGGTTAAAATTTGATTAATATTTATTATTTATGGGTTGAACCTTATGTTTTGTTTTACGTTAAAACTTTACAGTATTTATAATTATTAAATAATGAATTATTGTTACAAATATCAATTTAATTCATAAAACCCTATCTTGCGAATCAAGTTACAATATCGTAAACCCTAACATGTAATCTAAGAAATTAGGTTAAATTTAGGGGTTACATTTAATGGTATCAGAGCCAGGCTCAACCCTCGGACTGTGAGGTCCAAAATGATTTTTGATTTAAAAATAATTTTGATGATTTTATCTGTAAATCTGGAATTTTATTTTGACTCGTATTTTGAATATTCTGAAATATTTTGAATAATTCTCCAAGTACCGGTTCTAATATAGGATTCTGTCTGTCATTCTGTAGATACTCTACTATGCCACCGCGTCGAAGTACACGTTTAGCGACCGGTAGAGGTCGTGGCCGAGGTCGTTCTGCTGGATCTTCTAGTGATGTTCCGCCTCCTGTGGAACCGCCACGGGATCAGAGTTTGGCACAGGATATAGGAGGGGAGGATCAACCCGAGTTACAGACCGAGGCTCAGCAAGCCGAGGTTGATCAGCCGGTTCAGAGTTTGGGACCGTTTGTTTCTGGGGATAGTGAGACTGTTGGTTTGGACTCCGTGACTATGCAGAGAGAGCTGCTCAGATACTTGAGACAGAATGAGGGTACTAGGAAACCCATATCTACCGAGTTTTTGGCTGTTGGGATGACCATGTTCGATGGTAAGACTGGTACAGACCCAGCTGATGCTGAGTATTGGCTGAAAAAGCTTCAGCGTTTATTTCTGGATATGGACTACCCTTCTAATAGAAAACTGAGGGCAGCTGTTTCATTACTTCAGGGAGAGGCCCTAAATTGGTGGGAGGCAGAAGAAAGAGTGACTGCTTCGGATAAGATTGACTGAGAGTTTTTCAGACAGGCCTTTGAGGATAGATATGTTGGACCTGAGTATTTGGCTAAGTGCCGTGAAGATTTCCTGAACCTGCAGCAGAATGACCTGTCAGTGAATGACTATGAGATAGAGTTTCTGCGACTACTCCAGTATGCTCCGGGGATTGTTACTACTGAGAAACAAAAGTGTGATCACTTTCTGAAGGGACTTCGGGTACCATTGAAGATTGCAGTTGCTACTCACCACGACACGGAATATAAGATGATCACTCGGCGTGCCAGGACAACCGAGCGTAATGAGAGCTCAGTTGGAATCTCAGGGTCAGGATAGGGGTAGACGTCAGGCCGCAGCGCCTGCACAACACAATCAGGGTTTTCAGTCTCGGAAGAGAGGTCGTGATGAGTTTGAGCCACAGAGTTCTGCACGATCTAGACCAGTTACTACTGTTGTTCCTGCTGCTAGTGGAGCTGGATCCACTAGTACCCGAGCGTTGCCTCAATGTTCCTTCTGTAAGAAGTGGCATTCTAGAGAGTGTCGGATGAGGAGCGGGGCTTGCTTCCGATGTGGTTCTTTTGATCATCGTCTCAGGGATTATCCAGTGTCTCCGCAGTCTGGTTATACTCAAGGGCAATCACAGACATCAGTTCAGGCCCCAGTCGGGGGAAGAGGTCAGGGTAGACCTGCTGCATCTGGTACTGGTAGTAGAGGTAGACCTAGTCAGTTCAGAGGAGCTGCCAGATCAGGGGGATCTCAACCAGGTTTGGTCTATGCTACGATGAGGCATGAGGACCGAGATGAGCCAGATGTTATAGCTGGTACTTTTTCTGTTCATGTTGTTTCTTCGTTTGCACTGCTTGATAATGGATCTACTCACTCCTATGTCTCTAGCTCTGTATCGGGTTATTTGGGAATTCCGATAGAGGAGGTGAGTAGCTCTGTTTCTGTCTATACTCCTGTAGGTAACCCTGTAGAGGTTACCAAAGTTTATAAGAATTGTCCTCTTGAGGTTCATGGGGAAGTCTTTTTGGCTAATTTGATGGAGCTACCATTCGGAGAGTTTGATCTGATTCTGGGAATGGATTGGTTGTCTGCTCACCGAGTCACTCTGGACTGTGAGCGTAAGAAGGCAACTCTGAGAACTTCTGATGATCGGGAGGTAATTCTTATCGGTGAGCGTAGAGGGTTCCTGTCTAATCTTGTCTCTACTCTGAAAGCCGAGAAGATGATCAGGAAAGGATCTGTAGCCTACCTTGCCTACATTCTCGATCCAAGGCAATTTGATTCCGGGATGGATAAGATCCGAGTTGTATGTGAGTTTCCGGATGTCTTTCCAGAAGAATTACCGGGCGTACCCCCTAAGCGGGAAGAGGTGGAGTTTGGTATTGAGTTTCTACCAGGGACTACTCCAGTGTCTATGGCACCGTATCGGATGGCTCCGAAAGAGCTTAAGGAGCTCAAGGTTCAGCTGCAGGACCTTCAGGATCGAGGTTTCATTCGACACAGTATTTCTCCGTGAGGGGCTCCGGTTCTGTTTGTTAAAAAGAAAGATGGGTCCCTTCGTCTCTGTATTGACTACCGAAAGTTGAACAAGCTAACGGTTAAGAACAAATATCCTCTGCCTCGCATTGATGATCTGTTTGACCAATTCCGAGGAGCCTCCGTGTTTTCTAAGATAGACCTGAGATCTGGGTACTACCAGCTCAAGGTTAAGGATTCTGATGTTTTTAAAACAACTTTTAGGACTCGTTATGGTCACTACGAGTTTCTAGTTATGCCCTCCGGTCTTACTAATGCCCCTGCTGCATTTATGGACATGATGAACAGGGTTTTTCGACCCTATCTGAATCAGTTTGTTATGGTTTTTATTGACGATATTCTGGTTTATTCTAAGTCTGAGGCTGAGCATGAGAGACATCTCCGTATTGTATTGCAAACTCTGAGGGAGAAACAGTTGTATGCTAAGTTCAGCAAATGTGAGTTCTGGTTATCTGAAGTTGTTTTTCTGGGGCATGTGGTTTCAGCTAAGGGTATTCAGGTTGACCCGAAGAAAATTAAGGCTATTATGGAGTGGAAGCAACCAAAGAATGTGGCTGAGGTTCGTAGTTTTCTGGTTTTAGCTGGTTACTATCGGAGGTTTGTAGAGGGCTTTTCTTCTATTGCTGCTCCATTGACCAAACTACTGAGGAAGGATATTCCGTTTATCTGGTCTGAGGCTCAACAGGAGAGTTTTGAGAAACTCAAATCAGTTTTGACACAAGCACCGGTTCTAATACAGCCCGAGTCAGGGAAACCCTATATAGTTTACAGTGATGCCTCGTATACCGGTCTAGGGTGTGTCCTGATGCAAGATGGGAAGGTGGTAGCTTATGCTTCTCGTCAATTGAAACCTCATGAGTGTAACTATCCTATCCATGATCTGGAGTTAGCGGCGGTGATCTTCGCTCTGAAAATCTGGAGACACTATCTCTATGGGGAGAAGTGTTACATCTTTACCGATCATAAGAGTCTGAAATACCTTCTCACTCAGAAGGAGCTTAACTTGAGACAGCGCCGATGGTTGGAGCTTCTGAAGGATTATGATTGTGAGATCGATTACCATCCTGGTAAAGCTAATGTTGTTGCGGATGCTTTGAGTCGCAACGCCATTTCTGATCTGAGAGCTCTGTTTGCTCGGCTGAGTTTGTATGAGGATGGTCGTTTGTTGGCTGAACTCCGTGTGGTTCCTACCCTGAAATCTGATATTCGGGCTGAGCAGCCCAATGACCCTTTCTTGGCCCACCGTATTTCTGAGGTCAATGAGGGAACTTCTCAGGACTTTTCTATCGACTAGGATGGAGTTTTATGTTTTCGGGGTCGATATTGTGTTCCAAGGAACTCTGATCTGAAACAAGTTATTGTTCGGGAAGCCCATGACAGTCCCTATTCTATGCATCCTGGCGGTGATAAAAATGTATAAGAATCTTCGGGAAAAATATTGGTGGAAGGGTCTCAAGCGAGATGTGGTCAGTTTTGTATCTAAGTGTTTGACTTGTCAGAAAGTCAAAGCAGAACATCAGCGTCCATTTGGACTCCTTCAGCATATTGAGATTCCTCTGTGGAAATGGGAGCGTGTGACCATGGATTTTGTCAGCGGGTTGCCTTTGACTCCGTCAAAGAAGGACTCTGTATGGGTCATTGTTGATCGATTGACCAAGTGTGCGCACTTCATTCCGGTTAAGACCACTTACCCTCTGAGTAAGTTGGCCCGATTATACATCTCTGAGATTGTTCGATTACATGGAGTGCCTCTATCTATTATTTCTGACCGGGATCCGAGGTTCATATCTAAGTTCTGGGGTTCTCTACATTCTGCTCTGGGTACTCGGTTGAACTTTAGTACTGCTTATCATCCTCAGACCGATGGTCAGTCTGAGCGGTTGATTCAGATCCTCGAAGATATGTTGAGAGGATGTGTTCTGGATTTTCGGGGCAGTTGGGAGGATTTCTTGCCTTTAGCAGAATTCGCGTACAATAACAGTTATCAGGCCAGTATTAAGATGGCACCTTATGAGGCTTTGTACGGGCGTAAGTGTCGCACCCCTATTGGATGGACTGAACTTAATGAGCACCGTTTATTGGGTCCAGATCTTGTTCATGAGGCTGAGGAGACTGTCAGATTGATTTGGGATAGGCTTAAGGCCACTTTTGATAGACAGAAATCTTATGCTGATTTGAGGCGTAAGGATCTCGAGTTTGAGGTTGGTGACGAGGTCTTTCTGAAAGTATCTCCGTGGAGGAAGGTACTCCGGTTTGGCCGTAAGGGCAAGCTCAGTCCCCGCTATATTGGACCTTACCGTATTCTCAGGCGAGTTGGACCTGTAGCTTATCAGCTTGAGTTACCACCAGAGCTCAAGCGTATCCATGATGTTTTCCATGTTTCTGTACTGAGACGCTATCGAGCTGATCCGTCTTATGTCTTGCCTGTTGAGGAGTTCGAGATCCGTCCAGATCTGTGTTACGAGGAGAAACCTGTTGAGATTATTGCTCAGGATCAGAAAGTCCTTCGGAAGAAAACCATTAAGATGGTTAAGGTTCTCTGGCGTAATCGAGGTTTAGACGAGGCTACATGGGAGCCCAAGTCAGTTATCAAAGCTCAGTATCCGCATCTCTTTGATCCAGGTAAATTTCGAGGACGAAATTTCTGTAAGGGGGGAGAATTGTAATACCTAAATTTTTCCCCCAATTTTATTTCCAAATCCCTAATTCGAAACCCTAGATTTTGGGAATTCCTAATTTCAATTTAAGTGGCTTAATTGGAAATTGCGTAAACTTGAGGGCTTGTTTGTAAACTTTTAAAAACTCGGAACCCTTTTTGTGTAATTTTACCATTTTCTTTTGGAAACCACCCCTCCCGACCGAATAACGTTTTATTCGGTTTTCATCCCATTTTTCTCCACTTTGTTTTTTTATTATTATTCGTTCCTTGACCGATTCTCTTTTCATCTTCCTTTTGTTGTTCGATTCAGCCTTGTTCTGGTAAGTTTTTTTTTCGTTCGGTTAATTATTTTGTGGTGTTTATAAAGTTTAGTTTTGGTTCGGTTTAATCCAAAATTGTTGATAAAAGTATGTTGTTTGATTCGGTTTTCAGTTTAGGAAGTGTTTATTTGAACCTTGGAACCGATTTAGATCAAAAGGAGTGTGCATCGATTCGATTAGAGTGTTTTTTTAAGCTTGAAAACTGTGTTTGGAACCCGAGAAAGTTCTGGAAATTTTCCAGATTTTCCCGGAAAATCTGGAAATTCTAGATTTTCTCAGGAAAAATCTGGGAAACCCCCAGACCGACCCGAACCGGCCTGGTCCACCCCCGAACCAACCGACCCGAACCGACCGGTCCAGCCCGAGCCACCCGAACCTGACCCGACCCGTCCAGCCCAAGCCACCCGAACCTGACCCGACCCGACCCGAACCTGAGCTGACCCAAACCGACCCGTGACCCGACCCGGCTGACGTCACTGCGGACGTCAGCGTTGACCTGATGACGTCATCTGCTAACGTCAGCGTTGACCATGCTGACGTCGGCGTTGACCAAGCTGACGTCAGCGTTGACCAAGCTGACGTCAGCGTTGACCATGCTGACGCCATCGTTGACTTTTTCCAACCTGGTCCCACTTTATGTTTTTCGACGTCCTGAGTTCAATGGCGCAGTCCGTTTTTCGAAATTCGAACCCGAAGTGTCGTTTTTAGGGCTTTTATGTTCGTTTGACTTATCTGGAAGTTATCTTTAGTGGTTTCTGAAATCGTTTCTGTTGGCTTCAGGTGATGTGGATTTCGACCCCGAGCACCTACCTCCTCCTCCTCCTGGACGACCATCCGTTCATCAGTATTCGGGACCTTCACGTGAGTATCAGTTTATCTCTGTTTAGTGTATTCTTCGGTATAGTGGCATAGTAGGGTGTCTAATATTAATTGTTACTCGTAGGTTCAACACCTGCTCGTTCTGGTGGTAGAGCCGAGTCTAGTCGACGTCAGTATCGTTGTTAAGTTTCCGCTTCAGGTGTGTTCTCTTCTGTAAATTCTGTTATTTCTGTGTGTATAGTTTTCTGTCATGAATAAGCATGTTCACACATCATTATGCATGTTCTGACACTAAATTACATTTTATGATTCTGATTATTATGCATGCCTCCTGTTTGAATATAAGGCTTGCATCCTGATTCTGTACCTGCATATGACATTACATCTGGTAGAATAATTCTGTACGGAGGAAGTTAGTGATTAATTCACTTCTGTTCAGTGGTTCTGTATTATACCACTTCTGCTCAGTGGCTCCACCTACGGGTCGAGTTCCACTTCTGTTGGTGTGATGGAGTTAGAGTGGTTCAATGGGGAACCTACTCTTCTGATGGTGTTCGGAGTTGGGGTGCATAGCATGCATACTTCATATTGTCTGCATTTATTGTTCTGCAAATCCCTGTTACCTTTATATTAGAGACACACTAGGCTCCCTAGCTTACACCCTTCTAGTTTCTTATTTCAGATCTCTGACCTAGTCCTCGTACGGTACTTGGAGGATCCTGATTCAGTTACTCGATATCGTATGTTTTACCGTTTTACTTCGAATTATAAACTTTAATTGGATTTTATTTTGTATTAAGGACTTTGGGACTTTTACTTGAATTTTTCTGAATGATTAATATTTATTATTTATGGGTTGAACCTTAAGTTTTGTTTTACGTTAAAACTTTACAGTATTTATAATTATTAAATAATTAATTATTGTTACAAATATCAATTTAATTCATAAAACCCTATCTTGCGAATCAAGATACAATATCGTAAACCCTAACTTGTAATCTAAGAAATTAGGTTAAATTTAGGGGTTACATGGACTTTTGACCCAAATTATACAGCTTAATCTCAAATTTTGTGCTTTTTACTCGGTTAAAATTCGAACGGGTTGACTCTAAAGCCCATTTAGACATGCACATTCTGAATCCTACAAAACGATCGAAAATGATGTTTAATCAAATTTTATGGGTTCAACTATTTAATTATGGGCTTTTGAACCTAATTATACAACTTAATCTCAAATTTGGAGCTTTTTACTCAGTTAAAATTCGAACGGGTTCACCCTAAAGCCCATTTAGACATGCACGCTCTAAACCCTAAAAAATTATCGAAAATGATGTTTAATCAAATTTTATGGGCTCAAAAATTTAATTATGGACTTTTGACCCTAATTGCACAGCTTAATCTCAAATTTTGTGCTTTTTACTCGGTTAAAATTCGAACGGGTTCACTCTAAAGCCCATTTAGACATGCACGCTCTAAACCCTAAAAATGATCGAAAATGATGTTTAATCAAATTTTATGGGCTCAAAAATTTAATTATGGACTTTTGACCCTAATTATACAGCTTAATCTCAAATTTTGTGCTTTTTACTCGGTTAAAATTCGAACGGGTTCACTCTAAAGCCCATTTAGACATGCATGCTCTAAACCATACAAAACGATCGAAAATGATGTTTAATCAAATTTTAATGGCTGAAATATTTAATTATGGACCTTTAACCCAAATTGTACAGCTTAATCTCAACTATTTAATTATGGGCTTTTGAACCTAATTATACAACTTAATCTCAAATTTGAAGCTTTTTACTCAGTTAAAATTCGAACGGGTTCATACTAAAGCCCATTTAGACATGCACGCTCTAAACCCTAAAAAATGATCGAAAATGATGTTTAATCAAATTTTATGGGCTAAAAAATTTAATTATGGACTTTTGAACCTAATTATACAGCTTAATCTCAAATTTGGAGCTTTATACTCAGTTAAATTTCGAACGAGTTCACTCTAAAGCCCATTTAGACATGCACGCTCTAAACCCTAAAAAATGATCGAAAATGATGTTTAATCAAATTTTATGGGTTCAACTATTTAATTATGGGCTTTTGGACCTAATTATACAACTTAATCTCAAATTTGGAGCTTTTTACTCGGTTAAAATTTGAACGGGTTCACTCTAAAGCCCATTTAGACATGCACGCTCTAAACCCTAAAAAATGATCGAAAATGATGTTTAATCAAATTTTATGGGTTCAACTATTTAATTATGGGCTTTTGGACCTAATTATACAACTTAATCTCAAATTTGGAGCATTTTACTCAGTTAAAATTCGAACGGGTTCACACTAAAGCCCATTTAGACATGCACGCTCTAAACCCTAAAAAGTGATCGAAAATGATGTTTAATCAAATTTTATGGGCTCAAAAATTTAATTATTGACTTTTGACCCTAATTATACAGCTTAATCTCAAATTTTGTGCTTTTTAATCGGTTAAAATTCGAACGGGTTCACACTAAAGCCCATTTAGACATGCATGCTCTCAACCATACAAAACGACCGAAAATGATGTTTAATCAAATTTTAAGGGCTGAAATATTTAATTATGGACTTTTAACCCAAATTGTACAACTTAATCTCAACTATTTAATTATGGGCTTTTGAACCTAATTATACAACTTAATCTCAAATTTGAAGCTTTTTACTCATTTAAAATTCGAACGGGTTCATACTAAAGCCCATTTAGACATGCACGCTCTAAACCCAAAAAAATGATCGAAAATGATGTTTAATAAAATTTTATGGGCTCAAAAATTTAATTATGGACTTTTGAACCTAATTATAAATCTTAATCTCAAATTTAGAGCTTTATACTCAGTTAAATTTTGAACGTGTTCACTCTAAAACCCATTTAGACATGCACGCTCTAAACCCTAAAAAATGATCGAAAATGGTATTTAATCAAATTTTATGGGCTCAAATATTTAATTATGGACTTTTGACTCTAATTATACAGCTTAATCTCAAATTTTTGTGCTTTTTATTCGGTTAAAATTCGAACGGGTTCACTCTAAAGCCCATTTAGACATGCACACTCTGAACCCTACAAAACGATCGAAAATGATGTTTAATCAAAATTTATGGGTTCAACTATTTAATTATGGGCTTTTGGACCTAATTATACAACTTAATCTTAAATTTGGAGCTTTTTACTTGGTTAAAATTTGAACGGGTTCACTCCAAAGCCCATTTAGACATGCACGCTTTGAACCCTACAAAACGATCGAAAATGATGTTTAATCAAATTTTATGGGTTCAACTATTTAATTATGGGCTTTTGAACCTAATTATACAACTTAATCTCAAATTTTGTGCTTTTTACTCGGTTAAAATTCGAACGGGTTCACTCCAAAGCCCATTTAGACATGCATGCTCTGAACCATACAAAACGATCGAAAATGATGTTTAATCAAATTTTAAGGGCTGAAATATTTAATTATGGACTTTAAACCCAAATTGTACAGCTTAATCTCAATTATTTAATTATGAGCTTTTGAACCTAATTATACAACTTAATCTCAAATTTGGAGCTTTTTACTCAGTTAAAATTCGAACGGGTTCACACTAAAGCCCATTTAGACATGCACGCTATAAACCCTAAAAAATGATCGAAAATGATGTTTAATCCAATTTTATGGGCTCAAAAATTTAATTATGGACTTTTGAACCTAATTATACATCTTAATCTCAAATTTGGAGCTTTTTACTTAGTTAAATTTCGAACGGGTTCACCCTAAAGCCTATTTAGACATGCACGCTCTAAACCCTAAAAAATAATCGAAAATGATGTTTAATTAATTTTATGGGCTCAAAAATTTAATTATGGACTTTTGAGCCTAATCATACAGCTTAATCTCAAATTTTTTGCTTTTTACTCGGTTAAAATTCGAACGGGTTCACTCTAAAGCCCATTTAGAAATGCACGCTCTAAACCCTAAAAAATGATCGAAAATGATGTTTAATCAAATTTTATGGGCTCAAATATTTAATTATGGACTTTTGACCCTAATTATACAACTTAATCTCAAATTTTGTGCTTTTTACTTGGTTAAAATTCGAACGGGTTCACACTAAAGCCCATTTAGACATGCACGCTCTAAACCCTAAAAAATGATCGAAAATGATGTTTAATCCAATTTTATGGGCTCAAAAATTTAATTATGGACTTTTGAACCTAATTATACATCTTAATCTCAAATTTGGAGCTTTTTACAAAGTTAAATTTCAAACGGGTTCACCCTAAAGCCTATTTAGACATGCACGCTCTAAACCCTAAAAAATGATCGAAAATGGTGTTTAATAAATTTTATGGGCTCAAAAATTTAATTATGGACTTTTGAGCCTAATTATACAGCTTAATCTCAAATTTTGTGCTTTTTACTCGGTTAAAATTCGAACGGGTTCACTCCAAAGCCCATTTAGACATGCATGCTCTGAACCATACAAAACGATCGAAAATGATGTTTAATCAAATTTTAAGGGCTGAAATATTTAATTATGGACTTTTAACCCAAATTGTACAGCTTAATCTCAATCATTTAATTATTCTCTTTTGAACCTAATTAAACAACTTAATCTAAAATTTGGAGCTTTTTACTCACTTAAAATTCGAACGGGTTCACACTAAAGCCCATTTAGACATGCACGCTCTAAACCCTAAAAAATGATCGAAAATGATGTTTAATCAAATTTTATGGGCTCAAAAATTTAATTATGGACTTTTGAACCTAATTATACATCTTAATCTCAAATTTGGAGCTTTTTACTCAGTTAAATTTCGAACGGGTTCACACTAAAGCCTATTTAGACATGCACGCTCTAAACCCTAAAAAATGATCGAAAATGATGTTTAATCAAATTTTATGGGCTCAAAAATTTAATTATGGAATTTTGAGCCTAATTATACAGCTTAATCTCAAATTTTTTGCTTTTTACTCGGTTAAAATTCGAACGGGTTCACTCTAAAGCCCATTTAGAAATGCACGCTCTAAACCCTAAAAAATGATCGAAAATGATGTTTAATCAAATTTTATGGGCTCAAATATTTAATTATGGACTTTTGACCCTAATTATACAACTTAATCTCAAATTTTGTGCTTTTTACTTGGTTAAAATTCGAACGGGTTCACTCTAAAGCCCATTTAGACATGCACGCTCTGAACCCTACAAAACGATCGAAAATGATGTTTAATCAAATTTTATGGGTTCAACTATTTAATTATGGGCTTTTGAACCTAATTAAACAACTTAATCTCAAATTGTGAGCTTTTTACTCACTTAAAATTCGAACGGGTTCACACTAAAGCCCATTTAGACATGCACGCTCTAAACCCTAAAAAATGATCGAAAATGATGTTTAATCAAATTTTATGGGCTCAAAAATTTAATTATGGACTTTTGAACCTAATTATACATCTTAATCTCAAATTTGGAGCTTTTTACAAAGTTAAATTTCAAACGGGTTCACCCTAAAGCCTATTTAGACATGCACGCTCTAAACCCTAAAAAATGATCGAAAATGGTGTTTAATAAATTTTATGGGCTCAAAAATTTAATTATGGACTTTTGAGCCTAATTATACAGCTTAATCTCAAATTTTGTGCTTTTTACTCGGTTAAAATTCGAACGGGTTCACTCCAAAGCCCATTTAGACATGCATGCTGTGAACCATACAAAACGATCGAAAATGATGTTTAATCAAATTTTAAGGGCTGAAATATTTAATTATGGACTTTTAACCCAAATTGTACAGCTTAATCTCAATCATTTAATTATTATCTTTTGAACCTAATTAAACAACTTAATCTAAAATTTGGAGCTTTTTACTCACTTAAAATTCGAACGGGTTCACACTAAAGCCCATTTAGACATGCACGCTCTAAACCCTAAAAAATGATTGAAAATGATGTTTAATCAAATTTTATGGGCTCAAAAATTTAATTATGGACTTTTGAGCCTAATTATACAGCTTAATCTCAAATTTTGTGCTTTTTACTCGGTTAAATTTGGAACTTTTTACAAAGTTAAATTCGGAACGGGTTCACCCTAAAGCCTATTTAGACATGCACGCTCTAAACCCTAAAAAATGATCGAAAATGGTGTTTAATAAATTTTATGGGCTCAAAAATTTAATTATGGACTTTTGAGCCTAATTATACAGCTTAATCTCAAATTTTGTGCTTTTTACTCGGTTAAAATTCGAACGGGTTCACTCCAAAGCCCATTTAGACATGCATGCTCTCAACCATACAAAACGATCGAAAATGATGTTTAATCAAATTTTAAGGGCTGAAATATTTAATTATGGACTTTTAACCCAAATTGTACAGCTTAATCTCAATTATTTAATTATGAGCTTTTGAACCTAATTATACAACTTAATCTCAAATTTGGAGCTTTTTATTAAGTTAAAATTCGAACGGGTTCACACTAAAGCCCATTTAGACATGCACGTTATAAACCCTAAAAAATGATCGAAAATGATGTTTAATCCAATTTTATGGGCTCAAAAATTTAATTATGGACTTTTGAACCCAATTATACATCTTAATCTCAAATTTGGAGCTTTTTACTTAGTTAAATTTCGAACGGGTTCACCCTAAAGCCTATTTAGACATGCACGCTCTAAACCCTAAAAAATGATCGAAAATGATGTTTAATAAATTTTATGGGCTCAAAAATTTAATTATGGACTTTTGAGGCTAATCATACAGCTTAATCTCAAATTTTTTGCCTTTTACTCGGTTAAAATTCGAACGGGTTCACTCTAAAGCCCATTTAGAAATGCACGCTCTAAACCCTAAAAAATGATCGAAAATGATGTTTAATCAAATTTTATGGGCTAAAATATTTAATTATGGACTTTTGAACCTAATTAAACAACTTAATCTCAAATTGTGAGCTTTTTACTCACTTAAAATTCGAACGGGTTCACACTAAAGCCCATTTAGACATGCACGCTCTAAACCCTAAAAAATGATCGAAAATGATGTTTAATCCAATTTTATGGGCTCAAAAATTTAATTATGGACTTTTGAACCTAATTATACATCTTAATCTCAAATTTGGAGCTTTTTACAAAGTTAAATTTCAAACGGGTTCACCCTAAAGCCTATTTAGACATGCACGCTCTAAACCCTAAAAAATGATCGAAAATGATGTTTAATCAAATTTTAAGGGCTGAAATATTTAATTATGGACTTTTAACCCAAATTGTACAGCTTAATCTCAATCATTTAATTATTATCTTTTGAACCTAATTAAACAACTTAATCTAAAATTTGGAGCTTTTTACTCACTTAAAATTCGAACGGGTTCACACTAAAGCCCATTTAGACATGCACGCTCTAAACCCTAAAAAATGATCGAAAATGATGTTTAATCAAATTTTATGGGCTCAAAAATTTAATTATGGACTTTTGAACCTAATTATACATCTTAATCTCAAATTTGGAGCTTTTTACTCTGTTAAATTTCGAACGGGTTCACACTAAAGCCTATTTAGACATGCACGCTCTAAACCCTAAAAAATGATCGAAAATGATGTTTAATCAAATTTTATGGGCTCAAAAATTTAATTCTGGAATTTTGAGCCTAATTATACAGCTTAATCTCAAATTTTTTGCTTTTTACTCGGTTAAAATTCGAACGGGTTCACTCTAAAGCCCATTTAGAAATGCACGCTCTAAACCCTAAAAAATGATCGAAAATGATGTTTAATCAAATTTTATGGGCTCAAATATTTAATTATGGACTTTTGACCCTAATTATACAACTTAATCTCAAATTTTGTGCTTTTTACTTGGTTAAAATTCGAACGGGTTCACTCTAAAGCCCATTTAGACATGCACGCTCTGAACCCTACAAAACGATCGAAAATGATGTTTAATCAAATTTTATGGGTTCAACTATTTAATTATGGGCTTTTGAACCTAATTAAACAACTTAATCTCAAATTGTGAGCTTTTTACTCACTTAAAATTCGAACGGGTTCACACTAAAGCCCATTTAGACATGCACGCTCTAAACCCTAAAAAATGATCGAAAATGATGTTTAATCAAATTTTATGGGCTCAAAAATTTAATTATGGACTTTTGAACCTAATTATACATCTTAATCTCAAATTTGGAACTTTTTACAAAGTTAAATTCGGAACGGGTTCACCCTAAAGCCTATTTAGACATGCACGCTCTAAACCCTAAAAAATGATCGAAAATGGTGTTTAATAAATTTTATGGGCTCAAAAATTTAATTATGGACTTTTGAGCCTAATTATACAGCTTAATCTCAAATTTTGTGCTTTTTACTCGGTTAAAATTCGAACGGGTTCACTCCAAAGCCCATTTAGACATGCATGCTCTCAACCATACAAAACGATCGAAAATGATGTTTAATCAAATTTTAAGGGCTGAAATATTTAATTATGGACTTTTAACCCAAATTGTACAGCTTAATCTCAATTATTTAATTATGAGCTTTTGAACCTAATTATACAACTTAATCTCAAATTTGGAGCTTTTTACTAAGTTAAAATTCGAACGGGTTCACACTAAAGCCCATTTAGACATGCACGTTATAAACCCTAAAAAATGATCGAAAATGATGTTTAATCCAATTTTATGGGCTCAAAAATTTAATTATGGACTTTTGAACCCAATTATACATCTTAATCTCAAATTTGGAGCTTTTTACTTAGTTAAATTTCGAACGGGTTCACCCTAAAGCCTATTTAGACATGCACGCTCTAAACCCTAAAAAATGATCGAAAATGATGTTTAATAAATTTTATGGGCTCAAAAATTTAATTATGGACTTTTGAGGCTAATCATACAGCTTAATCTCAAATTTTTTGCCTTTTACTCGGTTAAAATTCGAACGGGTTCACTCTAAAGCCCATTTAGAAATGCACGCTCTAAACCCTAAAAAATGATCGAAAATGATGTTTAATCAAATTTTATGGGCTAAAATATTTAATTATGGACTTTTGAACCTAATTAAACAACTTAATCTCAAATTGTGAGCTTTTTACTCACTTAAAATTCGAACGGGTTCACACTAAAGCCCATTTAGACATGCACGCTCTAAACCCTAAAAAATGATCGAAAATGATGTTTAATCCAATTTTATGGGCTCAAAAATTTAATTATGGACTTTTGAACCTAATTATACATCTTAATCTCAAATTTGGAGCTTTTTACAAAGTTAAATTTCAAACGGGTTCACCCTAAAGCCTATTTAGACATGCACGCTCTAAACCCTAAAAAATGATCGAAAATGGTGTTTAATAAATTTTATGGGCTCAAAAATTTAATTATGGACTTTTGAGCCTAATTATACAGCTTAATCTCAAATTTTGTGCTTTTTACTCGGTTAAAATTCGAACGGGTTCACTCCAAAGCCCATTTAGACATGCATGCTGTGAACCATACAAAACGATCGAAAATGATGTTTAATCAAATTTTAAGGGCTGAAATATTTAATTATGGACTTTTAACCCAAATTGTACAGCTTAATCTCAATCATTTAATTATTATCTTTTGAACCTAATTAAACAACTTAATCTAAAATTTGGAGCTTTTTACTCACTTAAAATTCGAACGGGTTCACACTAAAGCCCATTTAGACATGCACGCTCTAAACCCTAAAAAATGATCGAAAATGATGTTTAATCAAATTTTATGGGCTCAAAAATTTAATTATGGACTTTTGAACCTAATTATACATCTTAATCTCAAATTTGGAGCTTTTTACTCTGTTAAATTTCGAACGGGTTCACACTAAAGCCTATTTAGACATGCACGCTCTAAACCCTAAAAAATGATCGAAAATGATGTTTAATCAAATTTTATGGGCTCAAAAATTTAATTCTGGAATTTTGAGCCTAATTATACAGCTTAATCTCAAATTTTTTGCTTTTTACTCGGTTAAAATTCGAACGGGTTCACTCTAAAGCCCATTTAGAAATGCACGCTCTAAACCCTAAAAAATGATCGAAAATGATGTTTAATCAAATTTTATGGGCTCAAATATTTAATTATGGACTTTTGACCCTAATTATACAACTTAATCTCAAATTTTGTGCTTTTTACTTGGTTAAAATTCGAACGGGTTCACTCTAAAGCCCATTTAGACATGCACGCTCTGAACCCTACAAAACGATCGAAAATGATGTTTAATCAAATTTTATGGGTTCAACTATTTAATTATGGGCTTTTGAACCTAATTAAACAACTTAATCTCAAATTGTGAGCTTTTTACTCACTTAAAATTCGAACGGGTTCACACTAAAGCCCATTTAGACATGCACGCTCTAAACCCTAAAAAATGATCGAAAATGATGTTTAATCAAATTTTATGGGCTCAAAAATTTAATTATGGACTTTTGAACCTAATTATACATCTTAATCTCAAATTTGGAACTTTTTACAAAGTTAAATTCGGAACGGGTTCACCCTAAAGCCTATTTAGACATGCACGCTCTAAACCCTAAAAAATGATCGAAAATGGTGTTTAATAAATTTTATGGGCTCAAAAATTTAATTATGGACTTTTGAGCCTAATTATACAGCTTAATCTCAAATTTTGTGCTTTTTACTCGGTTAAAATTCGAACGGGTTCACTCCAAAGCCCATTTAGACATGCATGCTCTCAACCATACAAAACGATCGAAAATGATGTTTAATCAAATTTTAAGGGCTGAAATATTTAATTATGGACTTTTAACCCAAATTGTACAGCTTAATCTCAATTATTTAATTATGAGCTTTTGAACCTAATTATACAACTTAATCTCAAATTTGGAGCTTTTTACTAAGTTAAAATTCGAACGGGTTCACACTAAAGCCCATTTAGACATGCACGTTATAAACCCTAAAAAATGATCGAAAATGATGTTTAATCCAATTTTATGGGCTCAAAAATTTAATTATGGACTTTTGAACCCAATTATACATCTTAATCTCAAATTTGGAGCTTTTTACTTAGTTAAATTTCGAACGGGTTCACCCTAAAGCCTATTTAGACATGCACGCTCTAAACCCTAAAAAATGATCGAAAATGATGTTTAATAAATTTTATGGGCTCAAAAATTTAATTATGGACTTTTGAGCCTAATCATACAGCTTAATCTCAAATTTTTTGCCTTTTACTCGGTTAAAATTCGAACGGGTTCACTCTAAAGCCCATTTAGAAATGCACGCTCTAAACCCTAAAAAATGATCGAAAATGATGTTTAATCAAATTTTATGGGCTAAAATATTTAATTATGGACTTTTGAACCTAATTAAACAACTTAATCTCAAATTGTGAGCTTTTTACTCACTTAAAATTCGAACGGGTTCACACTAAAGCCCATTTAGACATGCACGCTCTAAACCCTAAAAAATGATCGAAAATGATGTTTAATCCAATTTTATGGGCTCAAAAATTTAATTATGGACTTTTGAACCTAATTATACATCTTAATCTCAAATTTGGAGCTTTTTACAAAGTTAAATTTCAAACGGGTTCACCCTAAAGCCTATTTAGACATGCACGCTCTAAACCCTAAAAAATGATCGAAAATGGTGTTTAATAAATTTTATGGGCTCAAAAATTTAATTATGGACTTTTGAGCCTAATTATACAGCTTAATCTCAAATTTTGTGCTTTTTACTCGGTTAAAATTCGAACGGGTTCACTCCAAAGCCCATTTAGACATGCATGCTCTGAACCATACAAAACGATCGAAAATGATGTTTAATCAAATTTTAAGGGCTGAAATATTTAGTTATGGACTTTTAACCCAAATTGTACAGCTTAATCTCAATCATTTAATTATTATCTTTTGAACCTAATTAAACAACTTAATCTAAAATTTGGAGCTTTTTACTCACTTAAAATTCGAACGGGTTCACACTAAAGCCCATTTAGACATGCACGCTCTAAACCCTAAAAAATGATCGAAAATGATGTTTAATCAAATTTTATGGGCTCAAAAATTTAATTATGGACTTTTGAACCTAATTATACATCTTAATCTCAAATTTGGAGCTTTTTACTCAGTTAAATTTCGAACGGGTTCACACTAAAGCCTATTTAGACATGCACGCTCTAAACCCTAAAAAATGATCGAAAATGATGTTTAATCAAATTTTATGGGCTCAAAAATTTAATTCTGGAATTTTGAGCCTAATTATACAGCTTAATCTCAAATTTTTTGCTTTTTACTCGGTTAAAATTCGAACGGGTTCACTCTAAAGCCCATTTAGAAATGCACGCTCTAAACCCTAAAAAATGATCGAAAATGATGTTTAATCAAATTTTATGGGCTCAAATATTTAATTATGGACTTTTGACCCTAATTATACAACTTAATCTCAAATTTTGTGCTTTTTACTTGGTTAAAATTCGAACGGGTTCACTCTAAAGCCCATTTAGACATGCACGCTCTGAACCCTACAAAACGATCGAAAATGATGTTTAATCAAATTTTATGGGTTCAACTATTTAATTATGGGCTTTTGAACCTAATTAAATAACTTAATCTTAAATTTGGAGCTTTTTACTCACTTAAAATTCGAACCGGTTCACACTAAAGCCCATTTAGACATGCACGCTCTAAATCCTAAAAAATGATCGAAAATGATGTTTAATCAAATTTTATGGGCTCAAATATTTAATTATGGACTTTTGAACCTAATTATACATCTTAATCTCAAATTTGGAGCTTTTTACTCGGTTAAAATTCGAACGGGTTCACTCTAAAGCCCATTAAGACATGCACGCTCTGAACCCTACAAAAAGATCGAAAATGATGTTTAATCAAATTTTATGGGTTCAACTATTTAATTATGGGCTTTTGAACCTAATTAAACAACTTAATCTAAAATTTGGAGCTTTTTACTCACTTAAAATTCGAACGGGTTCACACTAAAGCCCATTTAGACATGCATGCTCTGAACCCTACAAAACGATCGAAAATGATGTTTAATCAAATTTTATGGGTTCAACTATTTAATTATGGGCTTTTGAACCTAATTAAACAACTTAATCTCAAATTTGGAGCTTTTTACTCACTTAAAATTCGAACGGGTTCACACTAAAGCCCATTTAGACATGCACGCTCTAAACCCTAAAAAATGATCGAAAATGATGTTTAATCAAATTTTATGGGCTCAAATATTTAATTATAGACTTTTGACCCTAATTATACAACTTAATCTCAAATTTTGTGCTTTTTACTCGGCTAAAATTCGAACGGGTTCACTCTAAAGCCCATTTAGACATGCACGCTCTGAACCCTACAAAACGATCGAAAATGATGTTTAATCAAATTTTATGGGTTCAACTATTTAATTATGGGCTTTTGAACCTAATTAAACAACTTAATCTCAAATTTGGAGCTTTTTACTCACTTAAAATTCGAACGGGTTCACACTAAAGCCCATTTAGACATGCACGCTCTAAATCCTAAAAAATGATCGAAAATGATGTTTAATCAAATTTTATGGGCTCAAATATTTAATTATGGACTTTTGAACCTAATTATACATCTTAATCTCAAATTTGGAGCTTTTTACTCGGTTAAAATTCGAACGGGTTCACTCTAAAGCCCATTTAGACATGCACGCTCTGAACCCTACAAAAAGATCGAAAATGATGTTTAATCAAATTTTATGGGTTCAACTATTTAATTATGGGCTTTTGAACCTAATTATACAACTTAATCTAAAATTTGGAGCTTTTTACTCACTTAAAATTCGAACGGGTTCACACTAAAGCCCATTTAGACATGCACGCTCTAAACCCTAAAAAATGATCGAAAATGATGTTTAATCCAATTTTATGGGCTCAAAAATTTAATTATGGACTTTTGAACCTAATTATACATCTTAATCTCAAATTTGGAACTTTTTACAAAGTTAAATTCGGAACGGGTTCACCCTAAAGCCTATTTAGACATGCACGCTCTAAACCCTAAAAAATGATCGAAAATGGTGTTTAATAAATTTTATGGGCTCAAAAATTTAATTACGGACTCTTGAGCCTAATTATACAGCTTAATCTCAAATTTTGTGCTTTTTACTCGGTTAAAATTCGAACGGGTTCACTCTAAAGCCCACTTAGACATGCATGCTCTGAACCATACAAAACGATCGAAAATGATGTTTAATCAAATTTTAAGGGCTGGAATATTTAATTATGGACTTTTAACCCAAATTGTACAGCTTAATCTCAACTATTTAATTATGAGCTTTTGAACCTAATTAAACAACTTAATCTAAAATTTGGAGCTTTTTACTCACTTAAAATTCGAACGGGTTCACACTAAAGCCCATTTAGACATGCACGCTCTAAACCCTAAAAAATGATCGAAAATGATGTTTAATCAAATTTTATGGGCTCAAAAATTTAATTATGGACTTTTGAACCTAATTATACATCTTAATCTCAAATTTGGAGCTTTTTACTCAGTTAAATTTCGAACGGGTTCACACTAAAGCCTATTTAGACATGCACGCTCTAAACCCTAAAAAATGATCGAAAATGATGTTTGATCAAATTTTATGGGCTCAAAAATATAATTATGGAATTTTGACCCTAATTATACAGCTTAATCTCAAATTTTTTGCTTTTTACTCGGTTAAAATTCGAACGGGTTCACTCTAAAGCCCATTTAGAAATGCACGCTCTAAACCCTAAAAAATGATCGAAAATGATGTTTAATCAAATTTTATGGGTTCAAATATTTAATTATTGACTTTTGACCCTAATTATACAACTTAATCTCAAATTTTGTGCTTTTTACTCGGCTAAAATTCGAACGGGTTCACTCTAAAGCCCATTTAGACATGCACGCTCTGAACCCTACAAAACGATCGAAAATGATGTTTAATCAAATTTTATGGGTTCAACTATTTAATTATGGGCTTTTGAACCTAATTAAACAACTTAATCTCAAATTTGGAGCTTTTTACTCACTTAAAATTCGAACGGGTTCACACTAAAGCCCATTTAGACATGCACGCTCTAAACCCTAAAAAATGATCGAAAATGATGTTTAATCCAATTTTATGGGCTCAAAAATTTAATTATGGACTTTTGAACCTAATTATACATCTTAATCTCAAATTTGGAGCTTTTTACAAAGTTAAATTTCGAACGGGTTCACCCTAAAGCCTATTTAGACATGCACGCTCTAAACCCTAAAAAATGATCGAAAATGGTGTTTAATATATTTTATGGGCTCAAAAATTTTATTATGGACTCTTGAGCCTAATTATACAGCTTAATCTCAAATTTTGTGCTTTTTACTCGGTTAAAATTCGAACGGGTTCACTCTAAAGCCCATTTAGACATGCATGCTCTGAACCATACAAAACGATCGAAAATGATGTTTAATCAAATTTTAAGGGCTGGAATATTTAATTATGGACTTTTAACCCAAATTGTACAGCTTAATCTCAACTATTTAATTATGAGCTTTTGAACCTAATTAAACAACTTAATCTAAAATTTGGAGCTTTTTACTCACTTAAAATTCGAACGGGTTCACACTAAAGCCCATTTAGACATGCACGCTCTAAACCCTAAAAAATGATCGAAAATGATGTTTAATCAAATTTTATGGGCTCAAAAATTTAATTATGGACTTTTGAACCTAATTATACATCTTAATCTCAAATTTGGAGCTTTTTACTCAGTTAAATTTTGAACGGGTTCAGACTAAAGCCTATTTAGACATGCACGCTCTAAACCCTAAAAAATGATCGAAAATGATGTTTAATCAAATTTTATGGGCTCAAAAATTTAATTATGGAATTTTGACCCTAATTATACAGCTTAATCTCAAATTTTTTGCTTTTTACTCGGTTAAAATTCGAACGGGTTCACTCTAAAGCCCATTTAGAAATGCACGCTCTAAACCCTAAAAAATGATCGAAAATGATGTTTAATCAAATTTTATGGGCTCAAATATTCAATTATGGACTTTTGACGCTAATTATACAACTTAATCTCAAATTTTGTGCTTTTTACTCGGCTAAAATTCGAACGGGTTCACTCTAAAGCCCATTTAGACATGCACGCTCTAAACCCTAAAAAATGATCGAAAATGATGTTTAATCAAATTTTATGGGCTCAAATATTTAATTATGGACTTTTGAACCTAATTATACATCTTAATCTCAAATTTGGAGCTTTTTACTCGGTTAAAATTCGAACGGGTTCACTCTAAAGCCCATTTAGACATGCACGCTCTGAACCCTACAAAAAGATCGAAAATGATGTTTAATCAAATTTTATGGGTTCAACTATTTAATTATGGGCTTTTGAACCTAATTAAACAACTTAATCTAATATTTGGAGCTTTTTACTCACTTAAAATTCGAACGGGTTCACCCTAAAGCCCATTTAGACATGCACGCTCTAAACACTAAAAAATGATCGAAAATGATGTTTAATCAAATTTTATGGGCTCAAATATTTAATTATGGACTTTTGAACCTAATTATACATCTTAATCTCAAATTTGGAGCTTTTTACTCGGTTAAAATTCGAACGAGTTCACTCTAAGGCCCATTTAGACATGCACGCTCTGAACCCTACAAAAAGATCGAAAATGATGTTTAATCAAATTTTATGGGTTGAACTATTAAATTATGGGCTTTTGAACCTAATTAAACAACTTAATCTCAAATTGTGAGCTTTTTACTCACTTAAAATTCGAACGGGTTCACACTAAAGCTCATTTAGACATGCACGCTCTAAACCCTAAAAAATGATCGAAAATGATGTTTAGTCCAATTTTATGGGCTCAAAAATTTAATTATGGACTTTTGAACCTAATTATACATCTTAATCTCAAATTTGGAGCTTTTTACAAAGTTAAATTTCGAACGGGTTCACCCTAAAGCCTATTTAGACATGCACGCTCTAAACCCTAAAAAATGATCGAAAATGGTGTTTAATAAATTTTATGGGCTCAAAAATTAAATTATGGACTCTTGAGCCTAATTATACAGCTTAATCTCAAATTTTGTGCTTTTTACTCGGTTAAAATTCGAACGGGTTCACTCTAAAGCCCATTTAGACATGCATGCTCTGAACCATACAAAACGATCGAAAATGATGTTTAATCAAATTTTAAGGGCTGGAATATTTAATTATGGGCTTTTAACCCAAATTGTACAGCTTAATCTCAACTATTTAATTATGAGCTTTTGAACCTAATTAAACAACTTAATCTAAAATTGTGAGCTTTTTACTCACTTAAAATTCGAACGGGTTCACACTAAAGCCCATTTAGACATGCACGCTCTAAACCCTAAAAAATGATCGAAAATGATGTTTATTCAAATTTTATGGGCTCAAAAATTTAATTATGGACTTTTGAACCTAATTATACATCTTAATCTCAAATTTGGAGCTTTTTACTCAGTTAAATTTCGAACGGGTTCACACTAAAGCCTATTTAGACATGCACGCTCTAAACCCTAAAAAATGATCGAAAATGATGTTTAATCAAATTTTATGGGCTCAAAAATTTAATTATGGAATTTTGACCCTAATTATACAGCTTAATCTCAAATTTTTTGCTTTTTACTCGGTTAAAATTCGAACGGGTTCACTCTAAAGCCCATTTAGAAATGCACGCTCTAAACCCTAAAAAATGATCGAAAATGATGTTTAATCAAATTTTATGGGCTCAAATATTTAATTATGGACTTTTGACCCTAATTATACAACTTAATCTCAAATTTTGTGCTTTTTACTCGTCTAAAATTCGAACGGGTTCACTCTAAAGCCCATTTAGACATGCACGCTCTGAACCCTACAAAACGATCGAAAATGATGTTTAATCAAATTTTATGGGTTCAACTATTTAATTATGGGCTTTTGAACCTAATTAAACAACTTAATCTCAAATTTGGAGCTTTTTACTCACTTAAAATTCGAACGGGTTCACACTAAAGCCCATTTAGACATGCACGCTCTAAATCCTAAAAAATGATCGAAAATGATGTTTAATCAAATTTTATGGGCTCAAATATTTAATTATGGACTTTTGAACCTAATTATACATCTTAATCTCAAATTTGAAGCTTTTTACTCGGTTAAAATTCGAACGGGTTCACTCTAAAGCCCATTTAGACATGCACGCTCTGAACCCTACAAAAAGATCGAAAATGATGTTTAATCAAATTTTATGGGTTCAACTATTTAATTATGGGCTTTTGAACCTAATTAAACAACTTAATCTCAAATTGTGAGCTTTTTACTCACTTAAAATTCGAACGGGTTCACACTAAAGCCCATTTAGACATGCACGCTCTAAACCCTAAAAAATGATCGAAAATGATGTTTAATCAAATTTTATGGGCTCAAAAATTTCATTATGGAATTTTGAGCCTAATTATACAGCTTAATCTCAAATTGTTTGCTTTTTACTCGGTTAAAATTCGAACGGGTTCACTCTAAAGCCCATTTAGAAATGCACGCTCTAAACCCTAAAAAATGATCGAAAATGATGTTTAATCAAATTTTATGGGCTCAAATATTTAATTATGGACTTTTGACCCTAATTATACAACTTAATCTCAAATTTTGTGCTTTTTACTCGGCTAAAATTCGAACGGGTTCACTCTAAAGCCCATTTAGACATGCACGCTCTGAACCCTACAAAACGATCGAAAATGATGTTTAATCAAATTTTATGGGTTCAACTATTTAATTATGGGTTTTGGACGTAATTATACAACTTAATCTAAAATTTGGAGCTTTTTACTCACTTAAAATTCGAACGGGTTCACACTAAAGCCCATTTAGACTTGCACGCTCTAAACCCTAAAAAATGATTGAAAATGATGTTTAATCAAATTTTATGGGCTCAAAAATTTAATTATGGACTTTTGAACCTAATTATACATCTTAATCTCAAATTTGGAGCTTTTTACTCGGTTAAAATTCGAACGGGTTCACTCTAAAGCCCATTTAGACATGCACGCTCTGAACCCTACAAAAAGATCGAAAATGATGTTTAATCAAATTTTATGGGCTCAAAAATTTAATTATGGACTTTTGAACCTAATTATACATCTTAATCTCAAATTTGGAGCTTTTTACTCAGTTAAATTTCGAACGGGTTCACACTAAAGCCTATTTAGACATGCACGCTCTAAACCCTAAAAAAGCATCGAAAATGATGTTTAATCAAATTTTATGGGCTCAAAAATTTAATTATGGAATTTTGAGCCTAATTATACAGCTTAATCTCAAATTTTGTGCTTTTTACTCGGTTAAAATTCGAACGGGTTCACTCTAAAGCCCATTTAGACATGCACGCTCTGAACCCTACAAAAAGATCGAAAATGACGTTTAATCAAATTTTATGGGTTCAACTATTTAATTATGGGCTTTTGAACCTAATTAAACAACTTAATCTCAAATTGGAGCTTTTTACTCAGTTAAATTTCGAAGGGGTTTACTCTAAAGCCCATTTAGACATGCACGCTCTAAACCCTAAAAAATGATCGAAAATGATGTTTAATCCATTTTTATGGGCTCAAAAATTTAATTATGGACTTTTGAACCTAATTATACATCTTAATCTCAAATTTGGAGCTTTTTACAAAGTTAAATTTCGAACGGGTTCACCCTAAAGCCTATTTAGACATGCACGCTCTAAACCCTAAAAAATGATCGAAAATGATGTTTAATCAAATTTTATGGGCTCAAAAATTTAATTATGGACTTTTGAACCTAATTATACATCTTAATCTCAAATTTGGAGCTTTTTACTCAGTTAAATTTCGAACGGGTTCACAATAAAGCCTATTTAGACATGCACGCTCTAAACCGTAAAAAATTATCGAAAAAGATGTTTAATCAAATTTTATGGGCTCAAAAATTTAATTATGGAATTTTGACCCTAATTATACAGCTTAATCTCAAATTTTTTGCTTTTTACTCGGTTAAAATTCGAACGGGTTCACTCTAAAGCCCATTTAGAAATGCACGCTCTAAACCCTAAAAAATGATCGAAAATGATGTTTAATCAAATTTTATGGGCTCAAATATTTAATTATGGACCTTTGACCCTAATTATACAACTTAATCTCAAATTTTGTGCTTTTTTCTCGGCTAAAATTCGAACGGGTTCACTCTAAAGCCCATTTAGACATGCACGCTCTGAACCCTACAAAACGATCGAAAATGATGTTTAATCAAATTTTATGGGTTCAACTATTTAATTATGGGCTTTTGAACCTAATTAAACAACTTAATCTCAAATTTGGAGCTTTTTACTCACTTAAAATTCGAACGGGTTCACACTAAAGCCCATTTAGACATGCACGCTCTAAATCCTAAAAAATGATCGAAAATGATGTTTAATCAAATTTTATGGGCTCAAATATTTAATTATGGACTTTTGAACCTAATTATACATCTTAATCTCAAATTTGGAGCTTTTTACTCGGTTAAAATTCGAACGGGTTCACTCTAAAGCCCATTTAGACATGCACGCTCTGAACCCTACAAAAAGATCGAAAATGATGTTTAATCAAATTTTATGGGTTCAACTATTTAATTATGGGCTTTTGAACCTAATTAAACAACTTAATCTCAAATTGTGAGCTTTTTACTCACTTAAAATTCGAACGGGTTCACACTAAAGCCCATTTAGACATGCACGCTCTAAACCCTAAAAAATGATCGAAAATGATGTTTAATCAAATTTTATGGGCTCAAAAATTTAATTATGGAATTTTGAGCCTAATTATACAGCTTAATCTCAAATTGTTTGCTTTTTACTCGGTTAAAATTCGAACGGGTTCACTCTAAAGCCCATTTAGAAATGCACGCTCTAAACCCTAAAAAATGATCGAAAATGATGTTTAATCAAATTTTATGGGCTCAAATATTTAATTATGGACTTTTGACCCTAATTATACAACTTAATCTCAAATTTTGTGCTTTTTACTCGGCTAAAATTCGAACGGGTTCACTCTAAAGCCCATTTAGACAAGCACGCTCTGAACCCTACAAAACGATCGAAAATGATGTTTAATCAAATTTTATGGGTTCAACTATTTAATTATGGGTTTTGGACGTAATTATACAACTTAATCTAAAATTTGGAGCTTTTTACTCACTTAAAATTCGAACGGGTTCACACTAAAGCCTATTTAGACATGCACGCTCTAAACCCTAAAAAATGATTGAAAATGATGTTTAATCAAATTTTATGGGCTCAAAAATTTAATTATGGACTTTTGAACCTAATTATACATCTTAATCTCAAATTTGGAGCTTTTTACTCACTTAAAATTCGAACGGGTTCACACTAAAGCCCATTTAGACATGCACGCTCTAAATCCTAAAAAATGATCGAAAATGATGTTTAATCAAATTTTATGGGCTCAAATATTTAATTATGGACTTTTGAACCTAATTATACATCTTAATCTCAAATTTGGAGCTTTTTACTCGGTTAAAATTCGAACGGGTTCACTCTAAAGCCCATTTAGACATGCACGCTCTGAACCCTACAAAAAGATCGAAAATGATGTTTAATCAAATTTTATGGGTTCAACTATTTAATTATGGGCTTTTGAACCTAATTAAACAACTTAATCTCAAATTGTGAGCTTTTTACTCACTAAAATTTCGAAGGGGTTTACTCTAAAGCCCATTTAGACATGCACGCTCTAAACCCTAAAAAATGATCGAAAATGGTGTTTAATCCAATTTTATGGGCTCAAAAATTTAATTATGGACTTTTGAACCTAATTATACATCTTAATCTCAAATTTGGAGCTTTTTACAAAGTTAAATTTCGAACGGGTTCACCCTAAAGCCTATTTAGACATGCACGCTCTAAACCCTAAAAAATGATCGAAAATGGTGTTTAATAAATTTTATGGGCTCAAAAATTTAATTATGGACTCTTGAGCCTAATTATACAACTTAATCTCAAATTTTGTGCTTTTTACTCGGTTAAAATTCGAACGGGTTCACTCTAAAGCCCATTTAGACATGCATGCTCTGAACCATACAAAACGATCGAAAATGATGTTTAATCAAATTTTAAGGGCTGGAATATTTAATTATGGACTTTTAACCCAAATTGTACAGCTTAATCTCAACTATTTAATTATGAGCTTTTGAACCTAATTAAACAACTTAATCTAAAATTTGGAGCTTTTTACTCACTTAAAATTCGAACGGGTTCACACTAAAGCGCATTTAGACATGCACGCTCTAAACCCTAAAAAATGATCGAAAATGATGTTTAATCAAATTTTATGGGCTCAAATATTTAATTATGGACTTTTGAACCTAATTATACATCTTAATCTCAAATTTGGAGCTTTTTACTCGGTTAAAATTCGAACGGGTTCACTCTAAAGCCCATTTAGACATGCACGCTCTGAACCCTACAAAAAGATCGAAAATGATGTTTAATCAAATTTTATGGGTTCAACTATTTAATTATGGGCTTTTGAACCTAATTAAACAACTTAATCTCAAATTGGAGCTTTTTACTCAGTTAAATTTCGAAGGGGTTTACTCTAAAGCCCATTTAGACATGCGCGCTCTAAACCCTAAAAAATGATCGAAAATGATGTTTAATCCAATTTTATGGGCTCAAAAATTTAATTATGGACTTTTGAACCTAATTATACATCTTAATCTCAAATTTGGAGCTTTTTACAAAGTTAAATTTCGAACGGGTTCACCCTAAAGCCTATTTAGACATGCACGCTCTAAACCCTAAAAAATGATCGAAAATGGTGTTTAATAAATTTTATGGGCTCAAAAATTTAATTATGGACTCTTTAGCCTAATTATACAGCTTAATCTCAAATTTTGTGCTTTTTACTCGGTTAAAATTCGAACGGGTTCACTCTGAAGCCCATTTAGACATGCATGCTCTGAACCATACAAAACGATCGAAAATGATGTTTAATCAAATTTTAAGGGCTGGAATATTTAATTATGGACTTTTAACCCAAATTGTACAGCTTAATCTCAACTATTTAATTATGAGCTTTTGAACCTAATTAAAAAACTTAATCTCAAATTGTGAGCTTTTTACTCACTTAAAATTCGAACGGGTTCACACTAAAGCCCATTTAGACATGCACGCTCTAAACCCTAAAAAATGATCGAAAATGATGTTTAATCAAATTTTATGGGCTCAAAAATTTAATTATGGACTTTTGAACCTAATTATACATCTTAATCTCAAATTTGGAGCTTTTTACTCAGTTAAATTTCGAACGGGTTCACACTAAAGCCTATTTAGACATGCACGCTCTAAACCCTAAAAAAGCATCGAAAATGATGTTTAATCAAATTTTATGGGCTCAAAATTTTAATTATGGAATTTTGAGCCTAATTATACAGCTTAATCTCAAATTTTTTGCTTTTTACTCGGTTAAAATTCGAACGGGTTCACTATAAAGCCCATTTAGAAATGCACGCTCTAAACCCTAAAAAATGATCGAAAATGATGTTTAATCAAATTTTATGGGCTCAAATATTTAATTACGGACTTTTGACCCTAATTATACAACTTAATCTCAAATTTTGTGCTTTTTACTCGGCTAAAATTCGAACGGGTTCACTCTAAAGCCCATTTAGACATGCACGCTCTGAACCCTACAAAACGATCGAAAATGATGTTTAATCAAATTTTATGGGTTCAACTATTTAATTATGGGCTTTTAAACCTAATTAAACAACTTAATCTCAAATTTGGAGCTTTTTACTCACTTAAAATTCGAACGGGTTCACACTAAAGCCCATTTAGACATGCAAGCTCTAAATCCTAAAAAATGATTGAAAATGATGTTTAATCAAATTTTATGGGCTCAAATATTTAATTATGGACTTTTGAACCTAATTATACATCTTAATCTCAAATTTGGAGCTTTTTACTCGGCTAAATTCGAACGGGTTCACTCTAAAGCCCATTTAGACATGCACGCTCTGAACCCTACAAAAAGATCGAAAATGATGTTTAATCAAATTTTATGGGTTCAACTATTTAATTATGGGCTTTTGAACCTAATTAAACAACTTAATCTAAAATTTGGAGCTTTTTACTCACTTAAAATTCGAACGGGTTCACACTAAAGCCCATTTAGACATGCACGCTCTAAACCCTAAAAAATGATCGAAAATGATGTTTAATCCAATTTTATGGGCTCAAAAATTTAATTATGGACTTTTGAACCTAATTATACATCTTAATCTCAAATTTGGAGCTTTTTACAAAGTTAAATTTCGAACGGGTTCACCCTAAAGCCTATTTAGACATGCACGCTCTAAACCCTAAAAAATGATCGAAAATGGTGTTTAATAAATTTTATGGGCTCAAAAATTTAATTATGGACTCTTGAGCCTAATTATACAGCTTAATCTCAAATTTTGTGCTTTTTACTCGGCTAAAATTCGAACGGGTTCACTCTAAAGCCCATTTAGACATGCACGCTCTGAACCCTACAAAACGATCGAAAATGATGTTTAATCAAATTTTATGGGTTCAACTATTTAATTATGGGCTTTTGAACCTAGTTAAACAACTTAATCTCAAATTTGGAGCTTTTTACTCACTTAAAATTCGAACGGGTTCACATTAAAGCCCATTTAGACATGCACGCTCTAAATCCTAAAAAATGATCGAAAATGATGTTTAATAAAATTTTATGGGCTCAAATATTTAATTACGGACTTTTGAACCTAATTATACATCTTAATCTCAAATTTGGAGCTTTTTACTCAGTTAAATTTCGAACTGTTTCACACTAAAGCCTATTTAGACATGCACGCTCTAAACCCTAAAAGATGATCGAAAATGATGTTTAATCAAATTTTATGGGCTCAAAAATTTAATTATGGACTTTTGAACCTAATTATACATCTTAATCTCAAATTTTGAGCTTTTTACTCAGTTAAATTTTGAACGGGTTCACAATAAAGCCTATTTAGACATGCACGCTCTAAACCCTAAAAAATGATCGAAAAAGATGTTTAATCAAACTTTATGGGCTCAAAAATTTAATTATGGAATTTGGAGCCTAATTATACAGCTTAATCTCAAATTTTTTGCTTTTTACTCGGTTAAAATTCGAACGGGTTCACTCTAAAGCCCATTTAGAAATGCACGCTCTAAACCCTAAAAAATGATCGAAAATGGTGTTTAATAAATTTTATGGGCTCAAATATTTAATTATGCACTTTTGACCCTAATTATACAACTTAATCTCAAATTTTGTGCTTTTTACTCGGCTAAAATTCGAACGGGTTCACTCTAAAGCCCATTTAGACATGCACGCTCTGAACCCTACAAAACGATCGAAAATGATGTTTAATCAAATTTTATGGGTTCAACTATTTAATTATGGGCTTTTGAACCTAATTAAACAACTTAATCTCAAATTTGGAGCTTTTTACTCACTTAAAATTCGAACAGGTTCACACTAAAGCCCATTTAGACATGCACGCTCTAAATCCTAAAAAATGATCGAAAATGATGTTTAATCAAATTTTATGGGCTCAAATATTTAATTATGGACTTTTGAACCTAATTATACATCTTAATCTCAAATTTGGAGCTTTTTACTCGGTTAAAATTCGAACGGGTTCACTCTAAAGCCCATTTAGACATGCACGCTCTGAACCCTACAAAAAGATCGAAAATGATGTTTAATCAAATTTTATGGGTTCAACTATTTAATTATGGGCTTTTGAACCTAATTAAACAACTTAATCTAAAATTTGGAGCTTTTTACTCACTTAAAATTCGAACGGGTTCACAGTAAAGCCCATTTAGACATGCACGCTCTAAACCCTAAAAAATGATCGAAAATGATGTTTAATCCAATTTTATGGGCTCAAAAATTTAATTATGGACTTTTGAACCTAATTATGCATCTTAATCTCAAATTTGGAGCTTTTTACAAAGTTAAATTTTGAACGGGTTCACCCTAAAGCCTATTTAGACATGCACGCTCTAAACCCTAAAAAATGATCGAAAATGGTGTTTAATAAATTTTATGGGCTCAAAAATTTAATTATGGACTCTTGAGCCTAATTATACAGCTTAATCTCAAATTTTGTGCTTTTTACTCGGCTAAAATTCGAACGGGTTCACTCTAAAGCCCATTTAGACATGCACGCTCTGAACCCTACAAAACGATCGAAAATGATGTTTAATCAAATTTTATGGGTTTAACTATTTAATTATGGGCTTTTGAACCTAATTAAACAACTTAATCTCAAATTTGGAGCTTTTTACTCACTTAAAATTCGAACGGGTTCACACTAAAGCCCATTTAGACATGCACGCTCTAAATCCTAAAAAATGATCGAAAATGATGTTTAATCAAATTTTATGGGCTCAAATATTTAATTATGGACTTTTGAACCTAATTATACATCTTAATCTCAAATTTGGAGCTTTTTACTCGGTTAAAATTCGAACGGGTTCACTCTAAAGCCCATTTAGACATGCACGCTCTAAACCCTACAAAACGATCGAAAATGATGTTTAATCAAATTTTATGGGCTCAACTATTTAATTATGGGCTTTTGAACCTAATCATACAACTTAATCTCAAATTTGGAGCATTTTACTCAGTTAAAATTCGAACAGGTTCACACTAAAGCCCATTTAGACATGCTCGCTCTAAACCCTAAAAACCGATCGAAAATGATGTTTAATCAAATTTTACGGGCTCAAAAATTTAATTATGGACTTTTGACCCTAATTATACAGCTTAATCTCAAATTTTGAGCTTTTTACTCGGTTAAAATTGGAACGGGTTCACACTAAAGCCCATTTAGACATGCACGCTCTAAACCCTAAAAAATGATCGAAAATGATGTCTAATCAAATTTTATGGGCTCAAAAATTTAATTATGGACTTTTGAACCTAATTATACAGCTTAATCTCAAATTTGGAGCTTTTCACTCAGTTAAATTTCGAACGGGTTCACTCTAAACCCCATTTAGACATGCACGCTCTAAACCGTAACAAATGATCGAAAATGATATTTAATCATATTTTATGGGCTCAAATATATAATTATGGACTTTTGACCCTAATTATACAGCTTAATCTCAATTTTTTGTGCTTTTTATTCGTTTAAAATTCGAACGGTTTCACTCTAAAGCCCATTTAGAAATGCACGCTCTAAACCCTAAAAACGATCGAAAATGATGTTTAATCAAATTTTATGGGTTCAAATATTTGATTATTGGCTTTTGAACCTAATTATACAGCTTAATCTCAAATTTTGTGCTTTTTACTCGGTTAAATTTCGAACGGGTTCACTCTAAAGCCCATTTAGACATGCAAGCTCTGAACCCTAAAAAACGATCGAAAATAATGTTTAATCAAATTTTATGGGTTCAAATATTTGATTATTGGCTTTTGAACCTAATTATACAGCTTAATCTCAAATTTTGTGCTTTTTACTCGGTTAAATTTCGAACGGGTTCACTCTAAAGCCCATTTAGACATGCAAGCTCTGAACCCTAAAAAACGATCGAAAATGATGTTTAGTAAAATTTTGTGAGCTCAACAACTTAATTATGGAATTTTGACCCAAATTATACAGCTTAATCTCAAATTTTGTGCTCTTTACTCGGTTAAAATTCGAACGGGTTCACTCTAAAGCCCATTTAGACATGCAAGCTCTGAACCATAAAAAACGATCAAAATAATGTTTAATCAAATGTTATGGGTTCAACTACTTAATTATGGGCTTTTGAACCTAATTATACAACTTAATCTCAATTTTGGAGCTTTTTACTTGGTTAAAATTTGAACAGATTCACTCTAAAGCCCATTTAGACATGCACGCTCTAAACCCTAAAAAATGATCGAAAATGATGTTTAATCAAATTTTATGGGCTAAAATATTTAATTATGGACTTTTGACCCTAATTATACAGCTTAATCTCCAATTTTGTGCTTTTTACTCAGTTAAATTTCGAACGGGTTCGCTCTAAAGCCCATTTAGACATGCACACTCTAAACCCTAAAAATGATCGAAAATGATGTTTAATCAAATTTTATGGGCTCAAAAATTTAATTATGGACTTTTGACCCTAATTATTCAACTTAATCTAAAATTTTGTGCTTTTTACTTGGTTAAAATTCGAACGGGATCACTCTAAAGCCCATTTAGACATGCACGCTCTTAACCCTACAAAACGATCGAAAATGATGTTTAATCAAATTTTATGGGTTCAACTATTTAATTATGGGCTTTTGAATCTAATTATACAGCTTAATCTTAAATTTTGTGCTTTTTACTTGGTTAAAATTCGAACGGGTTCACTCTAAAGCCTATTTAGACATGCATGCTCTGAACCATACAAAACGATCGAAAATGATGTTTAATCAAATTTTAAGGGCTGAAATATTTAATTATGGACTTTTAACCCAAATTGTACAGCTTAATCTCAACTATTTAATTATGAGATTTTGAACCTAATTATACAACTTAATCTCAAATTTGTAGCTTTTTACTCAGTTAGAATTCGAACGGGTTCACACTAAAGCCCATTTAGACATGCACGCTCTAAACCCTAAAAAATGATCGAAAATGATGTTTAATCCAATTTTATGGGCTCAAAAATTTAATTATGGACTTTTGAAACTAATTATACATCTTAATCACAAATTCGGAGCTTTTTATGCGGCTAAAATTTGAACGGGTTCACTATAAAGCCCATTTAGACGTGCACGCTCTAAACCCTACAAGATGATCGAAAATTATGTTTACTCAAATTTTATGGGTTCAAATATTTAATTATGGGCTTTTGAACCTAATTATATAGCTTAATCTTAAATTTTGTGCTTTTTACTCGGTTAAAATTCGAACGGGTTCACACTAAAGCCCATTTAGATATGTAAGCTCTGAACCCTAAAAAACGATCGAAAATGATGTTTAATCAAATTTTATGGGCACAAATATTTAATTATGGACTTTTGAATCTAATTATATAGTTGAATCTCAAATTTTGTTCTTTTTACTCGGTTAAAATTTGAACAGGTTCACTCTAAAGCCCATTTAGACATGCATGCTCTAAACCCTAAAAAATGATTGAAAATGATATTTAATCAAATTTTACGGGCTCAAAAATTTAATTATGGACTTTTGACCCTTATTATACAACTTAATCTCAAATTTTGTGCTTTTTACTCGGTTAAAATTCGAACGGGTTCACTCTAAAGACCATATAGACATGCATACTCTGAACCATACAAAACGATCGAAAATGATGTTTAATAAAATTTTACGGTTCAAATAGTTAATTATGGGCTTTTTAACCTAATTATACAGCTTTATAACAAATTTGGAGCTTTTTACTCGGCTAAAATTTGAACTGGTTCACTATAAAGCCCATTTAGACGTGCACGCTCTGAACCCTACAAGACGATCGAAAATGATGTTTAATCAAATTTTACGGGCTCAAAAATTTAATTATGGGCTTTTGAACCTAATTATACAGCTTAATCTTAAATTTTGTGCTTTTTACTCGTTTAAAATTCGAACGGGTTCACACTAAAGCCCATTTAGATATGCAAGCTCTGAACCCTAAAAAACGATCGAAAATGATGTTTAATCAAATTTTATGGGCACAAATATTTAATTATGGACTTTTGAATCTAATTATACAGCTGAATCTCAAATTTTGTGCTTTTTACTCCGTTAAAATTCGAACGGGTTCACTCTAAAGCCTATTTAGACATGCACACTCTAAACCCTACAAAACGATCGAAAATGATGTTTAATCAAATTTTATGGGCTCAACTATTTAATTATGGGCTTTTGAACCTAATCATACAACTTAATCTCAAATTTGGAGCATTTTACTCAGTTAAAATTCGAACAGGTTCACACTAAAGCCCATTTAGACATGCTCGCTCTAAACCCTAAAAACCGATCGAAAATGATGTTTAATCAAATTTTACGGGCTCAAAAATTTAATTATGGACTTTTGACCCTAATTATACAGCTTAATCTCAAATTTTGTGCTTTTTACTCGGTTAAAATTCGAACGGGTTCACTATAAAGCCCATTTAGACATGCACACTCTAAACCCTAAAAATGATCGAAAATGATGTTTAATCAAATTTTATGGGCTCAAAAATTTAATTATGGACTTTTGACCCTAATTATACAGCTTAATCTCAAATCTTGTGCTTTTTACTCGGTTAAAATTTGAACGGGTTCACTGTAAAGCCCATTTAGACATGCACGCTCTAAACCCTAAAAAATGATCGAAAATGATGTCTAATCAAATTTTATTGGCTCAAAAATTTAATTATGGACTTTTGAACCTAATTATACAGCTTAATCTCAAATTTGGAGCTTTTCACTCAGTTAAATTTCGAACGGGTTCACTCTAAACCCCATTTAGACATGCACGCTCTAAACCGTAACAAATGATCGAAAATGATATTTAATCATATTTTATGGGCTCAAATATATAATTATGGACTTTTGACCCTAATTATACAGCTTAATCTCAATTTTTTGTGCTTTTTATTCGTTTAAAATTCAAACGGTTTCACTCTAAAGCCCATTTAGACTTGCACGCTCTGAACCCTACAAAACGATGGAAAATGATGTTTAATCAAATTTTATGGGTTCAACTATTTAATTATGGGCTTTTGAACCTAATTATACAACTTAATCTCAAATTTGGAGCTTTTTACTCAGTTAAAATTCAAACGGGTTCACACTAAAGCCCATTTCGACATGCACGCTCTAAACCCTAAAAAATGATCGAAAATGATGTTTAATCCAATTTTATGGGCTCAAAAATTTAATTATGGACTTTTGAACCTAATTATACAGCTTAATCTCAAATTTGGAGCTTTTTACTCAGTTAAAATTCGAACGGGTTCACTCTAAAGCCCATTTAGACATCCACACTCTAAACCCTAAAAAACGATCGAAAATGATGTTTAGTAAAATTTTGTGAGCTCAACAACTTAATTATGGAATTTTGACCCAAATTATACAGCTTAATCTCAAATTTTGTGCTCTTTACTCGGTTAAAATTCGAACGGGTTCACTCTAAAGCCCATTTAGACATGCAAGCTCTGAACCATAAAAAACGATCAAAATAATGTTTAATCAAATGTTATGGGTTCAACTACTTAATTATGGGCTTTTGAACCTAATTATACAACTTAATCTCAATTTTGGAGCTTTTTACTTGGTTAAAATTTGAACAGATTCACTCTAAAGCCCATTTAGACATGCACGCTCTAAACCCTAAAAAATGATCGAAAATGATGTTTAATCAAATTTTATGGGCTAAAATATTTAATTATGGACTTTTGACCCTAATTATACAGCTTAATCTCCAATTTTGTGCTTTTTACTCAGTTAAATTTCGAACGGGTTCGCTCTAAAGCCCATTTAGACATGCACACTCTAAACCCTAAAAATGATCGAAAATGATGTTTAATCAAATTTTATGGGCTCAAAAATTTAATTATGGACTTTTGACCCTAATTATTCAACTTAATCTAAAATTTTGTGCTTTTTACTTGGTTAAAATTCGAACGGGATCACTCTAAAGCCCATTTAGACATGCACGCTCTTAACCCTACAAAACGATCGAAAATGATGTTTAATCAAATTTTATGGGTTCAACTATTTAATTATGGGCTTTTGAATCTAATTATACAGCTTAATCTTAAATTTTGTGCTTTTTACTTGGTTAAAATTCGAACGGGTTCACTCTAAAGCCTATTTAGACATGCATGCTCTGAACCATACAAAACGATCGAAAATGATGTTTAATCAAATTTTAAGGGCTGAAATATTTAATTATGGACTTTTAACCCAAATTGTACAGCTTAATCTCAACTATTTAATTATGAGATTTTGAACCTAATTATACAACTTAATCTCAAATTTGTAGCTTTTTACTCAGTTAGAATTCGAACGGGTTCACACTAAAGCCCATTTAGACATGCACGCTCTAAACCCTAAAAAATGATCGAAAATGATGTTTAATCCAATTTTATGGGCTCAAAAATTTAATTATGGACTTTTGAAACTAATTATACATCTTAATCACAAATTCGGAGCTTTTTATGCGGCTAAAATTTGAACGGGTTCACTATAAAGCCCATTTAGACGTGCACGCTCTAAACCCTACAAGATGATCGAAAATTATGTTTACTCAAATTTTATGGGTTCAAATATTTAATTATGGGCTTTTGAACCTAATTATATAGCTTAATCTTAAATTTTGTGCTTTTTACTCGGTTAAAATTCGAACGGGTTCACACTAAAGCCCATTTAGATATGTAAGCTCTGAACCCTAAAAAACGATCGAAAATGATGTTTAATCAAATTTTATGGGCACAAATATTTAATTATGGACTTTTGAATCTAATTATATAGTTGAATCTCAAATTTTGTTCTTTTTACTCGGTTAAAATTTGAACAGGTTCACTCTAAAGCCCATTTAGACATGCATGCTCTAAACCCTAAAAAATGATTGAAAATGATATTTAATCAAATTTTACGGGCTCAAAAATTTAATTATGGACTTTTGACCCTTATTATACAACTTAATCTCAAATTTTGTGCTTTTTACTCGGTTAAAATTCGAACGGGTTCACTCTAAAGACCATATAGACATGCATACTCTGAACCATACAAAACGATCGAAAATGATGTTTAATAAAATTTTACGGTTCAAATAGTTAATTATGGGCTTTTTAACCTAATTATACAGCTTTATAACAAATTTGGAGCTTTTTACTCGGCTAAAATTTGAACTGGTTCACTATAAAGCCCATTTAGACGTGCACGCTCTGAACCCTACAAGACGATCGAAAATGATGTTTAATCAAATTTTACGGGCTCAAAAATTTAATTATGGGCTTTTGAACCTAATTATACAGCTTAATCTTAAATTTTGTGCTTTTTACTCGTTTAAAATTCGAACGGGTTCACACTAAAGCCCATTTAGATATGCAAGCTCTGAACCCTAAAAAACGATCGAAAATGATGTTTAATCAAATTTTATGGGCACAAATATTTAATTATGGACTTTTGAATCTAATTATACAGCTGAATCTCAAATTTTGTGCTTTTTACTCCGTTAAAATTCGAACGGGTTCACTCTAAAGCCTATTTAGACATGCACACTCTAAACCCTACAAAACGATCGAAAATGATGTTTAATCAAATTTTATGGGCTCAACTATTTAATTATGGGCTTTTGAACCTAATCATACAACTTAATCTCAAATTTGGAGCATTTTACTCAGTTAAAATTCGAACAGGTTCACACTAAAGCCCATTTAGACATGCTCGCTCTAAACCCTAAAAACCGATCGAAAATGATGTTTAATCAAATTTTACGGGCTCAAAAATTTAATTATGGACTTTTGACCCTAATTATACAGCTTAATCTCAAATTTTGTGCTTTTTACTCGGTTAAAATTCGAACGGGTTCACTATAAAGCCCATTTAGACATGCACACTCTAAACCCTAAAAATGATCGAAAATGATGTTTAATCAAATTTTATGGGCTCAAAAATTTAATTATGGACTTTTGACCCTAATTATACAGCTTAATCTCAAATCTTGTGCTTTTTACTCGGTTAAAATTTGAACGGGTTCACTGTAAAGCCCATTTAGACATGCACGCTCTAAACCCTAAAAAATGATCGAAAATGATGTCTAATCAAATTTTATTGGCTCAAAAATTTAATTATGGACTTTTGAACCTAATTATACAGCTTAATCTCAAATTTGGAGCTTTTCACTCAGTTAAATTTCGAACGGGTTCACTCTAAACCCCATTTAGACATGCACGCTCTAAACCGTAACAAATGATCGAAAATGATATTTAATCATATTTTATGGGCTCAAATATATAATTATGGACTTTTGACCCTAATTATACAGCTTAATCTCAATTTTTTGTGCTTTTTATTCGTTTAAAATTCAAACGGTTTCACTCTAAAGCCCATTTAGACTTGCACGCTCTGAACCCTACAAAACGATGGAAAATGATGTTTAATCAAATTTTATGGGTTCAACTATTTAATTATGGGCTTTTGAACCTAATTATACAACTTAATCTCAAATTTGGAGCTTTTTACTCAGTTAAAATTCAAACGGGTTCACACTAAAGCCCATTTCGACATGCACGCTCTAAACCCTAAAAAATGATCGAAAATGATGTTTAATCCAATTTTATGGGCTCAAAAATTTAATTATGGACTTTTGAACCTAATTATACAGCTTAATCTCAAATTTGGAGCTTTTTACTCAGTTAAAATTCGAACGGGTTCACTCTAAAGCCCATTTAGACATCCACACTCTAAACCCTAAAAAACGATCGAAAATGATGTTTAGTAAAATTTTGTGAGCTCAACAACTTAATTATGGAATTTTGACCCAAATTATACAGCTTAATCTCAAATTTTGTGCTCTTTACTCGGTTAAAATTCGAACGGGTTCACTCTAAAGCCCATTTAGACATGCAAGCTCTGAACCATAAAAAACGATCAAAATGATGTTTAATCAAATGTTATGGGTTCAACTACTTAATTATGGGCTTTTGAACCTAATTATACAACTTAATCTCAATTTTGGAGCTTTTTACATGGTTAAAATTTGAACAGATTCACTCTAAAGCCCATTTAGACATGCACGCTCTAAACCCTAAAAAATGATCGAAAATGATGTTTAATCAAATTTTATGGGCTAAAATATTTAATTATGGACTTCTGACCCTAATTATACAGCTTAATCTCAAATTTTGTGCTTTTTACTCAGTTAAAATTCGAACGGGTTCACTCTAAAGCCCATTTAGACATGCACGCTCTGAACCCTACAAAACGATCGAAAATGATGTTTAATCAAATTTTATGGGTTCAACTATTTAATTATGGGCTTTTGAACCTAGTTATACAACTTAATCTCAAATTTGGAGCTTTTTACTCAGTTAAAATTCGAACGGGTTCACTCTAAAGCCCATTTAGATATGCACGCTCTAAACCCTAAAAAACGACCGAAAATGATGTTTAATCAAATTTTGTTTGGTCAACAATTTAATTATGGAATTTTGACCAAAATTATACAGCTTAATCTCAAATTTTGTGCTTTTTACTTGGTTAAAATTCGAACGGGTTCACTCGAAAGCCCATTTAGACATGCACGCTTTAAACCCTAAAAAACGAACGAAAATGATGTTTAATCAAATTTTATGGGCTCAAAAATTTAATTATGGACTTTTGACCCAAATTATACAGCTTAATCTCAAATTTTGTTCTCTTTACTCGGTTAAAATTCGAAAGGGTTCACTCTAAAGCCCATTTAGACATGCACACTCTGAACCCTACAAAACGATCGAAAATGATGTTTAATCAAATTTTATGGGTTCAACTATTTAATTATGGGCTTTTGGAACTAATTATACAACTTAATCTCAAATTTGGAGCTTTTTACTCAGTTAAAATTCGAACGGGTTCACTCTAAAGCCCATTTAGACATGCACGCTCTAAACCCTAAAAAACGACCGAAAATGATGTTTAATCAAATTTTGTTAGCTCAACAATTTAATTATGGAATTTTGACCAAAATTATACAGCTTAATCTCAAATTTTGTGCTTTTTACTCGGTTAAAATTCGAACGGGTTCACTCGAAAGCCCATTTAGACATGCACGCTTTAAACCCTAAAAAACGATTGAAAATGATGTTTAATCAAATTTTATGGGCTCAAAAATTTAATTATGGACTTTTGACCCAAATTATACAGCTTAATCTCAAATTTTGTTCTCTTTACTCGGTTAAAATTCGAACGGGTTCACTCTAAAGCCCATTTAGACATGCACACTCTTAACCCTACAAAACGATCGAAAATGATGTTTGATCAAATTTTATGGGTTCAACTATTTAATTATGGGCTTTTGGAACTAATTATACAACTTAATCTCAAATTTGGAGCTTTTTACTTGGTTAAAATTCGAATGGGTTCACTCCAAAGCCCATTTAGACATGCACGCTCTAAACCCTACAAAACGATCGAAAATGATGTTTAATCAAATTTTATGGGTTCAACAGTTTAATTATGGGCTTTTGAACCAAATTATACAACTTAATCTCATATCTGGGGCTTTTTACTCAGTTAAAATTCGAACGGGTTCACTCGAAAGCCCATTTAGACATGCACGCTCTAAACCCTAAAAAACGACCAAAAATGATGTTTAATCAAATTTTGTTAGCTCAACAATTTAATTATGGAATTTGGACCGAAATTATACAGCTTAATCTCAAATTTTGTGCTTTTTACTCGGTTAAAATACGAACGGGTTCACTCTAAAGCTCATTTAGACATGCACGCTCTAAACCCTAGAAAATGATGTTTAATCAAATTTTATGGGCTCAAAAATTTAATTATGGACTTTTGACTCAAATTATACAGCTTAATCTCAAATTTTGTTCTCTTTACTCGGTTAAAATTCGAACGGGTTCACTCTAAAGCCCATTTAGAAATGCACGCTCTAAACCCTAAAAAATTATCGAAAATGATGTTTAATCAAATTTTATGGGCTCAAAAATTTAATTATGGACTTTTGACCCAAATTATACAGCTTAATCTCAAATTTTGTTCTCTTTACTCGGTTAAAATTCGAACGGGTTCACTCTAAAGCCCACTTAGACAAGCACGCTCTAAACCCTAAAAAACGATTGAAAATAATGTTTAATCAAATTTTATGGGCTCAAAAATTTAATTATGGACTTTTGAGCCTAACTATACAACTTGATCTCAAATTTGGAGCTTTTTACTTGGTTAAAATTCGAACGGGTTCACTCCAAAGCCCATTTAGATATGCACGCTCTGAACCCTACAAAACGATCGAAAATGATGTTTAATCAAATTTTATGGGTTCAACAGTTTAATTATGGGCTTTTGAACCAAATTATACAACTTAATCTTATATTTGGAGCTTTTTACTCAGTTAAAATTCGAACGGGTTCACTCGAAAGCCCATTTAGACATGCACGCTCTAAACCCTAAAAAACGATCGAAAATGATGTTTAATCAAATTTTGTGAGCTCAACAATTTAATTATGGAATTTTGACCAAAATTATACAGCTTAATCTCAAATTTTGTGCTTTTTACTCGGTTAAAATTCAAACGGGTTCACTCTAAAGCCCATTTAGACATGCAAACTCTGAACCCTACAAAACGATCGAAAATGATGTTTAATCAAATTTTATGGGTTCAACTATTTACTTATGGGCTTTTGGAAGTAATTATACAACTTAATCTCAAATTTGGAGCTTTTTACTTGGTTAAAATTCGAACGGGTTCACTCCAAAGCCCATTTAGACATGCACGCTCTGAACCCTACAAAACGATCGAAAATGATGTTTGATCAAATTTTATGGGTTCAACAGTTTAATTATGGGCTTTTGAACCAAATTATACAACTTAATCTCATATTTGGAGCTTTTTACTCAGTTAAAATTCGAACGGGTTCACTCGAAAGCCCATTTAGACATGCACGCTCTAAACCCTAAAAAACGATCGAAAATGATGTTTAATCAAATTTTGTGAGCTCAACAATTTAATTATGGAATTTTGACCAAAATTATACAGCTTAATCTCAAATTTTGTGCTTTTTACTCGGTTAAAATTCAAACGGGTTCACTCTAAAGCCCATTTAGACCTGCACGCTCTAAACCCTTAAAAATTATCGAAAATGATTTTTAATCAAATTTTATGGGCTCAAAAATTTAATTATGGACTTTTAACCCAAATTATATAGCTTAATCTCAAATTTTGAGCATTTTACTCAGTTAAATTTCGAACGGGTTCACTCTAAAGCCCATTTAGACATGCACACTCTGTACCCTATAAAACGATCGAAAATGATGTTTAATCAAATTTTATGGGTTAAACTACTTAATTATGGGTTCTTGGACCTAATTATACTTTTGAGCCTAATTATACAGCTTAATCTCAAATTTTGAGCTTTTTACTCAATTAAATTTCGAACGGGTTCACTCTAAAGCCCATATAGACATGCACACTCTGAACCCTACAAAACGATCGAAAATGATGTTTAATCAAATTTTATGGGCTCAAATATTTCATTATGGACTTTTGACCCTAGTTATAAAGCTTAATCTCAAATTTTGTGCTTTTTACTTGGTTGAAATTCGAACGGGTTCACTCTAAAGCCCATTTAGACATGCACACTCTGAACCCTACAAAACGATCGAAAATGATGTTTAATAAAATTTTATGGGTTGAACTATTTAATTATGGACTTTTGAACCTAATTATACAGCTTAATCTCAAATTTGGAGTTTTTTACTCAATTAAATTTCGAACGGGTTATCTCTAAAGCCAATTTAGACATGCATGCTCTAAACCCTAAAAAATAATCGAAAATGATGTTTAATCAAATTTTATGGGCTCAAATATTTAATTATGGACTTTTGACCCTAATTATACAGCTTAATCTCAAATTTTGTGCTTTTTACTTGGTTAAAATTCGAACGGTTCACTCTAAAGACCATTTAAACATGCACGCTCTGAACCCTACAAAACGATCGAAAATGATGTTTAATCAAATTTTATGGATTCAACTATTTAATTATGGGCTTTTGAACCTAATTATACAACTTAATCTCAAATTTGGAGCTTTTTACTCCGTTAAAATTCGAACGGGTTCACACTAAAGCCCATTTAGACATGCACACTCTAAACCCTAAAAAACGATTGAAAATGATGTTTAATCAAATTTTATGGGCTCAAAAATTTAATTATGGACTTTTGAGCCTAATTATACAGCTTAATCTCAAATTTTGAGCATTTTACTCAGTTAAAATTCGAACGGGTTCACTCGAAAGCCCATTTAGACATGCACCCTCTAAACCCTAAAAAACGATCGAAAATGATGTTTAATCAAATTTTGTGAGCTCAACAATTTAATTATGGACTTTTGACCCAAATTATACAGCTTAATCTCAAATTTTGTGTTCTTTACTCGGTTAAAATTCGAACGGGTTCACTCTAAAGCCCATTTATACATGCAAGCTCTGAACCCTAAAAAACGATCAAAAATGATGTTTAATCAAATGTTATGGGTTCAACTATTTAATTATGGGCTTTTGAACCTAATTATACAACTTAATCTCAATTTTGGAGCTTTTTACTTGGTTAAAATAGGAACAGATTCACTCTAAAGCAGATTTAGACATGCACGATCTAAACCCTAAAAAACGATTGAAAATGATGTTTAATCAAATTTTATGGGCTCAAAAATTTAATTATGGACTTTTGAACCTAATTATACAGCTTAATCTCAAATTTTGTGCTTTTTACTCGGTTAAAATTCGAACGGGTTCACTCTAAAGCCCATTTAGACATGCACGCTCTAAACCCTAAAAAATTATCAAAAATGATTTTTAATCAAATTTTATGGGCTCAAAAATTTAATTATGGACTTTTGAACCTAATTATACAGCTTAATCTCAACTATTTAATTATGGGCTTTTGAACCTAATTATACAACTTAATCTCAAATTTGGAGTTTTTTACTTAGTTAAGATTCAAACGGGTTCACACTAAAGCCCATTTAGACATGCACGCTCTAAACCCTACAAAACGATCGAAAATGATGTTTAATCAAATTTTATGGGTTCAACTACTTAATTATGGGTTTTTGGACCTAATTATACAACTTAATCTCTAATTTGGAGCTTTTTACTCGGTTAAAATTTGAACGGGTTCACTCTAAAGACCATTTAGACATGCACGCTCTAAACCCTAAAAAACGATTGAAAATGATGTTTAATCAAATTTTATGGGCTCAAAAATTTAATTATGGGTTTTTGACCCTAATTATACAGCTTAATCTCAAATTTTGTGCTTTTTACTCGGTTAAAATTCGAACGGGTTCACTCTAAAGCCCATTTAGACATGCACACTCTGTACCCTACAAAACGATCGAAAATGATATTTAATCAAATTTTATGGGTTCAACTACTTAATTGTGGGTTTTTGGACCTAATTATACAACTTAATCTCTAATTTGGAGCTTTTTACTCGGTTAAAATTTGAACGGGTTCACTCTAAAGACCATTTAGACATGCACGCTCTAAACCCTAAAAAACGATTGAAAATGATGTTTAATCAAATTTTATGGGCTCAAAAATTTAATTATGGACTTTTGAGCCTAATTATACAGCTTAATCTCAAATTTTGAGCTTTTTACTCAGTTAAATTTCGAACGGGTTCACTCTAAAGCCCATTTAGACATGCACGCTCTAAACCCTAAAAAATGATCGAAAATGATGTTTAATCAAATTTTATGGGCTCAAATATTTCATTATGGACTTTTGACTCTAATTATACTGCTTAATCTCAAATTTTGTGCTTTTTACTTGGTTAGAATTCGAACGGGTTCACTCTAAAGCCCATTTAGACATGCACGCTCTAAACCCTAAAAAATGATCGAAAATGATGTTTAATCAAATTTTATGGGTTCAAAAATTTAATTATGGACTTTTGAACCTAATTATACAGCTTAATCTAAAATTTGGAGTTTTTTACTCAGTTAAATTTCGAACGGGTTATCTCTAAAGCCCATTTTGACCTGCATGCTATAAACCCTAAAAAATGATCGAAAAAGATGTTTAATCAAATTTTATGGGCTCAAATATTTAATTATGGGCTTTTGACCCTAATTATACAGCTTAATCTCAAATTTTGTGCTTTTTACTCGGTTAAAATTCGAACGGGTTCACTCTAAAGCCCATTTAGACATGCACACTCTATACCCTACAAAACGATCGAAAATGATGTTTAATCAAATTTTATGGGTTCAACTACTTAATTATGGGTTTTTTGACCTAATTATACAACTTAATCTCAAATTTTGAACTTTTTACTCGGTTAAAATTTGAACGGGTTCACTTAAAGACCATTTAGACATGCATGCTCTAAACCCTAAAAAATGATCGAAAATGATGTTTAATCAAATTTTATGGGCTCAAATATTTAATTATGGGCTTTTAACCCTAATTATACAGCTTAATCTCAAATTTTGTGCTTTTTACTCGGTTAATATTCGAACGGGTTCACTCTAAACCCATTTAGACATGCACACTCTGTTCCCTACAAAACGATCGAAAATGATGTTTAATAAAATTTTATGGGTTCAACTACTTTATTACGGGTTTTTGGACCTAATTATACAACTTAATCTCAAATTTGGAGCTTTTTACTCGGTTAAAATTTGAACGGGTTCACTCTAAAGACCATTTAGACATGCACGCTCTAAACCCTAAAAAACGATTGAAAATAATGTTTAATCAAATTTTATGGGCTCAAAAATTTAATTATGGACTTTTGAGCCTAACTATACAACTTAATCTCAAATTTGGAGCTTTTTACTAAGTTAAATTTCGAACGGGTTCAGTCTAAAGCCCATTTAGACATGCACACTCTAAACCCTAAAAAATGATCGAAAATGATGTTTAATCAAATTTTATGGGCTCAAATATTTAATTATGGAATTTTGACACTAATTATACAGCTTAATCTCAAATTTTCTGCTTTTTACTCGGTTAAAATTCGAACGGGTTCACTCTAAAGCCCATTTAGACATGCACACTCTATACCCTACAAAACGATCGAAAATGATGTTTAATCAAATTTTATGGGTTCAACTACTTAATTATGGACTTTTGACCAAAATTATACAACTTAATCTCAAATTTTGTGCTCTTTACTCGGTTAAAATTCGAACGGGTTCACTCTAAAGCCCATTTAGACATGCACGCTCTAAACCCTAAAAATGATCGAAAATGATGTTTAATCAAATTATATGGCTCAAAAATTTAATTATGGACTTTTGAGCCTAATTATACAGCTTAATCTCAAATTTGGAGCTTTTTACTAAGTTAAATTTCGAACGGGTTCACTCTAAAGCCCATTTAGACATGCACACTCTAAACCCTAAAAAATGATCGAAAATGATGTTTAATCAAATTTTATGGGCTCAAAAATTTAATTGTGGACTTTTGAACCTAATTATACAGCTTAATCTCAAATTTGGAGTTTTTTACTCATTTAAATTTCGAACGGGTTCACTCGAAAGCCCATTTAGACATGCACGCTCTAAACCCTAAAAAACGATCGAAAATGATGTTTAATCAAATTTTGTGAGCTCAACAATTTAATTACGGAATTTTGACCAAAATTATACAACTTAATCTCAAATTTTGTGCTCTTTACTCGGTTAAAATTCGAACGGGTTCACTCTAAAGCCCATTTAGACATGCACGCTCTAAACCCTAAAAAATGATCGAAAATGATGTTTAATCAAATTTTATGGGCTCAAATATTTCATTATGGACTTTTGACCCTAATTATACAGCTTAATCTCAAATTTTGTGCTTTTTACTTGGTTAAAATTCGAATGGGTTCACTCTAAAGCCCATTTAGACATGCGCGCTCTAAACCCTAAAAAATGATCGAAAATGATGTTTAATCAAATTATGGGCTCAAATATTTAATTATGGACTTTTGACCCTAATTATACAGCTTAATCTCAAATTTTGTGCTTTTTACTCTTTTAAAACTTGAACGGGTTCACTCTAAAGCCCATTTAGACATGCACACTCTGAACCCTACAAAACGATCGAAAATGATGTTTAATCAAATTTTAGGGGTTCAGCTTTTTAATTATGAGCTTTTGAAACTAATTATACAGCTTAATCTCAAATTTTATGCTTTTTACTCGGTTAAAATTCGAACGGGTTCACTCTAAAGGCCATTTAGATATATGCATGCTCTGAACCATAAAAAACGATCGAAAATGATGTTTAATCAAATTTTATGGGCTCAAAAATTTAATTATGGACTTTTGACCCAAATTATATAGCTTAATCTCAAATTTTGTGCTCTTTACTCGGTTAAAATTCGAATGGGTTCACTCTAAAGCCCATTTAGACATGCGCGCTCTAAACCCTAAAAAATGATCGAAAATGATGTTTAATCAAATTTTATGGGCTCAAAAATTTAATTATGGACTTTTGAACCTAATTATACAACTTAATCTCAAATTTGGAGCTTTTTACTTGTTTAAAATTTGAACAGATTCACTCTAAAGCCCATTTAGACATGCATGCTCTAAACCCTAAGAAATGATTGAAAATGATGTTTAATCAAATTTTATGGGCTCAAAAATTTAATTATCGACTTTTGAACCTAATTATACAGCTTAATCTCAAATTTGGAGATTTTTACTCAGTTAAATTTCGAACGGGTTATCTCTAAAGCCCATTTAGACATGCAGGCTCTAAACCCTAAAAAATGATCGAAAATGATGTTTAATCAAATTTTATGGGCTTAATCTCAAATTTTGTGATTTTTACTCGGTTAAAATTCGAACGGGTTCACTCTAAAGCCCATTTAGACATGCACACTTTGTACCCTACAAAACGATCGAAAATGATGTTTAACCAAATTTTATGGGTTCAACTACATAATTATGGGTTTTTGGACCTAATTATACAACTTAATCTCAAATTTGGAGCTTTTTACTCAGTTAAAATTTGAACGGGTTCACTCTAAACTCCATTTAGACATGCACGCTTTAAACCCTAAAAAACGATCGAAAATAATGTTTAATCAAATTTTATGGGCTCAAAAATTTAATTATGGACTTTTGACCCAAATTATACAGCTTAATCTCAAATTTTGTGCTTTTTATTCGGTTAAAATTCGAACGGGTTCACTCTAAATCCCATTTAGACATGCACACTTTGTACCCTACAAAACGATCGAAAATGATGTTTAATCAAATTTTATGGGTTCAACTACTTAATTATGGGTTTTTGGACCTAATTATACAACTTAATCTCATATTTGGAGGTTTTTACTCGGTTAAAATTTGAACGGGTTCACTCTAAAGACCATTTAGACATGCACACTCTAAACCCTAAAAAATGATCGAAAATGATGTTTAATCAAATTTTATGGCTCAAAAATTTAATTATGGACTTTTGAGCCTAATTATACAGCTTAATCTCAAATTTGGAGCTTTTTACTAAGTTAAATTTCGAACGGGTTCACTCTAAAGCCCATTTAGACATGCACGCTCTAAACCTTAAAAAATGATCAAAAATTATGTTTAATCAAATTATGGGCTCAAATATTTAATTATGGACTTTTGACCCTAATTATACAGCTTAATCTCAAATTTTGTGCTTTTTACTCTTTTAAAACTTGAACGGGTTCACTCTAAAGCCCATTTAGACATGCACACTCTGAACCCTACAAAACGATCGAAAATGATGTTTAATCAAATTTTAGGGGTTCAGCTTTTTAATTATGAGCTTTTGAAACTAATTATACAGCTTAATCTCAAATTTTATGCTTTTTACTCGGTTAAAATTCGAACGGGTTCACTCTAAAGGCCATTTAGATATGCATGCTCTGAACCATAAAAAACGATCGAAAATGATGTTTAATCAAATTTTATGGGCTCAAAAATTTAATTATGGACTTTTGACCCAAATTATATAGCTTAATCTCAAATTTTGTGCTCTTTACTCGGTTAAAATTCGAATGGGTTCACTCTAAAGCCCATTTAGACATGAAGCTCTGAACCCTAAAAAACGATCAAAAATGATGTTTAATCAAATTTTATGGGTTCAACTATTTAATTATGGGATTTTAAACCTAATTATACAACTTAATCTCAATTTTGGAGCTTTTTACTTGTTTAAAATTTGAACAGATTCACTCTAAAGCCCATTTAGACATGCATGCTCTAAACCTTAAAAAACGATTGAAAATGATGTTTAATCAAATTTTATGGGCTCAAAAATTTAATTATCGATTTTGAACCTAATTATACAGCTTAATCTAAAATTTTGTGCTTTTTACTCGGTTAAAATTCGAACGGGTTATCTCTAAAGCCCATTTAGACATGCAGGCTCTAAACCCTAAAAAATGATCGAAAATGATGTTTAATCAAATTTTATGGGCTCAAATATTTAATTATGGACTTTTGACCATAATTATACAGCTTCATCTCAAATTTTGTGATTTTTACTCTGTTAAAATTCGAACGGGTTCACTCTAAAGCCCATTTAGACAGGCACGCTCTGAACCCTACAAAACGATCGAAAATGATGTTTAATCAAATTTTATGGGTTCAACTATTTAATTATGGGATTTTGAACCTAATTATACAGCTTAATCTCAAATTTTGTGCTTTTTACTCGGTTAAAATTCGAACGGTTTCACTCTAAAGGCCATTTAGATATGCATGCTCTAAACCCTAAAAAACGATCGAAAATGATGTTTAATCAAATTTTAAGGGTTCAACTATTTAATTATTGGCTTTTGAACCTAATTATTCAGCTTAATCTCAAATTTTGAGCTTTTTACTCGGTTAAAATTCGAACGGGTTCACTCTAAAGCCCATTTAGACATGCAAGCTCTGAACCCTAAAAAACGATCGATAATGATGTTTAATCAAATTTTTTGGGTTCAAATATTTGATTATTGGCTTTTGAACCTAATTATACAGCTTAATCTCAAATTTTGTGCTTTTTACTCGGTTAAATTTCGAACGGGTTCACTCTGAAGCCCATTTAGACATGCAAGCTCTGAACCCTAAAAAACGATCGAAAATAATGTTTAATCAGATTTTAAGGGAGCAAATATTTAATTATGAACTTTTGACCCTAATTATACAGCTTAATCTCAAATTTTGTGCTTTTTACATGGTTAAAATTCGAACGGGTTCACTCTAAAGCACATTTAGACATGCACGCTCTAAACCCTACAAAACGATCGAAAATGATGTTTAATCAAATTTTATGGGTTCAACTATTTAATTATGGGATTTTGAAAGTAATTATACAACTTAATCTCAAATTTGGAGCTTTTTACTAGGTTAAAATTTGAACGGGTTCACTCTAAAGCCCATTTAGACATGCATGCTCTAAACCCTAAAATAACGATTGAAAATGATGTTTAATCAAATTTTATGGGTTCAAAAATTTAATTATGGACTTTTGAGCCTAATTATACAGCTTAATCTCAAATTTTATGCTTTTTACTCGGTTAAAATTCGAACGGGTTCACTCTAAAGCCCATTTAGACATGCACGCTCTGAACCCTACAAAACGATAGAAAATGATGTTTAATCAAATTTTATGGGTTCAACTATTTAATTATGGGCTTTTGAACCTAATTATACAACTTAATCTCAAATTTGGAGCTTTTTACTCAGTTAAAATTCGAATGGGTTCACTCTAAAGCCTATTTAGACACGCACGCTCTAAACCCTAAAAAATAATCGAAAATGATGTTTAATCAAATTTTATGGGCTCAAAAATTTAATTATGGACTTTTGACCCAAATTATACAGCTTAATCTCAAATTTTGTGCTCTTCACTCGGTTAAAATTCGAATATGTTCACTCTAAAGGCCATTTAGACATGCACGCTCTAAACCATACAAAACGATCGATAATGATGTTTAATAAAATTTTATGGGTTCAAATATTTGATTATGGACTTTTGACCCTAATTATACAGCTTAATCTCAAATTTTGTGCTTTTTACTCGGTTAAAATTCGAACGGGTTCACTCTAAAGCCCATTTAGACATGCATGCTCTGAACCCTAAAAAACGATCGAAAATGATGTTTAATCAAATTTTAAGGGTTCAACTATTTAATTATTGGCTTTTGAACCTAATTATTCAACTTAATCTCAATTTTGGAGCTTTTTACACGGTTAAAATTCGAACGGGTTCACTCTAAATCCCAATTAGACATGCAAGCTCTGAACCCTAAAAAACGATCGATAATGATGTTTAATCAAATTTTATGGGTTCAAATATTTGATTATTGGCTTTTGAACCTAATTATACAGCTTAATCTCAAATTTTTTGCTTTTTACTCGATTAAATTTCGAACGGGTTCACTCTAAAGCCCATTTAGACATGCACGCTCTAAACCCTAAAAAACGATCAAAAATGATGTTTAATCAAATTTTATAGGCTCAAATATTTAATTATGGACTTTTGACCCTAATTATACAGCTTAATCTCAAATTTTGAGCTTTTTAATCGATTAAAATTTGAACGGGTTCACTCTAAAGCCAATTTAGACATGCAAGCTCTGAACCCTAAAAAACGATCGAAAATGATGTTTAATCAAATTTTATGGGATCAAATATTTAATTATGAACTTTTGACACTAATTATACAGCTTTATCTCAAATTTTGTGCTTTTTACGGGGTTAAAATTCGAACGGGTTCACTCTAAAGCCCCTTTAGACATGCACGCTCTAAACCCTACAAAAAGATCGAAAATGATGTTTAATCAAATTTTATGGGCTCAAATATTTATTTATGAACTTTTGACCCTAATTATACAGCTTAATCTCAAATTTTGAGCTTTTCAGACGGTTAAAATTCGAACGGGTTCACTCTAAAGCCCATTTAGACATGCAAGCTCTGAACCCTAAAAAACGATCGATAATGATGTTTAATCAAATTTTATGGGTTCAAATATTTGATTATTGGATTTTCAACCTAATTATACAGCTTAATCTCAAATTTAGTGCTTTTTACTCGGTTAAATTTCGAACGGGTTCACTCTAAAGCCCATTTAGACATGCACGCTGTAAACCCTAAAAAATGATCAAAAATGATGTTTCATCAAATTTTATGGGCTCAAAAATTTTATTATGAACTTTTGACCCTAATTATACAGCTTCATCTCAAATTTTGTGCTTTTTACTTGGTTAAAATTCGAACGGGTTCATTCTAAAGCCCATTTAGACATGCACGCTCTAAACCCTTCAAAACGACCGAAAATGATGTTTATTCAAATTTTATGGGTTCAACTATTTAATTATGGGCTTTTGAACCTAATTATACAACTTAATCTCAAATTTGGAGCTTTTTACTCAGTTAAAATTCGAATGGGTTCACTCTAAAGGCCATTTAGACATGCACGCTCTAAACCATACAAAACGATCGATAATGATGTTTAATAAAATTTTATGGGTTCAAATATTTGATTATGGACTTTTGACCCTAATTATACAGCTTAATCTCAAATTTTGTGCTTTTTACTCGGTTAAAATTCGAACGGGTTCACTCTAAAGCCCATTTAGACATTCATGCTCTGAACCCTAAAAAACGATCGAAAATGATGTTTAATCAAATTTTAAGGGTTCAACTATTTAATTATTGGCTTTTGAACCTAATTATTCAACTTAATCTCAATTTTGGAGCTTTTTACACGGTTAAAATTCGAACGGGTTCACACTAAATCCCATTTAGACATGCAAGCTCTGAACCCTAAAAAACGATCGATAATGATGTTTAATCAAATTTTATGGGTTCAAATATTTGATTATTGGCTTTTGAACCTAATTATACAGCTTAATCTCAAATTTTGTGCTTTTTACTCGGTTAAATTTCGAACGGGTTCACTCTAAAGCCCATTTAGACATGCACGCTCTAAACCCTAAAAAACGATCAAAAATGATGTTTAATCAAATTTTATAGGCTCAAATATTTAATTATGGACTTTTGACCCTAATTATACAGCTTAATCTCAAATTTTGAGCTTTTTAATCGATTAAAATTTGAACGGGTTCACTCTAAAGCCAATTTAGACAAGCAAGCTCTGAACCCTAAAAAACGATCGAAAATGATGTTTAATCAAATTTTATGGGATCAAATATTTAATTATGAACTTTTGACCCTAATTATACAGCTTCATCTCAAATTTTGTGCTTTTTACTGGGTTAAAATTCGAACGGGTTCACTCTAAAGCCCATTTAGACATGCACGCTCTGAACCCTACAAAAAGATCGAAAATGATGTTTAATCAAATTTTATGGGCTCAAATATTTATTTATGAACTTTTGACCCTAATTATACAGCTTAATCTCAAATTTTGAGCTTTTTAGACGGTTAAAATTCGAACGGGTTCACTCTAAAGCCCATTTAGACATGCAAGCTCTGAACCCTAAAAAACGATCGATAATGATGTTTAATCAAATTTTATGGGTTCAAATATTTGATTATTGGCTTTTCAACCTAATTATACAGCTTAATCTCAAATTTTGTGCTTTTTACTCGGTTAAATTTCGAACGGGTTCACTCTAAAGCCCATTTAGACATGCACGCTGTAAACCCTAAAAAATGATCAAAAATGATGTTTAATCAAATTTTATGGGCTCAAAAATTTTATTATGAACTTTTGACCCTAATTATACAGCTTCATCTCAAATTTTGTGCTTTTTACTTGGTTAAAATTCGAACGGGTTCATTCTAAAGCCCATTTAGACATGCACGCTCTGAACCCTTCAAAACGACCGAAAATGATGTTTATTCAAATTTTATGGGTTCAACTATTTAATTATGGCCTTTTGAACCTAATTATACAACTTAATCTCAAATTTGGAGCTTTTTACTCGGTTAAAATTCGAATGGGTTCACTCTAAAGCCCATTTAGACATGCACGCTCTAAACCCTAAAAACGATCGAAAATGATGTTTAATCAAATTTTATGGGCTCAAAAATTTAATTACGGACTTTTGACCCTAATTATACAGCTTAATCTCAAATTTTGAGCTTTTTACTCGGTTAAAACTCGAACGGGTTCACTCTAAAGCCCATTTAGACATGCAAGCTCTGAACCCTAAAAATGATCGAAAATGATATTTTATCAAATTTTATGGGTTCAAATATTTGATTATTAGCTTTTGAACCTAATTATACAGCTTAATCTCAAATTTTGTGCTTTTTACTCGGTTAAATTTCGAACGGGTTCACTCTAAATCCCATTTAGGCATGCACGCTCTAAACCCTAAAAAACGATCAAAAATGATGTTTAATCAGATTTTATGGGCTCAAAAATTTAATTATGGACTTTTGACCCTAATTGTACAACTTAATCTCAAATTGTGAGCTTTTTACTCGGTTAAAATTCGAACGTGTTCACTCTAAAGCCCATTTAGACATGCAAGCTCTGAACCCTAGAAAACGATAAAAAATGATGTTTAATCAAATTTTACGGACTCAAAAATTTAATTATGGACTTTTGACCCTAATTATACAGCCTGATCTCAAATTTTGTGCTTTTTACTCGGTTAAAATTTAAAAGTATTCACTCTAAAGCCCATTTAGACATGCACGCTCTAAACCCTAAAAACGATCGAAAATGATGTTTAATCAAATTTTATGGGTTCAAATATTTGATTATTGGCTTTTGAACCTAATTATACAGCTTAATCTCAAATTTTGTGCTTTTTACTCGGTTAAATTTCGAACGGGTTCACTCTAAAGCCCATTTAGACATGCAAGCTCTGAACCCTAAAAAACGATCGAAAATAATGTTTAATCAAATTTTATGGGTTCAAATATTTGATTATTGGCTTTTGAACCTAATTATACAGCTTAATCTCAAATTTTGTGTTTTTTACTCGGTTAAAATTCGAACGGGTTCACTCTAAAGCCCATTTAGACATGCACCCTCTGAACCCTACAAAACGATCGAAAATGATGTTTAATCAAATTTTAGGGGTTCAGCTTTTTAATTATGGGCTTTTGAAACTAATTATACAGCTTAATCTCAAATTTTATGCTTTTTACTCGGTTAAAATTCGAACGGGTTCACTCTAAAGGCCATTTAGATATGCATGCTCTGAACCATAAAAAACGATCGAAAATGATGTTTAATCAAATTTTATGGGCTCAAAAATTTAATTATGGACTTTTGACCCTAATTATATAGTTTAATCTCAAATTTTGAGCTTTTTACTCGGTTAAAATTCGAACGGGTTCACCCTAAAGCCCATTTAGACATGCACGCTCTGAACCCTACAAAAAGATCGAAAATGATGTTTAATCAAATTTTATGGGCTCAAATATTTAATTATGAACTTTTGACCCTAATTATACAGCTTAATCTCAAATTTTGAGCTTTTTAGTCGGTCAAAATTCGAACGAGTTCACTCTAAAGCCCATTTAGACATGCAAGCTCTGAACCCTAAAAAACGATCGATAATGATGTTTAATCAAATTTTATGGGTTCAAATATTTGATTATTGGCTTTTGAACCTAATTGTACAGCTTAATCTCAAATTTTGTGCTTTATACTCGGTTAAATTTCGAACGGGTTCACTCTAAAGCCCATTTAGACATGCACGCTCTAAACCCTAAAAAACGATCAAAAATGATGTTTAATCAAATTTTATGGGCTCAAAAATTTAATTATGAACTTTGGACCCTAATTATACAGCTTAATCTCAAGTTTTGTGCTTTTTACTTGGTTAAAATTCAAAGGGGTTCATTCTAAAGCCCATTTAGACATGCACGCTCTGAACCCTACAAAACGATCGAAAATGATGTTTAATCAAATTTTATGGGCTCAAATATTTAATTATGAACTTTTGACCCTAATTATACAGCTTAATCTCAAATTTTGAGTTTTTTAGACGGTTAAATTCGAACGGGTTCACTCTAAAGCCCATTTAGACATGCATGCTCTAAACCCTAAAAACGATCGAAAATGATGTTTAATCAAATTTTATGGGCTCAAAAATTTAATTATGGACTTTTGACCCTAATTATACAGCTTAATCTCAAATTTTGAGCTTTTTACTCGGTTAACATTCGAACGGGTTCACTCTAAAGCCCATTTAGACATGCAAGCTCTGAACCCTAAAAATGATCAAAAATGATATTTTATAAAATTTTATGGGTTCAAATATTTGATTATTAGCTTTTGAACCTAATTATACAGCTTAATCTCAAATTTTGTGCTTTTTACTCGGTTAAATTCGAACGGGTTCACTCTAAATCCCATTTAGACATGCACGCTCTAAACCCTAAAAAACGATCGAAAATGATGTTTAATCAGATTTTATGGGCTCAAAAATTTAATTATGGACTTTTGACCCTAATTATACAGCTTAATCTCAAATTTTCTGCTTTTTACTCGGTTAAAATTCGAACGGGTTCACTCTAAAGCCCATTTAGACATGCACGCTCTAAACCCTACAAAACTATCGAAAATGATGTTTAATCAAATTTTATGGGCTCAAATATTTAATTATGAACTTTTGACCCTAATTATACAGCTTCATCTCAAATTTTGTGCTTTTTACTTGGTTAAAATTCGAACGGTTTCACTCTAAAGGCCATTTAGATATGCATGCTCTGAACCATAAAAAACAATCGAAAATGATGTTTAATCAAATTTTATGGGCTCAAAAATTTAATTATGGACTTTTGACCCTAATTATACAGCTTAATCTCAAATTTTTTGCTTTTTACTCTGTTAAAATTCGAACGGGTTCACTCTAAAGCCCATTTAGACATGCATGCTCTGAACCCTACAAAAAGATCGAAAATGATGTTTAATCAAATTTTATGGGCTCAAATATTTAATTATGAACTTTTGACCCTAATTATACAGCTTAATCTCAAATTTTGAGTTTTTTAGACGGTTAAATTCGAACGGGTTCACTCTAAAGCCCATTTAGACATGCATGCTCTAAACCCTAAAAACGATCGAAAATGATGTTTAATCAAATTTTATGGGCTCAAAAATTTAATTATGGACTTTTGACCCTAATTATACAGCTTAATCTCAAATTTTGAGCTTTTTACTCGGTTAACATTCGAACGGGTTCACTCTAAAGCCCATTTAGACATGCAAGCTCTGAACCCTAAAAATGATCAAAAATGATATTTTATAAAATTTTATGGGTTCAAATATTTGATTATTAGCTTTTGAACCTAATTATACAGCTTAATCTCAAATTTTGTGCTTTTTACTCGGTTAAATTCGAACGGGTTCACTCTAAATCCCATTTAGACATGCACGCTCTAAACCCTAAAAAACGATCGAAAATGATGTTTAATCAGATTTTATGGGCTCAAAAATTTAATTATGGACTTTTGACCCTAATTATACAGCTTAATCTCAAATTTTCTGCTTTTTACTCGGTTAAAATTCGAACGGGTTCACTCTAAAGCCCATTTAGACATGCACGCTCTAAACCCTACAAAACTATCGAAAATGATGTTTAATCAAATTTTATGGGCTCAAATATTTAATTATGAACTTTTGACCCTAATTATACAGCTTCATCTCAAATTTTGTGCTTTTTACTTGGTTAAAATTCGAACGGTTTCACTCTAAAGGCCATTTAGATATGCATGCTCTGAACCATAAAAAACAATCGAAAATGATGTTTAATCAAATTTTATGGGCTCAAAAATTTAATTATGGACTTTTGACCCTAATTATACAGCTTAATCTCAAATTTTTTGCTTTTTACTCTGTTAAAATTCGAACGGGTTCACTCTAAAGCCCATTTAGACATGCACGCTCTGAACCCTACAAAACGATCGAAAATGATGTTTAATCAAATTTTATGGGCTCAAATATTTAATTATGAACTTTTGACCCTAATTATACAGCTTAATCTCAAATTTTGTGCTTTTTACTCTGTTAAAATTCGAACGGGTTCACTCTAAAGCCCATTTAGACATGCACGCTCTGAACCCTACAAAACGATCGAAAATGATGTTTAATCAAATTTTATGGGCTCAAATATTTAATTATGAACTTTTGACCCTAATTATACAGCTTAATCTCAAATTTTGTGCTTTTTACTCGGTTAAAATTCGAACGGGTTCACTCTAAATCCCATTTAGAGAAGCACGCTCTGAACCCTACAAAACGATCGAAAATGATGTTTAATCAAATTTTATGGGTTCAACTATTTAATTATGGGATTTTGAATCTAATTATACAGCTTAATCTCAAATTTTGTGCTTTTTACTCGGTTAAAATTCGAACGGTTTCACTCTAAAGGCCTTTTAGATATGCATGCTCTGAACCATAAAAAACGATCGAAAATGATGTTTAATCAAATTTTATGGGCTCAAAAATTTAATTATGGACTTTTGACCCTAATTATACAGCTTAATCTCAAATTTTTTGCTTTTTACTCTGTTAAAATTCGAACGGGTTCACTGTAAAGCCCATTTAGACATGCACGCTCTGAACCCTACAAAACGATCGAAAATGATGTTTAATAAAATTTTATGGGCTCAAATATTTAATTATGAACTTTTGACCCTAATTATACAGCTTAATCTCAAATTTTGTGCTTTTTACTCGGTTAAAATTCGAACGGGTTCACTCTAAAGCCCATTTAGACATGCACGCTCTGAACCCTACACAACGATCGAAAATGATGTTTAATCAAATTTTATGGGCTCAAATATTTAATTATGAACTTTTGACCCTAATTATACAGCTTAATCTCAAATTTTGTGCTTTTTACTCGGTTAAAATTCGAACGGGTTCACTCTAAAGCCCATTTAGACATGCACGCTCTGAACCCTACAAAACGATCAAAAATGATGTTTAATCAAATTTTATGGGTTCAACTATTTAATTATGGGATTTTGACCCTAATTATACAGCTTAATCTCATATTTTGTGTTTTTTACTCGGTTAAAATTCAAACGGTTTCACTCTAAAGGCCATTTAGATATGCATGCTTTGAACCATAAAAAACGATCGAAAATGATGTTTAATCAAATTTTATGGGCTCAAAAATTTAATTATGGACTTTTGACCCTAATTATACAGCTTAATCTCAAGTTTTGAGCTTTTTAATCGGATAAAATTCGAACGGGTTCACTCTAAAGCCCATTTAGACGTGCAAGCTCTGAACCCTAAAAAACGATCGAAAATGATGTTTAATCAAATTTTATGGGTTCAAATATTTGATTATTGGCTTTTTAACCTAATTATACAACTTAATATCAGATTTGGAGCTTTTTACTCGTTTAAAACTTGAACGGGTTCACTCTAAAGCGCATTTAGACATGCACGCTCTGAACCCTACAAAACGATCGAAAATGATGTTTAATCAAATTTTATGGGTTCAACTATTTAATTATGGGATTTTGAAACTAATTATACAGCTTAATCTCAAATTTGGAGCTTTTTACTAGGTTAAAATTTGAACGGGTTCACTCTAAAGCCCATTTAGACATGCATGCTCTAAACCCTAAAATAACGATTGAAAATGATGTTTAATCAAATTTTATGGGTTCAAAAATTTAATTATGAACTTTTGACCCTAATTATACAGCTTAATCTCAAATTTTGTGCTTTTTACTTGGTTAAAATTGGAACGGGTTCACTCTAAAGCCCATTTAGACATGCACGCTCTGAACCCTACAAAACGATCGAAAATGATGTTTAATCAAATTTTGTGGGTTCAACTTTTTAATTATGGGCTTTTGAAACTAATTATACAGCATAATCTCAAATTTTATGCTTTTTACTCGGTTAAAATTCGAACGGGTTCACTCTAAAGGCCATTTAGATATGCACGCTCTGAACCATAAAAAACGATCGAAAATGATGTTTAATCAAATTTTATGGGCTCAAAAATTTAATTATGGACTTTTGAACCTAATTATACAGCTTAATCTCAAATTTTCTGCTTTTTACTCGGTTAAAATTCGAACGGGTTCACTCTAAAGGCCATTTAGACATGCACGCTCTGAACCCTACAAAACGATCGAAAATGATGTTTAATCAAATTTTATGGGTTCAACTATTTAATTATGAGATTTTGAACCTAATTATACAACTTAATCTCAAATTTGGAGCTTTGTACTCGGTTAAAATTTGAACGGGTTCACTATATAGCCCATTTAGACATGCACGCTCTAAAACCTAAAAAACGATTGAAAATGATGTTTAATCAAATTTTATGGGCTCAAAAATTTAATTATGGAATTTTGACCCTAATTATACATCTTAATCTCAAATTTTATGCTTTTTACTTGGTTAAAATTCGAACGGGTTCACTCTAAATACCATTTATACATGCACGCTCTGAACCCTACAAAACGATTGAAAATGATGTTTAATCAAATTTTATGGGCTCAAATATTTAATTATGAACTTTTGACCCTAATTATACAACTTAATCTCAAATTTGGAGCTTTTTACTCGGTTAAAATTTGAACGGGTTCACTCTATAGCCCATTTAGACATGCACGCTCTAAAACCTAAAAAACGATCGAAAATGATGTTTAATCAAATTTTATGGGCTCAAATATTTAATTATGGAATTTTGACACTAATTATACAGCTTAATCTCAAATTTTCTGCTTTTTACTCGGTTAAAATTCGAACGGGTTCACTCTAAAGCCCATTTAGACATGTACACTCTGTACCTTACAAAATGATCGAAAATGATGTTTAATCAAATTTTATGGGTTCAACAATTTAATTATTGGCTTTTGGACCTAATTATAAAACTTAATCTCAAATTTGGAGCTTTTTACTCAGTTAAAATTTGAACGGGTTCACTCTAAAGCCCATTTAGACAAGCAAGTTCTGAACCCTAAAAAACGATCGAAAATGATGTTTAATCAAATTTTATGGGATCAAATATTTAATTATGAACTTTTGACCCTAATTATACAGCTTAATCTCAAATTTTGTGGTTTTTACTCGTTTAAAATTGGAACGGGTTCACTCTAAAGCCCATTTAGACATGCACGCTCTGAACCCTACAAAACGATCGAAAATGATGTTTAATCAAATTTTGTGGGTTCAACTTTTTAATTATGGGCTTTTGAAACTAATTATACAGCATAATCTCAAATTTTATGCTTTTTACTCGGTTAAAATTCGAACGGGTTCACTCTAAAGGCCATTTAGATATGCACGCTCTGAACCATAAAAAACGATCGAAAATGATGTTTAATCAAATTTTATGGGCTCAAAAATTTAATTATGGACTTTTGAACCTAATTATACAGCATAATCTCAAATTTTCTGCTTTTTACTCGGTTAAAATTCGAACGGGTTCACTCTAAAGGCCATTTAGACATGCACGCTCTGAACCCTACAAAACGATCGAAAATGATGTTTAATCAAATTTTATGGGTTCAACTATTTAATTATGGGATTTTGAACCTAATTATACAACTTAATCTCAAATTTGGAGCTTTGTACTCGGTTAAAATTTGAACGGGTTCACTCTATAGCCCATTTAGACATGCACGCTCTAAAACCTAAAAAACGATTGAAAATGATGTTTAATCAAATTTTATGGGCTCAAAAATTTAATTATGGAATTTTGACCCTAATTATACATCTTAATCTCAAATTTTATGCTTTTTACTCGGTTAAAATTCGAACGGGTTCACTCTAAATACCATTTAGACATGCACGCTCTGAACCCTACAAAACGATTGAAAATGATGTTTAATCAAATTTTATGGGCTCAAATATTTAATTATGAACTTTTGACCCTAATTATACAACTTAATCTCAAATTTGGAGCTTTTTACTCGGATAAAATTTGAACGGGTTCACTCTATAGCCCATTTAGACATGCACGCTCTAAAACCTAAAAAACGATCGAAAATGATGTTTAATCAAATTTTATGGGCTCAAATATTTAATTATGGAATTTTGACACTAATTATACAGCTTAATCTCAAATTTTCTGCTTTTTACTCGGTTAAAATTCGAACGGGTTCACTCTAAAGCCCATTTAGACATGTACACTCTGTACCTTACAAAATGATCGAAAATGATGTTTAATCAAATTTTATGGGTTCAACAATTTAATTATTGGCTTTTGGACCTAATTATAAAACTTAATCTCAAATTTGGAGCTTTTTACTCAGTTAAAATTTGAACGGGTTCACTCTAAAGCCCATTTAGACAAGCAAGTTCTGAACCCTAAAAAACGATCGAAAATGATGTTTAATCAAATTTTATGGGATCAAATATTTAATTATGAACTTTTTACCCTAATTATACAGCTTAATCTCAAATTTTGTGCTTTTTACTCGGTTAAAATTGGAACGTGTTCACTCTAAAGCCCATTTAGACATGCACGCTCTGAACCCTACAAAACGATCGAAAATGATGTTTAATCAAATTTTGTGGGTTCAACTTTTTAATTATGGGCTTTTGAAACTAATTATACAGCATAATCTCAAATTTTATGCTTTTTACTCGGTTAAAATTCGAACGGGTTCACTCTAAAGGCCATTTAGATATGCACGCTCTGAACCATAAAAAACGATCGAAAATGATGTTTAATCAAATTTTATGGGCTCAAAAATTTAATTATGGACTTTTGAACCTAATTATACATCATAATCTCAAATTTTATGCTTTTTACTCGGTTAAAATTCGAACGGGTTCACTCTAAAGGCCATTTAGACATGCACGCTCTGAACCCTACAAAACGATCGAAAATGATGTTTAATCAAATTTATGGGCTCAAAAATTTAATTATGGACTTTTGACCCTAATTATACAGCTTAATCTCAAATTTTGTGCTTTTTACTTGGTTAAAATTCGAACGGGTTCATTCTAAAGCCCATTTAGACATGCGCGCTCTGAACCCTTCAAAACGATCGAAAATGATGTTTATTCAAATTTTATGGGTTCAACTATTTAATTATGGGCTTTTGAACTTAATTATACAACTTAATCTCAAATTTGGAGCTTTTTACTCGGTTAAAATTTGAACGTGTTCACTCTAAAGCCCATTTAGATATACACGCTCTAAACACTAAAAAACGATCGAAAATGATGTTTAATCAGATTTTATGGGATCAAATATTTAATTATGAACTTTTGACCCTAATTATACAGCTTAATCTCAAATTTTGTGCTTTTTACTTGGTTAAAATTGGAACGGGTTCACTCTAAAGCCCATTTAGACATGCACGCTCTAAACCCTACAAAACGATCGAAAATGATGTTTAATCAAATTTTGTGGGTTCAACTTTTTAATTATGGGCTTTTGAAACTAATTATACAGCATAATCTCAAATTTTATGCTTTTTACTCGGTTAAAATTCGAACGGGTTCACTCTAAAGGCCATTTAGATATGCACGCTCTGAACCATAAAAAACGATCGAAAATGATGTTTAATCAAATTTTATGGGCTCAAAAATTTAATTATGGACTTTTAAACCTAATTATACAGCTTAATCTCAAATTTTATGCTTTTTACTCGGTTAAAATTCGAACGGGTTCACTCTAAAGGCTATTTAGACATGCAAGCTCTGAACCCTAAAAAACGATCGAAAATAATATTTAATCAAATTTTATGGGTTCAAATATTTGATTATTGGCTTTTGAACCTAATTATACAGCTTAATCTCAAATTTGGAGCTTTGTACTCGGTTAAAATTTGAACGGGTTCACTCTATAGCCCATTTAGACATGCACGCTCTAAAACCTAAAAAACGATTGAAAATGATGTTTAATCAAATTTTATGGGCTCAAAAATTTAATTATGGAATTTTGACCCTAATTATACATCTTAATCTCAAATTTTATGCTTTTTACTTGGTTAAAATTCGAACGGGTTCACTCTAAATACCATTTAGACATGCACGCTCTGAACCCTACAAAACGATTGAAAATGATGTTTAATCAAATTTTATGGGCTCAAATATTTAATTATGAACTTTTGACCCTAATTATACAACTTAATCTCAAATTTGGAGCTTTTTACTCGGTTAAAATTTGAACGGGTTCACTCTATAGCCCATTTAGACATGCACGCTCTAAAACCTAAAAAACGATCGAAAATGATGTTTAATCAAATTTTATGGGCTCAAATATTTAATTATGGAATTTTGACACTAATTATACAGCTTAATCTCAAATTTTCTGCTTTTTACTCGGTTAAAATTCGAACGGGTTCACTCTAAAGCCCATTTAGACATGTACACTCTGTACCTTACAAAATGATCGAAAATGATGTTTAATCAAATTTTATGGGTTCAACAATTTAATTATTGGCTTTTGGACCTAATTATAAAACTTAATCTCAAATTTGGAGCTTTTTACTCAGTTAAAATTTGAACGGGTTCACTCTAAAGCCCATTTAGACAAGCAAGTTCTGAACCCTAAAAAACGATCGAAAATGATGTTTAATCAAATTTTATGGGATCAAATATTTAATTATGAACTTTTGACCCTAATTATACAGCTTAATCTCAAATTTTGTGCTTTTTACTTGGTTAAAATTGGAACGGGTTCACTCTAAAGCCCATTTAGACATGCACGCTCTGAACCCTACAAAACGATCGAAAATGATGTTTAATCAAATTTTGTGGGTTCAACTTTTTAATTATGGGCTTTTGAAACTAATTATACAGCATAATCTCAAATTTTATGCTTTTTACTCGGTTAAAATTCGAACGGGTTCACTCTAAAGGCCATTTAGATATGCACGCTCTGAACCATAAAAAACGATCGAAAATGATGTTTAATCAAATTTTATGGGCTCAAAAATTTAATTATGGACTTTTAAACCTAATTATACAGCTTAATCTCAAATTTTATGCTTTTTACTCGGTTAAAATTCGAACGGGTTCACTCTAAAGGCTATTTAGACATGCAAGCTCTGAACCCTAAAAAACGATCGAAAATAATATTTAATCAAATTTTATGGGTTCAAATATTTGATTATTGGCTTTTGAACCTAATTATACAGCTTAATCTCAAATTTGGAGCTTTGTACTCGGTTAAAATTTGAACGGGTTCACTCTATAGCCCATTTAGACATGCACGCTCTAAAACCTAAAAAACGATTGAAAATGATGTTTAATCAAATTTTATGGGCTCAAAAATTTAATTATGGAATTTTGACCCTAATTATACATCTTAATCTCAAATTTTATGCTTTTTACTTGGTTAAAATTCGAACGGGTTCACTCTAAATACCATTTAGACATGCACGCTCTGAACCCTACAAAACGATTGAAAATGATGTTTAATCAAATTTTATGGGCTCAAATATTTAATTATGAACTTTTGACCCTAATTATACAACTTAATCTCAAATTTGGAGCTTTTTACTCGGTTAAAATTTGAACGGGTTCACTCTATAGCCCATTTAGACATGCACGCTCTAAAACCTAAAAAACGATCGAAAATGATGTTTAATCAAATTTTATGGGCTCAAATATTTAATTATGGAATTTTGACACTAATTATACAGCTTAATCTCAAATTTTCTGCTTTTTACTCGGTTAAAATTCGAACGGGTTCACTCTAAAGCCCATTTAGACATGTACACTCTGTACCTTACAAAATGATCGAAAATGATGTTTAATCAAATTTTATGGGTTCAACAATTTAATTATTGGCTTTTGGACCTAATTATAAAACTTAATCTCAAATTTGGAGCTTTTTACTCAGTTAAAATTTGAACGGGTTCACTCTAAAGCCCATTTAGACAAGCAAGTTCTGAACCCTAAAAAACGATCGAAAATGATGTTTAATCAAATTTTATGGGATCAAATATTTAATTATGAACTTTTGACCCTAATTATACAGCTTAATCTCAAATTTTGTGCTTTTTACTTGGTTAAAATTGGAACGGGTTCACTCTAAAGCCCATTTAGACATGCACGCTCTGAACCCTACAAAACGATCGAAAATGATGTTTAATCAAATTTTGTGGGTTCAACTTTTTAATTATGGGCTTTTGAAACTAATTATACAGCATAATCTCAAATTTTATGCTTTTTACTCGGTTAAAATTCGAACGGGTTCACTCTAAAGGCCATTTAGATATGCACGCTCTGAACCATAAAAAACGATCGAAAATGATGTTTAATCAAATTTTATGGGCTCAAAAATTTAATTATGGACTTTTGAACCTAATTATACAGCTTAATCTCAAATTTTCTGCTTTTTACTCGGTTAAAATTCGAACGGGTTCACTCTAAAGGCCATTTAGACATGCACGCTCTGAACCCTACAAAACGATCGAAAATGATGTTTAATCAAATTTTATGGGTTCAACTATTTAATTATGGGATTTTGAACCTAATTATACAACTTAATCTCAAATTTGGAGCTTTGTACTCGGTTAAAATTTGAACGGGTTCACTCTATAGCCCATTTAGACATGCACGCTCTAAAACCTAAAAAACGATTGAAAATGATGTTTAATCAAATTTTATGGGCTCAAAAATTTAATTATGGAATTTTGACCCTAATTATACATCTTAATCTCAAATTTTATGCTTTTTACTTGGTTAAAATTCGAACGGGTTCACTCTAAATACCATTTAGACATGCACGCTCTGAACCCTACAAAACGATTGAAAATGATGTTTAATCAAATTTTATGGGCTCAAATATTTAATTATGAACTTTTGACCCTAATTATACAACTTAATCTCAAATTTGGAGCTTTTTACTCGGTTAAAATTTGAACGGGTTCACTCTATAGCCCATTTAGACATGCACGCTCTAAAACCTAAAAAACGATCGAAAATGATGTTTAATCAAATTTTATGGGCTCAAATATTTAATTATGGAATTTTGACACTAATTATACAGCTTAATCTCAAATTTTCTGCTTTTTACTCGGTTAAAATTCGAACGGGTTCACTCTAAAGCCCATTTAGACATGTACACTCTGTACCTTACAAAATGATCGAAAATGATGTTTAATCAAAATTTATGGGTTCAACAATTTAATTATTGGCTTTTGGACCTAATTATAAAACTTAATCTCAAATTTGGAGCTTTTTACTCAGTTAAAATTTGAACGGGTTCACTCTAAAGCCCATTTAGACAAGCAAGTTCTGAACCCTAAAAAACGATCGAAAATGATGTTTAATCAAATTTTATGGGATCAAATATTTAATTCTGAACTTTTGACCCTAATTATACATCTTAATCTCAAATTTTGTGCTTTTTACTTGGTTAAAATTGGAACGGGTTCACTCTAAAGCCCATTTAGACATGCACGCTCTGAACCCTACAAAACGATCGAAAATGATGTTTAATCAAATTTCATGGGCTCAAATATTTAATTATGAACTTTTGACCCTAATTATACAGCTTAATCTCAAATTTTGTGCTTTTTACTCGGTTAAAATTCGAACGGGTTCACTCTAAATCCCATTTAGAGATGCACGCTCTGAACCCTACAAAACGATCGAAAATGATGTTTAATCAAATTTTATGGGTTCAACTATTTAATTATGGGATTTTGAACCTAATTATACAGCTTAATCTCAAATTTGGAGCTTTTTACTCGGTTAAAATTCGAACGGTTTCACTCTAAAGGCCATTTAGATATGCATGCTCTGAACCATAAAAAACAATCGAAAATGATGTTTAATCAAATTTATGGGCTCAAAAATTTAATTATGGACTTTTGACCCTAATTATACAGCTTAATCTCAAATTTTGTGCTTTTTACTTGGTTAAAATTCGAACGGGTTCATTCTAAAGCCCATTTAGACATGCGCGCTCTGAACCCTTCAAAACGATCGAAAATGATGTTTATTCAAATTTTATGGGTTCAACTATTTAATTATGGGCTTTTGAACTTAATTATACAACTTAATCTCAAATTTGGAGCTTTTTACTCGGTTAAAATTTGAACGTGTTCACTCTAAAGCCCATTTAGATATACACGCTCTAAACACTAAAAAACGATCGAAAATGATGTTTAATCAGATTTTATGGGATCAAATATTTAATTATGAACTTTTGACCCTAATTATACAGCTTAATCTCAAATTTTGTGCTTTTTACTTGGTTAAAATTGGAACGGGTTCACTCTAAAGCCCATTTAGACATGCACGCTCTGAACCCTACAAAACGATCGAAAATGATGTTTAATCAAATTTTGTGGGTTCAACTTTTTCATTATGGGCTTTTGAAACTAATTATATAGCATAATCTCAAATTTTATGCTTTTTACTCGGTTAAAATTCGAACGGGTTCACTCTAAAGGCCATTTAGATATGCACGCTCTGAACCATAAAAAACGATCGAAAATGATGTTTAATCAAATTTTATGGGCTCAAAAATTTAATTATGGACTTTTGAACCTAATTATACAGCTTAATCTCAAATTTTATGCTTTTTACTCGGTTAAAATTCGAACGGGTTCACTCTAATGGCTATTTAGACATGCAAGCTCTGAACCCTAAAAAACGATCGAAAATAATATTTAATCAAATTTTATGGGTTCAAATATTTGATTATTGGCTTTTGAACCTAATTATACAGCTTAATCTCAAATTTTGTGCTTTTTACTCGGTTTAATTTCGAACGGGTTCACTCTAAAGCCCATTTAGACATGCACGCTCTGAACCCTCGAAAACGATCGAAAATGATGTTTAATCAAATTTTATGGGTTCAACTTTTTAATTATGGGCTTTTGAAACTAATTATACAGCTTAATCTCAAATTTTATGCTTTTTACTCGGTTAAAATTCGAACGGGTTCACTCTAAAGGCCATTTAGACATGCAAGCTCTAAACCCTAAAAAACGATCGAAAATGATGTTTAATCAAATTTTATGGGCTCAAAAATTTAATTATGAACTTTTGACCCTAATTATACAGCTTAATCTCAAATTTTGTGCTTTTTACTTGGTTAAAATTCGAACGGGTTCATTCTAAAGCCCATTTAGACATGCACGCTCTGAACCCTTCAAAACGATCGAAAATGATGTTTATTCAAATTTTATGGGTTCAACTATTTAATTGTGGGCTTTTGAACCTAATTATACAACTTAATCTCAAATTTGGAGCTTTTTACTCGGTTAAAATTTGAACGTGTTCACTCTAAAGCCCATTTAGACATGCACGCTCTAAACCCTAAAAAACGATCGAAAATGATGTTTAATCAAATTTTATGGGCTCAAAAATTTAATTATGGACTTTTGACCCTAATTATACAGCTTAATCTCAAATTTTGAGCTTTTTACTCGGTTAAAATTCGAACGGGTTCACTCTAAAGGCCATTTAGACATGCAAGCTCTGAACCCTAAAAAATGATCGAAAATGATATTTTATCAAATTTTATGTGACACCCCCACCCCAGGCCGGTAGGAAAGGGGCGTCACCGATCCTTGAGCACTCCGATAACCCAGCCCGAACAATGGTTTACCAACTTAACTTAACCCGAAAGTACCGATTTTAGGGGTAAATTAAAACTTTTTCCTATTACTAGGCCTTTAAACCACTTAGCAACTTATATTCATTACTAAACATTCCCGAAACCTATTGTTCATTCAATAGTTCGATAATTCATTTATCCATTCCATATAACAATATCAATAGTTCGTTCCATTCCATTCCATAACATGCAATCCATTACCAATATACATACATATTAAACGTATCAAATATGTCATCATTCTTAAGTTATACAAATCTAAGCCCGAAGCTACCAAAATGTGGTTCACTATGTACAAACCGTCTAAAGTAAACAAAATGCATGGTCTAACTAAACAAGACTAGCCACCACTAGGAGATTACAAAAAGATCATACTTGGCTTGTGAAGCTTGCCGATCCGAATGACGGAAATCCGGGACCGAGCTATTAATCGATCAACCTGAAATGTTTGGGAAGAGCGAAGGGAGCGAGAGTAAGTACATAAGGTACTTAGTGAGGTAACGGAAAATCAAACCAATCCACAACAGACCAAACATGTAACCTTCCAATCTAAACATGAATCAATACCATCGAACATATATCAAATCAATCGGACATATAACGAATCAGTCGAACATGAATCAGTCCAAAAGGCATATACCAATCCAAATCAACATGTGACAATCCAAACACATATATCAATACCATATTCAACATATGACAATCCAATTTCATATATCAATCCCATGTTCAACATATGACAATCCAATTTTATATATCAATCCAATGTTCAATATATGACAATTCAATAAGTTAAATGCCAATGACATGTACATTTTCATATCAAATAATCATGCTTGAATTTAAAGCAACAAGTAGAATGCAATTTAATTCAAGTTAATTAAATTCATTACAACCACCTTGGTATTTAGCTAGAAGATAATCGAATCTCCAACCAACTGTCGCCATAACATGCACCTATAGTGCTGGTCAAACCCTCCTACTGTCGCCAATGACCAAAAACGTACCCTCCGTCTGTCGCCAATAAGGGCCAATTGCCCCGGACCGAAGTCCTACCCGATACAATGAGCTCTAGATTCTAAGGCATGCCCTCCTATCTAACTAACTAGCTACCAAGGTTGTCGATTATCAATTTAAGCATATCAATCCAATATTCAATATCATTTCAATAACACGGTCCTCATAGACCAAGCCTCTTAGGCCATTGTGCCTAGGCTCATAAGAACTCATTTCATGTCATTTCATATACATTACATTAAACATGCCAAGCACAAGCAAAATCAGAACTTTAATTGCATGGAACAAATGCATGTACACGTACCTTGCATCCCAAGCTTAAGCATGCCATTCATACCTCGGCATATGCAATGCATGGGTATGAACAAACCAAAACAAATACTTAACAAGCAATTCATATTCAATCAACATGCTAACAAGTAACATGGCAACAAGTAAGTTCTCATAGCATTTCACTCTTCCCTTAAAGATTAGCCAAGTTTATATTAAGTCATATTTCATACCGGTTTAATCATAAACAACAAAAATCAGAATTGGGTTAGGACCTAGTCCCAACCCCAAAGAAAGTTACACTCACAAACAATCCAAGCAAAACTTCTAAGGATTATGGATGATTAGCCCCTTGCTCCTTCTTTTGGCAAGCTCTTGCCTCAGCTCCTCTTCACTATCAACCTCTTTAGAGACCTCTAATAAACACAAAATCACATACACAATATCAAAATACATTCAATTCAAACATTTCATAATTAACAATTCCAAAACAACCAAAACAGTGAGATTAGTTTCCAGGACAGTTTGTGCAATGCTCACTAAACTATTTTTATCTTTTGATCCACATGTCCAAAATTTGCCCACTTTACCTCGTTTTAAAGCTAACGAAACCATCTTTTAAACCATATAAAGCTTGAATTTTTCCTACGAACCCATCAATACCAGTTTTCGATCAAAGACAAGGCAGTGCTGTTTCGGGACAATCTGGACCAATCTTTTTGTTTCTCTTATATCTCCTAATTTACAAGGGCAAACGAGGTGAGGTTTTTTTCTAATTAAAGTAGACTCATCCAAGTTATAGGCTGATCATTTCCAGCCCTAAATTCCTTGTACATTATTCTAGGGAATTTTTCAAAGTGACTATCCAGAACAGGCCTATTCTGGACAGATTTCACCTACATCAATTCTAGCTCAAAATTCATCAACCTTATCACCAATTCAACTCATCCAATACTTGTAAACTTTAGTAGGCTCAATTTCAAGCACATTTTACCTATGCAACCATTTTTAATTATGCAATTCAACAACGTTATCAGCTCATTTTATGAAGCTACCAAAATGTCACCTATAAACTAGTCCAAAGCACATTACCAATTCCTATCACTTTCTTTCCTTCATCTTTTCAACCAAAGCACCTATAATTTAATTTCCAAACTCTTAAAACATTATCCTATGAATTCAACATTAAATTTCCAGATTCGACAATAACAATTAAGTCCATCAATTTCTCAATTCTAGCAAAACAGTCCAAACAATACATTTAGCACTTAATTCACTACCAAACTTTCTCATGCTTCATTCTACTTCAAATCAGTCCACATAAGACCATTTTAAGCATCCTAACATCAAAATCCTTCATAAATTTAACCACAAAACAGTCCCTACAACTTTCAAATTCATGCAATTAAATCCTCAAGCTTAAAGTCTCAACCAATCACAACAATACCAATTTCCAGCAACCTCCATTCAAGTTCTAACTTAAAAATAAACTAACTATAAGCAACATACTAAATTTTCAGCCATGGAATTCAAGCTAACAACACATAACTTCAATTTTAACCAAGTTTTCAAGAAGAAAAATACCTTACCTTGCTTAGGAACCTTCCTAACTCAAGAATCTAGCTTCAATCCTTCAAAATCCCTCTTAAAAACTCACATGCAAGATGAGAGAATTTTTTTCTCTCTTAAAGTATCCCATGGCTGGCCAAGAAGAAAGAAAATGGAGGAGGAAGATGATTTGTAAGACTTTTCTCTCTCCCACTATCCTTATTTTCCTATTTTTCCTATTTTCCACTTATTTATTTAAATCAAACATAATCCACCTAATTATAAGCCATGGTGGCTGGTCAAAGGAGGTCTTGACATGTGTCCATGGCCTCCAATTCCTTGAAAATTTACATGCAATCTCTCTTTTCTTGAATTTTCACTTTTTGGTCCTTTTTCAATTTGGCCTCTAATTTTCAATTTCATTCAATTTAGTCCCTAATTTTAGGATTTTATTAGGCCCTAATTACATTAATTTAGTCCTTAACTCCTAGGTTATGTTTAGGGTATTACATTTTATGGGTTCAAATATTTGATTATTAGCTTTTGAACCTAATTATACAGCTTAATCTCAAATTTTGTGCTTTTTACTCGGTTAAATTTCGAACGGGTTCACTCTAAAGCCCATTTAGACATGCACGCTCTAAATCCTAAAAACGATCGAAAATGATTTTAATCAGATTTTATGGGCTCAAAAATTTAATTATGGACTTTTGACCCTAATTATACAGCTTAATCTCAAATTGTGAGCTTTTTACTCGGTTAAAATTCGAACGGGTTCACTCTAAAGCCCATTTAGACATGCAAGCTCTGAACCCTAAAAAACGATCGAAAATGATGTTTAATCAAATTTTATGGGTTCAAATATTTGATTATTGGCTTTTGAACCTAATTATACAGCTTAATCTCAAATTTTGTGCTTTTTACTCGGTTAAATTTCGAACGGGTTCACTCTAAAGCCCATTTAGACAAGTAAGCTCCGAACCCTAAAAAAAGATCGAAAATGATATTTAATCAAATATTATGGGTTCAAATATTTGATTATTGGCTTTTGAACCTAATTATACAGCTTAATCTCAAATTTTGTGCTTTTTACTCGGTTAAATTTCGAACGGGTTCACTCTAAAGCCCATTTAGACAAGTAAGCTCCGAACCCTAAAAAAAGATCGAAAATGATATTTAATCAAATTTTATGGGTTCAAATATTTGATTATTGGCTTTTGAACCTAATTATACAGCTTAATCTCAAATTTTGTGCTTTTTACTCGGTTAAATTTCGAACGGGTTCACTCTAAAGCCCATTTAGACAGGCACCCTCTAAACCCTAAAAAACGATCGAAAATGATGTTTAATCAGATTTTATGGGATCAAATATTTAACTATGAACTTTTGACCCTAATTATACAGCTTAATCTCAAATTTTGTGCTTTTTACTTGGTTAAAATTCGAACGGGTTCACTCTAAAGCCCATTTAGACATGCACGCTCTGAACCCTAGAAAACGATCAAAAAGGATGTTTAATCAGATTTTATGGGTTCAACTATTTAATTATGGGCTTTTGAAACTGATTATACAGATTAATCTCAAATTTTGTGCTTTTTACTCGGTTAAAATTCAAACGGGTTCACTCTAAAGGCCATTTAGATATGCATGCTCTGAACCATAAAAAACGATCGAAAATGATGTTTAATCAAATTTTATGGGCTCAAAAATTTAATTATGGACTTTTGACCCTAATTATACAGCTTAATCTCAAATTTTGAGCTTTTAACTCTGTTAAAATTCGAACGGGTTCACTCTAAAGCCATTTAGACATGCAAGTTCTGAACCTTAAAAAACGATCGAAAATGATGTTTAATCAAATTTTATGGGTTCAAATATTTGATTATTAGCTTTTGAACCTAATTATACAGCTTATTCTCAAATTTTGTGCTTTTTACTCGGTTAAATTTCGAACGGGTTCACTCTAAAGCCCATTTAGACATGCACGCTCTAAACCCTAAAAAACGATCGAAAATGATGTTTAATCAGATTTTATGGGATCAAATATTTAATTATGAACTTTTGACCCTAATTATACAGCTTAATCTCAAATTTTGTGCTTTTTACTTGGTTAAAATCGAACGGGTTCACTCTAAAGCCCATTTAGACAAGCACGCTCTGAACCCTAGAAAACGATCGAAAATGATGATTAATCAAATTTTATGGGTTCAACTATTTAATTATGGGCTTTTGAAACTGATTATACAGATTAATCTCAAATTTTGTGCTTTTTACTCGGTTAAAATTCGAACGGGTTCACTCTAAAGCCCATTTAGACATGCAAGCTCTGAACCCTAAAAAACGATCGAAAATGATGTTTAATCAAATTTTATGTGTTCAAATATTTGATTATTGGCTTTTGAACCTAATTATACAGCTTAATCTCAAATTTTGTGCTTTTTACTCGGTCAAATTTCGAACGGGTTCACTTTAAAGCCCATTTAGACATGCACGGTCTAAACCCTAAAAATCGATCGAAAATGATGTTTAATCAGATTTTATGGGATCAAATATTTAATTATGAACTTTTGACCCTAATTATACAGCTTAATCTCAAATTTTGTGCTTTTTACTTAGTTAAAATTCGAACGAGTTCACTCTAAAGCCCATTTAGACATGCACGCTCTGAACCCTACAAAACAATCGAAAATGATGTTTAATCAAATTTTAGGGGTTCAACTTTTTAATTATGGGCTTTTGAAACTAATTATACAGCATAATCTCAAATTTTAAGCTTTTTACTCGGAGAAAATTCGAACGGGTTCACTCTAAAGGCCATTTAGATATGCACGCTCTGAACCATAAAAAACGATCGAAAATGATGTTTAATCAAATTTTATGGGCTCAAAAATTTAATTATGGACTTTTGACCCTAATTATACAGCTTAATCTCAAATTTTGAGCTTTTTACTCGGTTAAAATTCGAACGGGTTCACTCTAAAGCCCATTTAGACATGCAAGCTCTGAACCCTAAAAAACGATCGAAAATGATATTTTATCAAATTTTATGGGTTCAAATATTTGATTATTAGCTTTTGAACCTAATTATACAGCTTAATCTCAAATTTTGTGCTTTTTACTCGGTTAAATTTCGAACGGGTTCACTCTAAAGCCCATTTTGACATGCACGCTCTAAACCCTAAAAAATGATCGAAAATGATGTTTAATCAGATTTTATGGGATCAAATATTTAATTATGAACTTTTGACCCTAATTATACAGCTTAATCTCAAATTTTGTGCTTTTTACTTGGTTAAAATTCAAACGGGTTCACTCTAAAGCCCATTTAGACATGCACGCTCTGGATCCTACAAAACGATCGAAAATGATGTTTAATCTAATTTTAGGGGTTCAACTTTTTAATTATGGGCTTTTGAATCTAATTATACAGCTTAATCTCAAATTTTATGCTTTTTACCCGGTTAAAATTCGAACGGGTTCACTCTAAAAGCCATTTAGATATGCATGCTCTGAACCATAAAAAACGATCGAAAATGATGTTTAATCAAATTTTATGGGCTCAGAAACTTAATTATGGACTTTTGACCCTAATTATACAGCTTAATCTCAAATTTTGAGCTTTTTACTCGGTTAAAATTCGAACGGGTTCACTCTAAAGCCCATTTAGACATGCAAGCTCTGAACCCTAAAAAAGGATCGAAAATGATATTTTATCAAATTTTATGGGTTCAAATATTTGATTATTAGCTTTTGAACCTAATTATACAGCTTAATCTCAAATTTTGTGCTTTTTACTCGGTTTAATTTCGAACGGGTTCACTCGAAAGCCCATTTAGACATGCACGCTCTAAACCCTAAAAATCGATCGAAAATGATGTTTAATCAGATTTTATGGGATCAAATATTTAATTATGAACTTTTGACCCTAATTATACAGCTTAATCTCAAATTTTGTGCTTTTTACTTGGTTAAAATTCGAAAGGGTTCACTCTAAAGCCCATTTAGACATGCACGCTCTGAACCCTAGAAAACGATCGAAAATGATGTTTAATCAAATTTTATGGGTTCAACTATTTAATTATGGGCTTTTGAAACTGATTATACAGATTAATCTCAAATTTTGTGCTTTTTACTCGGTTAAAATTCAAACGGGTTCACTCTAAAGGGCATTCAGATATGCATGCTCTGAACCATAAAAAGCGATCGAAAATGATGTTTAATCAAATTTTAGGGGCTCAAAAATTTAATTATGTAATTTTGACCCTATTTATACAGCTTAATCTCAAATTTTGAGCTTTTTACTCGATTAAAATTCGAACGGGTTCACTCTAAAGCCCATTCAGACATGCAAGCTCTGAACCCTAAAAAACTATCGAAAATGATATTTAATCAAATTTTATGGGTTCAAATATTTGATTATTGGCTTTTGAACCTAATTATACAGCTTAATCTCAAATTTTGTGCTTTTTACTCGGTTAAATTTCGAACGGGTTCACTCTAAAGCCCATTTAGACATGCACGCTCTAAACCCTAAAAACGATCAAAAATGATGTTTAATCAAATTTTATGGGATCAAATATTTAATTATGAACTTTTGACCCTAATTATACAGCTTAATCTCAAATTTTGTGCTTTTTACTTGGTTAAAATTCGAACGGGTTCATTCCAAAGCCCATTTAGACATGTACGCTCTGAACCCTACAAAACAATCGAAAATGATGTTTATTCAAATTTTATGAGTTCAAATATTTAATTATGGGCTTTTGAACCTAATTATACAACTTAATCTCAAATTTGGAGCTTTTTACTCGGTTAAAATTCGAACGGGTTCACTCTAAAGCCCATTTAGACATGCACGCTCTAAACCCTAAAAAACGATCGAAAATGATGTTTAATCAAATTTTATGGGCTCAAAAATTTAATTATGGACTTTTGACCCTAATTATACAGCATAATCTCAAATTTTGAGCTTTTAACTCTGTTAAAATTCGAACGGGTTCACTCTAAAGCCCATTTAGACATGCAAGCTCTGAACCCTAAAAAATGATCGAAAATGATATTTTATCAAATTTTATGGGTTCAAATATTTGATTATTAGCTTTTGAACCTAATTATACAGCTTAATCTCAAATTTTATGCTTTTTACTCGGTTAAAATTCGAACGGGTTCACTCTAAAGGCCATTTAGATATGCATGCTCTGAACCATAAAAAACGATCGAAAATGATGTTTAATCAAATTTTATGGTCTCAAAAATTTAATTATGTAATTTTGACCCTAATTATACAGCTTAATCTCAAATTTTGTGCTTTTTACTTGGTTAAAATTCGAACGGGTTCACTCTAAAGCCCATTTAGACATGCACGCTCTGAACCCTAGAAAACGATCAAAAAGGATGTTTAATCAGATTTTATGGGTTCAACTATTTAATTATGGGCTTTTGAAACTGATTATACAGATTAATCTCAAATTTTGTGCTTTTTACTCGGTTAAAATTCAAACGGGTTCACTCTAAAGGCCATTTAGATATGCATGCTCTGAACCATAAAAAACGATCGAAAATGATGTTTAATCAAATTTTATGGGCTCAAAAATTTAATTATGGACTTTTGACCCTAATTATACAGCTTAATCTCAAATTTTGAGCTTTTAACTCTGTTAAAATTCGAACGGGTTCACTCTAAAGCCATTTAGACATGCAAGTTCTGAACCTTAAAAAACGATCGAAAATGATGTTTAATCAAATTTTATGGGTTCAAATATTTGATTATTAGCTTTTGAACCTAATTATACAGCTTATTCTCAAATTTTGTGCTTTTTACTCGGTTAAATTTCGAACGGGTTCACTCTAAAGCCCATTTAGACATGCACGCTCTAAACCCTAAAAAACGATCGAAAATGATGTTTAATCAGATTTTATGGGATCAAATATTTAATTATGAACTTTTGACCCTAATTATACAGCTTAATCTCAAATTTTGTGCTTTTTACTTGGTTAAAATCGAACGGGTTCACTCTAAAGCCCATTTAGACAAGCACGCTCTGAACCCTAGAAAACGATCGAAAATGATGATTAATCAAATTTTATGGGTTCAACTATTTAATTATGGGCTTTTGAAACTGATTATACAGATTAATCTCAAATTTTGTGCTTTTTACTCGGTTAAAATTCGAACGGGTTCACTCTAAAGCCCATTTAGACATGCAAGCTCTGAACCCTAAAAAACGATCGAAAATGATGTTTAATCAAATTTTATGTGTTCAAATATTTGATTATTGGCTTTTGAACCTAATTATACAGCTTAATCTCAAATTTTGTGCTTTTTACTCGGTCAAATTTCGAACGGGTTCACTTTAAAGCCCATTTAGACATGCACGGTCTAAACCCTAAAAATCGATCGAAAATGATGTTTAATCAGATTTTATGGGATCAAATATTTAATTATGAACTTTTGACCCTAATTATACAGCTTAATCTCAAATTTTGTGCTTTTTACTTAGTTAAAATTCGAACGAGTTCACTCTAAAGCCCATTTAGACATGCACGCTCTGAACCCTACAAAACAATCGAAAATGATGTTTAATCAAATTTTAGGGGTTCAACTTTTTAATTATGGGCTTTTGAAACTAATTATACAGCATAATCTCAAATTTTAAGCTTTTTACTCGGAGAAAATTCGAACGGGTTCACTCTAAAGGCCATTTAGATATGCACGCTCTGAACCATAAAAAACGATCGAAAATGATGTTTAATCAAATTTTATGGGCTCAAAAATTTAATTATGGACTTTTGACCCTAATTATACAGCTTAATCTCAAATTTTGTGCTTTTTTCTTGGTTAAAATTCGAACGGGCTCACTCTAAAGCCCATTTAGACATGCACGCTCTGAACCCTAGAAAACGATCGAAAATGATGTTTAATCAAATTTTATGGGTTCAACTATTTAATTATGGCCTTTTGAAACTGATTATACAGATTAATCTCAAATTTTGTGCTTTATAGTCGGTTAAAATTCAAACGGGTTCACTCTAAAGGCCATTTAGATATGCATGCTCTGAACCATAAAAAACGATCGAAAATGATGTTTAATCAAATTTTATGGGCTCAAAAATTTAATTATGGACTTTTGACCCTAATTATACAGCTTAATCTCAAATTTTGAGCTTTTAACTCTGTTAAAATTCGAACGGGTTCACTCTAAAGCCCATTTAGACATGCACGCTCTGAACCCTAGAAAACGATCGAAAATGATGTTTAATCAAATTTTATGGGTTCAACTATTTAATTATGGGCTTTTGAAACTGATTATACAGATTAATCTCAAATTTTGTGCTTTTTACTCGGTTAAAATTCAAACGGGTTCACTCGAAAGGCCATTTAGATATGCATGCTCTGAACCATAAAAAACGATCGAAAATGATGTTTAATCAAATTTTATGGGCTCAAAAATTTAATTATGGACTTTTGACCCTAATTATACAGCATAATCTCAAATTTTGAGCTTTTAACTCTGTTAAAATTCGAACGGGTTCACTCTAAAGCCCATTTAGACATGCAAGCTCTGAACCCTAAAAAATGATCGAAAATGATATTTTATCAAATTTTATGGGTTCAAATATTTGATTATTAGCTTTTGAACCTAATTATACAGCTTAATCTCAAATTTTATGCTTTTTACTCGGTTAAAATTCGAACGGGTTCACTCTAAAGGCCATTTAGATATGCATGCTCTGAACCATAAAAAACGATCGAAAATGATGTTTAATCAAATTTTATGGTCTCAAAAATTTAATTATGTAATTTTGACCCTAATTATACAGCTTAATCTCAAATTTTGAGCTTTTTACTCAATTAAAATTCGAACGGGTTCACTCTAAAGCCCATTCAGACATGCAAGCTCTGAACCCTAAAAAACTATCGAAAATGATGTTTAATCAAATTTTATGGGTTCAAATATTTGATTATTGGCTTTTGAACCTAATTATACAGCTTAATCTCAAATTTTGTGCTTTTTACTCGGTTAAATTTCGAACGGGTTCACTCTAAAGCCCATTTAAACATGCACGCTCTAAACCCTAAAAACGATCGAAAATGATGTTTAATCAAATTTTATGGGATCAAATATTTAATTATGAACTTTTGACCCTAATTATACAGCTTAATCTCAAATTTTGTGCTTTTTACTTGGTTAAAATTCGAACGGGTTCACTCTAAAGCCCATTTAGACATGCACGCTCTGAACCCTAGAAAACGATCGAAAATGATATTTAATCAGATTTTATGGGATCAAATATTTAATAATGAACTCTTGACCCTAATTATACAGCTTAATCTCAAATTTTGTGCTTTTTACTTAGTTAAAATTCGACCGAGTTCACTCTAAAGCCCATTTAGACATGCACGCTCTGAACCCTACAAAACGATCGAAAATGATGTTTAATCAAATTTTAGGGGTTCAACTTTTTAATTATGGGCTTTTGAAACTAATTATACAGCATAATCTCAAATTTTATTCTTTTTACTCGGTTAAAATTCGAACGGGTTCACTCTAAAGCCCATTTAGACATGCACGCTCTAAACCCTAAAAAACGATCGAAAATGATGTTTTATCAGATTTTATGGGATCAAATATTTAATTATGAACTTTTGACCCTAATTATACAGCTTAATCTCAAATTTTGTGCTTTTTTCTTGGTTAAAATTCGAACGGGTTCACTCTAAAGCCCATTTAGACATGCACGCTCTAAACCCTAGAAAACGATCGAAAATGATGTTTAATCAAATTTTATGGGTTCAACTATTTAATTATGGCCTTTTGAAACTGATTATACAGATTAATCTCAAATTTTGTGCTTTTTACTCGGTTAAAATTCAAACGGGTTCACTCTAAAGGCCATTTAGATATGCGTGCTCTGAACCATAAAAAACGATCGAAAATGATGTTTAATCAAATTTTATGGGCTCAAAAATTTAATTATGGACTTTTGACCCTAATTATACAGCTTAATCTCAAATTTTAAGCTTTTAACTCTGTTAAAATTCGAACGGGTTCACTCTAAAGCCCATTTAGACATGCACGCTCTGAACCCTAGAAAACGATCGAAAATGATGTTTAATCAAATTTTATGGGTTCAACTATTTAATTATGGCCTTTTGAACCTAATTATACAACTTAATCTCAAATTTAGAGCTTTTTACTCGGTTAAAATTTGAACGGGTTCACTCTAAAGCCCATTTAGACATGCACGCTCTAAACCCTAAAAAACGATCGAAAATGATGTTTAATCAGATTTTATGGGCTCAAAAATTTAATTATGGACTTTTGACCCTAATTATTCAACTTAATCTCAAATTTTGAGCTTTTAACTCTGTTAAAATTCGAACGGGTTCACTCTAAAGCCCATTTAGACATGCACGCTCTGAACCCTAGAAAACGATCGAAAATGATGTTTAATCAAATTTTATGGGTTCAACTATTTAATTATGGGCTTTTGAAACTGATTATACAGATTAATCTCAAATTTTGTGCTTTTTACTCGGTTAAAATTCAAACGGGTTCACTCTAAAGGCCATTTAGATATGCATGCTCTGAACCATAAAAAACGATCGAAAATGATGTTTAATCAAATTTTATGGGCTCAAAAATTTAATTATGGACTTTTGACCCTAATTATACAGCATAATCTCAAATTTTGAGCTTTTAACTCTGTTAAAATTCGAACGGGTTCACTCTAAAGCCCATTTAGACATGCAAGCTCTGAACCCTAAAAAATGATCGAAAATGATATTTTATCAAATTTTATGGGTTCAAATATTTGATTATTAGCTTTTGAACCTAATTATACAGCTTAATCTCAAATTTTATGCTTTTTACTCGGTTAAAATTCGAACGGGTTCACTCTAAAGGCCATTTAGATATGCATGCTCTGAACCATAAAAAACGATCGAAAATGATGTTTAATCAAATTTTATGGTCTCAAAAATTTAATTATGTAATTTTGACCCTAATTATACAGCTTAATCTCAAATTTTGAGCTTTTTACTCAATTAAAATTCGAACGGGTTCACTCTAAAGCCCATTCAGACATGCAAGCTCTGAACCCTAAAAAACTATCGAAAATGATGTTTAATCAAATTTTATGGGTTCAAATATTTGATTATTGGCTTTTGAACCTAATTATACAGCTTAATCTCAAATTTTGTGCTTTTTACTCGGTTAAATTTCGAACGGGTTCACTCTAAAGCCCATTTAAACATGCACGCTCTAAACCCTAAAAACGATCGAAAATGATGTTTAATCAAATTTTATGGGATCAAATATTTAATTATGAACTTTTGACCCTAATTATACAGCTTAATCTCAAATTTTGTGCTTTTTACTTGGTTAAAATTCGAACGGGTTCACTCTAAAGCCCATTTAGACATGCACGCTCTGAACCCTAGAAAACGATCGAAAATGATATTTAATCAGATTTTATGGGATCAAATATTTAATAATGAACTCTTGACCCTAATTATACAGCTTAATCTCAAATTTTGTGCTTTTTACTTAGTTAAAATTCGACCGAGTTCACTCTAAAGCCCATTTAGACATGCACGCTCTGAACCCTACAAAACGATCGAAAATGATGTTTAATCAAATTTTAGGGGTTCAACTTTTTAATTATGGGCTTTTGAAACTAATTATACAGCATAATCTCAAATTTTATTCTTTTTACTCGGTTAAAATTCGAACGGGTTCACTCTAAAGCCCATTTAGACATGCACGCTCTAAACCCTAAAAAACGATCGAAAATGATGTTTTATCAGATTTTATGGGATCAAATATTTAATTATGAACTTTTGACCCTAATTATACAGCTTAATCTCAAATTTTGTGCTTTTTTCTTGGTTAAAATTCGAACGGGTTCACTCTAAAGCCCATTTAGACATGCACGCTCTAAACCCTAGAAAACGATCGAAAATGATGTTTAATCAAATTTTATGGGTTCAACTATTTAATTATGGCCTTTTGAAACTGATTATACAGATTAATCTCAAATTTTGTGCTTTTTACTCGGTTAAAATTCAAACGGGTTCACTCTAAAGGCCATTTAGATATGCGTGCTCTGAACCATAAAAAACGATCGAAAATGATGTTTAATCAAATTTTATGGGCTCAAAAATTTAATTATGGACTTTTGACCCTAATTATACAGCTTAATCTCAAATTTTAAGCTTTTAACTCTGTTAAAATTCGAACGGGTTCACTCTAAAGCCCATTTAGACATGCACGCTCTGAACCCTAGAAAACGATCGAAAATGATGTTTAATCAAATTTTATGGGTTCAACTATTTAATTATGGCCTTTTGAACCTAATTATACAACTTAATCTCAAATTTAGAGCTTTTTACTCGGTTAAAATTTGAACGGGTTCACTCTAAAGCCCATTTAGACATGCACGCTCTAAACCCTAAAAAACGATCGAAAATGATGTTTAATCAGATTTTATGGGCTCAAAAATTTAATTATGGACTTTTGACCCTAATTATTCAACTTAATCTCAAATTTTGAGCTTTTAACTCTGTTAAAATTCGAACGGGTTCACTCTAAAGCCCATTTAGACATGCACGCTCTGAACCCTAGAAAACGATCGAAAATGATGTTTAATCAAATTTTATGGGTTCAACTATTTAATTATGGGCTTTTGAAACTGATTATACAGATTAATCTCAAATTTTGTGCTTTTTACTCGGTTAAAATTCAAACGGGTTCACTCTAAAGGCCATTTAGATATGCATGCTCTGAACCATAAAAAACGATCGAAAATGATGTTTAATCAAATTTTATGGGCTCAAAAATTTAATTATGGACTTTTGACCCTAATTATACAGCATAATCTCAAATTTTGAGCTTTTAACTCTGTTAAAATTCGAACGGGTTCACTCTAAAGCCCATTTAGACATGCAAGCTCTGAACCCTAAAAAATGATCGAAAATGATATTTTATCAAATTTTATGGGTTCAAATATTTGATTATTAGCTTTTGAACCTAATTATACAGCTTAATCTCAAATTTTATGCTTTTTACTCGGTTAAAATTCGAACGGGTTCACTCTAAAGGCCATTTAGATATGCATGCTCTGAACCATAAAAAACGATCGAAAATGATGTTTAATCAAATTTTATGGTCTCAAAAATTTAATTATGTAATTTTGACCCTAATTATACAGCTTAATCTCAAATTTTGAGCTTTTTACTCAATTAAAATTCGAACGGGTTCACTCTAAAGCCCATTCAGACATGCAAGCTCTGAACCCTAAAAAACTATCGAAAATGATGTTTAATCAAATTTTATGGGTTCAAATATTTGATTATTGGCTTTTGAACCTAATTATACAGCTTAATCTCAAATTTTGTGCTTTTTACTCGGTTAAATTTCGAACGGGTTCACTCTAAAGCCCATTTAAACATGCACGCTCTAAACCCTAAAAACGATCGAAAATGATGTTTAATCAAATTTTATGGGATCAAATATTTAATTATGAACTTTTGACCCTAATTATACAGCTTAATCTCAAATTTTGTGCTTTTTACTTGGTTAAAATTCGAACGGGTTCACTCTAAAGCCCATTTAGACATGCACGCTCTGAACCCTAGAAATCGATCGAAAATGATATTTAATCAGATTTTATGGGATCAAATATTTAATAATGAACTCTTGACCCTAATTATACAGCTTAATCTCAAATTTTGTGCTTTTTACTTAGTTAAAATTCGAACGAGTTCACTCTAAAGCCCATTTAGACATGCACGCTCTGAACCCTACAAAACGATCGAAAATGATGTTTAATCAAATTTTAGGGGTTCAACTTTTTAATTATGGGCTTTTGAAACTAATTATACAGCATAATCTCAAATTTTATTCTTTTTACTCGGTTAAAATTCGAACGGGTTCACTCTAAAGTCCATTTAGACATGCACGCTCTAAACCCTAAAAAACGATCGAAAATGATGTTTTATCAGATTTTATGGGATCAAATATTTAATTATGAACTTTTGACCCTAATTATACAGCTTAATCTCAAATTTTGTGCTTTTTTCTTGGTTAAAATTCGAACGGGTTCACTCTAAAGCCCATTTAGACATGCACGCTCTAAACCCTAGAAAACGATCGAAAATGATGTTTAATCAAATTTTATGGGTTCAACTATTTAATTATGGCCTTTTGAAACTGATTATACAGATTAATCTCAAATTTTGTGCTTTTTACTCGGTTAAAATTCAAACGGGTTCACTCTAAAGGCCATTTAGATATGCGTGCTCTGAACCATAAAAAACGATCGAAAATGATGTTTAATCAAATTTTATGGGCTCAAAAATTTAATTATGGACTTTTGACCCTAATTATACAGCTTAATCTCAAATTTTAAGCTTTTAACTCTGTTAAAATTCGAACGGGTTCACTCTAAAGCCCATTTAGACATGCACGCTCTGAACCCTAGAAAACGATCGAAAATGATGTTTAATCAAATTTTATGGGTTCAACTATTTAATTATGGCCTTTTGAACCTAATTATACAACTTAATCTCAAATTTAGAGCTTTTTACTCGGTTAAAATTTGAACGGGTTCACTCTAAAGCCCATTTAGACATGCACGCTCTAAACCCTAAAAAACGATCGAAAATGATGTTTAATCAGATTTTATGGGCTCAAAAATTTAATTATGGACTTTTGACCCTAATTATTCAACTTAATCTCAAATTTTGAGCTTTTTACTCGGTTAAAATTCGAACGGGTTCACTCTCAAGCCCATTTAGACATGGAAGCTCTGAACCCTAAAAAACGATCGAAAATGATGTTTAATCAAATTTTATGGGTTCAAATATTTGATTATTGGCTTTTGAACCTAATTATAAAGCTTAATCTCAAATTTTGTGCTTTTTACTCGGTTAAATTTCGAACGGGTTCACTCTAAAGACCATTTACACATGCACGCTCTAAACCCTAAAAAACGATCGAAAATGATGTTTAATCAGATTTTATGGGATCAAATATTTAATTATGTACTTTGGACCCTAATTATACAGCTTAATCTCAAATTTTGTGCTTTTTACTTGGTTAAAATCGAACGGGTTCACTCTAAAGCCCATTTAGACATGCACGCTCTGAACCCTACAAAACGATCGAAAATGATGTTTAATCAAATTTTAGGGGTTCGACTTTTTAATTATGGGCTTTTGAAACTAATTATACAGCTTCATCTCAAATTTTATGCTTTTTACTCGGTTAAAATTCGAACGGGTTCACTCTAAAGGCCATTTAGATATGCATGCTCAGAACCATAAAAAACGATCGAAAATGATGTTTAATCAAATTTTATGGGCTCAAAAATTTAATTATGGACTTTTGACCCTAATTATACAGCTTAATCTCAAATTTTGAGCTTTTTACTCGGTTAAAATTCGAACGGGTTCACTCTAAAGCCCATTTAGACATGCACGCTCTGAACCCTACAAAACGATCGAAAATGATGTTTATTCAAATTTTATGGGTTCAACTATTTAATTATGGGCTTTTGAACCTAATTATACAACTTAATCTCAAATTTAGAGCTTTTTACTCGGTTAAAATTTGAACGGGTTCACTCTAAAGCCCATTTAGACATGCACGCTCTAAACCCTAAAAAACGATCGAAAATGATGTTTAATCAGATTTTATGGGCTCAAAAATTTAATTATGGACTTTTGACCCTAATTATTCAACTGAATCTCAAATTTTGAGCTTTTTACTCGGTTAAAATTCGAACGGGTTCACTCTCAAGCCCATTTAGACATGGAAGCTCTGAACCCTAAAAAACGATCGAAAATGATGTTTAATCAAATTTTATGGGTTCAAATATTTGATTATTGGCTTTTGAACCTAATTATAAAGCTTAATCTCAAATTTTGTGCTTTTTACTCGGTTAAATTTCGAACGGGTTCACTCTAAAGACCATTTACACATGCACGCTCTAAACCCTAAAAAATGATCGAAAATGATGTTTATTCAGATCTTATGGGATCAAATATTTAATTATGAACTTTTGACCCTAATTATACAGCTTAATCTCAAATTTTGAGCTTTTTATTCGGTTAAAATTCGAACGGGTTCACTCTAAAGCCCATTTAGACATGCAAGCTCAGAAGCCTAAAAAATGATCGAAAATGATGTTTAATCATATTTTATGGGTTCAAATATTTGATTATTGGCTTTTGAACCTAATTATACAGCTTAATCTCAAATTTTGAGCTTTTTACTTGGTTAAAATTCGAACGGGTTCACTCTAAAGCCCATTTAGACATGCAAGCTCTGAACCCTACAAAACGATCGAAAATGATGTTTAATAAAATTTTAGAGGTTCAACTTTTTAATTATGGGCTTTCAAAACTAATTATACAGCTTAATCTCAAATTTTATGCTTTTTACTCGGTTAAAATTCGAACGGGTTCACTCTAAAGGCCATTTAGATATGCATGCTCTGAACCCTAAAAAACGATCGAAAATGATGTTTAATCAAATTTTATGGGCTCAAAAATTTAATTATGGAATTTTGACCCTAATTATACAGCTTAATCTCAAATTTTAAGCTTTTTACTCGGTTAAAATTCGAACGGGTTCACTCTAAAGCCCATATAGACATGCAAGCTCTGAACCCTAAAAAACGATCGAAAATGATGTTTAATCAAATTTTATGGGTTCAAATATTTGATTATTGGCTTTTGAACCTAATTATACAGCTTAATCTCAAATTTTGAGCTTTTTACTCGGTTAAATTTCGAACGGGTTCACTCTAAAGCCCATTTAGACATGCACGCTCTAAACCCTAAAAAACGATCGAAAATGATGTTTAATCAGATTTTATGGGATTAAATATTTAATTATGAACTTCGGACCCTAATTATACAGCTTAATCTCAAATTTTGTGCTTTTTACTTGGTTAAAATCGAACGGGTTCACTCTAAAGCCTATTTAGACATGCACGCTCTGAACCCTACAAAACGATCGAAAATGATGTTTAATCAAATTTTAGGGGTTTAACTTTTTAATTATGGGCTTTTGAAACTAATTATACAGCTTCATCTCAAATTTTATGCTTTTTACTCGGTTAAAATTCGAACGGGTTCACTCTAAAGGCCATTTAGATATGCATGCTCAGAACCATAAAAAACGATCAAAAATGATGTTTAATCAAATTTTATGGGCTCAAAAATTTAATTATGGACTTTTGACCCTAATTATACAGCTTAATCTCAAAATTTGAGCTTTTTACTCGGTTAAAATTTGAACGGGTTCACTCTAAAGCCCATTTAGACATGCACGCTCTGAACCCTACAAAACGATCGAAAATGATGTTTATTCAAATTTTATGGGTTCAACTATTTAATTATGGGCTTTTGAACCTAATTATACAACTTAATCTCAAATTTGGAGCTTTTTACTCGGTTAAAATTTGATCGGGTTCACTCTAAAGCCCATTTAGACATGCACGCTCTAAACCCTAAAAAACGATCGAAAATGATGTTTAATCAGATTTTATGGGCTCAAAAATTTAATTATGGACTTTTGACCCTAATTATACAACTTAATCTCAAATTTTGAGCTTTTTACTCGGTTAAAATTCGAACGGGTTCACTCTCAAGCCCATTTAGACATGGAAGCTCTGAACCCTAAAAAACGATCGAAAATGATGTTTAATCAAATTTTATGGGTTCAAATATTTGATTATTGGCTTTTGAACCTAATTATAAAGCTTAATCTCAAATTTTGTGCTTTTTACTCGGTTAAATTTCGAACGGGTTCACTCTAAAGACCATTTACACATGCACGCTCTAAACCCTAAAAAATGATCGAAAATGATGTTTAATCAGATCTTATGGGATCAAATATTTAATTATGAACTTTTGACCCTAATTATACAGCTTAATCTCAAATTTTGAGCTTTTTACTCGGTTAAAATTCGAACGGGTTCACTCTAAAGCCCATTTAGACATGGAAGCTCTGAACCCTAAAAAACGATCGAAAATGATGTTTAATCAAATTTTATGGGTTCAAATATTTGATTATTGGCTTTTGAACCTAATTATAAAGCTTAATCTCAAATTTTGTTCTTTTTACTCGGTTAAATTTCGAACGGGTTCACTCTAAAGACCATTTACACATGCACGCTCTAAACCCTAAAAAAGATCGAAAATGATGTTTAATCAGATTTTATGGGATCAAATATTTAATTATGAACTTTTGACCCTAATTATACAGCTTAATCTCAAATTTTGAGCTTTTTACTCGGTTAAAATTCGAACGGGTTCACTCTAAAGCCCATTTAGACATGCAAGCTCTGAACCCTAAAAAATGATCGAAAATGATGTTTAATCAAATTTTAAGGGTTCAAATATTTGATTATTGGCTTTTGAACCTAATTATAAAGATTAATCTCAAATTTTGTGCTTTTTACTCGGTTAAATTTCGAACGGGTTCACTCTAAAGACCATTTACACATGCACGCTCTAAACCCTAAAAAATGATCGAAAATGATGTTTAATCAGATTTTATGGGATCAAATATTTAATTATGAACTTTTGACCCTAATTATACAACTTAATCTCAAATTTAGAGCTTTTTACTCGGTTAAAATTCGAACGGGTTCACTCTAAAGCCCATTTAGACATGCACGCTCTAAACCCTAAAAATGATCGAAAATGATGTTTAATCAGATTTTATGGGATCAAATATTTAATTATGAACTTTTAACCCTAATTATACAGCTTAATCTCAAATTTTCTGCTTTTTACTTGGTTAAAATTCGAACGGGTTGATTCTAAAGCCCATTTAAACATGCACGCTCCGAACCCTACAAAACGATCGAAAATGATGTTTATTCAAATTTTATGGGTTCAACTATTTAATTATGAGCTTTTGGCCCTAATTATACAGCTTAATCTTAAATTTGGAGCTTTTTACTCGATTAAAATTCGAACGGGTTCACTCTAAAGCCCATTTAGACATGCACGCTCTAAACCCTAAAAAAGATCGAAAATGATGTTTAATCAAATTTTATGGGCTCAAAAATTTAATTATGGGCTTTTGACCCTAATTATACATTTTAATCTCAAATTTTGAGCTTTTTACTCGGTTAAAATTCGAACGGGTTCACTCTAAAGCCCATTTAGACATGCAAGCTCTGAACCCTAAAAAATGATCGAAAATGATATTTTATCAAATTTTAGGGGTTCAAATATTTGATTATTAGCTTTTGAACCTAATTATACAGCTTAATCTCAAATTTTGTGCTTTTTACTCGGTTAAATTCGAACGGGTTCACTCTAAAGCCCATTTCGACATGCAAGCTCTGAACCCTAAAAAACGATCGAAAATGATGTTTAATCAAATTTTATGGGCTCAAAAATTTAAATATGTACTTTTGACCCTAATTATACAGCTTAATCTCAAATTTTGAGCTTTTTACTCGATTAAAATATGAACGGGTTCACTCTAAAGCCCATTCAGACATGCAAGCTCTGAACCCTAAAAAACTATCGAAAATGGTGTTTAATCAAATTTTATGGGTTCAAATATTTGATTATTGGCTTTTGAACCTAATTATACAGCTTAATCTCAAATTTTGTGCTTTTTACTCGGTTAAATTTCGAACGGGTTCACTCTAAAGCCCATTTAGACATGCACGCTCTAAACCCTAAAAACGATCGAAAATGATGTTTAATCAAATTTTATGGGATCAAATATTTAATTATGAACTTTTGACCCTAATTATACAGCTTAATCTCAAATTTTCTGCTTTTTACTTGGTTAAAATTCGAACGGGTTCATTCTAAAGCCCATTTAGACATGCACGCTCTGAACCCTACAAAACAATCGAAAATGATGTTTATACAAATTTTATGGGTTCAACTTTTTAATTATGAACTTTTAACCCTAACTATACAGCTTAATCTCAAATTTGGAGCTTTTTACTCGATTAAAATTCGAACGGGTTCACTCTAAAGCCCATTTAGACATGCACGCTCTAAACCCTAAAAGAGATCGAAAATGATGTTTAATCAAATTTTATGGGCTCAAAAATTTAATGATGGGCTTTTGACCCTAATTATACATTTTAATCTCAAATTTTGAGCTTTTTACTCGGTTAAAATTCGAACGGGTTCACTCTAAAGCCCATTTAGACATGCAAGCTCTGAACCCTAAAAAATGATCGAAAATGATATTTTATCAAATTTTAGGGGTTCAAATATTTGATTATTAGCTTTTGAACCTAATTATACAGCTTAATCTCAAATTTTGTGCTTTTTACTCAGTTAAATTTCGAACGGGTTCACTCTAAAGCCCATTTAGACATGCAAGCTCTGAACCCTAAAGAACGATCGAAAATGATGTTTAATCAAATTTCATGGGTTCAAATATTTGATTATTGGCTTTTGAACCTAATTATACAGCTTAATCTCAAATTTTGTGCTTTTTACTCGGTTAAATTTCGAACGGGTTCACTCTAAAGCCCATTTAGACATGCACGCTCTAAACCCTAAAAAACGATCGAAATTGATGTTTAATCAAATTTCATGGGTTCAAATATTTGATTATTAGCTTTTGAACCTAATTGTACAGCTTAATCTCAAATTTTATGCTTTTTACTCGGTTAAATTTCGAACGGGTTCACTCTAAAGCCCATTCAGACATGCAAGCTCTGAACCCTAAAAAACGATCGAAAATGATATTTAATCAAATTTTATGGGTTCAAATATTTGATTATTGGCTTTTGAACCTAATTATACAGCTTAATCTCAAATTTTGTGCTTTTTACTCGGTTAAAATTCGAACGGGTTCACTCTAAAGCCCATTTAGACATGCACGCTCTAAACCCTAAAAAACGATAGAAAATAATGTTTTATCAAATTTTATGGGTTCAAATATTTGATTATTAGCTTTTGAACCTAATTATACAGCTTAATCTCAAATTTTGTGCTTTTTACTCGGTTAAAATTCGAACGGGTTCATTCTAAAGCCCATTTACACATGCACGCTCTGAACCCTACAAAACGATCGAAAATGATGTTTATTCAAATTTTATGGGTTCAACTATTTAATTATGGGCTTTTGAACATAATTATACAACTTAATCTCAAATTTGGAGCTTTTTACTCGGTTAAAATTTGAACGGGTTCACTCTAAAGCCCATTTAGACATGCACGCTCTAAACCCTAAAAACCGATTGAAAATGATGTTTAATCACATTTTATGGGCTCAAAAATTTAATTATGGACTTTTGACCCTAATTATACAGCTTAATCTCAAATTTCGAGCTTTTTACTCGGTTAAAATTCGAACGGATTCACTCTAAAGCCCATTTAGACATCCAAGCTCTAAACCCTAAAAACGATCAAAAATGATATTTTATCAAATTTTATGGGTTCAAATATTTGATTATTAGCTTTTGAACCTAATTATACAGTTTAATCTCAAATTTTGTGCTTTTTACTCGGTTTAATTTCGAACGGGTTCACTCTAAAGCCCATTTAGACATACACGCTCTAAACCCTAAAAAACGATCGAAAATGATGTTTAATCAGATTTTATGGGATCAAATATTTAATTATGAACTTTTGACACTAATTATACAGCTTAATCTCAAATTTGGAGCTTTTTACTCGATTAAAATTCGAACGGGTTCACTCTAAAGCCCATTTAGACATGCACGCTCTAAACCCTAAAAGAGATCGAAAATGATGTTTAATCAAATTTTATGGGCTCAAAAATTTAATGATGGGCTTTTGACCCTAATTATACATTTTAATCTCAAATTTTGAGCGTTTTACTCGGTTAAAATTCGAACGGGTTCACTCTAAAGCCCATTTAGACATGCAAGCTCTAAACCCTAAAAAATGATCGAAAATGATATTTTATCAAATTTTAGGTGTTCAAATATTTGATTATTAGCTTTTGAACCTAATTATACAGCTTAATCTCAAATTTTGTGCTTTTTACTCGGTTAAATTTCGAACGGGTTCACTCTAAACCCATTTAGACATGCAAGCTCTGAACCCTAAAAAACGATCGAAAATGATGTTTAATCAAATTTTATGGGTTCAAATATTTGATTATTGGCTTTTGAACCTAATTATACATCTTAATCTCAAATTTTGTGCTTTTTACTCGGTTAAATTTCGAACGGGTTCACTCTAAACCCATTTAGACATGCAAGCTCTGAACCCTAAAAAACGATCGAAAATGATGTTTAATTAAATTTTATGGGTTCAAATATTTGATTATTGGCTTTTGAACCTAATTATACAGCTTAATCTCAAATTTTGTGCTTTTTACTCGGTTAAAATTCGAACGGGTTCACTCTAAAGCCCATTTAGACATGCACGCTCTAAACCCTAAAAAACGATAGAAAATAATGTTTTATCAAATTTTATGGGTTCAAATATTTGATTATTAGCTTTTGAACCTAATTGTACAGCTTAATCTCAAATTTTGTGCTTTTTACTCGGTTAAAATTCGAACGGGTTCATTCTAAAGCCCATTTACACATGCACGCTCTGAACCCTACAAAACGATCGAAAATGATGTTTATTCAAATTTTATGGGTTCAACTATTTAATTATGGGCTTTTGAACATAATTATACAACTTAATCTCAAATTTGGAGCTTTTTACTCGGTTAAAATTTGAACGGGTTCACTCTAAAGCCCATTTAGACATGCACGCTCTAAACCCTAAAAACCGATTGAAAATGATGTTTAATCACGTTTTATGGGCTCAAAAATTTAATTATGGACTTTTGACCCTAATTATACAGCTTAATCTCAAATTTTGAGCTTTTTACTCGGTTAAAATTCGAACGGGTTCACTCTAAAGCCCATTTAGACATCCAAGCTCTAAACCCTAAAAACGATCGAAAATGATATTTTATCAAATTTTATGGGTTCAAATATTTGATTATTAGCTTTTGAACCTAATTATACAGTTTAATCTCAAATTTTGTGCTTTTTACTCGGTTTAATTTCGAACGGGTTCACTCTAAAGCCCATTTAGACATACACGCTCTAAACCCTAAAAAACGATCGAAAATGATGTTTAATCAGATTTTATGGGATCAAATATTTAATTATGAACTTTTGACACTAATTATACAGCTTAATCTCAAATTTTGTGCTTTTTACTTGGTTAAAATTCGAACGGGTTCACTCTAAAGCCCATTTAGACATGCAGCTCTGAACCCTAGAAAACGATTGAAAATGATGTTTAATCAAATTTTATGGGTTCAACTCTTTAATTATGGGCTTTTGAAACTGATTATACAGATTAATCTCAAATTTTATGCTTTTTACTCGGTTAAAATTCGAACGGGTTCACTCTAAAGGCCATTTAGATATGCATGCTCTGAACCATAAAAAACGATCGAAAATGATGTTTAATCAAATTTTATGGGTTCAAATATTTGATTATTTGCTTTTGAACCTAATTATACAGCTTAATCTCAAATTTTGTGCTTTTTATTCGGTTAAATTTCGAACGGGTTCACTCTAAAGCCCATTTAGACATGCACGCTCTAAACCCTAAAAACGATCGAAAATGATGTTTAATCAAATTTTATGGGATCAAATATTTAATTATGAACTTTTGACCCTAATTATATAGCTTAATCTCAAATTTTCTGCTTTTTACTTGGTTAAAATTCGAACGGGTTCATTCTGAAGCCCATTTAAACATGCACGCTCCGAACCCTACAAAACGATCGAAAATGATGTTTATTCAAATTTTATGGGTTCAACTATTTAATTATGAACTTTTGGCCCTAATTATACAACTTAATCTTAAATTTGGAGCTTTTTACTCGCTTAAAATTCGAACGGGTTCACTCTAAAGCCCATTTAGACATGCACGCTCTAAACCCTAAAAAAGATCGAAAATGATGTTTAATCAAATTTTATGGGCTCAAAAATTTAATTATGGGCTTTTGACCCTAATTATACATTTTAATCTCAAATTTTGAGCTTTTTACTCGGTTAAAATTCGAACGGGTTCACTCTAAAGCCCATTTAGACATGCAAGCTCTGAACCCTAAAAACGATCGAAAATGATGTTTAATCAAATTTTATGGGCTCAAAAATTTAAATATGTACTTTTGACCCTAATTATACAGCTTAATCTCAAATTTTGAGGTTTTTACTCGATTAAAATATGAACGGGTTCACTCTAAAGCCCATTCAGACATGCAAGCTCTGAACCCTAAAAAACTATCGAAAATGATGTTTAATCAAATTTTATGGGTTCAAATATTTGATTATTGGCTTTTGAACCTAATTATACAGCTTAATCTCAAATTTTGTGCTTTTTACTCGGTTAAATTTCGAACGGGTTCACTCTAAAGCCCATTTAGACATGCACGCTCTAAACCCTAAAAACGATCGAAAATGATGTTTAATCAGATTTTATGGGATCAAATATTTAATTATGAACTTTTGACCCTAATTATACAGCTTAATCTCAAATTTTCTGCTTTTTACTTGGTTAAAATTCGAACGGGTTCATTCTAAAGCCCATTTAAACATGCACGCTCTGAACCCTAAAAAAGATCGAAAATGATGTTTAATCAAATTTTATGGGCTCAAAAATTTAATGATAGGCTTTTGACCCTAATTATACATTTTAAACTCAAATTTTGAGCTTTTTACTTGGTTAAAATTCGAACGGGTTCACTCTAAAGCCCATTTAGACATGCAAGCTCTGAACCCTAAAAAATGATCGAAAATGATATTTTATAAAATTTTAGGGGTTCAAATATTTGATTATTAGCTTTTGAACCTAATTATACAGCTTAATCTCAAATTTTGTGGTTTTTACTCGGTTAAGTTTCGAACGGGTTCACTCTAAAGCCCATTTAGACATGCAGGCTCTAAACCCTAAAAAACGATAGAAAATAACGTTTTATCAAATTTTATGGGTTCAAATATTTGATTATTAGCTTTTGAACCTAATTATACAGCTTAATCTCAAATTTTGTGCTTTTTACTCGGTTAAAATTCGAACGGGTTCATTCTAAAGCCCATTTACACATGCACGCTCTGAACCCTACAAAACGATTGAAAATGATGTTTATTCAAATTTTATGTGTTCAACTATTTAATTATGGGCTTTTGAACCTAATTATACAACTTAATCTCAAAATTTTTGCTTTTTACTCGGTTAAAATTTGAACGGGTTCACTCTAAAGCCCATTCAGACATGCAAGCTCTAAACCCTAAAAACCGTTCGAAAATGATGTTTAATCACATTTTATAGGCTCAAAAATTTAATTATGGACTTTTGACCCTAATTATACAGCTTAATCTCAAATTTTGTGCTTTTTACTCGGTTAAAATTCGAACGGGTTCACTCTAAAGCCCATTTAGTCATGCACGCTCTAAACCCTAAAAAACGATAGAAAATAATGTTTTATCAAATTTTATGGGTTCAAATATTTGATTATTAGCTTTTGAACCTAATTTTACAGCTTAATCTCAAATTTTGTGCTTTTTACTCGGTTAAAATTCGAACGGGTTCATTCTAAAGCCCATTTACACATGCACGCTCCGAACCCTACAAAACGATCGAAAATGATGTTTATTCAAATTTTATGGGTTCAACTATTTAATTATGAACTTTTGACCCTAATTATACAGCTTAATCTTAAATTTGGAGCTTTTTACTCGATTAAAATTCGAACGGGTTCACTCTAAAGCCCATTTAGACATGCACGCTCTAAACCCTAAAAAAGATCGAAAATGATGTTTAATCAAATTTTATGGGCTCAAAAATTTAATTATGGGCTTTTGACCCTAATTATACATTTTAATCTCAAATTTTGAGCTTTTTACTCGGTTAAAATTCGAACGGGTTCACTCTAAAGCCCATTTAGACATGCAAGCTCTGAACCCTAAAAAATGATCGAAAATGATATTTTATTAAATTTTAGGGGTTCAAATATTTGATTATTAGCTTTTGACCCTAATTATACATTTCAATCTCAAATTTTGTGCTTTTTACTCGGTTAAAATTCTAACGGGTTCACTCTAAAGCCCATTTAGACATGCACGCTCTAAACCCTAAAAAACGATAGAAAATAATGTTTTATCAAATTTTATGGGTTCAAATATTTGATTATTAGCTTTTGAACCTAATTATACAGCTTAATCTCAAATTTTGTGCTTTTTACTCGGTTAAAATTCGAACGGGTTCATTCTAAAGCCCATTTACACATGCACGCTCTGAACCCTACAAAACGATCGAAAATGATGTTTATTCAAATTTTATGGGTTCAACTATTTAATTATGGGCTTTTGAACCTAATTATACAACTTAATCTCAAATTTGGAGCTTTTTACTCGGTTAAAATTTGAACGGGTTCACTCTAAAGCCCATTTAGAGATGCACGCTCTAAACCCTAAAAACCGATCGAAAATGATGTTTAATCACATTTTATGGGCTCAAAAATTTAATTATGAACTTTTGACACTAATTATACAGCTTAATCTCAAATTTTGTGCTTTTTACTGGGTTAAAATTCGAACGGGTTCACTCTAAAGCCCATTCAGACATGCAAGCTCTAAACCCTAAAAACCGTTCGAAAATGATGTTTAATCACATTTTATAGGCTCAAAAATTTAATTATGGACTTTTGACCCTAATTATACAGCTTAATCTCAAATTTTGTGCTTTTTACTCGGTTAAAATTCGAACGGGTTCACTCTAAAGCCCATTTAGTCATGCACGCTCTAAACCCTAAAAAACTATAGAAAATAATGTTTTATCAAATTTTATGGGTTCAAATATTTGATTATTAGCTTTTGAACCTAATTATACAGCTTAATCTCAAATTTTTTGCTTTTTACTCGGTTAAAATTCGAACGGGTTCATTCTAAAGCCCATTTACACATGCACGCTCCGAACCCTACAAAACGATCGAAAATGATGTTTATTCAAATTTTATGGGTTCAACTATTTAATTATGAACTTTTGACCCTAATTATACAGCTTAATCTTAAATTTGGAGCTTTTTACTCGATTAAAATTCGAACGGGTTCACTCTAAAGCCCATTTAGACATGCACGCTCTAAACCCTAAAAAAGATCGAAAATGATGTTTAATCAAATTTTATGGGCTCAAAAATTTAATTCTGGGCTTTTGACCCTAATTATACATTTTAATCTCAAATTTTGAGCTTTTTACTCGGTTAAAATTCGAACGGGTTCACTCTAAAGCCCATTTAGACATGCAAGCTCTGAACCCTAAAAAATGATCGAAAATGATATTTTATTAAATTTTAGGGGTTCAAATATTTGATTATTAGCTTTTGACCCTAATTATACATTTTAATCTCAAATTTTGTGCTTTTTACTCGGTTAAAATTCTAACGGGTTCACTCTAAAGCCCATTTAGACATGCACGCTCTAAACCCTAAAAAACGATAGAAAATAATGTTTTATCTAATTTTATGGGTTCAAATATTTGATTATTAGCTTTTGAACCTAATTATACAGCTTAATCTCAAATTTTGTGCTTTTTACTCGGTTAAAATTCGAACGGGTTCATTCTAAAGCCCATTTACACATGCACGCTCTGAACCCTACAAAACGATCGAAAATGATGTTTATTCAAATTTTATGGGTTCAACTATTTAATTATGGGCTTTTGAACCTAATTATACAACTTAATCTCAAATTTGGAGCTTTTTACTCGGTTAAAATTTGAACGGGTTCACTCTAAAGCCCATTTAGAGATGCACGCTCTAAACCCTAAAAACCGATCGAAAATGATGTTTAATCACATTTTATGGGCTCAAAAATTTAATTATGAACTTTTGACACTAATTATACAGCTTAATCTCAAATTTTGTGCTTTTTACTGGGTTAAAATTCGAACGGGTTCACTCTAAAGCCCATTCAGACATGCAAGCTCTAAACCCTAAAAACCGTTCGAAAATGATGTTTAATCACATTTTATAGGCTCAAAAATTTAATTATGGACTTTTGACCCTAATTATACAGCTTAATCTCAAATTTTGTGCTTTTTACTCGGTTAAAATTCGAACGGGTTCACTCTAAAGCCCATTTAGTCATGCACGCTCTAAACCCTAAAAAACGATAGAAAATAATGTTTTATCAAATTTTATGGGTTCAAATATTTTATTATTAGCTTTTGAACCTAATTATACAGCTTAATCTCAAATTTTGTGCTTTTTACTCGGTTAAAATTCGAACGGGTTCATTCTAAAGCCCATTTACACATGCACGCTCCGAACCCTACAAAACGATCGAAAATGATGTTTATTCAAATTTTATGGGTTCAACTATTTAATTATGAACTTTTGACCCTAATTATACAGCTTAATCTTAAATTTGGAGCTTTTTACTCGATTAAAATTCGAACGGGTTCACTCTAAAGCCCATTTAGACATGCACGCTCTAAACCCTAAAAAAGATCGAAAATGATGTTTAATCAAATTTTATGGGCTCAAAAATTTAATTCTGGGCTTTTGACCCTAATTATACATTTTAATCTCAAATTTTGAGCTTTTTACTCGGTTAAAATTCGAACGGGTTCACTCTAAAGCCCATTTAGACATGCAAGCTCTGAACCCTAAAAAATGATCGAAAATGATATTTTATTAAATTTTAGGGGTTCAAATATTTGATTATTAGCTTTTGACCCTAATTATACATTTTAATCTCAAATTTTGTGCTTTTTACTCGGTTAAAATTCTAACGGGTTCACTCTAAAGCCCATTTAGACATGCACGCTCTAAACCCTAAAAAACGATAGAAAATAATGTTTTATCAAATTTTATGGGTTCAAATATTTGATTATTAGCTTTTGAACCTAATTATACAGCTTAATCTCAAATTTTGTGCTTTTTACTCGGTTAAAATTCGAACGGGTTCATTCTAAAGCCCATTTACACATGCACGCTCTGAACCCTACAAAACGATCGAAAATGATGTTTATTCAAATTTTATGGGTTCAACTATTTAATTATGGGCTTTTGAACCTAATTATACAACTTAATCTCAAATTTGGAGCTTTTTACTCGGTTAAAATTTGAACGGGTTCACTCTAAAGCCCATTTAGAGATGCACGCTCTAAACCCTAAAAACCGATCGAAAATGATGTTTAATCACATTTTATGGGCTCAAAAATTTAATTATGAACTTTTGACACTAATTATACAGCTTAATCTCAAATTTTGTGCTTTTTACTGGGTTAAAATTCGAACGGGTTCACTCTAAAGCCCATTTAGACATGCAGCTCTGAACCCTAGAAAACGATTGAAAATGATGTTTAATCAAATTTTATGGGTTCAACTCTTTAATTATGGGCTTTTGAAGCTGATTATACAGATTAATCTCAAATTTTATGCTTTTTACTCGGTTAAAATTCGAACGGGTTCACTCTAAAGGCCATTTAGATATACATGCTCTGAACCATAAAAAACGATCGAAAATGATGTTTAATCAAATTTTATGGGTTCAAATATTTGATTATTTGCTTTTGAACCTAATTATACAGCTTAATCTCAAATTTTGTGCTTTTTACTCGGTTAAATTTCGAACGGGTTCACTCTAAAGCCCATTTAGACATGCACGCTCTAAACCCTAAAAACGATCGAAAATGATGTTTAATCAAATTTTATGGGATCAAATATTTAATTATGAACTTTTGACCCTAATTATATAGCTTAATCTCAAATTTTCTGCTTTTTACTTGGTTAAAATTCGAACGGGTTCATTCTAAAGCCCATTTAAACATGCACGCTCCGAACCCTACAAAAAGATCGAAAATGATGTTTATTCAAATTTTATGGGTTCAACTATTTAATTATGAACTTTTGACCCTAATTATACAGCTTAATCTTAAATTTGGAGCTTTTTACTCGATTAAAATTCGAACGGGTTCACTCTAAAGCCCATTTAGACATGCACGCTCTAAACCCTAAAAAAGATCGAAAATGATGTTTAATCAAATTTTATGGGCTCAAAAATTTAATTATGGGCTTTTGACCGTAATTATAACTTTAAATCTCAAATTTTGAGCTTTTTACTCGGTTAAAATTCGAACGGGTTCACTCTAAAGCCCATTTAGACACGCAAGCTCTGAACCCTAAAAAATGATCGAAAATGATGTTTTATCAAATTTTAGGGGTTCAAATATTTGATTATTAGCTTTTGAACCTAATTATACAGCTTAATCTCAAATTTTGTGCTTTTTACTCGGTTAAAATTCGAACGGGTTCATTCTAAAGCCCATTTACACATGCACGCTCTGAACCCTACAAAACGATCGAAAATGATGTTTATTCAAATTTTATGGGTTCAACTATTTAATTATGGGCTTTTGAACCTAATTATACAACTTAATCTCAAATTTGGAGCTTTTTACTCGGTTAAAATTTGAACGGGTTCACTCTAAAGCCCATTTAGAGATGCACGCTCTAAACCCTAAAAACCGATCGAAAATGATGTTTAATCACATTTTATGGGCTCAAAAATTTAATTATGAACTTTTGACACTAATTATACAGCTTAATCTCAAATTTTGTGCTTTTTACTGGGTTAAAATTCGAACGGGTTCACTCTAAAGCCCATTTAGACATGCAGCTCTGAACCCTAGAAAACGATTGAAAATGATGTTTAATCAAATTTTATGGGTTCAACTCTTTAATTATGGGCTTTTGAAGCTGATTATACAGATTAATCTCAAATTTTATGCTTTTTACTCGGTTAAAATTCGAACGGGTTCACTCTAAAGGCCATTTAGATATACATGCTCTGAACCATAAAAAACGATCGAAAATGATGTTTAATCAAATTTTATGGGTTCAAATATTTGATTATTTGCTTTTGAACCTAATTATACAGCTTAATCTCAAATTTTGTGCTTTTTACTCGGTTAAATTTCGAACGGGTTCACTCTAAAGCCCATTTAGACATGCACGCTCTAAACCCTAAAAACGATCGAAAATGATGTTTAATCAAATTTTATGGGATCAAATATTTAATTATGAACTTTTGACCCTAATTATATAGCTTAATCTCAAATTTTCTGCTTTTTACTTGGTTAAAATTCGAACGGGTTCATTCTAAAGCCCATTTAAACATGCACGCTCCGAACCCTACAAAAAGATCGAAAATGATGTTTATTCAAATTTTATGGGTTCAACTATTTAATTATGAACTTTTGACCCTAATTATACAGCTTAATCTTAAATTTGGAGCTTTTTACTCGATTAAAATTCGAACGGGTTCACTCTAAAGCCCATTTAGACATGCACGCTCTAAACCCTAAAAAAGATCGAAAATGATGTTTAATCAAATTTTATGGGCTCAAAAATTTAATTATGGGCTTTTGACCGTAATTATAACTTTAAATCTCAAATTTTGAGCTTTTTACTCGGTTAAAATTCGAACGGGTTCACTCTAAAGCCCATTTAGACACGCAAGCTCTGAACCCTAAAAAATGATCGAAAATGATATTTTATCAAATTTTAGGGGTTCAAATATTTGATTATTAGCTTTTGAACCTAATTATACAGCTTAATCTCAAATTTTGTGCTTTTTACTCGGTTAAATTTCGAACGGGTTCACTCTAAAGCCCATTTAGACATGGACGATCTAAACCCTAAAAAACGATCGAAAATGATGTTTAATCAAATTTCATGGGTTCAAATATTTGATTATTAGCTTTTGAACCTAATTATACAGCTTAATCTCAAATTTTGTGCTTTTTACTCGGTTAAAATTCGAACGGGTTCATTCTAAAGCCCATTTACACATGCACGCTCCGAACCCTAAAAAACGATCGAAAATGATGTTTATTCAAATTTTATGGGTTCAAATATTTGATTATTGGCTTTTGAACCTAATTATACAGCTTAATCTCAAATTTTGTGCTTTTTACTCGGTTAAAATTCGAACGGGTTCACTCTAAAGCCCATTTAGACATGCACGCTCTAAACCCTAAAAAACGATAGAAAATAATGTTTTATCAAATTTTATGGGTTCAAAAATTTGATTATTAGCTTTTGAACCTAATTATATAGCTTAATCTCAAATTTTGTGCTTTTTACTCGGTTAAAATTCGAACGGGTTCATTCTAAAGCCCATTTACACATGCACGCTCCGAACCCTACAAAACGATCGAAAATGATGTTTATTCAAATTTTATGGGTTCAACTATTTAATTATGAACTTTTGACCCTAATTATACAGCTTAATCTTAAATTTGGAGCTTTTTACTCGATTAAAATTCGAACGGGTTCACTCTAAAGCCCATTTAGACATGCACGCTCTAAACCCTAAAAAAGATCGAAAATGATGTTTAATCAAATTTTATGGGCTCAAAAATTTAATTATGGGCTTTTGACCCTAATTATACATTTTAATCTCAAATTTTGAGCTTTTTACTCGGTTAAATTTCGAACGGGTTCACTCTAAAGCCCATTTAGACATGCAAGCTCTGAACCCTAAAAAACGATCGAAAATGATATTTAATCAAATTTTATGGGTTCAAATATTTGATTATTGGCTTTTGAACCTAATTATACAGCTTAATCTTAAATTTTGTGCTTTTTACTCGGTTAAAATTCGAACGGGTTCACTCTAAAGCCCATTTAGACATGCACGCTCTAAACCCTAAAAATTGATAGAAAATAATTTTTTATCAAATTTTATGGGTTCAAATATTTGATTATTAGCTTTTGAACCTAATTATACAGCTTAATCTCAAATTTTGTGCTTTTTACTCGGTTAAATTTCGAACGGGTTCACTCTAAAGCCCATTTAGACATGCAAGCTCTGAACCCTAAAAAACGATCGAAAATGATGTTTAATCAAATTTTATGGGCTCAAAAAATTAAATATGTACTTTTGACCCTAATTATACAGCTTAATCTCAGATTTTGAGCTTTTTACTCGATTAAAATATGAACGGGTTCACTCTAAAGCCCTTTCAGACATGCAAGCTCTGAACCCTAAACAACTATCGAAAATGATGTTTAATCAAATTTTATGGGATCAAATATTTAATTATGAGCTTTTGAACCTAATTATACAGCTTAATCTCAAATTTTGTGCTTTTTACTCGGTTAAATTTCGAACGGGTTCACTCTAAAGCCATTTAGACATGCACGCTCTAAACCCTAAAAACGATCGAAAATGATGTTTAATCAAATTTTATGGGATCAAATATTTAATTATGAACTTTTGACCCTAATTATACAGCTTAATCTAAAATTTTCTGCTTTTTACTTGGTTAAAATTCGAACGGGTTCATTCTAAAGCCCATTTAAACATGCACGCTCTGAACCCTACAAAACAATCGAAAATGATGTTTATTCAAATTTTATGGGTTCAACTATTTAATTATGAACTTTTGACCCTAATTATACAGCTTAATCTCAAATTTGGAGCTTTTTACTCGATTAAAATTCGAACGGGTTCACTCTAAAGCCCATTTAGACATGCACGCTCTAAACCCTAAAAAAGATCGAAAATGATGTTTAATCAAATTTTATGGGCTCAAAAATTTAAGTATGGGCTTTTGACCCTAATTATACATTTTAATCTCAAATTTTGAGCTTTTTACTCGGTTAAATTTCGAACGGGTTCACTCTAAAGCCCATTTAGACATGCACGCTCTAAACCCTAAAAAAGATCGAAAATGATGTTTAATCAAATTTTATGGGCTCAAAAATTTAATTATGGGCTTTTGACCCTAATTATACATTTTAATCTCAAATTTTGAGCTTTTTACTCGGTTAAAATTCGTACGGGTTCACTCTAAAGCCCATTTAGACATGCAAGCTCTGAACCCTAAAAACGATCGAAAATGATATTTTATCAAATTTTATGGGTTCAAATATTTGATTATTAGCTTTTGAACCTAATTATACAGCTTAATCTCAAATTTTGTGCTTTTTACTCGGTTTAATTTCGAACGGGTTCACTCTAAAGCCCATTTAGACATGCACGCTCTAAACCCTAAAAAAGATCGAAAATGATGTTTAATCAAATTTTATGGGCTCAAAAATTTAATTATGGGCTTTTGACCCTAATTATACATTTTAATCTCAAATTTTGAGCTTTTTACTCGGTTAAATTTCGAACGGGTTCACTCTAAAGCCCATTTAGACATGCAAGCTCTGAACCCTAAAAAACGATCGAAAATGATATTTAATCAAATTTTATGGGTTCAAATATTTGATTATTGGCTTTTGAACCTAATTATACAGCTTAATCTTAAATTTTGTGCTTTTTACTCGGTTAAAATTCGAACGGGTTCACTCTAAAGCCCATTTAGACATGCACGCTCTAAACCCTAAAAATTGATAGAAAATAATTTTTTATCAAATTTTATGGGTTCAAATATTTGATTATTAGCTTTTGAACCTAATTATACAGCTTAATCTCAAATTTTGTGCTTTTTACTCGGTTAAATTTCGAACGGGTTCACTCTAAAGCCCATTTAGACATGCAAGCTCTGAACCCTAAAAAACGATCGAAAATGATGTTTAATCAAATTTTATGGGCTCAAAAAATTAAATATGTACTTTTGACCCTAATTATACAGCTTAATCTCAGATTTTGAGCTTTTTACTCGATTAAAATATGAACGGGTTCACTCTAAAGCCCTTTCAGACATGCAAGCTCTGAACCCTAAACAACTATCGAAAATGATGTTTAATCAAATTTTATGGGATCAAATATTTAATTATGAGCTTTTGAACCTAATTATACAGCTTAATCTCAAATTTTGTGCTTTTTACTCGGTTAAATTTCGAACGGGTTCACTCTAAAGCCCATTTAGACATGCACGCTCTAAACCCTAAAAACGATCGAAAATGATGTTTAATCAAATTTTATGGGATCAAATATTTAATTATGAACTTTTGACCCTAATTATACAGCTTAATCTAAAATTTTCTGCTTTTTACTTGGTTAAAATTCGAACGGGTTCATTCTAAAGCCCATTTAAACATGCACGCTCTGAACCCTACAAAACAATCGAAAATGATGTTTATTCAAATTTTATGGGTTCAACTATTTAATTATGAACTTTTGACCCTAATTATACAGCTTAATCTCAAATTTGGAGCTTTTTACTCGATTAAAATTCGAACGGGTTCACTCTAAAGCCCATTTAGACATGCACGCTCTAAACCCTAAAAAAGATCGAAAATGATGTTTAATCAAATTTTATGGGCTCAAAAATTTAAGTATGGGCTTTTGACCCTAATTATACATTTTAATCTCAAATTTTGAGCTTTTTACTCGGTTAAATTTCGAACGGGTTCACTCTAAAGCCCATTTAGACATGCACGCTCTAAACCCTAAAAAAGATCGAAAATGATGTTTAATCAAATTTTATGGGCTCAAAAATTTAATTATGGGCTTTTGACCCTAATTATACATTTTAATCTCAAATTTTGAGCTTTTTACTCGGTTAAAATTCGTACGGGTTCACTCTAAAGCCCATTTAGACATGCAAGCTCTGAACCCTAAAAAATGATCGAAAATGATATTTTATCAAATTTTAGGGGTTCAAATATTTGATTATTAGCTTTTGAACCTAATTATACAGCTTAATCTCAAATTTTGTGCTTTTTACTCGGTTAAATTTCGAACGGGTTCACTCTAAAGCCCATTTAGACATGCACGCTCTAAACCCTAAAAAACGATCGAAAATGATGTTTAATCAAATTTCATGGGTTCAAATATTTGATTATTAGCTTTTGAACCTAATTATACATCTTAATCTCAAATTTTGTGCTTTTTACTCTGTTAAATTTCGAACAGGTTCACTCTAAAGCCCATTCAGACATGCAAGCTCTAAACCCTAAAAAACGATCGAAAATGATATTTAATCAAATTTTATGGGTTCAAATATTTGATTATTGGCTTTTGAACCTAGTTATACAGCTTAATCTCAAATTTTGTGCTTTTTACTCGGTTAATATTCGAACGGGTTCACTCTAAAGCCCATTTAGACATGCACGCTCTAAACCCTAAAAAACGATAGAAAATAATGTTTTATCAAATTTTATGGGTTCAAATATTTGATTATTAGCTTTTGAACCTAATTATACAGCTTAATCTCAAATTTTGTGCTTTTTACTCGGTTAAAATTCGAACGGGTTCACTCTAAAGCCCATTTAGACATGCACGCTCTAAACCCTAAAAAAGATCGAAAATGATGTTTAATCAAATTTTATGGGCTCAAAAATTTAATTATGGGCTTTTGACCCTAATTACACATTTTAATCTCAAATTTTGAGCTTTTTACTCGGTTAAAATTCGAACGGGTTCACTCTAAAGCCCATTTAGACATGCAAGCTCTGAACCCTAAAAAATGATCGAAAATGATATTTTATCAAATTTTAGGGGTTAAAATATTTGATTATTAGCTTTTGAACCTAATTATACAGCTTAATCTCAAATTTTGTGCTTTTTACTCGGTTAAAATTCGAACGGGTTCACTCTAAAGCCCATTTAGACATGCACGCTCTAAACCCTAAAAATTGATAGAAAATAATTTTTTATCAAATTTTATGGGTTCAAATATTTGATTATTAGCTTTTGAACCTAATTATACAGCTTAATCTCAAATTTTGTGCTTTTTACTCGGTTAAATTTCGAACGGGTTCACTCTAAAGCCCATTTAGACATGCAAGCTCTGAACCCTAAAAAACGATCGAAAATGATGTTTAATCAAATTTTATGGGTTCAAATATTTGATTATTGGCTTTTGAACTAATTATACAGCTTAATCTCAAATTTTGTGCTTTTTACTCGGTTAAAATTCGAACGGGTTCATTCTGAAGCCCATTTACACATGCACGCTCTGAACACTACAAAACGATCGAAAATGATGTTTATTCAAATTTTATGGGTTCAACTATTTAATTATGGGCTTTTGAACCTAATTATACAACTTAATCTCAAATTTGGAGCTTTTTACTCGGTTAAAATTTGAACGGGTTCACTCTAAAGCCCATTTAGACATGCACGCTCTAAACCCTAAAAACCGATCGAAAATGATGTTTAATCACATTTTATGGGCTCAAAAATTTAATTATGGACTTTTGACCCTAATTATACAGCTTAATCTCCAATTTTGAGCTTTTTACTCGGTTAAAATTCGAACGGGTTCACTCTAAAGCCCATTTAGACATCCAAGCTCTAAACCCTAAAAACGATCGAAAATGATATTTTATCAAATTTTATGGGTTCAAATATTTGATTATTAGCTTTTGAACCTAATTATACAGCTTAATCTCAAATTTTGTGCTTTTTACTCGGTTTAATTTCGAACGGGTTCACTCTAAAGCCCATTTAGATATGCACGCTCTAAACCCTAAAAAACGATCGAAAATGATGTTTAATCAGATTTTATGGGATCAAATATTTAATTATGAACTTTTGACACTAATTATACAGCTTAATCTCAAATTTTGTGCTTTTTACTTGGTTAAAATTCGAACGGGTTCACTCTAAAGCCCATTTAGACATGCAGCTCTGAACCCTAGAAAACGATTGAAAATGATGTTTAATAATATTTTATGGGTTCAACTCTTTAATTATGGGCTTTTGAAACTGATTATACAGATTAATCTCAAATTTTATGCTTTTTACTCGGTTAAAATTCGAACGGGTTCACTCTAAAGGCCATTTAGATATGCATGCTCTGAACCATAAAAAACGATCGAAAATGATGTTTAATCAAATTTTATGGGTTCAAATATTTGATTATTGGCTTTTGAACCTAATTATACAGCTTAATCTCAAATTTTGTGCTTTTTACTCGGTTAAATTTCGAACGGGTTCACTCTAAAGCCCATTTAGACATGCACGCTCTAAACCCTAAAAACGATCGAAAATGATGTTTAATCAAATTTTATGGGATCAAATATTTAATTATGAACTTTTGACCCTAATTATACAGCTTAATCTCAAATTTTCTGCTTTTTACTTGGTTAAAATTCGAACGGGTTCATTCTAAAGCCCATTTAAACATGCACGCTCTGAACCCTACAAAACAATCGAAAATGATGTTTATTCAAATTTTATGGGTTCAACTATTTAATTATGAACTTTTGACCCTATTTATACAGCTTAATCTCAAATTTGGAGCTTTTTACTCGATTAAAATTCGAACGGGTTCACTCTAAAGCCCATTTAGACATGCACGCTCTAAACCCTAAAAAAGATCGAAAATGATGTTTAATCAAATTTTATGGGCTCAAAAATTTAATTATGGGCTTTTGACCCTAATTATACATTTTAATCTCAAATTTTGAGCTTTTTACTCGGTTAAAATTCGAACGGGTTCACTCTAAAGCCCATTTAGACATGCAAGCTCTGAACCCTAAAAAATGATCGAAAATGATATTTTATCAAATTTTAGGGGTTCAAATATTTGATTATTAGCTTTTGAACCTAATTATACAGCTTAATCTCAAATTTTGTGCTTTTTACTCGGTTAAATTTCGAACGGGTTCACTCTAAAGCCCATTTAGACATGCAAGCTCTGAACCCTAAAAAACGATCGAAAATGATGTTTAATCAAATTTTATGGGTTCAAATATTTGATTATTGGCTTTTGAACCTAATTATACAGCTTAATCTCAAATTTTGTGCTTTTTACTCGGTTAAATTTCGAACGGGTTCACTCTAAAGCCCATCTAGACATGCACGCTCTAAACCCTAAAAAACGATCGAAAATGATGTTTAATCAAATTTCATGGGTTCAAATATTTGATTATTAGCTTTTGAACCTAATTGTATAGCTTAATCTCAAATTTTGTGCTTTTTACTCGGTTAAATTTCGAACAGGTTCACTCTAAAGCCCATTCAGACATGCAAGCTCTGAACCCTAAAAAACGATCGAAAATGATATTTAATAAAATTTTATGGGTTCAAATATTTTATTATTGGCTTTTGAACCTAATTATACAGCTTAATCTCAAATTTTGTGCTTTTTACTCGGTTAAAATTCGAACGGGTTCACTCTAAAGCCCATTTAGACATGCACGCTCTAAACCCTAAAAAACGATAGAAAATAATGTTTTATCAAATTTTATGGGTTCAAATATTTGATTATTAGCTTTTGAACCTAATTATACAGCTTAATCTCAAATTTTGTGCTTTTTACTCGGTTAAAATTCGAACGGGTTCATTCTAAAGCCCATTTACACATGCACGCTCTGAACCCTACAAAACAATCGAAAATGATGTTTATTCAAATTTTATGGGTTCAACTATTTAATTATGGGCTTTTGAACCTAATTATACAACTTAATCTCAAATTTGGAGCTTTTTACTCGGTTAAAATTTGAACGGGTTCACTCTAAAGCCCATTCAGACATGCAAGCTCTAAACCCTAAAAACCGATCGAAAATGATGTTTAATCACATTTTATGGGCTCAAAAATTTAATTATTGGCTTTTGACCCTAATTATACAGCTTAATCTCAAATTTTGTGCTTTTTACTCGGTTAAAATTCGAACGGGTTCACTCTAAAGCCCATTTAGACATGCACGCTCTAAACCCTAAAAAACGATAGAAAATAATGTTTTATCAAATTTTATGGGATCAAATATTTAATTATGAACTTTTGACCCTAATTATATAGCTTAATCTCAAATTTTCTGCTTTTTACTTGGTTAAAATTCGAACGGGTTCATTCTAAAGCCCATTTACACAAGCACGCTCCGAACCCTACAAAACGATCGAAAATGATGTTTATTCAAATTTTATGGGTTCAACTATTTAATTATGAACATTTGACCCTAATTATACAGCTTAATCTTAAATTTGGAGCTTTTTACTCGATTAAAATTCGAACGGGTTCACTCTAAAGCCCATTTAGACATGCACGCTCTAAACCCTAAAAAAGATCGAAAATGATGTTTAATCAAATTTTATGGGCTCAAAAATTTAATTATGGGCTTTTGACCCTAATTATACATGTTAATCTCAAATTTTGAGCTTTTTACTCGGTTAAAATTCGAACGGGTTCACTCTAAAGCCCATTTAGACATGCAAGCTCTGAACCCTAAAAAATGATCGAAAATGATATTTTATCAAATTTTAGGGGTTCAAATATTTGATTATTAGCTTTTGAACCTAATTATACAGCTTAATCTCAAATTTTGTGCTTTTTACTCGGTTAAATTTCGAACGGGTTCACTCTAAAGCCCATTTAGACATGCACGCTCTAAACCCTAAAAAACGATCGAAAATGATGTTTAATCAAATTTTATGGGTTCAAATATTTGATTATTGGCTTTTGACCCTAATTATACAGCTTAATCTCAAATTTTGTGCTTTTTACTCGGTTAAATTTCGAACGGGTTCACTCTAAAGCCCATTCAGACATGCAAGCTCTGAACCCTAAAAAACGATCGAAAATGATATTTAATCAAATTTTATGGGTTCAAATATTTGATTATTGGCTTTTGAACCTAATTATACAGCTTAATCTCAAATTTTATGCTTTTTACTCGGTTAAAATTCGAACGGGTTCACTCTAAAGGCCATTTAGATATGCATGCTGTGAACCATAAAAAAGATCGAAAATGATGTTTAATCAGATTTTATGGGATCAAATATTTAATTATGAACTTTTGACACTAATTATACAGCTTAATCTCAAATTTTGTGCTTTTTACTTGGTTAAAATTCGAACGGGTTCACTCTAAAGCCCATTTAGACATGCAGCTCTGAACCCTAGAAAACGATTGAAAATGATGTTTAATCAAATTTTATGGGTTCAACTCTTTAATTATGGGCTTTTGAAACTGATTATACAGATTAATCTCAAATTTTATGCTTTTTACTCGGTTAAATTTCGAACGGGTTCACTCTAAAGCCCATTCAGACATGCAAGCTCTGAACCCTAAAAACGATCGAAAATGATGTTTAAATCAGATTTTATGGGATCAAATATTTAATTATGAACTCTTAACCCTAATTATACAGCTTAATCTCAAATTTTGTGCTTTTTACTCGGTTAAAATTCGAACGGGTTCACTCTAAAGCCCATTTAGACATGCACGCTCTAAACCCTAAAAAACGATAGAAAATAATGTTTTATCAAATTTTATGGGTTCAAATATTTGATTATTAGCTTTTGAACCTAATTATACAGCTTAATCTCAAATTTTGTGCTTTTTACTCGGTTAAAATTCGAACGGGTTCACTCTAAAGCCCATTTAGACATGCACGCTCTAAACCCTAAAAAAGATCGAAAATGATGTTTAATCAAATTTTATGGGCTCAAAAATTTAATTATGGGCTTTTGACCCTAATTATACATTTTAATCTCAAATTTTGAGCTTTTTACTCGGTTAAAATTCGAACGGGTTCACTCTAAAGCCCATTTAGACATGCAAGCTCTGAACCCTAAAAAATGATCGAAAATGATATTTTATCAAATTTTAGGGGTTAAAATATTTGATTATTAGCTTTTGAACCTAATTATACAGCTTAATCTCAAATTTTGTGCTTTTTACTCGGTTAAAATTCGAACGGGTTCATTCTAAAGCCCATTTACACATGCACGCTCTGAACCCTTCAAAACGATCGAAAATGATGTTTATTCAAATTTTATGGGTTCAACTATTTAATTATAGGCTTTTGAACCTAATTATACAACTTAATCTCAAATTTGGTGCTTTTTACTCGGTTAAAATTTGAACGGGTTCACTTTAAAGCCCATTTAGACATGTACGCTCTAAACCCTAAAAACCGATCGAAAATGATGTTTAATCACATTTTATGGGCTCAAAAATTTAATTATGGAGATTTGACACTAATTATACAGCTTAATCTCAAATTTTGAGCTTTTTACTCGGTTAAAATTCGAACGGGTTCACTCTAAAGCCCATTTAGACATCCAAGCTCTAAACCCTAAAAACAATCGAAAATGATATTTTATCAAATTTTATGGGTTCAAATTTTTGATTATTAGCTTTTGAACCTAATTATACAGCTTAATCTCAAATTTTGTGCTTTTTACTCGGTTTAATTTCGAACGGGTTCACTCTAAAGCCCATTTAGACATGCACGCTCTAAACCCTAAAAAACGATCGAAAATGATGTTTAATCAGATTTTATGGGATTAAATATTTAATTATGAACTTTTGACCCTAATTATACAACTTAATCTCAAATTTTGTGCTTTTTACTTGGTTAAAATTCGAACGGGTTCACTCTAAAGCCCATTTAGACATGCAGCTCTGAACCCTAGAAAACGATTGAAAATGATGTTTAATCAAATTTTATGGGTTCAACTCTTTAATTATGGGCTTTTGAAACTGATTATACAGATTAATCTCAAATTTTATGCTTTTTACTCGGTTAAAATTCGAACGGGTTCACTCTAAAGGCCATTTAGATATGCATGCTCTGAACCATAAAAACGATCGAAAATGATGTTTAATCAAATTTTATGGGCTCAAAAATTTGATTATTGGCTTTTGAACCTAATTATACTGTTTAATCTCAAATTTTGTGCTTTTTACTCGGTTAAAATTCGAACGGGTTCACTCTAAAGCCCATTTAGACATGCACGCTCTAAACCCTAAAAAACAATAGAAAATAATGTTTTATCAAATTTCATGGGTTCAAATATTTGATTATTAGCTTTTGAACCTAATTATACAGCTTAATCTCAAATTTTGTGCTTTTTACTCGGTTAAATTTCGAACGGGTTCACTCTAAAGCCCATTCAGACATGCAAGCTCTGAACCCTAAAAAATGATCGAAAATGATATTTTATCAAATTTTATGGGTTCAAATTTTTGATTATTAGCTTTTGAACCTAATTATACAGCTTAATCTCAAATTTTGTGCTTTTTACTCGGTTTAATTTCGAACGGGTTCACTCTAAAGCCCATTTAGACATGCACGCTCTAAACCCTAAAAAACGATCGAAAATGATGTTTAATCAGATTTTATGGGATTAAATATTTAATTATGAACTTTTGACCCTAATTATACAACTTAATCTCAAATTTTGTGCTTTTTACTTGGTTAAAATTCGAACGGGTTCACTCTAAAGCCCATTTAGACATGCAGCTCTGAACCCTAGAAAACGATTGAAAATGATGTTTAATCAAATTTTATGGGTTCAACTCTTTAATTATGGGCTTTTGAAACTGATTATACAGATTAATCTCAAATTTTATGCTTTTTACTCGGTTAAAATTCGAACGGGTTCACTCTAAAGGCCATTTAGATATGCATGCTCTGAACCATAAAAACGATCGAAAATGATGTTTAATCAAATTTTATGGGCTCAAAAATTTGATTATTGGCTTTTGAACCTAATTATACAGTTTAATCTCAAATTTTGTGCTTTTTACTCGGTTAAAATTCGAACGGGTTCACTCTAAAGCCCATTTAGACATGCACGCTCTAAACCCTAAAAAACAATAGAAAATAATGTTTTATCAAATTTCATGGGTTCAAATATTTGATTATTAGCTTTTGAACCTAATTATACAGCTTAATCTCAAATTTTGTGCTTTTTACTCGGTTAAATTTCGAACGGGTTCACTCTAAAGCCCATTCAGACATGCAAGCTCTGAACCCTAAAAAATGATCGAAAATGATATTTTATCAAATTTTAGGGGTTAAAATATTTGATTATTAGCTTTTGAACCTAATTATACAGCTTAATCTCAAATTTTGTGCTTTTTACTCGATTAAAATATGAACGGGTTCACTCTAAAGCCCTTTCAGACATGCAAGCTCTGAACCCTAAAAAACTATCGAAAATGATGTTTAATCAAATTTTATGGGATCAAATATTTAATTATGAGCTTTTGAACCTAATTATACAGCTTAATCTCAAATTTTGTACTTTTTACTAGGTTAAATTTCGAACGGGTTCACTCTAAAGCCCATTTAGACATGCACGCTCTAAACCCTAAAAACGATCGAAAATGATGTTTAATCAAATTTTATGGGATCAAATATTTAATTATGAACTTTTGACCCTAATTATACAGCTTAATCTAAAATTTTCTGCTTTTTACTTGGTTAAAATTCGAACGGGTTCATTCTAAAGCCCGTTTAAACATGCACGCTCTGAACCCTACAAAACAATCGAAAATGATGTTTATTCAAGTTTTATGGGTTCAACTATTTAATTATGAACTTTTGACCCTAATTATATAGCTTAATCTCAAATTTGGAGCTTTTTACTCGATTAAAATTCGAACGGGTTCACTCTAAAGCCCATTTAGACATGCACGCTCTAAACCCTAAAAAAGATCGAAAATGATGTTTAATCAAATTTTATGGGCTCAAAAATTTAATTATGGGCTTTTGACCCTAATTATACATTTTAATCTCAAATTTTGAGCTTTTTACTCGGTTAAAATTCGAACGGGTTCACTCTAAAGCCCATTTAGACATGCAAGCTCTGAACCCTAAAAAATGATCGAAAATGATATTTTATCAAATTTTAGGGGTTCAAATATTTCATTATTAGCTTTTGAACCTAATTATACAGCTTAATCTCAAATTTTGTGCTTTTTACTCGGTTAAATTTCGAACGGGTTCACTCTAAAGCCCATTTAGACATGCAAGCTCTGAACCCTAAAAAACGATCGAAAATGATGTTTAATCAGATTTTATGGGATCAAATATTTAATTATGAACTTTTGACACTAATTATACAGCTTAATCTCAAATTTTGTGCTTTTTACTTGGTTAAAATTCGAACGGGTTCACTCTAAAGCCCATTTAGACATGCAGCTCTGAACCCTAGAAAACGATTGAAAATGATGTTTAATCAAATTTTATGGGTTCAACTCTTTAATTATGGGCTTTTGAAACTGATTATACAGATTAATCTCAAATTTTATGCTTTTTACTCGGTTAAATTTCGAACGGGTTCACTCTAAAGCCCATTCAGACATGCAAGCTCTGAACCCTAAAAACGATCGAAAATGATGTTTAAATCAGATTTTATGGGATCAAATATTTAATTATGAACTCTTAACCCTAATTATACAGCTTAATCTCAAATTTTGTGCTTTTTACTCGGTTAAAATTCGAACGGGTTCACTCTAAAGCCCATTTAGACATGCACGCTCTAAACCCTAAAAAACGATAGAAAATAATGTTTTATCAAATTTTATGGGTTCAAATATTTGATTATTAGGTTTTTAACCTAATTATACAGCTTAATCTCAAATTTTGTGCTTTTTACTCGGTTAAAATTCGAACGGGTTCATTCTAAAGCCCATTTACACATGCACGCTCTGAACCCTACAAAACAATCGAAAATGATGTTTATTCAAATTTTATGGGTTCAACTATTTAATTATGGGCTTTTGAACCTAATTATACAACTTAATCTCAAATTTGGAGCTTTTTACTCGGTTAAAATTTGAACGGGTTCACTCTAAAGCCCATTCAGACATGCAAGCTCTAAACCCTAAAAACCGATCGAAAATGATGTTTAATCACATTTTATGGGCTCAAAAATTTAATTATGGACTTTTGACCCTAATTATACAGCTTAATCTCAAATTTTGTGCTTTTTACTCGGTTAAAATTCGAACGGGTTCACTCTAAAGCCCATTTAGACATGCACGCTCTAAACCCTAAAAAACGATAGAAAATAATGTTTTATCAAATTTTATGGGATCAAATATTTAATTATGAACTTTTGACCCTAATTATATAGCTTAATCTCAAATTTTCTGCTTTTTACTTGGTTAAAATTCGAACGGGTTCATTCTAAAGCCCATTTACACAAGCACGCTACGAACCCTACAAAACGATCGAAAATGATGTTTATTCAAATTTTATGGGTTCAACTATTTAATTATGAACATTTGACCCTAATTATACAGCTTAATCTTAAATTTGGAGCTTTTTACTCGATTAAAATTCGAACGGGTTCACTCTAAAGCCCATTTAGACATGCACGCTCTAAACCCTAAAAAAGATCGAAAATGATGTTTAATCAAATTTTATGGGCTCAAAAATTTAATTATGGGCTTTTGACCCTAATTATACATGTTAATCTCAAATTTTGAGCTTTTTACTCGGTTAAAATTCGAACGGGTTCACTCTAAAGCCCATTTAGACATGCAAGCTCTGAACCCTAAAAAATGATCGAAAATGATATTTTATCAAATTTTAGGGGTTCAAATATTTGATTATTAGCTTTTGAACCTAATTATACAGCTTAATCTCAAATTTTGTGCTTTTTACTCGGTTAAATTTCGAACGGGTTCACTCTAAAGCCCATTTAGACATGCACGCTCTAAACCCTAAAAAACGATCGAAAATGATGTTTAATCAAATTTTATGGGTTCAAATATTTGATTATTGGCTTTTGACCCTAATTATACAGCTTAATCTCAAATTTTGTGCTTTTTACTCGGTTAAATTTCGAACGGGTTCACTCTAAAGCCCATTCAGACATGCAAGCTCTGAACCCTAAAAAACGATCGAAAATGATATTTAATCAAATTTTATGGGTTCAAATATTTGATTATTGGCTTTTGAACCTAATTATACAGCTTAATCTCAAATTTTATGCTTTTTACTCGGTTAAAATTCGAACGGGTTCACTCTAAAGGCCATTTAGATATGCATGCTGTGAACCATAAAAAAGATCGAAAATGATGTTTAATCAGATTTTATGGGATCAAATATTTAATTATGAACTTTTGACACTAATTATACAGCTTAATCTCAAATTTTGTGCTTTTTACTTGGTTAAAATTCGAACGGGTTCACTCTAAAGCCCATTTAGACATGCAGCTCTGAACCCTAGAAAACGATTGAAAATGATGTTTAATCAAATTTTATGGGTTCAACTCTTTAATTATGGGCTTTTGAAACTGATTATACAGATTAATCTCAAATTTTATGCTTTTTACTCGGTTAAATTTCGAACGGGTTCACTCTAAAGCCCATTCAGACATGCAAGCTCTGAACCCTAAAAACGATCGAAAATGATGTTTAAATCAGATTTTATGGGATCAAATATTTAATTATGAACTCTTAACCCTAATTATACAGCTTAATCTCAAATTTTGTGCTTTTTACTCGGTTAAAATTCGAACGGGTTCACTCTAAAGCCCATTTAGACATGCACGCTCTAAACCCTAAAAAACGATAGAAAATAATGTTTTATCAAATTTTATGGGTTCAAATATTTGATTATTAGCTTTTGAACCTAATTATACAGCTTAATCTCAAATTTTGTGCTTTTTACACGGTTAAAATTCGAACGGGTTCACTCTAAAGCCCATTTAGACATGCACGCTCTCAACCCTAAAAAAGATCGAAAATGATGTTTAATCAAATTTTATGGGCTCAAAAATTTAATTATGGGCTTTTGACCCTAATTATACATTTTAATCTCAAATTTTGAGCTTTTTACTCGGTTAAAATTCGAACGGGTTCACTCTAAAGCCCATTTAGACATGCAAGCTCTGAACCCTAAAAAATGATCGAAAATGATATTTTATCAAATTTTAGGGGTTAAAATATTTGATTATTAGCTTTTGAACCTAATTATACAGCTTAATCTCAAATTTTGTGCTTTTTACTCGGTTAAAATTCGAACGGGTTCATTCTAAAGCCCATTTACACATGCACGCTCTGAACCCTTCAAAACGATCGAAAATGATGTTTATTCAAATTTTATGGGTTCAACTATTTAATTATGGGCTTTTGAACCTAATTATACAACTTAATCTCAAATTTGGAGATTTTTACTCGGTTAAAATTTGAACGGGTTCACTTTAAAGCCCATTTAGACATGTACGCTCTAAACCCTAAAAACCGATCGAAAATGATGTTTAATCACATTTTATGGGCTCAAAAATTTAATTATGGAGTTTTGACACTAATTATACAGCTTAATCTCAAATTTTGAGCTTTTTACTCGGTTAAAATTCGAACGGGTTCACTCTAAAGCCCATTTAGACATCCAAGCTCTAAACCCTAAAAACAATCGAAAATGATATTTTATCAAATTTTATGGGTTCAAATTTTTGATTATTAGCTTTTGAACCTAATTATACAGCTTAATCTCAAATTTTGTGCTTTTTACTCGGTTTAATTTCGAACGGGTTCACTCTAAAGCCCATTTAGACATGCACGCTCTAAACCCTAAAAAACGATCGAAAATGATGTTTAATCAGATTTTATGGGATTAAATATTTAATTATGAACTTTTGACCCTAATTATACAACTTAATCTCAAATTTTGTGCTTTTTACTTGGTTAAAATTCGAACGGGTTCACTCTAAAGCCCATTTAGACATGCAGCTCTGAACCCTAGAAAACGATTGAAAATGATGTTTAATCAAATTTTATGGGTTCAACTCTTTAATTATGGGCTTTTGAAACTGATTATACAGATTAATCTCAAATTTTATGCTTTTTACTCGGTTAAAATTCGAACGGGTTCACTCTAAAGGCCATTTAGATATGCATGCTCTGAACCATAAAAACGATCGAAAATGATGTTTAATCAAATTTTATGGGTTCAAATATTTGATTATTGGCTTTTGAACCTAATTATACAGCTTAATCTCAAATTTTGTGCTTTTTACTTGGTTAAAATTCGAACGGGTTCACTCTAAAGCCCATTTAGACATGCAGCTCTGAACCCTAGAAAACGATTAAAAATGATGTTTAATCAAATTTTATGGGTTCAACTCTTTAATTATGGGCTTTTGAAACTGATTATACAGATTAATCTCAAATTTTATGCTTTTTACTCGGTTAAATTTCGAACGGGTTCACTCTAAAGCCCATTCAGACATGCAAGCTCTGAACCCTAAAAACGATCGAAAATGATGTTTAAATCAGATTTTATGGGATCAAATATTTAATTATGAACTCTTAACCCTAATTATACAGCTTAATCTCAAATTTTGTGCTTTTTACTCGGTTAAAATTCGAACGGGTTCACTCTAAAGCCCATTTAGACATGCACGCTCTAAACCCTAAAAAAGATCGAAAATGATGTTTAATCAAATTTTATGGGCTCAAAAATTTAATTATGGGCTTTTGACCCTAATTATACATTTTAATCTCAAATTTTGAGCTTTTTACTCGGTTAAAATTCGAACGGGTTCACTCTAAAGCCCATTTAGACATGCAAGCTCTGAACCCTAAAAAATGATCGAAAATGATATTTTATCAAATTTTAGGGGTTAAAATATTTGATTATTAGCTTTTGAACCTAATTATACAGCTTAATCGCAAATTTTGTGCTTTTTACTCGGTTAAAATTCGAACGGGTTCATTCTAAAGCCCATTTACACATGCACGCTCTGAACCCTTCAAAACGATCGAAAATGATGTTTATTCAAATTTTATGGGTTCAACTATTTAATTATGGGCTTTTGAACCTAATTATACAACTTAATCTCAAATTTGGAGCTTTTTACTCGGTTAAAATTTGAACGGGTTCACTCTAAAGCCCATTTAGACATGCACGCTCTAAACCCTAAAAACCGATCGAAAATGATGTTTAATCAGATTTTATGGGCTCAAAAATTTAATTATGGAGTTTTGACACTAATTATACAGCTTAATCTCAAATTTTGAGCTTTTTACTCGGTTAAAATTCGAACGGGTTCACTCTAAAGCCCATTTAGACATCCAAGCTCTAAACCCTAAAAACGATCGAAAATGATATTTTATCAAATTTTATGGGTTCAAATTTTTGATTATTAGCTTTTGAACCTAATTATACAGCTTAATCTCAAATTTTGTGCTTTTTACTCGGTTTAATTTCGAACGGGTTCACTCTAAAGCCCATTTAGACATGCACGCTCTAAACCCTAAAAAACGATCGAAAATGATGTTTAATCAGATTTTATGGGATCAAATATTTAATTATGAACTTTTGACCCTAATTATACAGCTTAATCTCAAATTTTGTGCTTTTTACTTGGTTAAAATTCGAACGGGTTCACTCTAAAGCCCATTTAGACATGCAGCTCTGAACCCTAGAAAACGATTGAAAATGATGTTTAATAATATTTTATGGGTTCAACTCTTTAATTATGGGCTTTTGAAACTGATTATACAGATTAATCTCAAATTTTATGCTTTTTACTCGGTTAAAATTCGAACGGGTTCACTCTAAAGGCCATTTAGATATGCATGCTCTGAACCATAAAAAACGATCGAAAATGATGTTTAATCAAATTTTATGGGTTCAAATATTTGATTATTGGCTTTTGAACCTAATTATACAGCTTAATCTCAAATTTTGTGCTTTTTACTCGGTTAAATTTCGAACGGGTTCACTCTAAAGCCCATTTAGACATGCACGCTCTAAACCCTAAAAACGATCGAAAATGATGTTTAATCAAATTTTATGGGATCAAATATTTAATTATGAACTTTTGACCCTAATTATACAGCTTAATCTCAAATTTTCTGCTTTTTACTTGGTTAAAATTCGAACGGGTTCATTCTAAAGCCCATTTAAACATGCACGCTCTGAACCCTACAAAACAATCGAAAATGATGTTTATTCAAATTTTATGGGTTCAACTATTTAATTATGAACTTTTGACCCTATTTATACAGCTTAATCTCAAATTTGGAGCTTTTTACTCGATTAAAATTCGAACGGGTTCACTCTAAAGCCCATTTAGACATGCACGCTCTAAACCCTAAAAAAGATCGAAAATGATGTTTAATCAAATTTTATGGGCTCAAAAATTTAATTATGGGCTTTTGACCCTAATTATACATTTTAATCTCAAATTTTGAGCTTTTTACTCGGTTAAAATTCGAACGGGTTCACTCTAAAGCCCATTTAGACATGCAAGCTCTGAACCCTAAAAAATGATCGAAAATGATATTTTATCAAATTTTAGGGGTTCAAATATTTGATTATTAGCTTTTGAACCTAATTATACAGCTTAATCTCAAATTTTGTGCTTTTTACTCGGTTAAATTTCGAACGGGTTCACTCTAAAGCCCATTTAGACATGCAAGCTCTGAACCCTAAAAAACGATCGAAAATGATGTTTAATCAAATTTTATGGGTTCAAATATTTGATTATTGGCTTTTGAACCTAATTATACAGCTTAATCTCAAATTTTGTGCTTTTTACTCGGTTAAATTTCGAACGGGTTCACTCTAAAGCCCATCTAGACATGCACGCTCTAAACCCTAAAAAACGATCGAAAATGATGTTTAATCAAATTTCATGGGTTCAAATATTTGATTATTAGCTTTTGAACCTAATTGTATAGCTTAATCTCAAATTTTGTGCTTTTTACTCGGTTAAATTTCGAACAGGTTCACTCTAAAGCCCATTCAGACATGCAAGCTCTGAACCCTAAAAAACGATCGAAAATGATATTTAATAAAATTTTATGGGTTCAAATATTTTATTATTGGCTTTTGAACCTAATTATACAGCTTAATCTCAAATTTTGTGCTTTTCACTCGGTTAAAATTCGAACGGGTTCACTCTAAAGCCCATTTAGACATGCACGCTCTAAACCCTAAAAAACGATAGAAAATAATGTTTTATCAAATTTTATGGGTTCAAATATTTGATTATTAGCTTTTGAACCTAATTATACAGCTTAATCTCAAATTTTGTGCTTTTTACTCGGTTAAAATTCGAACGGGTTCATTCTAAAGCCCATTTACACATGCACGCTCTGAACCCTACAAAACAATCGAAAATGATGTTTATTCAAATTTTATGGGTTCAACTATTTAATTATGGGCTTTTGAACCTAATTATACAACTTAATCTCAAATTTGGAGCTTTTTACTCGGTTAAAATTTGAACGGGTTCACTCTAAAGCCCATTCAGACATGCAAGCTCTAAACCCTAAAAACCGATCGAAAATGATGTTTAATCACATTTTATGGGCTCAAAAATTTAATTATTGGCTTTTGACCCTAATTATACAGCTTAATCTCAAATTTTGTGCTTTTTACTCGGTTAAAATTCGAACGGGTTCACTCTAAAGCCCATTTAGACATGCACGCTCTAAACCCTAAAAAACGATAGAAAATAATGTTTTATCAAATTTTATGGGATCAAATATTTAATTATGAACTTTTGACCCTAATTATATAGCTTAATCTCAAATTTTCTGCTTTTTACTTGGTTAAAATTCGAACGGGTTCATTCTAAAGCCCATTTACACAAGCACGCTCCGAACCCTACAAAACGATCGAAAATGATGTTTATTCAAATTTTATGGGTTCAACTATTTAATTATGAACATTTGACCCTAATTATACAGCTTAATCTTAAATTTGGAGCTTTTTACTCGATTAAAATTCGAACGGGTTCACTCTAAAGCCCATTTAGACATGCACGCTCTAAACCCTAAAAAAGATCGAAAATGATGTTTAATCAAATTTTATGGGCTCAAAAATTTAATTATGGGCTTTTGACCCTAATTATACATGTTAATCTCAAATTTTGAGCTTTTTACTCGGTTAAAATTCGAACGGGTTCACTCTAAAGCCCATTTAGACATGCAAGCTCTGAACCCTAAAAAATGATCGAAAATGATATTTTATCAAATTTTAGGGGTTCAAATATTTGATTATTAGCTTTTGAACCTAATTATACAGCTTAATCTCAAATTTTGTGCTTTTTACTCGGTTAAATTTCGAACGGGTTCACTCTAAAGCCCATTTAGACATGCACGCTCTAAACCCTAAAAAACGATCGAAAATGATGTTTAATCAAATTTTATGGGTTCAAATATTTGATTATTGGCTTTTGACCCTAATTATACAGCTTAATCTCAAATTTTGTGCTTTTTACTCGGTTAAATTTCGAACGGGTTCACTCTAAAGCCCATTCAGACATGCAAGCTCTGAACCCTAAAAAACGATCGAAAATGATATTTAATCAAATTTTATGGGTTCAAATATTTGATTATTGGCTTTTGAACCTAATTATACAGCTTAATCTCAAATTTTATGCTTTTTACTCGGTTAAAATTCGAACGGGTTCACTCTAAAGGCCATTTAGATATGCATGCTGTGAACCATAAAAAAGATCGAAAATGATGTTTAATCAGATTTTATGGGATCAAATATTTAATTATGAACTTTTGACACTAATTATACAGCTTAATCTCAAATTTTGTGCTTTTTACTTGGTTAAAATTCGAACGGGTTCACTCTAAAGCCCATTTAGACATGCAGCTCTGAACCCTAGAAAACGATTGAAAATGATGTTTAATCAAATTTTATGGGTTCAACTCTTTAATTATGGGCTTTTGAAACTGATTATACAGATTAATCTCAAATTTTATGCTTTTTACTCGGTTAAATTTCGAACGGGTTCACTCTAAAGCCCATTCAGACATGCAAGCTCTGAACCCTAAAAACGATCGAAAATGATGTTTAAATCAGATTTTATGGGATCAAATATTTAATTATGAACTCTTAACCCTAATTATACAGCTTAATCTCAAATTTTGTGCTTTTTACTCGGTTAAAATTCGAACGGGTTCACTCTAAAGCCCATTTAGACATGCACGCTCTAAACCCTAAAAAACGATAGAAAATAATGTTTTATCAAATTTTATGGGTTCAAATATTTGATTATTAGCTTTTGAACCTAATTATACAGCTTAATCTCAAATTTTGTGCTTTTTACTCGGTTAAAATTCGAACGGGTTCACTCTAAAGCCCATTTAGACATGCACGCTCTAAACCCTAAAAAAGATCGAAAATGATGTTTAATCAAATTTTATGGGCTCAAAAATTTAATTATGGGCTTTTGACCCTAATTATACATTTTAATCTCAAATTTTGAGCTTTTTACTCGGTTAAAATTCGAACGGGTTCACTCTAAAGCCCATTTAGACATGCAAGCTCTGAACCCTAAAAAATGATCGAAAATGATATTTTATCAAATTTTAGGGGTTAAAATATTTGATTATTAGCTTTTGAACCTAATTATACAGCTTAATCTCAAATTTTGTGCTTTTTACTCGGTTAAAATTCGAACGGGTTCATTCTAAAGCCCATTTACACATGCACGCTCTGAACCCTTTAAAACGATCGAAAATGATGTTTATTCAAATTTTATGGGTTCAACTATTTAATTATAGGCTTTTGAACCTAATTATACAACTTAATCTCAAATTTGGTGCTTTTTACTCGGTTAAAATTTGAACGGGTTCACTTTAAAGCCCATTTAGACATGTACGCTCTAAACCCTAAAAACCGATCGAAAATGATGTTTAATCACATTTTATGGGCTCAAAAATTTAATTATGGAGTTTTGACACTAATTATACAGCTTAATCTCAAATTTTGAGCTTTTTACTCGGTTAAAATTCGAACGGGTTCACTCTAAAGCCCATTTAGACATCCAAGCTCTAAACCCTAAAAACAATCGAAAATGATATTTTATCAAATTTTATGGGTTCAAATTTTTGATTATTAGCTTTTGAACCTAATTATACAGCTTAATCTCAAATTTTGTGCTTTTTACTCGGTTTAATTTCGAACGGGTTCACTCTAAAGCCCATTTAGACATGCACGCTCTAAACCCTAAAAAACGATCGAAAATGATGTTTAATCAGATTTTATGGGATTAAATATTTAATTATGAACTTTTGACCCTAATTATACAACTTAATCTCAAATTTTGTGCTTTTTACTTGGTTAAAATTCGAACGGGTTCACTCTAAAGCCCATTTAGACATGCAGCTCTGAACCCTAGAAAACGATTGAAAATGATGTTTAATCAAATTTTATGGGTTCAACTCTTTAATTATGGGCTTTTGAAACTGATTATACAGATTAATCTCAAATTTTATGCTTTTTACTCGGTTAAAATTCGAACGGGTTCACTCTAAAGGCCATTTAGATATGCATGCTCTGAACCATAAAAACGATCGAAAATGATGTTTAATCAAATTTTATGGGCTCAAAAATTTGATTATTGGCTTTTGAACCTAATTATACTGTTTAATCTCAAATTTTGTGCTTTTTACTCGGTTAAAATTCGAACGGGTTCACTCTAAAGCCCATTTAGACATGCACGCTCTAAACCCTAAAAAACAATAGAAAATAATGTTTTATCAAATTTCATGGGTTCAAATATTTGATTATTAGCTTTTGAACCTAATTATACAGCTTAATCTCAAATTTTGTGCTTTTTACTCGGTTAAATTTCGAACGGGTTCACTCTAAAGCCCATTCAGACATGCAAGCTCTGAACCCTAAAAAATGATCGAAAATGATATTTTATCAAATTTTATGGGTTCAAATTTTTGATTATTAGCTTTTGAACCTAATTATACAGCTTAATCTCAAATTTTGTGCTTTTTACTCGGTTTAATTTCGAACGGGTTCACTCTAAAGCCCATTTAGACATGCACGCTCTAAACCCTAAAAAACGATCGAAAATGATGTTTAATCAGATTTTATGGGATTAAATATTTAATTATGAACTTTTGACCCTAATTATACAACTTAATCTCAAATTTTGTGCTTTTTACTTGGTTAAAATTCGAACGGGTTCACTCTAAAGCCCATTTAGACATGCAGCTCTGAACCCTAGAAAACGATTGAAAATGATGTTTAATCAAATTTTATGGGTTCAACTCTTTAATTATGGGCTTTTGAAACTGATTATACAGATTAATCTCAAATTTTATGCTTTTTACTCGGTTAAAATTCGAACGGGTTCACTCTAAAGGCCATTTAGATATGCATGCTCTGAACCATAAAAACGATCGAAAATGATGTTTAATCAAATTTTATGGGCTCAAAAATTTGATTATTGGCTTTTGAACCTAATTATACAGTTTAATCTCAAATTTTGTGCTTTTTACTCGGTTAAAATTCGAACGGGTTCACTCTAAAGCCCATTTAGACATGCACGCTCTAAACCCTAAAAAACAATAGAAAATAATGTTTTATCAAATTTCATGGGTTCAAATATTTGATTATTAGCTTTTGAACCTAATTATACAGCTTAATCTCAAATTTTGTGCTTTTTACTCGGTTAAATTTCGAACGGGTTCACTCTAAAGCCCATTCAGACATGCAAGCTCTGAACCCTAAAAAATGATCGAAAATGATATTTTATCAAATTTTAGGGGTTAAAATATTTGATTATTAGCTTTTGAACCTAATTATACAGCTTAATCTCAAATTTTGTGCTTTTTACTCGATTAAAATATGAACGGGTTCACTCTAAAGCCCTTTCAGACATGCAAGCTCTGAACCCTAAAAAACTATCGAAAATGATGTTTAATCAAATTTTATGGGATCAAATATTTAATTATGAGCTTTTGAACCTAATTATACAGCTTAATCTCAAATTTTGTACTTTTTACTAGGTTAAATTTCGAACGGGTTCACTCTAAAGCCCATTTAGACATGCACGCTCTAAACCCTAAAAACGATCGAAAATGATGTTTAATCAAATTTTATGGGATCAAATATTTAATTATGAACTTTTGACCCTAATTATACAGCTTAATCTAAAATTTTCTGCTTTTTACTTGGTTAAAATTCGAACGGGTTCATTCTAAAGCCCGTTTAAACATGCACGCTCTGAACCCTACAAAACAATCGAAAATGATGTTTATTCAAATTTTATGGGTTCAACTATTTAATTATGAACTTTTGACCCTAATTATATAACTTAATCTCAAATTTGGAGCTTTTTACTCGATTAAAATTCGAACGGGTTCACTCTAAAGCCCATTTAGACATGCACGCTCTCAACCCTAAAAAAGATCGAAAATGATGTTTAATCAAATTTTATGGGCTCAAAAATTTAATTATGGGCTTTTGACCCTAATTATACATTTTAATCTCAAATTTTGAGCTTTTTACTCGGTTAAAATTCGAACGGGTTCACTCTAAAGCCCATTTAGACATGCAAGCTCTGAACCCTAAAAAATGATCGAAAATGATATTTTATCAAATTTTAGGGGTTCAAATATTTCATTATTAGCTTTTGAACCTAATTATACAGCTTAATCTCAAATTTTGTGCTTTTTACTCGGTTAAATTTCGAACGGGTTCACTCTAAAGCCCATTTAGACATGCAAGCTCTGAACCCTAAAAAACGATCGAAAATGATGTTTAATCAGATTTTATGGGATCAAATATTTAATTATGAACTTTTGACACTAATTATACAGCTTAATCTCAAATTTTGTGCTTTTTACTTGGTTAAAATTCGAACGGGTTCACTCTAAAGCCCATTTAGACATGCAGCTCTGAACCCTAGAAAACGATTGAAAATGATGTTTAATCAAATTTTATGGGTTCAACTCTTTAATTATGGGCTTTTGAAACTGATTATACAGATTAATCTCAAATTTTATGCTTTTTACTCGGTTAAATTTCGAACGGGTTCACTCTAAAGCCCATTCAGACATGCAAGCTCTGAACCCTAAAAACGATCGAAAATGATGTTTAAATCAGATTTTATGGGATCAAATATTTAATTATGAACTCTTAACCCTAATTATACAGCTTAATCTCAAATTTTGTGCTTTTTACTCGGTTAAAATTCGAACGGGTTCACTCTAAAGCCCATTTAGACATGCACGCTCTAAACCCTAAAAAACGATAGAAAATAATGTTTTATCAAATTTTATGGGTTCAAATATTTGATTATTAGGTTTTTAACCTAATTATACAGCTTAATCTCAAATTTTGTGCTTTTTACTCGGTTAAAATTCGAACGGGTTCATTCTAAAGCCCATTTACACATGCACGCTCTGAACCCTACAAAACAATCGAAAATGATGTTTATTCAAATTTTATGGGTTCAACTATTTAATTATGGGCTTTTGAACCTAATTATACAACTTAATCTCAAATTTGGAGCTTTTTACTCGGTTAAAATTTGAACGGGTTCACTCTAAAGCCCATTCAGACATGCAAGCTCTAAACCCTAAAAACCGATCGAAAATGATGTTTAATCACATTTTATGGGCTCAAAAATTTAATTATGGACTTTTGACCCTAATTATACAGCTTAATCTCAAATTTTGTGCTTTTTACTCGGTTAAAATTCGAACGGGTTCACTCTAAAGCCCATTTAGACATGCACGCTCTAAACCCTAAAAAACGATAGAAAATAATGTTTTATCAAATTTTATGGGATCAAATATTTAATTATGAACTTTTGACCCTAATTATATAGCTTAATCTCAAATTTTCTGCTTTTTACTTGGTTAAAATTCGAACGGGTTCATTCTAAAGCCCATTTACACATGCACGCTCCGAACCCTACAAAACGATCGAAAATGATGTTTATTCAAATTTTATGGGTTCAACTATTTAATTATGAACTTTTGACCCTAATTATACAGCTTAATCTTAAATTTGGAGCTTTTTACTCGATTAAAATTCGAACGGGTTCACTCTAAAGCCCATTTAGACATGTACGCTCTAAACCCTAAAAAAGATCGAAAATGATGTTTAATCAAATTTTATGGGCTCAAAAATTTAATTATGGGCTTTTGACCCTAATTATACATTTTAATCTCAAATTTTGAGGTTTAATCAAATTTTTGATTATTAGCTTTTGAACCTAATTATACAGCTTAATCTCAAATTTTGTGCTTTTTACTCGGTTTAATTTCGAACGGGTTCACTCTAAAGCCCATTTAGACATGCACGCTCTAAACCCTAAAAAACGATCGAAAATGATGTTTAATCAGATTTTATGGGATTAAATATTTAATTATGAACTTTTGACCCTAATTATACAACTTAATCTCAAATTTTGTGCTTTTTACTTGGTTAAAATTCGAACGGGTTCACTCTAAAGCCCATTTAGACATGCAGCTCTGAACCCTAGAAAACGATTGAAAATGATGTTTAATCAAATTTTATGGGTTCAACTCTTTAATTATGGACTTTTGAAACTGATTATACAGATTAATCTCAAATTTTATGCTTTTTACTCGGTTAAAATTCGAACGGGTTCACTCTAAAGGCCATTTAGATATGCATGCTCTGAACCATAAAAACGATCGAAAATGATGTTTAATCAAATTTTATGGGTTCAAATATTTGATTATTGGCTTTTGAACCTAATTATACAGCTTAATCTCAAATTTTGTGCTTTTTACTTGGTTAAAATTCGAACGGGTTCACTCTAAAGCCCATTTAGACATGCAGCTCTGAACCCTAGAAAACGATTAAAAATGATGTTTAATCAAATTTTATGGGTTCAACTCTTTAATTATGGGCTTTTGAAACTGATTATACAGATTAATCTCAAATTTTATGCTTTTTACTCGGTTAAATTTCGAACGGGTTCACTCTAAAGCCCATTCAGACATGCAAGCTCTGAACCCTAAAAACGATCGAAAATGATGTTTAAATCAGATTTTATGGGATCAAATATTTAATTATGAACTCTTAACCCTAATTATACAGCTTAATCTCAAATTTTGTGCTTTTTACTCGGTTAAAATTCGAACGGGTTCACTCTAAAGCCCATTTAGACATGCACGCTCTAAACCCTAAAAAAGATCGAAAATGATGTTTAATCAAATTTTATGGGCTCAAAAATTTAATTATGGGCTTTTGACCCTAATTATACATTTTAATCTCAAATTTTGAGCTTTTTACTCGGTTAAAATTCGAACGGGTTCACTCTAAAGCCCATTTAGACATGCAAGCTCTGAACCCTAAAAAATGATCGAAAATGATATTTTATCAAATTTTAGGGGTTAAAATATTTGATTATTAGCTTTTGAACCTAATTATACAGCTTAATCGCAAATTTTGTGCTTTTTACTCGGTTAAAATTCGAACGGGTTCATTCTAAAGCCCATTTACACATGCACGCTCTGAACCCTTCAAAACGATCGAAAATGATGTTTATTCAAATTTTATGGGTTCAACTATTTAATTATGGGCTTTTGAACCTAATTATACAACTTAATCTCAAATTTGGAGCTTTTTACTCGGTTAAAATTTGAACGGGTTCACTCTAAAGCCCATTTAGACATGCACGCTCTAAACCCTAAAAACCGATCGAAAATGATGTTTAATCAGATTTTATGGGCTCAAAAATTTAATTATGGAGTTTTGACACTAATTATACAGCTTAATCTCAAATTTTGAGCTTTTTACTCGGTTAAAATTCGAACGGGTTCACTCTAAAGCCCATTTAGACATCCAAGCTCTAAACCCTAAAAACGATCGAAAATGATATTTTATCAAATTTTATGGGTTCAAATTTTTGATTATTAGCTTTTGAACCTAATTATACAGCTTAATCTCAAATTTTGTGCTTTTTACTCGGTTTAATTTCGAACGGGTTCACTCTAAAGCCCATTTAGACATGCACGCTCTAAACCCTAAAAAACGATCGAAAATGATGTTTAATCAGATTTTATGGGATCAAATATTTAATTATGAACTTTTGACCCTAATTATACAGCTTAATCTCAAATTTTGTGCTTTTTACTTGGTTAAAATTCGAACGGGTTCACTCTAAAGCCCATTTAGACATGCAGCTCTGAACCCTAGAAAACGATTGAAAATGATGTTTAATCAAATTTTATGGGTTCAACTCTTTAATTATGGGCTTTTGAAACTGATTATACAGATTAATCTCAAATTTTATGCTTTTTACTCGGTTAAAATTCGAACGGGTTCACTCTAAAGGCCATTTAGATATGCATGCTCTGAACCATAAAAACGATCGAAAATGATGTTTAATCAAATTTTATGGGCTCAAAAATTTGATTATTGGCTTTTGAACCTAATTATACAGCTTAATCTCAAATTTTGTGCTTTTTACTCGGTTAAAATTCGAACGGGTTCACTCTAAAGCCCATTTAGAAGAGCAAGCTCTGAACCCTAAAAAACGATCGAAAATGATGTTTAATCAAATTTTATGGGTTCAAATATTTGATTATTGGCTTTTGAACCTAATTATACAGCTTAATCTCAAATTTTGTGCTTTTTACTCGGTTAAAATTCGAACGGGTTCACTCTAAAGCCCATTTAGACATGCACGCTCTAAACCCTAAAAAAGATCGAAAATGATGTTTAATCAAATTTTATGGGCTCAAAAATTTAATTATGGGCTTTTGACCCTAATTATACATTTTAATCTCAAATTTTGAGCTTTTTACTCGGTTAAAATTCGAACGGGTTCACTCTAAAGCCCATTTAGACATGCAAGCTCTGAACCCTAAAAAATGATCGAAAATGATATTTTATCAAATTTTAGGGGTTAAAATATTTGATTATTAGCTTTTGAACCTAATTATACAGCTTAATCTCAAATTTTGTGCTTTTTACTCGGTTAAAATTCGAACGGGTTCATTCTAAAGCCCATTTACACATGCACGCTCCGAACCCTACAAAACGATCGAAAATGATGTTTATTCAAATTTTATGGGTTCAACTATTTAATTATGAACTTTTGACCCTAATTATACAGCTTAATCTTAAATTTGGAGCTTTTTACTCGATTAAAATTCGAACGGGTTCACTCTAAAGCCCATTTAGACATGTACGCTCTAAACCCTAAAAAAGATCGAAAATGATGTTTAATCAAATTTTATGGGCTCAAAAATTTAATTATGGGCTTTTGACCCTAATTATACATTTTAATCTCAAATTTTGAGGTTTTTACTCGGTTAAATTTCGAACGGGTTCACTCTAAAGCCCATTTAGACATGCAAGCTCTGAACCCTAAAAAACGATCGAAAATGATGTTTAATCAAATTTTATGGGCTCAAAAATTTAATTATGGACTTTTGACCCTAATTATACAGCTTAATCTCAAATTTTGAGCTTTTTACTCGGTTAAAATTCGAACGGGTTCACTCTAAAGCCCATTTAGACATGCACGCTCTAAACCCTAAAAAAGATCGAAAATGATGTTTAATCAAATTTTATGGGCTCAAAAATTTAATTATGGGCTTTTGACCCTAATTATACATTTTAATCTCAAATTTTGAGGTTTTTACTCGGTTAAATTTCGAACGGGTTCACTCTAAAGCCCATTTAGACATGCAAGCTCTGAACCCTAAAAAACGATCGAAAATGATATTTAATCAAATTTTATGGGTTCAAATATTTGATTATTGGCTTTTGAACCTAATTATACAGCTTAATCTCAAATTTTGTGCTTTCTACTCGGTTAAAATTCGAACGGGTTCACTCTAAAGCCCATTTAGACATGCACGCTCTAAACCCTAAAAATCGATAGAAAATAATGTTTTATCAAATTTTATGGGTTCAAATATTTGATTATTAGCTTTTGAACCTAATTATACAGCTTAATCTCAAATTTTGTGCTTTTTACTCGGTTAAAATTCGAACGGGTTCACTCTAAAGCCCATTTAGACATGCACGCTCTAAACCCTAAAAAAGATCGAAAATGATGTTTAATCAAATTTTATGGGATCAAAAATTTAATTATGGGCTTTTGACCCTAATTATACATTTTAATCTCAAATTTTGAGCTTTTAACTCGGTTAAAATTCGAACGGGTTCACTCTAAAGCCCATTTAGACATGCAAGCTCTGAACCCTAAAAAACGATCGAAAATGATGTTTAATCAAATTTATGGGTTCAAATATTTGATTATTGGCTTTTGAACATTATTATACAGCTTAATCTAAAATTTTCTGCTTTTTACTTGGTTAAAATTCGAACGGGTTCATTCTAAAGCCCATTTAAACATGCACGCTCCGAACCCTACAAAACGATCGAAAATGATGTTTATTCAAATTTTATGTGTTCAACTATTTAATTATGAACTTTTGACCCTAATTATACAGCTTAATCTTAAATTTGGAGCTTTTTACTCGATTAAAATTCGAACGGGTTCACTCTAAAGCCCATTTAGACATGCACGCTCTAAACCCTAAAAAAGATCGAAAATGATGTTTAATCAAATTTTATGGGCTCAAAAATTTAATTATGGGCTTTTGACCCTAATTATACATTTTAATCTCAAATTTTTAGCTTTTTACTCGGTTAAAATTCGTACGGGTTCACTCTAAAGCCCATTTAGACATGCAAGCTCTGAACCCTAAAAAATGATCGAAAAAGATATTTTATCAAATTTTAGGGGTTCAAATATTTGATTATTAGCTTTTGAACCTAATTATACAGCTTAATCTCAAATTTTGTGCTTTTTACTCGGTTAAATTTCGAACGGGTTCACTCTAAAGCCAATTTAGACATGCACGCTCTAAACCCTAAAAAACGATCGAAAATGATGTTTAATCAAATTTCATGGGTTCAAATATTTGATTATTAGCTTTTGAACCTAATTATACATCTTAATCTAAAATTTTGTGTTTTTTACTCGGTTAAATTTCGAACAGGTTCACTCTAAAGCCCATTCAGACATGCAAGCTCTAACCCTAAAAAACGATCGAAAATGATATTTAATCAAATTTTATGGGTTCAAATATTTGATTATTGGCTTTTGAACCTAATTATACAGCTTAATCTCAAATTTTGTGCTTTTTACTCGGTTAAAATTCGAACGGGTTCACTCTAAAGCCCATTTAGACATGCACGCTCTAAACCCTAAAAAACGATAGAAAATAATGTTTTATTAAATTTTATGGGTTCAAATATTTGATTATTAGCTTTTGAACCTAATTATACAGCTTAATCTCAAATTTTGTGCTTTTTACTCGGTTAAAATTCGAACGGGTTCATTCTAAAGCCCATTTACACATGCACGCTCCGAACCCTACAAAACGATCGAAAATGATGTTTATTCAAATTTTATGGGTTCAACTATTTAATTATGAACTTTTGACCCTAATTATACGGCTTAATCTTAAATTTGGAGCTTTTTACTCGATTAAAATTCGAACGGGTTCACTCTAAAGCCCATTTAGACATGTACGCTCTAAACCCTAAAAAAGATCGAAAATGATGTTTAATCAAATTTTATGGGCTCAAAAATTTAATTATGGGCTTTTGACCCTAATTATACATTTTAATCTCAAATTTTGAGGTTTTTACTCGGTTAAATTTCGAACGGGTTCACTCTAAAGCCCATTTAGACATGCAAGCTCTGAACCCTAAAAAACGATCGAAAATGATATTTAATCAAATTTTATGGGTTCAAATATTTGATTATTGGCTTTTGAACCTAATTATACAGCTTAATCTCAAATTTTGTGCTTTTTACTCGGTTAAAATTCGAACGGGTTCACTCTAAAGCCCATTTAGACATGCACGCTCTAAACCCTAAAAATCGATAGAAAATAATGTTTTATCAAATTTTATGGGTTCAAATATTTGATTATTAGCTTTTGAACCTAATTATACAGCTTAATCTCAAATTTTGTGCTTTTTACTCGGTTAAATTTCGAACGGGTTCACTCTAAAGCCCATTTAGACATGCAAGCTCTGAACCCTAAAAAACGATCGAAAATGATGTTTAATCAAATTTTATGGGTTCAAATATTTGATTATTGGCTTTTGAACATTATTATACAGCTTAATCTAAAATTTTCTGCTTTTTACTTGGTTAAAATTCGAACGGGTTCATTCTAAAGCCCATTTAAACATGCACGCTCCGAACCCTACAAAACGATCGAAAATGATGTTTATTCAAATTTTATGTGTTCAACTATTTAATTATGAACTTTTGACCCTAATTATACAGCTTAATCTTAAATTTGGAGCTTTTTACTCGATTAAAATTCGAACGGGTTCACTCTAAAGCCCATTTAGACATGCACGCTCTAAACCCTAAAAAAGATCGAAAATGATGTTTAATCAAATTTTATGGGCTCAAAAATTTAAGTATGGGCTTTTGACCCTAATTATACATTTTAATCTCAAATTTTGAGCTTTTTACTCGGTTAAATTTCGAACGGGTTCACTCTAAAGCCCATTTAGACATGCACGCTCTAAACCCTAAAAAAGATCGAAAATGATGTTTAATCAAATTTTATGGGCTCAAAAATTTAATTATGGGCTTTTGACCCTAATTATACATTTTAATCTCAAATTTTGAGCTTTTTACTCGGTTAAAATTCGTACGGGTTCACTCTAAAGCCCATTTAGACATGCAAGCTCTGAACCCTAAAAAATGATCGAAAATGATATTTTATCAAATTTTAGGGGTTCAAATATTTGATTATTAGCTTTTGAACCTAATTATACAGCTTAATCTCAAATTTTGTGCTTTTTACTCGGTTAAATTTCGAACGGGTTCACTCTAAAGCCCATTTAGACATGCACGCTCTAAACCCTAAAAAACGATCGAAAATGATGTTTAATCAAATTTCATGGGTTCAAATATTTGATTATTAGCTTTTGAACCTAATTATACATCTTAATCTCAAATTTTGTGCTTTTTACTCTGTTAAATTTCGAACAGGTTCACTCTAAAGCCCATTCAGACATGCAAGCTCTAAACCCTAAAAAACGATCGAAAATGATATTTAATCAAATTTTATGGGTTCAAATATTTGATTATTGGCTTTTGAACCTAATTATACAGCTTAATCTCAAATTTTGTGCTTTTTACTCGGTTAAAATTCGAACGGGTTCACTCTAAAGCCCATTTAGACATGCACGCTCTAAACCCTAAAAAACGATAGAAAATAATGTTTTATCAAATTTTATGGGTTCAAATATTTGATTATTAGCTTTTGAACCTAATTATACAGCTTAATCTCAAATTTTGTGCTTTTTACTCGGTTAAAATTCGAACGGGTTCATTCTAAAGCCCGTTTACACATGCACGCTCCGAACCCTACAAAACGATCGAAAATGATGTTTATTCAAATTTTATGGGTTCAACTATTTAATTATGAACTTTTGACCCTAATTATACAGCTTAATCTTAAATTTGGAGCTTTTTACTCGATTAAAATTCGAACGGGTTCACTCTAAAGCCCATTTAGACATGCACGCTCTAAACCCTAAAAAAGATCGAAAATGATGTTTAATTAAATTTTATGGGCTCAAAAATTTAATTATGGGCTTTTGACCCTAATTATACATTTTAATCTCAAATTTTGAGCTTTTTACTCGGTTAAATTTCGAACGGGTTCACTCTAAAGCCCATTTAGACATGCAAGCTCTGAACCCTAAAAAACGATCGAAAATGATATTTAATCAAATTTTATGGGTTCAAATATTTGATTATTGGCTTTTGAACCTAATTATACAGCTTAATCTCAAATTTTGTGCTTTTTACTCGGTTAAATTTCGAACGGGTTCACTCTAAAGCCCATTTAGACATGCAAGCTCTGAACCCTAAAGAACGATCGAAAATGATGTTTAATCAAATTTTATGGGCTCAAAAATTTAAATATGTACTTTTGACCCTAATTATACAGCTTAATCTTAGATTTTGAGCTTTTTACACGATTAAAATATGAACGGGTTCACTCTAAAGCCCTTTCAGACATGCAAGCTCTGAACCCTAAAAAACTATCGAAAATGATGTTTAATCAAATTTTATGGGATCAAATATTTAATTATGAGCTTTTGAACCTAATTATACAGCTTAATCTCAAATTTTGTGCTTTTTACTCGGTTAAATTTCGAACGGGTTCACTCTAAAGCCCATTTAGACATGCACGCTCTAAACCCTAAAAACGATCGAAAATGATGTTTAATCAAATTTTATGGGATCAAATATTTAATTATGAACTTTTGACCCTAATTATACAGCTTAATCTAAAATTTTCTGCTTTTTACTCGGTTAAAATTCGAACGGGTTCATTCTAAAGCCCATTTAAACATGCACGCTCTGAACCCTACAAAACAATCGAAAATGATGTTTATTCAAATTTTATGGGTTCAACTATTTAATTATGAACTTTTGACCCTAATTATACAGCTTAATCTCAAATTTGGAGCTTTTTACTCGATTAAAATTTGAACGGGTTCACTCTAAAGCCCATTTAGACATGCACGCTCTAAACCCTAAAAAAGATCGAAAATGATGTTTAATCAAATTTTATGGGCTCAAAAATTTAATTATGGGCTTTTGACCCTAATTATACATTTTAGTCTCAAATTTTGAGCTTTTTACTCGGTTAAAATTCGAACGGGTTCACTCTAAAGCCCATTTAGACATGCAAGCTCTGAACCCTAAAAAATGATCGAAAATGATATTTTATCAAATTTTAGGGGTTCAAATATTTCATTATTAGCTTTTGAACCTAATTATACAGCTTAATCTCAAATTTTGTGCTTTTTACTCGGTTAAATGTCGAACGGGTTCACTCTAAAGCCCATTTAGACATGCAAGCTCTGAACCCCAAAAAACGATCGAAAATGATGTTTAATCAAATTTTATGGGTTCAAATATTTGATTATTGGCTTTTGAACTAATTATACAGCTTAATCTCAAATTTTGTGCTTTTTACTCGGTTAAATTTCGAACGGGTTCACTCTAAAGCCCATTTAGACATGCACGCTCTAAACCCTAAAAAACGATCGAAAATGATGTTCAATCAAATTTCATGGGTTCAAATATTTGATTATTAGCTTTTGAACCTAATTATACAGCTTAATCTCAAATTTTGTGCTTTTTACTCGGTTAAATTTCGAACGGGTTCACTCTAAAGCCCATTCAGACATGCAAGCTCTGAACCCTAAAAAACGATCGAAAATGATATTTAATCAAATTTTATGGGTTCAAATATTTGATTATTGGCTTTTGAACCTAATTATACAGCTTAATCTCAAATTTTGTGCTTTTTACTCGGTTAAAATTCGAACGGGTTCACTCTAAAGCCCATTTAGACAAGCAAGCTCTGAACCCTAAAAAACGATCGAAAATGATGTTTAATCAAATTTTATGGGTTCAAATATTTGATTATTGGCTTTTGAACCTAATTATACAGCTTAATCTCAAATTTTGTGCTTTTTACTCGGTTAAATTTTGAACGGGTTCACTCTAGAGCCCATTTAGACATGCAGCTCTGAACCATAGAAAACGATTGAAAATGATGTTTAATCAAATTTTATGGGTTCAACTCTTTAATTATGGGCTTTTGAAACTGATTATACAGATTAATCTCAAATTTTATGCTTTTTACTCGGTTAAAATTCGAACGGGTTCACTCTAAAGGCCATTTAGATATGCATGCTCTGAACCATAAAAAACGATCGAAAATGATGTTTAATCAAATTTTATGGGCTCAAAAATTTGATTATTGGATTTTGAACCTAATTATACAGCTTAATCTCAAATTTTGTGCTTTTTACTCGGTTAAAATTCGAACGGGTTCACTCTAAAGCCCATTTAGACATGCACGCTCTAAACCCTAAAAAACGATCGAAAATGATGTTTAATCAAATTTCATGGGTTCAAATATTTGATTATTAGCTTTTGAACCTAATTATACAGCTTAATATCAAATTTTGTGCTTTTTACTCGGTTAAATTTCGAACGGGTTCACTCTAAAGCCCATTTAGACATGCAAGCTCTGAACCCTAAAAAACGATCGAAAATGATGTTTAATCAAATTTTATGGGCTCAAAAATTTAAATATGTACTTTTGACCCCAATTATACAGCTTAATCTCAGATTTTGAGCTTTTTACTCGATTAAAATATGAACGGGTTCACTCTAAAGCCCTTTCAGACATGCAAGCTCTGAACCCTAAAAAACTATCGAAAATGATGTTTAATCAAATTTTATGGGATCAAATATTTAATTATGAGCTTTTGAACCTAATTATACAGCTTAATCTCAAATTTTGTGCTTTTTACTCGGTTAAATTTCGAACGGGTTCACTCTAAAGCCCATTTAGACATGCACGCTCTAAACCCTAAAAACGATCGAAAATGATGTTTAATCAAATTTTATGGGATCAAATATTTAATTATGAACTTTTGACCCTAATTATACAGCTTATTCTAAAATTTTCTGCTTTTTACTTGGTTAAAATTCGAACGGGTTCATTCTAAAGCCCATTTAAACATGCACGCTCTGAACCCTACAAAACAATCGAAAATGATGTTTATTCAAATTTTATGGGTTCAACTATTTAATTATGAACTTTTGACCCTAATTATACAGCTTAATCTCAAATTTGGAGCTTTTTACTCGATTAAAATTCGAACGGGTTCACTCTAAAGCCCATTTAGACATGCACGCTCTAAACCCTAAAAAAGATCGAAAATGATGTTTAATCAAATTTTATGGGCTCAAAAATTTAATTATGGGCTTTTGACCCTAATTATACATTTTAATCTCAAATTTTGAGCTTTTTACTCGGTTAAAATTCGAACAGGTTCACTCTAAAGCCCATTTAGACATGCAAGCTCTGAACCCTAAAAAATGATCGAAAATGATATTTTATCAAATTTTAGGGGTTCAAATATTTCATTATTAGCTTTTGAACCTAATTATACAGCTTAATCTCAAATTTTGTGCTTTTTACTCGGTTAAATTTCGAACGGGTTCACTCTAAAGCCCATTTAGACATGCAAGCTCTGAACCCTAAAAAACGATCGAAAATGATGTTTAATCAAATTTTATGGGTTCAAATATTTGATTATTGGCTTTTGAACTAATTATACAGCTTAATCTCAAATTTTGTGCTTTTTACTCGGTTAAATTTCGAACGGGTTCACTCTAAAGCCCATTTAGACATGCACGCTCTAAACCCTAAAAAACGATCGAAAATGATGTTTAATCAAATTTCATGGGTTCAAATATTTGATTATTAGCTTTTGAACCTAATTATACAGCTTAATCTCAAATTTTGTGCTTTTTACTCGGTTAAATTTCGAACGGGTTCACTCTAAAGCCCATTCAGACATGCAAGCTGTGAACCCTAAAAAACGACCGAAAATGATATTTAATCAAATTTTATGGGTTCAAATAATTTGATTATTGGCTTTTGAACCTAATTATACAGCTTAATCTCAAATTTTATGCTTTTTACTCGGTTAAAATTCGAACGGGTTCACTCTAAAGGCCATTTAGATATGCATGCTCTGAACCATAAAAAAGATCGAAAATGATGTTTAATAAGATTTTATGGGATCAAATATTTAATTATGAACTTTTGACCCTAATTATACAGCTTAATCTCAAATTTTGTGCTTTTTACTTGGTTAAAATTCGAACGGGTTCACTCTAAAGCCCATTTAGACATGCAGCTCTGAACCCTAGAAAACGATTGAAAATGATGTTTAATCAAATTTTATGGGTTCAACTCTTTAATTATGGGCTTTTGAAACTGATTATACAGATTAATCTCAAATTTTATGCTTTTTACTCGGTTAAATTTCGAACGGGTTCACTCTAAAGCCTATTCAGACATGCAAGCTCTGAACCCTAAAAACGATCGAAAATGATGTTTAAATCAGATTTTATGGGATCAAATATTTAATTAACTCTTAACCCTAATTATACAGCTTAATATCAAATTTTGTGCTTTTTACTCGGTTAAAATTCGAACGGGTTCACTCTAAAGCCCATTTAGACATGCACGCTCTAAATCCTAAAAAACGATAGAAAATAATGTTTTATCAAATTTTATGGGTTCAAATATTTGATTATTAGCTTTTGAACCTAATTATACAGCTTAATCTCAAATTTTGTGCTTTTTACTCGGTTAAAATTCGAACGGGTTCACTCTAAAGCCCATTTAGACATGCACGCTCTAAACCCTAAAAAAGATCGAAAATGATGTTTAATCAAATTTTATGGGCTCAAAAATTTAATTATGGGCTTTTGACCCTAATTATACATTTTAATCTCAAATTTTGAGCTTTTTACTCGGTTAAAATTCGAACGGGTTCACTCTAAAGCCCATTTAGACATGCAAGCTCTGAACCCTAAAAAATGATCGAAAATGATATTTTATCAAATTTTAGGGGTTAAAATATTTGATTATTAGCTTTTGAACCTAATTATACAGCTTAATCTCAAATTTTGTGCTTTTTACTCGGTTAAAATTCGAACGGGTTCATTCTAAAGCCCATTTACACATGCACGCTCTGAACCCTACAAAACGAACGAAAATGATGTTTATTCAAATTTTATGGGTTCAACTATTTAATTATGGGCTTTTGAACCTAATTATACAACTTAATCTCAAATTTGGAGCATTTTACTCGGTTAAAATTTGAACGGGTTCACTCTAAAGCCCATTTAGACATGCACGCTCTAAACCCTAAAAACCGATCGAAAATGATGTTTAATCACATTTTATGGGCTTAAAAATTTAATTATGGACTTTTGACACTAATTATACAGCTTAATCTCAAATTTTGAGCTTTTTACTCGGTTAAAATTCGAACGGGTTCACTCTAAAGCCCATTTAGACATCCAAGCTCTAAACCCTAAAAACGATCGAAAATGATATTTTATCAAATTTTATGGGTTCAAATTTTTGATTATTAGCTTTTGAACCTAATTATACAGCTTAATCTCAAATTTTGTGCTTTTTACTCGGTTTAATTTCGAACGGGTTCACTCTAAGCCCATTTAGACATGCACACTCTAAACCCTAAAAAACGATCGAAAATGATGTTTAATCAGATTTTATGGGATCAAATATTTAATTATGAACTTTTGACCCTAATTATACAGCTTAATCTCAAATTTTGTGCTTTTTACTTGGTTAAAATTCGAACGGGTTCACTCTAAAGCCCATTTAGACATGCAGCTCTGAACCCTAGAAAACGATTGAAAATGATGTTTAATCAAATTTTATGGGTTCAACTCTTTAATTATGGGCTTTTGAAACTGATTATACAGATTAATCTCAAATTTTATGCTTTTTACTCGGTTAAAATTCGAACGGGTTCACTCTAAAGGCCATTTAGATATGCATGCTCTGAACCATAAAAACGATCGAAAATGATGTTTAATCAAATTTTATGGGCTCAAAAATTTGATTATTGGCTTTTGAACCTAATTATACAGCTTAATCTCAAATTTTGTGCTTTTTACTCGGTTAAAATTCGAACGGGTTCACTCTAAACCCCATTTAGACAAGCAAGCTCTGAACCCTAAAAAACGATCGAAAATGATGTTTAATCAAATTTTATGGGTTCAAATATTTGATTATTGGCTTTTGAACCTAATTATACAGCTTAATCTCAAATTTTGTGCTTTTTACTCGGTTAAATTTTGAACGGGTTCACTCTAGAGCCCATTTAGACATGCAGCTCTGAACCCTAAAAAACGATCAAAAATGATGTTTAATCAAATTTTATGGGTTCAAATATTTGATTATTGGCTTTTGAACCTTATTATACAACTTAATCTCAAATTTTGTGCTTTTTACTCGGTTAAATTTCGAACGGGTTCACTCTAAAGCCCATTTAGACATGCACGCTCTAAACCCTACAAAACGATCGAAAATGATATTTTATCAAATTTTATGGGTTCAAATATTTGATTATTAGCTTTTGAACCTAATTATACAGCTTAATCTCAAATTTTGTGCTTTTTACTCGGTTAAATTTCGAACGGGTTCACTCTAAAGCCCATTTAGACATGCACGCTCTAAACCCTAAAAAACGATCGAAAATGATGTTTAATCAGATTTTATGGGCTCAAAAATTTAATTATGGACTTTTGACCCTAATTATACAGCTTAATCTCAAATTTTGTGCATTTTACTCGGTTAAAATTCGAACGGGTTCACTCTAAAACCCATTTAGACATGCAAGCTCTGAACCATAAAAAACGATCGAAAATGATGTTTAATCAAAGTTTATGGGCTCAAAAATTTAATTATGGACTGTTGACCCTAATTATACAGCTTAATCTCAAATTTTGAGCTTTTTACTCGGTTAAAATTCGAACGGGTTCACTCTAAAGCCCATTTAGACATGCACGCTCTAAACCCTAAAAAACGATCAAAAATGATGTTTAATCAGATTTTATGGGCTCAAAAATTTAATTATGGACTTTTGACCCTAATTATACAGCTTAATCTCAAATTTTGTGCTTTTTACTCGGTTAAAATTCGAACGGGTTCACTCTAAAGCCCATTTAGACATGCAAGCTCTGAACCCTAAAAAACGATCGAAAATGATGTTTGATCAAATTTTATGGGTTCAAATATTTGATTATTGGCTTTTGAACCTAATTATACATCTTAATCTCAAATTTTGTGCTTTTTACTCGGTTAAATTTCGAACGGGTTCACTCTAAAGCCCATTTAGACATGCACGCTCTAAACCCTAAAAAACGATCGAAAATGATGTTTATTCAAATTTTATGGGTTCAATTATTTAATTATGGGCTTTTGAACCTAATTATACAACTTAATCTCAAATTTGGAGCTTTTTACTCGGTTAAAATTCGAACGGGTTCACTCTAAAGCCCATTTAGACATGCACGCTCTAAACCCTAAAAAACAATCGAAAATGATGTTTAATCAAATTTTATGGGCACAAAAATTTAATTATGGACTTTTGACCCTAATTATACAGCTTAATCTCAAATTTTGAGCTTTTTACTCGGTTAAAATTCGAACGGGTTCACTCTAAAGCCCATTTAGACATGCACGCTCTAAACCCTAAAAAACGATCGAAAATGATGTTTAATCAGATTTTATGGGCTCAAAAATTTAATTATGGACTTTTGACCCTAATTATACAGCTTAATCTCAAATTTTGAGCTTTTTACTCGGTTAAAATTCGAACGGGTTCACTCTAAAGCCCATTTAGACATGCAAGCTCTGAACCCTAAAAAACGATCGAAAATGATGTTTAATCAAATTTTATGGGTTCAAATATTTGATTATTGGCTTTTGAACCTTATTATACAGCTTAATCTCGAATTTTGTGCTTTTTACTCGGTTAAATTTCGAACGGGTTCACTCTAAAGCCCAATTAGACATGCACGCTCTAAACCCTAAAAAACGATCGAAAATGATGTTTAATCAAATTTTATGGGATCAAATATTTAATTATGGACTTTTGACCCTAATTATACAGCTTAATCTCAAATTTTGTGCTTTTTACTCGGTTAAATTTCGAACGGGTTCACTCTAAAGCCCATTTAGACATGCAAGCTCTGAACCCTAAAAAACGATCGAAAATGATGTTTAATCAAATTTTATGGGTTCAAATATTTGATTATTGGCTTTTGAACCTTATTATACAGCTTAATCTCAAATTTTGTGCTTTTTACTCGGTTAAATTTCGAACGGGTTCACTCTAAAGCCCATTTAGACATCCAAGCTCTAAACCCTAAAAACGATCGAAAATGATATTTTATCAAATTTTATGGGTTCAAATTTTTGATTATTAGCTTTTGAACCTAATTATACAGCTTAATCTCAAATTTTGTGCTTTTTACTCGGTTTAATTTCGAACGGGTTCACTCTAAGCCCATTTAGACATGCACACTCTAAACCCTAAAAAACGATCGAAAATGATGTTTAATCAGATTTTATGGGATCAAATATTTAATTATGAACTTTTGACCCTAATTATACAGCTTAATCTCAAATTTTGTGCTTTTTACTTGGTTAAAATTCGAACGGGTTCACTCTAAAGCCCATTTAGACATGCAGCTCTGAACCCTAGAAAACGATTGAAAATGATGTTTAATCAAATTTTATGGGTTCAACTCTTTAATTATGGGCTTTTGAAACTGATTATACAAATTAATCTCAAATTTTATGCTTTTTACTCGGTTAAAATTCGAACGGGTTCACTCTAAAGGCCATTTAGATATGCATGCTCTGAACCATAAAAACGATCGAAAATGATGTTTAATCAAATTTTATGGGCTCAAAAATTTGATTATTGGCTTTTGAACCTAATTATACAGCTTAATCTCAAATTTTGTGCTTTTTACTCGGTTAAAATTCGAACGGGTTCACTCTAAACCCCATTTAGACAAGCAAGCTCTGAACCCTAAAAAACGATCGAAAATGATGTTTAATCAAATTTTATGGGTTCAAATATTTGATTATTGGCTTTTGAACCTAATTATACAGCTTAATCTCAAATTTTGTGCTTTTTACTCGGTTAAATTTTGAACGGGTTCACTCTAGAGCCCATTTAGACATGCAGCTCTGAACCCTAAAAAACGATCGAAAATGATGTTTAATCAAATTTTATGGGTTCAAATATTTGATTATTAGCTTTTGAACCTAATTATACAGCTTAATCTCAAATTTTGTGCTTTTTACTCGGTTAAATTTCGAACGGGTTCACTCTAAAGCCATTCAGACATGCAAGCTGTGAACCCTAAAAAACGACCGAAAATGATATTTAATCAAATTTTATGGGTTCAAATAATTTGATTATTGGCTTTTGAACCTAATTATACAGCTTAATCTCAAATTTTATGCTTTTTACTCGGTTAAAATTCGAACGGGTTCACTCTAAAGGCCATTTAGATATGCATGCTCTGAACCATAAAAAAGATCGAAAATGATGTTTAATAAGATTTTATGGGATCAAATATTTAATTATGAACTTTTGACCCTAATTATACAGCTTAATCTCAAATTTTGTGCTTTTTACTTGGTTAAAATTCGAACGGGTTCACTCTAAAGCCCATTTAGACATGCAGCTCTGAACCCTAGAAAACGATTGAAAATGATGTTTAATCAAATTTTATGGGTTCAACTCTTTAATTATGGGCTTTTGAAACTGATTATACAGATTAATCTCAAATTTTATGCTTTTTACTCGGTTAAATTTCGAACGGGTTCACTCTAAAGCCTATTCAGACATGCAAGCTCTGAACCCTAAAAACGATCGAAAATGATGTTTAAATCAGATTTTATGGGATCAAATATTTAATTAACTCTTAACCCTAATTATACAGCTTAATATCAAATTTTGTGCTTTTTACTCGGTTAAAATTCGAACGGGTTCACTCTAAAGCCCATTTAGACATGCACGCTCTAAATCCTAAAAAACGATAGAAAATAATGTTTTATCAAATTTTATGGGTTCAAATATTTGATTATTAGCTTTTGAACCTAATTATACAGCTTAATCTCAAATTTTGTGCTTTTTACTCGGTTAAAATTCGAACGGGTTCACTCTAAAGCCCATTTAGACATGCACGCTCTAAACCCTAAAAAAGATCGAAAATGATGTTTAATCAAATTTTATGGGCTCAAAAATTTAATTATGGGCTTTTGACCCTAATTATACATTTTAATCTCAAATTTTGAGCTTTTTACTCGGTTAAAATTCGAACGGGTTCACTCTAAAGCCCATTTAGACATGCAAGCTCTGAACCCTAAAAAATGATCGAAAATGATATTTTATCAAATTTTAGGGGTTAAAATATTTGATTATTAGCTTTTGAACCTAATTATACAGCTTAATCTCAAATTTTGTGCTTTTTACTCGGTTAAAATTCGAACGGGTTCATTCTAAAGCCCATTTACACATGCACGCTCTGAACCCTACAAAACGAACGAAAATGATGTTTATTCAAATTTTATGGGTTCAACTATTTAATTATGGGCTTTTGAACCTAATTATACAACTTAATCTCAAATTTGGAGCATTTTACTCGGTTAAAATTTGAACGGGTTCACTCTAAAGCCCATTTAGACATGCACGCTCTAAACCCTAAAAACCGATCGAAAATGATGTTTAATCACATTTTATGGGCTTAAAAATTTAATTATGGACTTTTGACACTAATTATACAGCTTAATCTCAAATTTTGAGCTTTTTACTCGGTTAAAATTCGAACGGGTTCACTCTAAAGCCCATTTAGACATCCAAGCTCTAAACCCTAAAAACGATCGAAAATGATATTTTATCAAATTTTATGGGTTCAAATTTTTGATTATTAGCTTTTGAACCTAATTATACAGCTTAATCTCAAATTTTGTGCTTTTTACTCGGTTTAATTTCGAACGGGTTCACTCTAAGCCCATTTAGACATGCACACTCTAAACCCTAAAAAACGATCGAAAATGATGTTTAATCAGATTTTATGGGATCAAATATTTAATTATGAACTTTTGACCCTAATTATACAGCTTAATCTCAAATTTTGTGCTTTTTACTTGGTTAAAATTCGAACGGGTTCACTCTAAAGCCCATTTAGACATGCAGCTCTGAACCCTAGAAAACGATTGAAAATGATGTTTAATCAAATTTTATGGGTTCAACTCTTTAATTATGGGCTTTTGAAACTGATTATACAGATTAATCTCAAATTTTATGCTTTTTACTCGGTTAAAATTCGAACGGGTTCACTCTAAAGGCCATTTAGATATGCATGCTCTGAACCATAAAAACGATCGAAAATGATGTTTAATCAAATTTTATGGGCTCAAAAATTTGATTATTGGCTTTTGAACCTAATTATACAGCTTAATCTCAAATTTTGTGCTTTTTACTCGGTTAAAATTCGAACGGGTTCACTCTAAACCCCATTTAGACAAGCAAGCTCTGAACCCTAAAAAACGATCGAAAATGATGTTTAATCAAATTTTATGGGTTCAAATATTTGATTATTGGCTTTTGAACCTAATTATACAGCTTAATCTCAAATTTTGTGCTTTTTACTCGGTTAAATTTTGAACGGGTTCACTCTAGAGCCCATTTAGACATGCAGCTCTGAACCCTAAAAAACGATCAAAAATGATGTTTAATCAAATTTTATGGGTTCAAATATTTGATTATTGGCTTTTGAACCTTATTATACAACTTAATCTCAAATTTTGTGCTTTTTACTCGGTTAAATTTCGAACGGGTTCACTCTAAAGCCCATTTAGACATGCACGCTCTAAACCCTACAAAACGATCGAAAATGATATTTTATCAAATTTTATGGGTTCAAATATTTGATTATTAGCTTTTGAACCTAATTATACAGCTTAATCTCAAATTTTGTGCTTTTTACTCGGTTAAATTTCGAACGGGTTCACTCTAAAGCCCATTTAGACATGCACGCTCTAAACCCTAAAAAACGATCGAAAATGATGTTTAATCAGATTTTATGGGCTCAAAAATTTAATTATGGACTTTTGACCCTAATTATACAGCTTAATCTCAAATTTTGTGCATTTTACTCGGTTAAAATTCGAACGGGTTCACTCTAAAACCCATTTAGACATGCAAGCTCTGAACCATAAAAAACGATCGAAAATGATGTTTAATCAAAGTTTATGGGCTCAAAAATTTAATTATGGACTGTTGACCCTAATTATACAGCTTAATCTCAAATTTTGAGCTTTTTACTCGGTTAAAATTCGAACGGGTTCACTCTAAAGCCCATTTAGACATGCACGCTCTAAACCCTAAAAAACGATCAAAAATGATGTTTAATCAGATTTTATGGGCTCAAAAATTTAATTATGGACTTTTGACCCTAATTATACAGCTTAATCTCAAATTTTGTGCTTTTTACTCGGTTAAAATTCGAACGGGTTCACTCTAAAGCCCATTTAGACATGCAAGCTCTGAACCCTAAAAAACGATCGAAAATGATGTTTGATCAAATTTTATGGGTTCAAATATTTGATTATTGGCTTTTGAACCTAATTATACATCTTAATCTCAAATTTTGTGCTTTTTACTCGGTTAAATTTCGAACGGGTTCACTCTAAAGCCCATTTAGACATGCACGCTCTAAACCCTAAAAAACGATCGAAAATGATGTTTATTCAAATTTTATGGGTTCAATTATTTAATTATGGGCTTTTGAACCTAATTATACAACTTAATCTCAAATTTGGAGCTTTTTACTCGGTTAAAATTCGAACGGGTTCACTCTAAAGCCCATTTAGACATGCACGCTCTAAACCCTAAAAAACAATCGAAAATGATGTTTAATCAAATTTTATGGGCACAAAAATTTAATTATGGACTTTTGACCCTAATTATACAGCTTAATCTCAAATTTTGAGCTTTTTACTCGGTTAAAATTCGAACGGGTTCACTCTAAAGCCCATTTAGACATGCACGCTCTAAACCCTAAAAAACGATCGAAAATGATGTTTAATCAGATTTTATGGGCTCAAAAATTTAATTATGGACTTTTGACCCTAATTATACAGCTTAATCTCAAATTTTGAGCTTTTTACTCGGTTAAAATTCGAACGGGTTCACTCTAAAGCCCATTTAGACATGCAAGCTCTGAACCCTAAAAAACGATCGAAAATGATGTTTAATCAAATTTTATGGGTTCAAATATTTGATTATTGGCTTTTGAACCTTATTATACAGCTTAATCTCGAATTTTGTGCTTTTTACTCGGTTAAATTTCGAACGGGTTCACTCTAAAGCCCAATTAGACATGCACGCTCTAAACCCTAAAAAACGATCGAAAATGATGTTTAATCAAATTTTATGGGATCAAATATTTAATTATGGACTTTTGACCCTAATTATACAGCTTAATCTCAAATTTTGTGCTTTTTACTCGGTTAAATTTCGAACGGGTTCACTCTAAAGCCCATTTAGACATGCAAGCTCTGAACCCTAAAAAACGATCGAAAATGATGTTTAATCAAATTTTATGGGTTCAAATATTTGATTATTGGCTTTTGAACCTTATTATACAGCTTAATCTCAAATTTTGTGCTTTTTACTCGGTTAAATTTCGAACGGGTTCACTCTAAAGCCCATTTAGACATGCACGCTCTAAACCCTAAAAAACGATCGAAAATGATGTTTATTCAAATTTTATGGGTTCAATTATTTAATTATGGGCTTTTGAACCTAATTATACAACTTAATCTCAAATTTGGAGCTTTTTACTCGGTTAAAATTCGAACGGGTTCACTCTAAAGCCCATTTAGACATGCACGCTCTAAACCCTAAAAAACGATCGAAAATGATGTTTAATCAAATTTTATGGGCACAAAAATTTAATTATGGACTTTTGACCCTAATTATATAGCTTAATCTCAAATTTTGAGCTTTTTACTCGGTTAAAATTCGAACGGGTTCACTCTAAAGCCCATTTAGACATGCACGCTCTAAACCATAAAAAACGATCGAAAATGATGTTTAATCAGATTTTATGGGCTCAAAAATTTAATTATGGACTTTTGACCCTAATTATACAGCTTAATCTCAAATTTTGAGCTTTTTACTCGGTTAAAATTCGAACGGGTTCACTTTAAAGCCCATTTAGACATGCAAGCTCTGAACCCTAAAAAACGATCGAAAATGATGTTTAATCAAATTTTATGGGTTCAAATATTTGATTATTGGCTTTTGAACCTTATTATACAGCTTTATCTCAAATTTTGTGCTTTTTACTCGGTTAAATTTCGAACGGGTTCACTCTAAAGCCCATATAGACATGCACGCTCTAAACCCTACAAAACGATCGAAAATGATATTTTATCAAATTTTATGGGTTCAAATATTTGATTATTAGCTTTTGAACCTAATTATACAGCTTAATCTCAAATTTTGTGCTTTTTACTCGGTTAAATTTCGAACGGGTTCACTCTAAAGCCCATTTAGACATGCACGCTCTAAACCCTAAAAAACGATCGAAAATGATGTTTAATCAGATTTTATGGGCTCAAAAATTTAATTATGGACTTTTGACCCTAATTATACAGCTTAATCTCAAATTTTGTGCATTTTACTCGGTTAAAATTCGAACGGGTTCACTCTAAACCCCATTTAGACATGCAAGCTCTGAACCATAAAAAACGATCGAAAATGATGTTTAATCAAAGTTTATGGGCTCAAAAATTTAATTATGGACTGTTGACCCTAATTATACAGCTTAATCTCAAATTTTGAGCTTTTTACTCGGTTAAAATTCGAACGGGTTCACTCTAAACCCCATTTAGACATGCAAGCTCTGAACCATAAAAAACGATCGAAAATGATGTTTAATCAAAGTTTATGGGCTCAAAAATTTAATTATGGACTTTTGACCCTAATTATACAGCTTAATCTCAAATTTTGAGCTTTTTACTCGGTTAAAATTCGAACGGGTTCACTCTAAAGCCCATTTAGACATGCACGCTCTAAACCATAAAAAACGATCGAAAATGATGTTTAATCAGATTTTATGGGCTCAAAAATTTAATTATGGACTTTTGACCCTAATTATACAGCTTTATCTCAAATTTTGAGCTTTTTACTCGGTTAAAATTCGAACGGGTTCACTCTAAAGCCCATTTAGACATGCAAGCTCTGAACCCTAAAAAACGATCGAAAATGATGTTTGATCAAATTTTATGGGTTCAAATATTTGATTATTGGCTTTTGAACCTAATTATACATCTTAATCTCAAATTTTGTGCTTTTTACTCGGTTAAATTTCGAACGGGTTCACTCTAAAGCCCATTTAGACATGCACGCTCTAAACCCTAAAAAACGATCGAAAATGATGTTTATTCAAATTTTATGGGTTCAATTATTTAATTATGGGCTTTTGAACCTAATTATACAACTTAATCTCAAATTTGGAGCTTTTTACTCGGTTAAAATTCGAACGGGTTCACTCTAAAGCCCATTTAGACATGCACGCTCTAAACCCTAAAAAACAATCGAAAATGATGTTTAATCAAATTTTATGGGCACAAAAATTTAATTATGGACTTTTGACCCTAATTATACAGCTTAATCTCAAATTTTGAGCTTTTTACTCGGTTAAAATTCGAACGGGTTCACTCTAAAGCCCATTTAGACATGCACGCTCTAAACCCTAAAAAACGATCGAAAATGATGTTTAATCAGATTTTATGGGCTCAAAAATTTAATTATGGACTTTTGACCCTAATTATACAGCTTAATCTCAAATTTTGAGCTTTTTACTCGGTTAAAATTCGAACGGGTTCACTCTAAAGCCCATTTAGACATGCAAGCTCTGAACCCTAAAAAACGATCGAAAATGATGTTTAATCAAATTTTATGGGTTCAAATATTTGATTATTGGCTTTTGAACCTTATTATACAGCTTAATCTCGAATTTTGTGCTTTTTACTCGGTTAAATTTCGAACGGGTTCACTCTAAAGCCCAATTAGACATGCACGCTCTAAACCCTAAAAAACGATCGAAAATGATTTTTAATCAAATTTTATGGGATCAAATATTTAATTATGGACTTTTGACCCTAATTATACAGCTTAATCTCAAATTTTGTGCTTTTTACTCGGTTAAATTTCGAACGGGTTCACTCTAAAGCCCATTTAGACATGCAAGCTTTGAACCCTAAAAAACGATCGAAAATGATGTTTAATCAAATTTTATGGGTTCAAATATTTGATTATTGGCTTTTGAACCTTATTATACAGCTTAATCTCAAATTTTGTGCTTTTTACTCGGTTAAATTTCGAACGGGTTCACTCTAAAGCCTATTTAGACATGCACGCTCTAAACCCTACAAAACGATCGAAAATGATATTTTATCAAATTTTATGGGTTCAAATATTTGATTATTAGCTTTTGAACCTAATTATACAGCTTAATCTCAAATTTTGTGCTTTTTACTCGGTTAAATTTCGAACGGGTTCACTCTAAAGCCCATTTAGACATGCACGCTCTAAACCCTAAAAAACGATCGAAAATGATGTTTAATCAGATTTTATGGGCTCAAAAATTTAATTATGGACTTTTGACCCTAATTATACAGCTTAATCTCAAATTTTGTGCTTTTTACTCGGTTAAAATTCGAACGGCTTCACTCTAAACCTCATTTAGACATGCAAGCTCTGAACCATAAAAAATGATCGAAAATGATGTTTAATCAAAGTTTATGGGCTCAAAAATTTAATTATGGACTTTTGACCCTAATTATACAGCTTAATCTCAAATTTTGAGCTTTTTACTCGGTTAAAATTCGAACGGGTTCACTCTAAAGCCCATTTAGACATGCACGCTCTAAACCCTAAAAAACGATCAAAAATGATGTTTAATCAGATTTTATGGGCTCAAAAATTTAATTATGGACTTTTGACCCTAATTATACAGCTTAATCTCAAATTTTGTGCTTTTTACTCGGTTAAAATTCGAACGGGTTCACTCTAAAGCCCATTTAGACATGCAAGCTCTGAACCCTAAAAAACGATCGAAAACGATGTTTGATCAAATTTTATGGGTTCAAATATTTGATTATTGGCTTTTGAACCTAATTATACATCTTAATCTCAAATTTTGTGCTTTTTACTCGGTTAAATTTCGAACGGGTTCACTCTAAAGCCCATTTAGACATGCACGCTCTAAACCCTAAAAAACGATCGAAAATGATGTTTATTCAAATTTTATGGGTTCAATTATTTAATTATGGGCTTTTGAACCTAATTATACAACTTAATCTCAAATTTGGAGCTTTTTACTCGGTTAAAATTCGAACGGGTTCACTCTAAAGCCCATTTAGACATGCACGCTCTAAACCCTAAAAAACAATCGAAAATGATGTTTAATCAAATTTTATGGGCACAAAAATTTAATTATGGACTTTTGACCCTAATTATACAGCTTAATCTCAAATTTTGAGCTTTTTACTCGGTTAAAATTCGAACGGGTTCACTCTAAAGCCCATTTAGACATGCACGCTCTAAACCCTAAAAAACGATCGAAAATGATGTTTAATCAGATTTTATGGGCTCAAAAATTTAATTATGGACTTTTGACCCTAATTATACAGCTTAATCTCAAATTTTGAGCTTTTTACTCGGTTAAAATTCGAACGGGTTCACTCTAAACCCCATTTAGACATGCAAGCTCTGAACCCTAAAAAACGATCGAAAATGATGTTTAATCAAATTTTATGGGTTCAAATATTTGATTATTGGCTTTTGAACCTTATTATACAGCTTAATCTCGAATTTTGTGCTTTTTACTCGGTTAAATTTCGAACGGGTTCACTCTAAAGCCCATTTAGACATCCAAGCTCTAAACCCTAAAAACGATCGAAAATGATATTTTATCAAATTTTATGGGTTCAAATATTTGATTATTAGCTTTTGAACCTAATTATACAGCTTAATCTCAAATTTTGTGCTTTTTACTCGGTTAAATTTCGAACGGGTTCACTCTAAAGCCCATTTAGACATGCAAGCTCTGAACCCTAAAAAACGATCGAAAATGATGTTTAATCAAATTTTATGGGTTCAAATATTTGATTATTGGCTTTTGAACCTTATTATACAGCTTAATCTCAAATTTTGTGCTTTTTACTCGGTTAAATTTCGAACGGGTTCACTCTAAAGCCCATTTAGACATGCACGCTCTAAACCCTACAAAACGATCGAAAATGATATTTTATCAAATTTTATGGGTTCAAATATTTGATTATTAGCTTTTGAACCTAATTATACAGCTTAATCTCAAATTTTGTGCTTTTTACTCGGTTAAATTTCGAACGGGTTCACTCTAAAGCCCATTTAGACATGCACGCTCTAAACCCTAAAAAACGATCGAAAATGATGTTTAATCAGATTTTATGGGCTCAAAAATTTAATTATGGACTTTTGACCCTAATTATACAGCTTAATCTCAAATTTTGTGCTTTTTACTCGGTTAAAATTCGAACGGGTTCACTCTAAACCCCATTTAGACATGCAAGCTCTGAACCCTAAAAAACGATCGAAAATGATGTTTAATCAAATTTTATGGGTTCAAATATTTGATTATTGGCTTTTGAACCTAATTATACAGCTTAATCTCAAATTTTGTTCTTTTTACTCGGTTAAATTTCGAACGGGTTCACTCTAAAGCCCAATTAGACATGCACGCTCTAAACCCTAAAAAACGATCGAAAATGATGTTTATTCAAATTTTATGGGTTCAATTATTTAATTTTGGGCTTTTGAACCTAATTATACAACTTAATCTCAAATTTGGAGCTTTTTACTCGGTTAAAATTCGAACGGGTTCACTCTAAAGCCCATTTAGACATGCACGCTCTAAACCCTAAAAAACGATCGAAAATGATGTTTAATCAAATTTTATGGGCACAAAAATTTAATTATGGACTTTTGACCCTAATTATACAGCTTAATCTCAAATTTTGAGCTTTTTACTCGGTTAAAATTCGAACGGGTTCACTCTAAAGCCCATTTAGACATGCACGCTCTAAACCATAAAAAACGATCGAAAATGATGTTTAATCAGATTTTATGGGCTCAAAAATTTAATTATGGACTTTTGACCCTAATTATACAGCTTAATCTCAAATTTTGAGCTTTTTACTCGGTTAAAATTCGAACGGGTTCACTCTAAAGCCCATTTAGACATGCAAGCTCTGAACCCTAAAAAACGATCGAAAATGATGTTTAATCAAATTTTATGGGTTCAAATATTTTATTATTGGCTTTTGAACCTTATTATACAGCTTAATCTCAAATTTTGTGCTTTTTACTCGGTTAAATTTCGAACGGGTTCACTCTAAAGCCCATTTAGACATGCACGCTCTAAACCCAACAAAACGATCGAAAATGATATTTTATCAAATTTTATGGGTTCAAATATTTGATTATTAGCTTTTGACCCTAATTATACAGCTTAATCTCAAATTTTGTGCTTTTTACTCGGTTAAAATTCGAACGGGTTCACTCTTAACCCCATTTAGACATGCAAGCTCTGAACCATAAAAAACGATCGAAAATGATGTTTAATCAAATTTTATGGGTTCAAATATTTGATTATTGGCTTTTGAACCTTATTATACAGCTTAATCTCAAATTTTGTGCTTTTTACTCGGTTAAATTTCGAACGGGTTCACTCTAAAGCCCATTTAGACATGGACGCTCTAAACCCTAAAAACCGATCGAAAATGATGTTTAATCAGATTTTATGGGCTCAAAAATTTAATTATGGACTTTTGACCCTAATTATACAGCTTAATCGCAAATTTTGTGCTTTTTACTCGGTTAAAATTCGAACGGGTTCACTCTAAAGCCCATTTAGACATGCATGCTCTAAACCCTAAAAACCGATCGAAAATGATGTTTAATCAGATTTTATGGGCTCAAAAATTTAATTATGGACTTTTGACCCTAATTGTACAGCTTAATCTCAAATTTTGTGCTTTTTACTCGGTTAAAATTCGAACGGGTTCACTCTAAACCCCATTTAGACATGCAAGCTCTGAACCATAAAAAACGATCGAAAATGATGTTTAATCAAAGTTTATGGGCTCAAAAATTTAATTATGGACTGTTGACCCTAATTATACAGCTTAATCTCAAATTTTGAGCTTTTTACTCGGTTAAAATTCGAACGGGTTCACTCTAAAGCCCAATTAGACATGCACGCTCTAAACCCTAAAAAACGATCGAAAATGATGTTTAATCAAATTTTATGGGATCAAATATTTAATTATGGACTTTTGACCCTAATTATACAGCTTAATCTCAAATTTTGTGCTTTTTACTCGGTTAAATTTCGAACGGGTTCACTCTAAAGCCCATTTAGACATGCAAGCTCTGAACCCTAAAAAACGATCGAAAATGATGTTTAATCAAATTTTATGGGTTCAAATATTTGATTATTGGCTTTTGAACCTAATTATACAACTTAATCTCAAATTTTGTTCTTTTTACTCGGTTAAATTTCGAACGGGTTCACTCTAAAGCCCATTTAGACATGCACGCTCTAAACCCTACAAAACGATCGAAAATGATATTTTATCAAATTTTATGGGTTCAAATATTTGATTATTAGCTTTTGAACCTAATTATACAGCTTAATCTCAAATTTTGTGCTTTTTACTCGGTTAAATTTCGAACGGGTTCACTCTAAAGCCCATTTAGACATGCACGCTCTAAACCCTAAAAAATGATCGAAAATGATGTTTAATCAGATTTTATGGGCTCAAAAATTTAATTATGGACTTTTGACCCTAATTATACAGCTTAATCTCAAATTTTGTGCTTTTTACTCGGTTAAAATTCGAACGGGTTCACTCTAAACCCCATTTAGACATGCAAGCTCTGAACCATAAAAAACGATCGAAAATGATGTTTAATCAAAGTTTATGGGCTCAAAAATTTAATTATGGACTGTTGACCCTAATTATACAGCTTAATCTCAAATTTTGAGCTTTTTACTCGGTTAAAATTCGAACGGGTTCACTCTAAAGCCCATTTAGACATGCGCGCTCTAAACCCTAAAAAACGATCAAAAATGATGTTTAATCAGATTTTATGGGCTCAAAAATTTAATTATGGACTTTTGACCCTAATTATACAGCTTAATCTCAAATTTTGAGCTTTTTACTCGGTTAAAATTCGAACGGGTTCACTCTAAAGCCCATTTAGACATGCACGCTCTAAACCCTAAAAAACGATCGAAAATGATGTTTAATCAGATTTTATGGGCTCAAAAATTTAATTATGGACTTTTGACCCTAATTATACAGCTTAATCTCAAATTTTGAGCTTTTTACTCGGTTAAAATTCGAACGGGTTCACTCTAAAGCCCATTTAGACATGCAAGCTCTGAACCCTAAAAAACGATCGAAAATGATGTTTAATCAAATTTTATGGGTTCAAATATTTGATTATTGGCTTTTGAACCTTATTATACAGCTTAATCTCGAATTTTGTGCTTTTTACTCGGTTAAATTTCGAACGGGTTCACTCTAAAGCCCAATTAGACATGCACGCTCTAAACCCTAAAAAACGATCGAAAATGATGTTTAATCAAATTTTATGGGATCAAATATTTAATTATGGACTTTTGACCCTAATTATACAGATTAATCTCAAATTTTGTGCTTTTTACTCGGTTAAATTTCGAACGGGTTCACTCTAAAGCCCATTTAGACATGCAAGCTCTGAACCCTAAAAAACGATCGAAAATGATGTTTAATCAAATTTTATGGGTTCAAATATTTGATTATTGGCTTTTGAACCTAATTATACAGTTTAATCTCAAATTTTGTTCTTTTTACTCGGTTAAATTTCGAACGGGTTCACTCTAAAGCCCATTTAGACATGCACGCTCTAAACCCTACAAAACGATCGAAAATGATATTTTATCAAATTTTATGGGTTCAAATATTTGATTATTAGCTTTTGAACCTAATTATACAGCTTAATCTCAAATTTTGTGTTTTTTACTCGGTTAAATTTCGAACGGGTTCACTCTAAAGCCCATTTAGACATGCACGCTCTAAACCCTAAAAAACGATCGAAAATGATGTTTAATCAGATTTTATGGGCTCAAAAATTTAATTATGGACTTTTGACCCTAATTATACAGCTTAATCTCAAATTTTGTGCTTTTTACTCGGTTAAAATTCGAACGGGTTCACTCTAAACCCCATTTAGACATGCAAGCTCTGAACCCTAAAAAACGATCGAAAATGATGTTTAATCAAATTTTATGGGTTCAAATATTTGATTATTGGCTTTTGAACCTTATTATACAGCTTAATCTCGAATTTTGTGCTTTTTACTCGGTTAAATTTCGAACGGGTTCACTCTAAAGCCCAATTAGACATGCACGCTCTAAACCCTAAAAAACGATCGAAAATGATGTTTAATCAAATTTTATGGGATCAAATATTTAATTATGGACTTTTGACCCTAATTATACAGCTTAATCTCAAATTTTGTGCTTTTTACTCGGTTAAATTTCGAACGGGTTCACTCTAAAGCCCATTTAGACATGCAAGCTCTGAACCCTAAAAAACGATCGAAAATGATGTTTAATCAAATTTTATGGGTTCAAATATTTGATTATTGGCTTTTGAACCTTATTATACAGCTTAATCTCAAATTTTGTGCTTTTTACTCGGTTAAATTTCGAACGGGTTCACTCTAAAGCCCATTTAGACATGCACGCTCTAAACCCTACAAAACGATCGAAAATGATATTTTATCAAATTTTATGGGTTCAAATATTTGATTATTAGCTTTTGAACCTAATTATACAGCTTAATCTCAAATTTTGTGCTTTTTACTCGGTTAAATTTCGAACGGGTTCACTCTAAAGCCCATTTAGACATGCACGCTCTAAACCCTAAAAAACGATCGAAAATGATGTTTAATCAGATTTTATGGGCTCAAAAATTTAATTATGGACTTTTGACCCTAATTATACAGCTTAATCTCAAATTTTGTGCTTTTTACTCGGTTAAAATTCGAACGGGTTCACTCTAAACCCCATTTAGACATGCAAGCTCTGAACCCTAAAAAACGATCGAAAATGATGTTTAATCAAATTTTATGGGTTCAAATATTTGATTATTGGCTTTTGAACCTAATTATACAGCTTAATCTCAAATTTTGTGCTTTTTACTCGGTTAAATTTCGAACGAGTTCACTCTAAAGCCCAATTAGACATGCACGCTCTAAACCCTAAAAAACGATCGAAAATGATGTTTATTCAAATTTTATGGGTTCAATTATTTAATTTTGGGCTTTTGAACCTAATTATACAACTTAATCTCAAATTTGGAGCTTTTTACTCGGTTAAAATTCGAACGGGTTCACTCTAAAGCCCATTTAGACATGCACGCTCTAAACCCTAAAAAACGATCGAAAATGATGTTTAATCAAATTTTATGGGCACAAAAATTTAATTATGGACTTTTGACCCTAATTATACAGCTTAATCTCAAATTTTGAGCTTTTTACTCGGTTAAAATTCGAACGGGTTCACTCTAAAGCCCATTTAGACATGCACGCTCTAAACCATAAAAAACGATCGAAAATGATGTTTAATCAGATTTTATGGGCTCAAAAATTTAATTATGGACTTTTGACCCTAATTATACAGCTTAATCTCAAATTTTGAGCTTTTTACTCGGTTAAAATTCGAACGGGTTCACTCTAAAGCCCATTTAGACATGCAAGCTCTGAACCCTAAAAAACGATCGAAAATGATATTTTATCAAATTTTATGGGTTCAAATATTTGATTATTAGCTTTTGACCCTAATTATACAGCTTAATCTCAAATTTTGTGCTTTTTACTCGGTTAAAATTCGAACGGGTTCACTCTTAACCCCATTTAGACATGCAAGCTCTGAACCATAAAAAACGATCGAAAATGATGTTTAATCAAATTTTATGGGTTCAAATATTTGATTATTGGCTTTTGAACCTTATTATACAGCTTAATCTCAAATTTTGTGCTTTTTACTCGGTTAAATTTCGAACGGGTTCACTCTAAAGCCCATTTAGACAAGGACGCTCTAAACCCTAAAAACCGATCGAAAATGATGTTTAATCAGATTTTATGGGCTCAAAAATTTAATTATGGACTTTTGACCCTAATTATACAGCTTAATCTCAAATTTTGTGCTTTTTACTCGGTTAAAATTCGAACGGGTTCACTCTAAAGCCCATTTAGACATGCAAGCTCTGAACCCTAAAAAACGATCGAAAATGATGTTTAATCAAATTTTATGGGTTCAAATATTTGATTATTGGCTTTTGAACCTTATTATACAGCTTAATCTCGAATTTTGTGCTTTTTACTCGGTTAAATTTCGAACGGGTTCACTCTAAAGCCCAATTAGACATGCACGCTCTAAACCCTAAAAAACGATCGAAAATGATGTTTAATCAAATTTTATGGGATCAAATATTTAATTATGGACTTTTGACCCTAATTATACAGCTTAATCTCAAATTTTGTGCTTTTTACTCGGTTAAATTTCGAACGGGTTCACTCTAAAGCCCATTTAGACATGCAAGCTCTGAACCCTAAAAAACGATCGAAAATGATGTTTAATCAAATTTTATGGGTTCAAATATTTGATTATTGGCTTTTGAACCTTATTATACAGCTTAATCTCAAATTTTGTGCTTTTTACTCGGTTAAATTTCGAACGGGTTCACTCTAAAGCCCATTTAGACATGCACGCTCTAAACCCTACAAAACGATCGAAAATGATATTTTATCAAATTTTATGGGTTCAAATATTTGATTATTAGCTTTTGAACCTAATTATACAGCTTAATCTCAAATTTTGTGCTTTTTACTCGGTTAAATTTCGAACGGGTTCACTCTAAAGCCCATTTAGACATGCACGCTCTAAACCCTAAAAAACGATCGAAAATGATGTTTAATCAGATTTTATGGGCTCAAAAATTTAATTATGGACTTTTGACCCTAATTATACAGCTTAATCTCAAATTTTGTGCTTTTTACTCGGTTAAAATTCGAACGGGTTCACTCTAAACCCCATTTAGACATGCAAGCTCTGAACCCTAAAAAACGATCGAAAATGATGTTTAATCAAATTTTATGGGTTCAAATATTTGATTATTGGCTTTTGAACCTAATTATACAGCTTAATCTCAAATTTTGTGCTTTTTACTCGGTTAAATTTCGAACGAGTTCACTCTAAAGCCCAATTAGACATGCACGCTCTAAACCCTAAAAAACGATCGAAAATGATGTTTATTCAAATTTTATGGGTTCAATTATTTAATTTTGGGCTTTTGAACCTAATTATACAACTTAATCTCAAATTTGGAGCTTTTTACTCGGTTAAAATTCGAACGGGTTCACTCTAAAGCCCATTTAGACATGCACGCTCTAAACCCTAAAAAACGATCGAAAATGATGTTTAATCAAATTTTATGGGCACAAAAATTTAATTATGGACTTTTGACCCTAATTATACAGCTTAATCTCAAATTTTGAGCTTTTTACTCGGTTAAAATTCGAACGGGTTCACTCTAAAGCCCATTTAGACATGCACGCTCTAAACCATAAAAAACGATCGAAAATGATGTTTAATCAGATTTTATGGGCTCAAAAATTTAATTATGGACTTTTGACCCTAATTATACAGCTTAATCTCAAATTTTGAGCTTTTTACTCGGTTAAAATTCGAACGGGTTCACTCTAAAGCCCATTTAGACATGCAAGCTCTGAACCCTAAAAAACGATCGAAAATGATATTTTATCAAATTTTATGGGTTCAAATATTTGATTATTAGCTTTTGACCCTAATTATACAGCTTAATCTCAAATTTTGTGCTTTTTACTCGGTTAAAATTCGAACGGGTTCACTCTTAACCCCATTTAGACATGCAAGCTCTGAACCATAAAAAACGATCGAAAATGATGTTTAATCAAATTTTATGGGTTCAAATATTTGATTATTGGCTTTTGAACCTTATTATACAGCTTAATCTCAAATTTTGTGCTTTTTACTCGGTTAAATTTCGAACGGGTTCACTCTAAAGCCCATTTAGACAAGGACGCTCTAAACCCTAAAAACCGATCGAAAATGATGTTTAATCAGATTTTATGGGCTCAAAAATTTAATTATGGACTTTTGACCCTAATTATACAGCTTAATCGCAAATTTTGTGCTTTTTACTCGGTTAAAATTCGAAAGGGTTCACTCTAAAGCCCATTTAGACATGCATGCTCTAAACCCTAAAAACCGATCGAAAATGATGTTTAATCAGATTTTATGGGCTCAAAAATTTAATTATGGACTTTTGACCCTAATTGTACAGCTTAATCTCAAATTTTGTGCTTTTTACTCGGTTAAAATTCGAACGGGTTCACTCTAAACCCCATTTAGACATGCAAGCTCTGAACCATAAAAAACGATCGAAAATGATGTTTAATCAAAGTTTATGGGCTCAAAAATTTAATTATGGACTGTTGACCCTAATTATACAGCTTAATCTCAAATTTTGAGCTTTTTACTCGGTTAAAATTCGAACGGGTTCACTCTAAAGCCCAATTAGACATGCACGCTCTAAACCCTAAAAAACGATCGAAAATGATGTTTAATCAAATTTTATGGGATCAAATATTTAATTATGGACTTTTGACCCTAATTATACAGCTTAATCTCAAATTTTGTGCTTTTTACTCGGTTAAATTTCGAACGGGTTCACTCTAAAGCCCATTTAGACATGCAAGCTCTGAACCCTAAAAAACGATCGAAAATGATGTTTAATCAAATTTTATGGGTTCAAATATTTGATTATTGGCTTTTGAACCTAATTATACAGCTTAATCTCAAATTTTGTTCTTTTTACTCGGTTAAATTTCGAACGGGTTCACTCTAAAGCCCATTTAGACATGCACGCTCTAAACCCTACAAAACGATCGAAAATGATATTTTATCAAATTTTATGGGTTCAAATATTTGATTATTAGCTTTTGAACCTAATTATACAGCTTAATCTCAAATTTTGTGCTTTTTACTCGGTTAAATTTCGAACGGGTTCACTCTAAAGCCCATTTAGACATGCACGCTCTAAACCCTAAAAAACGATCGAAAATGATGTTTAATCAGATTTTATGGGCTCAAAAATTTAATTATGGACTTTTGACCCTAATTATACAGCTTAATCTCAAATTTTGTGCTTTTTACTCGGTTAAAATTCGAACGGGTTCACTCTAAACCCCATTTAGACATGCAAGCTCTGAACCCTAAAAAACGATCGAAAATGATGTTTAATCAAATTTTATGGGTTCAAATATTTGATTATTGGCTTTTGAACCTAATTATACAGCTTAATCTCAAATTTTGTGCTTTTTACTCGGTTAAATTTCGAACGGGTTCACTCTAAAGCCCAATTAGACATGCACGCTCTAAACCCTAAAAAACGATCGAAAATGATGTTTATTCAAATTTTATGGGTTCAATTATTTAATTTTGGGCTTTTGAACCTAATTATACAACTTAATCTCAAATTTGGAGCTTTTTACTCGGTTAAAATTCGAACGGGTTCACTCTAAAGCCCATTTAGACATGCACGCTCTAAACCCTAAAAAACGATCGAAAATGATGTTTAATCAAATTTTATGGGCACAAAAATTTAATTATGGACTTTTGACCCTAATTATACAGCTTAATCTCAAATTTTGAGCTTTTTACTCGGTTAAAATTCGAACGGGTTCACTCTAAAGCCCATTTAGACATGCACGCTCTAAACCCTAAAAAACGATCGAAAATGATGTTTAATCAGATTTTATGGGCTCAAAAATTTAATTATGGACTTTTGACCCTAATTATACAGCTTAATCTCAAATTTTGTGCTTTTTACTCGGTTAAAATTCGAACGGGTTCACTCTAAACCCCATTTAGACATGCAAGCTCTGAACCATAAAAAACGATCGAAAATGATGTTTAATCAAAGTTTATGGGCTCAAAAATTTAATTATGGACTGTTGACCCTAATTATACAGCTTAATCTCAAATTTTGAGCTTTTTACTCGGTTAAAATTCGAACGGGTTCACTCTAAAGCCCATTTAGACATGCGCGCTCTAAACCCTAAAAAACGATCAAAAATGATGTTTAATCAGATTTTATGGGCTCAAAAATTTAATTATGGACTTTTGACCCTAATTATACAGCTTAATCTCAAATTTTGAGCTTTTTACTCGGTTAAAATTCGAACGGGTTCACTCTAAAGCCCATTTAGACATGCACGCTCTAAACCCTAAAAAACGATCGAAAATGATGTTTAATCAGATTTTATGGGCTCAAAAATTTAATTATGGACTTTTGACCCTAATTATACAGCTTAATCTCAAATTTTGAGCTTTTTACTCGGTTAAAATTCGAACGGGTTCACTCTAAAGCCCATTTAGACATGCAAGCTCTGAACCCTAAAAAACGATCGAAAATGATGTTTAATCAAATTTTATGGGTTCAAATATTTGATTATTGGCTTTTGAACCTTATTATACAGCTTAATCTCGAATTTTGTGCTTTTTACTCGGTTAAATTTCGAACGGGTTCACTCTAAAGCCCAATTAGACATGCACGCTCTAAACCCTAAAAAACGATCGAAAATGATGTTTAATCAAATTTTATGGGATCAAATATTTAATTATGGACTTTTGACCCTAATTATACAGATTAATCTCAAATTTTGTGCTTTTTACTCGGTTAAATTTCGAACGGGTTCACTCTAAAGCCCATTTAGACATGCAAGCTCTGAACCCTAAAAAACGATCGAAAATGATGTTTAATCAAATTTTATGGGTTCAAATATTTGATTATTGGCTTTTGAACCTAATTATACAGTTTAATCTCAAATTTTGTTCTTTTTACTCGGTTAAATTTCGAACGGGTTCACTCTAAAGCCCATTTAGACATGCACGCTCTAAACCCTACAAAACGATCGAAAATGATATTTTATCAAATTTTATGGGTTCAAATATTTGATTATTAGCTTTTGAACCTAATTATACAGCTTAATCTCAAATTTTGTGTTTTTTACTCGGTTAAATTTCGAACGGGTTCACTCTAAAGCCCATTTAGACATGCACGCTCTAAACCCTAAAAAACGATCGAAAATGATGTTTAATCAGATTTTATGGGCTCAAAAATTTAATTATGGACTTTTGACCCTAATTATACAGCTTAATCTCAAATTTTGTGCTTTTTACTCGGTTAAAATTCGAACGGGTTCACTCTTAACCCCATTTAGACATGCAAGCTCTGAACCATAAAAAACGATCGAAAATGATGTTTAATCAAATTTTATGGGTTCAAATATTTGATTATTGGCTTTTGAACCTTATTATACAGCTTAATCTCAAATTTTGTGCTTTTTACTCGGTTAAATTTCGAACGGGTTCACTCTAAAGCCCATTTAGACATGCACGCTCTAAACCCTAAAAACAGATCGAAAATGATGTTTAATCAGATTTTATGGGCTCAAAAATTTAATTATGGACTTTTGACCCTAATTATACAGCTTAATCGCAAATTTTGTGCTTTTTACTCGGTTAAAATTCGAACGGGTTCACTCTAAAGCCCATTTAGACATGCATGCTCTAAACCCTAAAAACCGATCGAAAATGATGTTTAATCAGATTTTATGGGCTCAAAAATTTAATTATGGACTTTTGACCCTAATTATACAGCTTAATCTCAAATTTTGTGCTTTTTACTCGGTTAAAATTCGAACGGGTTCACTCTAAACCCGATTTAGACATGCAAGCTCTGAACCATAAAAAACGATCGAAAATGATGTTTAATCAAAGTTTATGGGCTCAAAAATTTAATTATGGACTGTTGACCCTAATTATACAGCTTAATCTCAAATTTTGAGCTTTTTACTCGGTTAAAATTCGAACGGGTTCACTCTAAAGCCCAATTAGACATGCACGCTCTAAACCCTAAAAAACGATCGAAAATGATGTTTAATCAAATTTTATGGGATCAAATATTTAATTATGGACTTTTGACCCTAATTATACAGCTTAATCTCAAATTTTGTGCTTTTTACTCGGTTAAATTTCGAACGGGTTCACTCTAAAGCCCATTTAGACATGCAAGCTCTGAACCCTAAAAAACGATCGAAAATGATGTTTAATCAAATTTTATGGGTTCAAATATTTGATTATTGGCTTTTGAACCTAATTATACAGTTTAATCTCAAATTTTGTTCTTTTTACTCGGTTAAATTTCGAACGGGTTCACTCTAAAGCCCATTTAGACATGCACGCTCTAAACCCTACAAAACGATCGAAAATGATATTTTATCAAATTTTATGGGTTCAAATATTTGATTATTAGCTTTTGAACCTAATTATACACCTTAATCTCAAATTTTGTGCTTTTTACTCGGTTAAATTTCGAACGGGTTCACTCTAAAGCCCATTTAGACATGCACGCTCTAAACCCTAAAAAACGATCGAAAATGATGTTTAATCAGATTTTATGGGCTCAAAAATTTAATTATGGACTTTTGACCCTAATTATACAGCTTAATCTCAAATTTTGTGCTTTTTACTCGGTTAAAATTCGAACGGGTTCACTCTAAACCCCATTTAGACATGCAAGCTCTGAACCATAAAAAACGATCGAAAATGATGTTTAATCAAAGTTTATGGGCTCAAAATTTTAATTATGGACTGTTGACCCTAATTATACAGCTTAATCTCAAATTTTGAGCTTTTTACTCGGTTAAAATTCGAACGGGTTCACTCTAAAGCCCATTTAGACATGCACGCTCTAAACCCTAAAAAACGATCAAAAATGATGTTTAATCAGATTTTATGGGCTCAAAAATTTAATTATGGACTTTTGACCCTAATTATACAGCTTAATCTCAAATTTTGTGCTTTTTACTCGGTTAAAATTCGAACGGGTTCACTCTAAAGCCCATTTAGACATGCAAGCTCTGAACCCTAAAAAACGATCGAAAATGATGTTTAATCAAATTTTATGGGTTCAAATATTTGATTATTGGCTTTTGAACCTAATTATACAGCTTAATCTCAAATTTTGTGCTTTTTACTCGGTTAAATTTCGAACGGGTTCACTCTAAAGCCCAATTAGACATGCACGCTCTAAACCCTAAAAAACGATCGAAAATGATGTTTATTCAAATTTTATGGGTTCAATTATTTAATTATGGGCTTTTGAACCTAATTATACAACTTAATCTCAAATTTTGAGCTTTTTACTCGGTTAAAATTCGAACGGGTTCACTCTAAAGCCCATTTAGACATGCACGCTCTAAACCCTAAAAAACGATCGAAAATGATGTTTAATCAAATTTTATGGGCACAAAAATTTAATTATGGACTTTTGACCCTAATTATACAGCTTAATCTCAAATTTTGAGCTTTTTACTCGGTTAAAATTCGAACGGGTTCACTCTAAAGCCCATTTAGACATGCACGCTCTAAACCCTAAAAAACGATCGAAAATGATGTTTAATCAGATTTTATGGGCTCAAAAATTTAATTATGGACTTTTGACCCTAATCATACAGCTTAATCTCAAATTTTGAGTTTTTTACTCGGTTAAAATACGAACGGGTTCACTCTAAAGCCCATTTAGACATGCAAGCTCTGAACCCTAAAAAACGATCGAAAATGATGTTTAATCAAATTTTATGGGTTCAAATATTTGATTATTGGCTTTTGAACCTTATTATACAGCTTAATCTCGAATTTTGTGCTTTTTACTCGGTTAAATTTCGAACGGGTTCACTCTAAAGCCCAATTAGACATGCACGCTCTAAACCCTAAAAAACGATCGAAAATGATGTTTAATCAAATTTTATGGGATCAAATATTTAATTATGGACTTTTGACCCTAATTATACAGCTTAATCTCAAATTTTGTGCTTTTTACTCGGTTAAATTTCGAACGGGTTCACTCTAAAGCCCATTTAGACATGCAAGCTCTGAACCCTAAAAAACGATCGAAAATGATGTTTAATCAAATTTTATGGGTTCAAATATTTGATTATTGGCTTTTGAACCTAATTATACAGCTTAATCTCAAATTTTGTTCTTTTTACTCGGTTAAATTTCGAACGGGTTCACTCTAAAGCCCATTTAGACATGCACGCTCTAAACCCTAAAAAACGATCAAAAATGATGTTTAATCAGATTTTATGGGCTCAAAAATTTAATTATGGACTTTTGACCCTAATTATACAGCTTAATCTCAAATTTTGTGCTTTTTACTCGGTTAAAATTCGAACGGGTTCACTCTAAAGCCCATTTAGACATGCAAGCTCTGAACCCTAAAAAACGATCGAAAATGATGTTTGATCAAATTTTATGGGTTCAAATATTTGATTATTGGCTTTTGAACCTAATTATACATCTTAATCTTAAATTTTGTGCTTTTTACTCGGTTAAATTTCGAACGGGTTCACTCTAAAGCCCATTTAGACATGCACGCTCTAAACCCTAAAAAACGATCGAAAATGATGTTTATTCAAATTTTATGGGTTCAATTATTTAATTATGGGCTTTTGAACCTAATTATACAACTGAATCTCAAATTTGGAGCTTTTTACTCGGTTAAAATTCGAACGGGTTCACTCTAAAGCCCATTTAGACATGCACGCTCTAAACCATAAAAAACGATCGAAAATGATGTTTAATCAGATTTTATGGGCTCAAAAATTTAATTATGTACTTTTGACCCTAATTATACAGCTTAATCTCAAATTTTGAGCTTTTTACTCGGTTAAAATTCGAACGGGTTCACTCTAAAGCCCATTTAGACATGCAAGCTCTGAACCCTAAAAAACGATCGAAAATGATGTTTAATCAAATTTTATGGGTTCAAATATTTGATTATTGGCTTTTGAACCTTATTATACAGCTTAATCTCAAATTTTGTGCTTTTTACTCGGTTAAATTTCGAACGGGTTCACTCTAAAGCCCATTTAGACATGCACGCTCTAAACCCTACAAAACGATCGAAAATGATATTTTATCACATTTTATGGGTTCAAATATTTGATTATTAGCTTTTGAACCTAATTATACAGCTTAATCTCAAATTTTGTGCTTTTTACTCGGTTAAATTTCGAACGGGTTCACTCTAAAGCCCATTTAGACATGCACGCTCTAAACCCTAAAAAACGATCGAAAATGATGTTTAATCAGATTTTATGGGCTCAAAAATTTAATTATGGACTTTTGACCCTAATTATACAGCTTAATCTCAAATTTTGTGCTTTTTACTCGGTTAAAATTCGAACGGGTTCACTCTAAACCCCATTTAGACATGCAAGCTCTAAACCATAAAAAACGATCGAAAATGATGTTTAATCAAAGTTTATGGGCTCAAAAATTTAATTATGGACTATTGACCATAATTATACAGCTTAATCTCAAATTTTGAGCTTTTTACTCGGTTAAAATTCGAACGGGTTCACTCTAAAGCCCATTTAGACATGCACGCTCTAAACCCTAAAAAACGATCAAAAATGATGTTTAATCAGATTTTATGGGCTCAAAAATTTAATTATGGACTTTTGACCCTAATTATACAGCTTAATCTCAAATTTTGTGCTTTTTACTCGGTTAAAATTCGAACGGGTTCACTCTAAAGCCCATTTAGACATGCAAGCTCTGAACCCTAAAAAACGATCGAAAATGATGTTTGATCAAATTTTATGGGTTCAAATATTTGATTATTGGCTTTTGAACCTAATTATACATCTTAATCTCAAATTTTGTGCTTTTTACTCGGTTAAATTTCGAACGGGTTCACTCTAAAGCCCATTTAGACATGCACGCTCTAAACCCTAAAAAACGATCGAAAATGATGTTTAATCAAATTTTATGGGCACAAAAATTTAATTATGGACTTTTGACCCTAATTATACAGCTTAATCTCAAATTTGGAGCTTTTTACTCGGTTAAAATTCGAACGGGTTCACTCTAAAGCCCATTTAGACATGCACGCTCTAAACCCTAAAAAACGATCAAAAATGATGTTTAATCAGATTTTATGGGCTCAAAAATTTAATTATGGACTTTTGACCCTAATCATACAGCTTAATCTCAAATTTTGAGTTTTTTACTCGGTTAAAATTCGAACGGGTTCACTCTAAAGCCCATTTAGACATGCAAGCTCTGAACCCTAAAAAACGATCGAAAATGATGTTTAATCAAATTTTATGGGTTCAAATATTTGATTATTGGCTTTTGAACCTTATTATACAGCTTAATCTCGAATTTTGTGCTTTTTACTCGGTTAAATTTCGAACGGGTTCACTCTAAAGCCCAATTAGACATGCACGCTCTAAACCCTAAAAAACGATCGAAAATGATGTTTAATCAAATTTTATGGGATCAAATATTTAATTATGGACTTTTGACCCTAATTATACAGCTTAATCTCAAATTTTGTGCTTTTTACTCGGTTAAATTTCGAACGGGTTCACTCTAAAGCCCATTTAGACATGCACGCTCTAAACCCTAAAAAACGATCGAAAATGATGTTTAATCAGATTTTATGGGCTCAAAAATTTAATTATGGACTTTTGACCCTAATCATACAGCTTAATCTCAAATTTTGAGTTTTTTACTCGGTTAAAATTCGAACGGGTTCACTCTAAAGCCCATTTAGACATGCAAGCTCTGAACCCTAAAAAACGATCGAAAAAGATGTTTAATCAAATTTTATGGGTTCAAATATTTGATTATTGGCTTTTGAACCTTATTATACAGCTTAATCTCGAATTTTGTGCTTTTTACTCGGTTAAATTTCGAACGGGTTCACTCTAAAGCCCAATTAGACATGCACGCTCTAAACCCTAAAAAACGATCGAAAATGATGTTTAATCAAATTTTATGGGATCAAATATTTAATTATGGACTTTTGAACCTAATTATACAACTTAATCTCAAATTTGGAGCTTTTTACTCGGTTAAAATTCGAACGGGTTCACTCTAAACCCCATTTAGACATGCAAGCTCTAAACCATAAAAAACGATCGAAAATGATGTTTAATCAAAGTTTATGGGCTCAAAAATTTAATTATGGACTGTTGACCATAATTATACAGCTTAATCTCAAATTTTGAGCTTTTTACTCGGTTAAAATTCGAACGGGTTCACTCTAAAGCCCATTTAGACATGCACGCTCTAAACCCTAAAAAACGATCAAAAATGATGTTTAATCAGATTTTATGGGCTCAAAAATTTAATTATGGACTTTTGACCCTAATTATACAGCTTAATCTCAAATTTTGTGCTTTTTACTCGGTTAAAATTCGAACGGGTTCACTCTAAAGCCCATTTAGACATGCAAGCTCTGAACCCTAAAAAACGATCGAAAATGATGTTTGATCAAATTTTATGGGTTCAAATATTTGATTATTGGCTTTTGAACCTAATTATACATCTTAATCTCAAATTTTGTGCTTTTTACTCGGTTAAATTTCGAACGGGTTCACTCTAAAGCCCATTTAGACATGCACGCTCTAAACCCTAAAAAACGATCGAAAATGATGTTTAATCAAATTTTATGGGCACAAAAATTTAATTATGGACTTTTGACCCTAATTATACAGCTTAATCTCCAATTTTGAGCTTTTTACTCGGTTAAAATTCGAACGGGTTCACTCTAAAGCCCATTTAGACATGCAAGCTCTGAACCCTAAAAAACGATCGAAAATGATATTTTATCAAATTTTATGGGTTCAAATATTTGATTATTAGCTTTTGAACCTAATTATACAGCTTAATCTCAAATTTTGTGCTTTTTACTCGGTTAAATTTCGAACGGGTTCACTCTAAAGCCCATTTAGACATGCACGCTCTAAACCCTAAAAAACGATCAAAAATGATGTTTAATCAGATTTTATGGGCTCAAAAATTTAATTATGGACTTTTGACCCTAATTATACAGCTTAATCTCAAATTTTGTGCTTTTTACTCGGTTAAAATTCGAATGGGTTCACTCTAAAGCCCATTTAGACATGCAAGCTCTGAACCCTAAAAAACGATCGAAAATGATGTTTAATCAAATTTTATGGGTTCAAATATTTGATTATTGACTTTTGAACCTAATTATACAGCTTAATCTCAAATTTTGTGCTTTTTACTCGGTTAAATTTCGAACGGGTTCACTCTAAAGCCCAATTAGACATGCACGCTCTAAACCCTAAAAAACGATCGAAAATGATGTTTATTCAAATTTTATGGGTTCAATTATTTAATTATGGGCTTTTGAACCTAATTATACAACTTAATCTCAAATTTGGAGCTTTTTACTCGGTTAAAATTCGAACGGGTTCACTCTAAAGCCCATTTAGACATGCACGCTCTAAACCCTAAAAAACGATCGAAAATGATGTTTAATCAAATTTTATGGGCACAAAAATTTAATTATGGACTTTTGACCCTAATTATACAGCTTAATCTCAAATTTTGAGCTTTTTACTCGGTTAAAATTCGAACGGGTTCACTCTAAAGCTCATTTAGACATGCACGCTCTAAACCATAAAAAACGATCGAAAATGATGTTTAATCAGATTTTATGGGCTCAAAAATTTAATTATGTACTTTTGACCCTAATTATACAGCTTAATCTCAAATTTTGAGCTTTTTACTCGGTTAAAATTCGAACGGGTTCACTCTAAACCCCATTTAGACATGCAAGCTCTGAACCATAAAAAACGATCGAAAATGATGTTTAATCACAGTTTATGGGCTCAAAAATTTAATTATGGACTGTTGACCCTAATTATACAGCTTAATCTCAAATTTTGAGCTTTTTACTCGGTTAAAATTCGAACGGGTTCACTCTAAAGCCCATTTAGACATGCACGCTCTAAACCCTAAAAAACGATGAAAAATGATGTTTAATCAGATTTTATGGGCTCAAAAATTTAATTATGAACTTTTGACCCTAATTATACAGCTTAATCTCAAATTTTGTGCTTTTTACTCGGTTAAAATTCGAACGGGTTCACTCTAAAGCCCATTTAGACATGCAAGCTCTGAACCCTAAAAAACGATCGAAAATGATGTTTAATCAAATTTTATGGGTTCAAATATTTGATTATTGGCTTTTGAACCTAATTATACAGCTTAATCTCAAATTTTGTGCTTTTTACTCGGTTAAATTTCGAACGGGTTCACTCTAAAGCCCAATTAGACATGCACGCTCTAAACCCTAAAAAACGATCGAAAATGATGTTTATTCAAATTTTATGGGTTCAATTATTTAATTATGGGCTTTTGAACCTAATTATACAACTTAATCTCAAATTTGGAGCTTTTTACTCGGTTAAAATTCGAACGGGTTCACTCTAAAGCCCATTTAGACATGCACGCTCTAAACCCTAAAAAACGATCAAAAATGATGTTTAATCAAATTTTATGGGCACAAAAATTTAATTATGGACTTTTGACCCTAATTATACAGCTTAATCTCAAATTTTGTGCTTTTTACTCGGTTAAAATTCGAACGGGTTCACTCTAAACCCCATTTAGACATGCAAGCTCTGAACCATAAAAAACGATCGAAAATGATGTTTAATCAAAGTTTATGGGCTCAAAAATTTAATTATGGACTGTTGACCCTAATTATACAGCTTAATCTCAAATTTTGAGCTTTTTACTCGGTTAAAATTCGAACGGGTTCACTCTAAAGCTCATTTAGACATGCACGCTCTAAACCCTACAAAACGATCGAAAATGATATTTTATCAAATTTTATGGGTTCAAATATTTGATTATTAGCTTTTGAACCTAATTATACAGCTTAATCTCAAATTTTGTGCTTTTTACTCGGTTAAATTTCGAACGGGTTCACTCTAAAGCCCATTTAGACATGCACGCTCTAAACCCTAAAAACCGATCGAAAATGATGTTTAATCAAATTTTATGGGCACAAAAATTTAATTATGGACTTTTGACCCTAATTATACAGCTTAATCTCCAATTTTGAGCTTTTTACTCGGTTAAAATTCGAACGGGTTCACTCTAAAGCCCATTTAGACATGCAAGCTCTGAACCCTAAAAAACGATCGAAAATGATATTTTATCAAATTTTATGGGTTCAAATATTTGATTATTAGCTTTTGAACCTAATTATACAGCTTAATCTCAAATTTTGTGCTTTTTACTCGGTTAAATTTCGAACGGGTTCACTCTAAAGCCCATTTAGACATGCACGCTCTAAACCCTAAAAAACGATCAAAAATGATGTTTAATCAGATTTTATGGGCTCAAAAATTTAATTATGGACTTTTGACCCTAATTATACAGCTTAATCTCAAATTTTGTGCTTTTTACTCGGTTAAAATTCGAATGGGTTCACTCTAAAGCCCATTTAGACATGCAAGCTCTGAACCCTAAAAAACGATCGAAAATGATGTTTAATCAAATTTTATGGGCACAAAAATTTAATTATGGACTTTTGACCCTAATTATACAGCTTAATCTCAAATTTTGAGCTTTTTACTCGGTTAAAATTCGAACGGGTTCACTCTAAAGCTCATTTAGACATGCACGCTCTAAACCATAAAAAACGATCGAAAATGATGTTTAATCAGATTTTATGGGCTCAAAAATTTAATTATGGACTTTTGACCCTAATTATACAGCTTAATCTCAAATTTTGTGCTTTTTACTCGGTTAAAATTCGAATGGGTTCACTCTAAAGCCCATTTAGACATGCAAGCTCTGAACCCTAAAAAACGATCGAAAATGATGTTTAATCAAATTTTATGGGTTCAAATATTTGATTATTGACTTTTGAACCTAATTATACAGCTTAATCTCAAATTTTGTGCTTTTTACTCGGTTAAATTTCGAACGGGTTCACTCTAAAGCCCAATTAGACATGCACGCTCTAAACCCTAAAAAACGATCGAAAATGATGTTTATTCAAATTTTATGGGTTCAATTATTTAATTATGGGCTTTTGAACCTAATTATACAACTTAATCTCAAATTTGGAGCTTTTTACTCGGTTAAAATTCGAACGGGTTCACTCTAAAGCCCATTTAGACATGCACGCTCTAAACCCTAAAAAACGATCGAAAATGATGTTTAATCAAATTTTATGGGCACAAAAATTTAATTATGGACTTTTGACCCTAATTATACAGCTTAATCTCAAATTTTGAGCTTTTTACTCGGTTAAAATTCGAACGGGTTCACTCTAAAGCTCATTTAGACATGCACGCTCTAAACCATAAAAAACGATCGAAAATGATGTTTAATCAGATTTTATGGGCTCAAAAATTTAATTATGTACTTTTGACCCTAATTATACAGCTTAATCTCAAATTTTGAGCTTTTTACTCGGTTAAAATTCGAACGGGTTCACTCTAAACCCCATTTAGACATGCAAGCTCTGAACCATAAAAAACGATGGAAAATGATGTTTAATCAAAGTTTATGGGCTCAAAAATTTAATTATGGACTGTTGACCCTAATTATACAGCTTAATCTCAAATTTTGAGCTTTTTACTCGGTTAAAATTCGAACGGGTTCACTCTAAAGCCCATTTAGACATGCACGCTCTAAACCCTAAAAAACGATCAAAAATGATGTTTAATCAGATTTTATGGGCTCAAAAATTTAATTATGAACTTTTGACCCTAATTATACAGCTTAATCTCAAATTTTGTGCTTTTTACTCGGTTAAAATTCGAACGGGTTCACTCTAAAGCCCATTTAGACATGCAAGCTCTGAACCCTAAAAAACGATCGAAAATGATGTTTAATCAAATTTTATGGGTTCAAATATTTGATTATTGGCTTTTGAACCTAATTATACAGCTTAATCTCAAATTTTGTGCTTTTTACTCGGTTAAATTTCGAACGGGTTCACTCTAAAGCCCAATTAGACATGCACGCTCTAAACCCTAAAAAACGATCGAAAATGATGTTTATTCAAATTTTATGGGTTCAATTATTTAATTATGGGCTTTTGAACCTAATTATACAACTTAATCTCAAATTTGGAGCTTTTTACTCGGTTAAAATTCGAACGGGTTCACTCTAAAGCCCATTTAGACATGCACGCTCTAAACCCTAAAAAACGATCAAAAATGATGTTTAATCAAATTTTATGGGCACAAAAATTTAATTATGGACTTTTGACCCTAATTATACAGCTTAATCTCAAATTTTGTGCTTTTTACTCGGTTAAAATTCGAACGGGTTCACTCTAAACCCCATTTAGACATGCAAGCTCTGAACCATAAAAAACGATCGAAAATGATGTTTAATCAAAGTTTATGGGCTCAAAAATTTAATTATGGACTGTTGACCCTAATTATACAGCTTAATCTCAAATTTTGAGCTTTTTACTCGGTTAAAATTCGAACGGGTTCACTCTAAAGCCCATTTAGACATGCACGCTCTAAACCCTACAAAACGATCGAAAATGATATTTTATCAAATTTTATGGGTTCAAATATTTGATTATTAGCTTTTGAACCTAATTATACAGCTTAATCTCAAATTTTGTGCTTTTTACTCGGTTAAATTTCGAACGGGTTCACTCTAAAGCCCATTTAGACATGCACGCTCTAAACCCTAAAAACCGATCGAAAATGATGTTTAATCAAATTTTATGGGCACAAAAATTTAATTATGGACTTTTGACCCTAATTATACAGCTTAATCTCCAATTTTGAGCTTTTTACTCGGTTAAAATTCGAACGGGTTCACTCTAAAGCCCATTTAGACATGCAAGCTCTGAACCCTAAAAAACGATCGAAAATGATATTTTATCAAATTTTATGGGTTCAAATATTTGATTATTAGCTTTTGAACCTAATTATACAGCTTAATCTCAAATTTTGTGCTTTTTACTCGGTTAAATTTCGAACGGGTTCACTCTAAAGCCCATTTAGACATGCACGCTCTAAACCCTAAAAAACGATCAAAAATGATGTTTAATCAGATTTTATGGGCTCAAAAATTTAATTATGGACTTTTGACCCTAATTATACAGCTTAATCTCAAATTTTGTGCTTTTTACTCGGTTAAAATTCGAATGGGTTCACTCTAAAGCCCATTTAGACATGCAAGCTCTGAACCCTAAAAAACGATCGAAAATGATGTTTAATCAAATTTTATGGGCACAAAAATTTAATTATGGACTTTTGACCCTAATTATACAGCTTAATCTCAAATTTTGAGCTTTTTACTCGGTTAAAATTCGAACGGGTTCACTCTAAAGCTCATTTAGACATGCACGCTCTAAACCATAAAAAACGATCGAAAATGATGTTTAATCAGATTTTATGGGCTCAAAAATTTAATTATGGACTTTTGACCCTAATTATACAGCTTAATCTCAAATTTTGTGCTTTTTACTCGGTTAAAATTCGAATGGGTTCACTCTAAAGCCCATTTAGACATGCAAGCTCTGAACCCTAAAAAACGATCGAAAATGATGTTTAATCAAATTTTATGGGTTCAAATATTTGATTATTGACTTTTGAACCTAATTATACAGCTTAATCTCAAATTTTGTGCTTTTTACTCGGTTAAATTTCGAACGGGTTCACTCTAAAGCCCAATTAGACATGCACGCTCTAAACCCTAAAAAACGATCGAAAATGATGTTTATTCAAATTTTATGGGTTCAATTATTTAATTATGGGCTTTTGAACCTAATTATACAACTTAATCTCAAATTTGGAGCTTTTTACTCGGTTAAAATTCGAACGGGTTCACTCTAAAGCCCATTTAGACATGCACGCTCTAAACCCTAAAAAACGATCGAAAATGATGTTTAATCAAATTTTATGGGCACAAAAATTTAATTATGGACTTTTGACCCTAATTATACAGCTTAATCTCAAATTTTGAGCTTTTTACTCGGTTAAAATTCGAACGGGTTCACTCTAAAGCTCATTTAGACATGCACGCTCTAAACCATAAAAAACGATCGAAAATGATGTTTAATCAGATTTTATGGGCTCAAAAATTTAATTATGTACTTTTGACCCTAATTATACAGCTTAATCTCAAATTTTGAGCTTTTTACTCGGTTAAAATTCGAACGGGTTCACTCTAAACCCCATTTAGACATGCAAGCTCTGAACCATAAAAAACGATCGAAAATGATGTTTAATCAAAGTTTATGGGCTCAAAAATTTAATTATGGACTGTTGACCCTAATTATACAGCTTAATCTCAAATTTTGAGCTTTTTACTCGGTTAAAATTCGAACGGGTTCACTCTAAAGCCCATTTAGACATGCACGCTCTAAACCCTAAAAAACGATCAAAAATGATGTTTAATCAGATTTTATGGGCTCAAAAATTTAATTATGAACTTTTGACCCTAATTATACAGCTTAATCTCAAATTTTGTGCTTTTTACTCGGTTAAAATTCGAACGGGTTCACTCTAAAGCCCATTTAGACATGCAAGCTCTGAACCCTAAAAAACGATCGAAAATGATGTTTAATCAAATTTTATGGGTTCAAATATTTGATTATTGGCTTTTGAACCTAATTATACAGCTTAATCTCAAATTTTGTGCTTTTTACTCGGTTAAATTTCGAACGGGTTCACTCTAAAGCCCAATTAGACATGCACGCTCTAAACCCTAAAAAACGATCGAAAATGATGTTTATTCAAATTTTATGGGTTCAATTATTTAATTATGGGCTTTTGAACCTAATTATACAACTTAATCTCAAATTTGGAGCTTTTTACTCGGTTAAAATTCGAACGGGTTCACTCTAAAGCCCATTTAGACATGCACGCTCTAAACCCTAAAAAACGATCGAAAATGATGTTTAATCAAATTTTATGGGATCAAATATTTAATTATGGACTTTTGACCCTAATTATACAGCTTAATCTCAAATTTTGTGCTTTTTACTCGGTTAAATTTCGAACGGGTTCACTCTAAAGCCCATTTAGACATGCACGCTCTAAACCCTAAAAAACGATCGAAAATGATGTTTAATCAGATTTTATGGGCTCAAAAATTTAATTATGGACTTTTGACCCTAATTATACAGCTTAATCTCAAATTTTGTGCTTTTTACTCGGTTAAAATTCGAACGGGTTCACTCTAAACCCCATTTAGACATGCAAGCTCTGAAACATAAAAAACGATCGAAAATGATGTTTAATCAGATTTTATGGGCTCAAAAATTTAATTATGGACTGTTGACCCTAATTATACAGCTTAATCTCAAATTTTGAGCTTTTTACTCGGTTAAAATTCGAACGGGTTCACTCTAAACCCCATTTAGACATGCAAGCTCTGAACCCTAAAAAATGATCGAAAATGATGTTTAATCAAATTTTATGGGTTCAAATATTTGATTATTGGCTTTTGAACCTTATTATACAGCTTAATCTCAAATTTTGTGCTTTTTACTCGGTTAAATTTCGAACGGGTTCACTCTAAAGCCCATTTAGACATGCACGCTCTAAACCCTAAAAAACGATCGAAAATGATGTTTAATCAAATTTTATGGGCACAAAAATTTAATTATGGACTTTTGACCCTAATTATACAGCTTAATCTCCAATTTTGAGCTTTTTACTCGGTTAAAATTCGAACGGGTTCACTCTAAAGCCCATTTAGACATGCAAGCTCTGAACCCTAAAAAACGATCGAAAATGATATTTTATCAAATTTTATGGGTTCAAATATTTGATTATTAGCTTTTGAACCTAATTATACAGCTTAATCTCAAATTTTGTGCTTTTTACTCGGTTAAATTTCGAACGGGTTCACTCTAAAGCCCATTTAGACATGCACGCTCTAAACCCTAAAAAACGATCAAAAATGATGTTTAATCAGATTTTATGGGCTCAAAAATTTAATTATGGACTTTTGACCCTAATTATACAGCTTAATCTCAAATTTTGTGCTTTTTACTCGGTTAAAATTCGAATGGGTTCACTCTAAAGCCCATTTAGACATGCAAGCTCTGAACCCTAAAAAACGATCGAAAATGATGTTTAATCAAATTTTATGGGTTCAAATATTTGATTATTGACTTTTGAACCTAATTATACAGCTTAATCTCAAATTTTGTGCTTTTTACTCGGTTAAATTTCGAACGGGTTCACTCTAAAGCCCAATTAGACATGCACGCTCTAAACCCTAAAAAACGATCGAAAATGATGTTTATTCAAATTTTATGGGTTCAATTATTTAATTATGGGCTTTTGAACCTAATTATACAACTTAATCTCAAATTTGGAGCTTTTTACTCGGTTAAAATTCGAACGGGTTCACTCTAAAGCCCATTTAGACATGCACGCTCTAAACCCTAAAAAACGATCGAAAATGATGTTTAATCAAATTTTATGGGCACAAAAATTTAATTATGGACTTTTGACCCTAATTATACAGCTTAATCTCAAATTTTGAGCTTTTTACTCGGTTAAAATTCGAACGGGTTCACTCTAAAGCTCATTTAGACATGCACGCTCTAAACCATAAAAAACGATCGAAAATGATGTTTAATCAGATTTTATGGGCTCAAAAATTTAATTATGTACTTTTGACCCTAATTATACAGCTTAATCTCAAATTTTGAGCTTTTTACTCGGTTAAAATTCGAACGGGTTCACTCTAAACCCCATTTAGACATGCAAGCTCTGAACCATAAAAAACGATCGAAAATGATGTTTAATCAAAGTTTATGGGCTCAAAAATTTAATTATGGACTGTTGACCCTAATTATACAGCTTAATCTCAAATTTTGAGCTTTTTACTCGGTTAAAATTCGAACGGGTTCACTCTAAAGCCCATTTAGACATGCACGCTCTAAACCCTAAAAAACGATCAAAAATGATGTTTAATCAGATTTTATGGGCTCAAAAATTTAATTATGAACTTTTGACCCTAATTATACAGCTTAATCTCAAATTTTGTGCTTTTTACTCGGTTAAAATTCGAACGGGTTCACTCTAAAGCCCATTTAGACATGCAAGCTCTGAACCCTAAAAAACGATCGAAAATGATGTTTAATCAAATTTTATGGGTTCAAATATTTGATTATTGGCTTTTGAACCTAATTATACAGCTTAATCTCAAATTTTGTGCTTTTTACTCGGTTAAATTTCGAACGGGTTCACTCTAAAGCCCAATTAGACATGCACGCTCTAAACCCTAAAAAACGATCGAAAATGATGTTTATTCAAATTTTATGGGTTCAATTATTTAATTATGGGCTTTTGAACCTAATTATACAACTTAATCTCAAATTTGGAGCTTTTTACTCGGTTAAAATTCGAACGGGTTCACTCTAAAGCCCATTTAGACATGCACGCTCTAAACCCTAAAAAACGATCAAAAATGATGTTTAATCAAATTTTATGGGCACAAAAATTTAATTATGGACTTTTGACCCTAATTATACAGCTTAATCTCAAATTTTGTGCTTTTTACTCGGTTAAAATTCGAACGGGTTCACTCTAAACCCCATTTAGACATGCAAGCTCTGAACCATAAAAAACGATCGAAAATGATGTTTAATCAAAGTTTATGGGCTCAAAAATTTAATTATGGACTGTTGACCCTAATTATACAGCTTAATCTCAAATTTTGAGCTTTTTACTCGGTTAAAATTCGAACGGGTTCACTCTAAAGCCCATTTAGACATGCACGCTCTAAACCCTACAAAACGATCGAAAATGATATTTTATCAAATTTTATGGGTTCAAATATTTGATTATTAGCTTTTGAACCTAATTATACAGCTTAATCTCAAATTTTGTGCTTTTTACTCGGTTAAATTTCGAACGGGTTCACTCTAAAGCCCATTTAGACATGCACGCTCTAAACCCTAAAAACCGATCGAAAATGATGTTTAATCAGATTTTATGGGCTCAAAAATTTAATTATGGACTTTTGACCCTAATTATACAGCTTAATCGCAAATTTTGTGCTTTTTACTCGGTTAAAATTCGAACGGGTTCACTCTAAAGCCCATTTAGACATGCAAGCTCTGAACCCTAAAAAACGATCGAAAATGATGTTTAATCAGATTTTATGGGCTCAAAAATTTAATTATGGACTTTTGACCCTAATTATACAGCTTAATCTCAAATTTTGAGCTTTTTACTCGGTTAAAATTCGAACGGGTTCACTCTAAAGCCCATTTAGACATGCAAGCTCTGAACCCTAAAAAACGATCGAAAATGATGTTTAATCAAATTTTATGGGTTCAAATATTTGATTATTGGCTTTTGAACCTTATTATACAGCTTAATCTCGAATTTTGTGCTTTTTACTCGGTTAAATTTCGAACGGGTTCACTCTAAAGCCCAATTAGACATGCACGCTCTAAACCCTAAAAAACGATCGAAAATGATGTTTAATCAAATTTTATGGGATCAAATATTTAATTATGGACTTTTGACCCTAATTATACAGCTTAATCTCAAATTTTGTGCTTTTTACTCGGTTAAATTTCGAACGGGTTCACTCTAAAGCCCATTTAGACATGCACGCTCTAAACCCTAAAAAACGATCGAAAATGATGTTTAATCAGATTTTATGGGCTCAAAAATTTAATTATGGACTTTTGACCCTAATTATACAGCTTAATCTCAAATTTTGTGCTTTTTACTCGGTTAAAATTCGAACGGGTTCACTCTAAACCCCATTTAGACATGCAAGCTCTGAAACATAAAAAACGATCGAAAATGATGTTTAATCAGATTTTATGGGCTCAAAAATTTAATTATGGACTGTTGACCCTAATTATACAGCTTAATCTCAAATTTTGAGCTTTTTACTCGGTTAAAATTCGAACGGGTTCACTCTAAACCCCATTTAGACATGCAAGCTCTGAACCCTAAAAAATGATCGAAAATGATGTTTAATCAAATTTTATGGGTTCAAATATTTGATTATTGGCTTTTGAACCTTATTATACAGCTTAATCTCAAATTTTGTGCTTTTTACTCGGTTAAATTTCGAACGGGTTCACTCTAAAGCCCATTTAGACATGCACGCTCTAAACCCTAAAAAACGATCGAAAATGATGTTTAATCAAATTTTATGGGCACAAAAATTTAATTATGGACTTTTGACCCTAATTATACAGCTTAATCTCCAATTTTGAGCTTTTTACTCGGTTAAAATTCGAACGGGTTCACTCTAAAGCCCATTTAGACATGCAAGCTCTGAACCCTAAAAAACGATCGAAAATGATATTTTATCAAATTTTATGGGTTCAAATATTTGATTATTAGCTTTTGAACCTAATTATACAGCTTAATCTCAAATTTTGTGCTTTTTACTCGGTTAAATTTCGAACGGGTTCACTCTAAAGCCCATTTAGACATGCACGCTCTAAACCCTAAAAAACGATCAAAAATGATGTTTAATCAGATTTTATGGGCTCAAAAATTTAATTATGGACTTTTGACCCTAATTATACAGCTTAATCTCAAATTTTGTGCTTTTTACTCGGTTAAAATTCGAATGGGTTCACTCTAAAGCCCATTTAGACATGCAAGCTCTGAACCCTAAAAAACGATCGAAAATGATGTTTAATCAAATTTTATGGGTTCAAATATTTGATTATTGACTTTTGAACCTAATTATACAGCTTAATCTCAAATTTTGTGCTTTTTACTCGGTTAAATTTCGAACGGGTTCACTCTAAAGCCCAATTAGACATGCACGCTCTAAACCCTAAAAAACGATCGAAAATGATGTTTATTCAAATTTTATGGGTTCAATTATTTAATTATGGGCTTTTGAACCTAATTATACAACTTAATCTCAAATTTGGAGCTTTTTACTCGGTTAAAATTCGAACGGGTTCACTCTAAAGCCCATTTAGACATGCACGCTCTAAACCCTAAAAAACGATCGAAAATGATGTTTAATCAAATTTTATGGGCACAAAAATTTAATTATGGACTTTTGACCCTAATTATACAGCTTAATCTCAAATTTTGAGCTTTTTACTCGGTTAAAATTCGAACGGGTTCACTCTAAAGCTCATTTAGACATGCACGCTCTAAACCATAAAAAACGATCGAAAATGATGTTTAATCAGATTTTATGGGCTCAAAAATTTAATTATGTACTTTTGACCCTAATTATACAGCTTAATCTCAAATTTTGAGCTTTTTACTCGGTTAAAATTCGAACGGGTTCACTCTAAACCCCATTTAGACATGCAAGCTCTGAACCATAAAAAACGATCGAAAATGATGTTTAATCAAAGTTTATGGGCTCAAAAATTTAATTATGGACTGTTGACCCTAATTATACAGCTTAATCTCAAATTTTGAGCTTTTTACTCGGTTAAAATTCGAACGGGTTCACTCTAAAGCCCATTTAGACATGCACGCTCTAAACCCTAAAAAACGATCAAAAATGATGTTTAATCAGATTTTATGGGCTCAAAAATTTAATTATGAACTTTTGACCCTAATTATACAGCTTAATCTCAAATTTTGTGCTTTTTACTCGGTTAAAATTCGAACGGGTTCACTCTAAAGCCCATTTAGACATGCAAGCTCTGAACCCTAAAAAACGATCGAAAATGATGTTTAATCAAATTTTATGGGTTCAAATATTTGATTATTGGCTTTTGAACCTAATTATACAGCTTAATCTCAAATTTTGTGCTTTTTACTCGGTTAAATTTCGAACGGGTTCACTCTAAAGCCCAATTAGACATGCACGCTCTAAACCCTAAAAAACGATCGAAAATGATGTTTATTCAAATTTTATGGGTTCAATTATTTAATTATGGGCTTTTGAACCTAATTATACAACTTAATCTCAAATTTGGAGCTTTTTACTCGGTTAAAATTCGAACGGGTTCACTCTAAAGCCCATTTAGACATGCACGCTCTAAACCCTAAAAAACGATCAAAAATGATGTTTAATCAAATTTTATGGGCACAAAAATTTAATTATGGACTTTTGACCCTAATTATACAGCTTAATCTCAAATTTTGTGCTTTTTACTCGGTTAAAATTCGAACGGGTTCACTCTAAAGCCCATTTAGACATGCAAGCTCTGAACCATAAAAAACGATCGAAAATGATGTTTAATCAAAGTTTATGGGCTCAAAAATTTAATTATGGACTGTTGACCCTAATTATACAGCTTAATCTCAAATTTTGAGCTTTTTACTCGGTTAAAATTCGAACGGGTTCACTCTAAAGCCCATTTAGACATGCACGCTCTAAACCCTACAAAACGATCGAAAATGATATTTTATCAAATTTTATGGGTTCAAATATTTGATTATTAGCTTTTGAACCTAATTATACAGCTTAATCTCAAATTTTGTGCTTTTTACTCGGTTAAATTTCGATCGGGTTCACTCTAAAGCCCATTTAGACATGCACGCTCTAAACCCTAAAAACCGATCGAAAATGATGTTTAATCAAATTTTATGGGCACAAAAATTTAATTATGGACTTTTGACCCTAATTATACAGCTTAATCTCCAATTTTGAGCTTTTTACTCGGTTAAAATTCGAACGGGTTCACTCTAAAGCCCATTTAGACATGCAAGCTCTGAACCCTAAAAAACGATCGAAAATGATATTTTATCAAATTTTATGGGTTCAAATATTTGATTATTAGCTTTTGAACCTAATTATACAGCTTAATCTCAAATTTTGTGCTTTTTACTCGGTTAAATTTCGAACGGGTTCACTCTAAAGCCCATTTAGACATGCACGCTCTAAACCCTAAAAAACGATCAAAAATGATGTTTAATCAGATTTTATGGGCTCAAAAATTTAATTATGGACTTTTGACCCTAATTATACAGCTTAATCTCAAATTTTGTGCTTTTTACTCGGTTAAAATTCGAATGGGTTCACTCTAAAGCCCATTTAGACATGCAAGCTCTGAACCCTAAAAAACGATCGAAAATGATGTTTAATCAAATTTTATGGGTTCAAATATTTGATTATTGACTTTTGAACCTAATTATACAGCTTAATCTCAAATTTTGTGCTTTTTACTCGGTTAAATTTCGAACGGGTTCACTCTAAAGCCCAATTAGACATGCACGCTCTAAACCCTAAAAAACGATCGAAAATGATGTTTATTCAAATTTTATGGGTTCAATTATTTAATTATGGGCTTTTGAACCTAATTATACAACTTAATCTCAAATTTGGAGCTTTTTACTCGGTTAAAATTCGAACGGGTTCACTCTAAAGCCCATTTAGACATGCACGCTCTAAACCCTAAAAAACGATCGAAAATGATGTTTAATCAAATTTTATGGGCACAAAAATTTAATTATGGACTTTTGACCCTAATTATACAGCTTAATCTCAAATTTTGAGCTTTTTACTCGGTTAAAATTCGAACGGGTTCACTCTAAAGCTCATTTAGACATGCACGCTCTAAACCATAAAAAACGATCGAAAATGATGTTTAATCAGATTTTATGGGCTCAAAAATTTAATTATGTACTTTTGACCCTAATTATACAGCTTAATCTCAAATTTTGAGCTTTTTACTCGGTTAAAATTCGAACGGGTTCACTCTAAACCCCATTTAGACATGCAAGCTCTGAACCATAAAAAACGATCGAAAATGATGTTTAATCAAAGTTTATGGGCTCAAAAATTTAATTATGGACTGTTGACCCTAATTATACAGCTTAATCTCAAATTTTGAGCTTTTTACTCGGTTAAAATTCGAACGGGTTCACTCTAAAGCCCATTTAGACATGCACGCTCTAAACCCTAAAAAACGATCAAAAATGATGTTTAATCAGATTTTATGGGCTCAAAAATTTAATTATGAACTTTTGACCCTAATTATACAGCTTAATCTCAAATTTTGTGCTTTTTACTCGGTTAAAATTCGAACGGGTTCACTCTAAAGCCCATTTAGACATGCAAGCTCTGAACCCTAAAAAACGATCGAAAATGATGTTTAATCAAATTTTATGGGTTCAAATATTTGATTATTGGCTTTTGAACCTAATTATACAGCTTAATCTCAAATTTTGTGCTTTTTACTCGGTTAAATTTCGAACGGGTTCACTCTAAAGCCCAATTAGACATGCACGCTCTAAACCCTAAAAAACGATCGAAAATGATGTTTATTCAAATTTTATGGGTTCAATTATTTAATTATGGGCTTTTGAACCTAATTATACAACTTAATCTCAAATTTGGAGCTTTTTACTCGGTTAAAATTCGAACGGGTTCACTCTAAAGCCCATTTAGACATGCACGCTCTAAACCCTAAAAAACGATCAAAAATGATGTTTAATCAAATTTTATGGGCACAAAAATTTAATTATGGACTTTTGACCCTAATTATACATCTTAATCTCAAATTTTGTGCTTTTTACTCGGTTAAAATTCGAACGGGTTCACTCTAAACCCCATTTAGACATGCAAGCTCTGAACCATAAAAAACGATCGAAAATGATGTTTAATCAAAGTTTATGGGCTCAAAAATTTAATTATGGACTGTTGACCCTAATTATACAGCTTAATCTCAAATTTTGAGCTTTTTACTCGGTTAAAATTCGAACGGGTTCACTCTAAAGCCCATTTAGACATGCACGCTCTAAACCCTACAAAACGATCGAAAATGATATTTTATCAAATTTTAGGGGTTCAAATATTTGATTATTAGCTTTTGAACCTAATTATACAGCTTAATCTCAAATTTTGTGCTTTTTACTCGGTTAAATTTCGAACGGGTTCACTCTAAAGCCCATTTAGACATGCACGCTCTAAACCCTAAAAACCGATCGAAAATGATGTTTAATCAGATTTTATGGGCTCAAAAATTTAATTATGGACTTTTGACCCTAATTATACAGCTTAATCGCAAATTTTGTGCTTTTTACTCGGTTAAAATTCGAACGGGTTCACTCTAAAGCCCATTTAGACATGCAAGCTCTGAACCCTAAAAAACGATCGAAAATGATGTTTAATCAGATTTTATGGGCTCAAAAATTTAATTATGGACTTTTGACCCTAATTATACAGCTTAATCTCAAATTTTGAGCTTTTTACTCGGTTAAAATTCGAACGGGTTCACTCTAAAGCCCATTTAGACATGCAAGCTCTGAACCCTAAAAAACGATCGAAAATGATGTTTAATCAAATTTTATGGGTTCAAATATTTGATTATTGGCTTTTGAACCTTATTATACAGCTTAATCTCAAATTTTGTGCTTTTTACTCGGTTAAATTTCGAACGGGTTCACTCTAAAGCCCATTTAGACATGCACGCTCTAAACCCTACAAAACGATCGAAAATGATGTTTAATCAAATTTTATGGGTTCAAATATTTGATTATTAGCTTTTGAACCTAATTATACAGCTTAATCTCAAATTTTGTGCTTTTTACTCGGTTAAATTTCGAACGGGTTCACTCTAAAGCCCATTTAGACATGCACGCTCTAAACCCTAAAAAACGATCGAAAATGATGTTTAATCAGATTTTATGGGCTCAAAAATTTAATTATGGACTTTTGACCCTAATTATACAGCTTAATCTCAAATTTTGTGCTTTTTACTCGGTTAAAATTCGAACGGGTTCACTCTAAAGCCCATTTAGACATGCAAGCTCTGAACCCTAAAAAACGATCGAAAATGATGTTTAATCAGATTTTATGGGCTCAAAAATTTAATTATGGACTTTTGACCCTAATTATACAGCTTAATCTCAAATTTTGAGCTTTTTACTCGGTTAAAATTCGAACGGGTTCACTCTAAAGCCCATTTAGACATGCAAGCTCTGAACCCTAAAAAACGATCGAAAATGATGTTTAATCAAATTTTATGGGTTCAAATATTTGATTATTGGCTTTTGAACCTTATTATACAGCTTAATCTCAAATTTTGTGCTTTTTACTCGGTTAAATTTCGAACGGGTTCACTCTAAAGCCCATTTAGACATGCACGCTCTAAACCCTACAAAACGATCGAAAATGATGTTTAATCAAATTTTATGGGTTCAAATATTTGATTATTAGCTTTTGAACCTAATTATACAGCTTAATCTCAAATTTTGTGCTTTTTACTCGGTTAAATTTCGAACGGGTTCACTCTAAAGCCCATTTAGACATGCACGCTCTAAACCCTAAAAAACGATCGAAAATGATGTTTAATCAGATTTTATGGGCTCAAAAATTTAATTATGGACTTTTGACCCTAATTATACAGCTTAATCTCAAATTTTGTGCTTTTTACTCGGTTAAAATTCGAACGGGTTCACTCTAAAGCCCATTTAGACATGCACGCTCTAAACCCTAAAAAACGATCAAAAATGATGTTTAATCAGATTTTATGGGCTCAAAAATTTAATTATGGACTTTTGACCCTAATTATACAGCTTAATCTCAAATTTTGTGCTTTTTACTCGGTTAAAATTCGAACGGGTTCACTCTAAAGCCCATTTAGACATGCAAGCTCTGAACCCTAAAAAACGATCGAAAATGATGTTTAATCAAATTTTATGGGTTCAAATATTTGATTATTGGCTTTTGAACCTAATTATACAGCTTAATCTCAAATTTTGTGCTTTTTACTCGGTTAAATTTCGAACGGGTTCACTCTAAAGCCCAATTAGACATGCACGCTCTAAACCCTAAAAAACGATCGAAAATGATGTTTAATCAAATTTTATGGGATCAAATATTTAATTATGGACTTTTGACCCTAATTATACAGCTTAATCTCAAATTTTGTGCTTTTTACTCGGTTAAATTTCGAACGGGTTCACTCTAAAGCCCATTTAGACATGCAAGCTCTGAACCCTAAAAAACGATCGAAAATGATGTTTAATCAAATTTTATGGGTTCAAATATTTGATTATTGGCTTTTGAACCTTATTATACAGCTTAATCTCAAATTTTGTGCTTTTTACTCGGTTAAATTTCGAACGGGTTCACTCTAAAGCCCAATTAGACATGCACGCTCTAAACCCTAAAAAACGATCGAAAATGATGTTTAATCAAATTTTATGGGATCAAATATTTAATTATGGACTTTTGACCCTAATTATACAGCTTAATCTCAAATTTTGTGCTTTTTACTCGGTTAAATTTCGAACGGGTTCACTCTAAAGCCCATTTAGACATGCAAGCTCTGAACCATAAAAAACAATCGAAAATGATGTTTAATCAAATTTTATGGGTTCAAATATTTGATTATTGGCTTTTGAACCTAATTATACAGCTTAATCTCAAATTTTGTTCTTTTTACTCGGTTAAATTTCGAACGGGTTCACTCTAAAGCCCATTTAGACATGCACGCTCTAAACCCTACAAAACGATCGAAAATGATATTTTATCAAATTTTATGGGTTCAAATATTTGATTATTAGCTTTTGAACCTAATTATACAGCTTAATCTCAAATTTTGTGCTTTTTACTCGGTTAAATTTCGAACGGGTTCACTCTAAAGCCCATTTAGACATGCACGCTCTAAACCCTAAAAAACGATCGAAAATGATGTTTAATCAGATTTTATGGGCTCAAAAATTTAATTATGGACTTTTGACCCTAATTATACAGCTTAATCTCAAATTTTGTGCTTTTTACTCGGTTAAAATTCGAACGGGTTCACTCAAAAGCCCATTTAGACATGCACGCTCTAAACCCTAAAAAACGATCAAAAATGATGTTTAATCAGATTTTATGGGCTCAAAAATTTAATTATGGACTTTTGACCCTAATTATACAGCTTAATCTCAAATTTTGTGCTTTTTACTCGGTTAAAATTCGAACGGGTTCACTCTAAAGCCCATTTAGACATGCAAGCTCTGAACCCTAAAAAACGATCGAAAATGATGTTTAATCAAATTTTATGGGTTCAAATATTTGATTATTGGCTTTTGAACCTAATTATACAGCTTAATCTCAAATTTTGTGCTTTTTACTCGGTTAAATTTCGAACGGGTTCACTCTAAAGCCCATTTAGACATGCACGCTCTAAACCCTAAAAACCGATCGAAAATGATGTTTATTCAAATTTTATGGGTTCAATTATTTAATTATGGGCTTTTGAACCTAATTATACAACTTAATCTCAAATTTGGAGCTTTTTACTCGGTTAAAATTCGAACGGGTTCACTCTAAAGCCCATTTAGACATGCACGCTCTAAACCCTAAAAAACGATCGAAAATGATGTTTAATCAAATTTTATGGGCACAAAAATTTAATTATGGACTTTTGACCCTAATTATACAGCTTAATCTCAAATTTTGAGCTTTTTACTCGGTTAAAATTCGAACGGGTTCACTCTAAAGCCCATTTAGACATGCACGCTCTAAACCATAAAAAACGATCGAAAATGATGTTTAATCAGATTTTATGGGCTCAAAAATTTAATTATGGACTTTTGACCCTAATTATACAGCTTTATCTCAAATTTTGAGCTTTTTACTCGGTTAAAATTCGAACGGGTTCACTCTAAAGCCCATTTAGACATGCAAGCTCTGAACCCTAAAAAACGATCGAAAATGATGTTTAATCGAATTTTATGGGTTCAAATATTTGATTATTGGCTTTTGAACCTTATTATACAGCTTAATCTCAAATTTTGTGCTTTTTACTCGGTTAAATTTCGAACGGGTTCACTCTAAAGCCCATTTAGACATGCACGCTCTAAACCCTACAAAACGATCGAAAATGATATTTTATCAAATTTTATGGGTTCAAATATTTGATTATTAGCTTTTGAACCTAATTATACAGCTTAATCTCAAATTTTGTGCTTTTTACTCGGTTAAATTTCGAACGGGTTCACTCTAAAGCCCATTTAGACATGCACGCTCTAAACCCTAAAAAACGATCGAAAATGATGTTTAATCAGATTTTATGGGTTCAAATATTTGATTATTGGCTTTTGAACCTTATTATACAGCTTAATCTCAAATTTTGTGCTTTTTACTCGGTTAAATTTCGAACGGGTTCACTCTAAAGCCCATTTAGACATGCACGCTCTAAACCCTACAAAACGATCGAAAATGATATTTTATCAAATTTTATGGGTTCAAATATTTGATTATTAGCTTTTGAACCTAATTATACAGCTTAATCTCAAATTTTGTGCTTTTTACTCGGTTAAATTTCGAACGGGTCCACTCTAAAGCCCATTTAGACATGCACGCTCTAAACCCTAAAAAACGATCGAAAATGATGTTTAATCAGATTTTATGGGCTCAAAAATTTAATTATGGACTTTTGACCCTAATTATACAGCTTAATCTCAAATTTTGTGCTTTTTACTCGGTTAAAATCCGAACGGGTTCACTCTAAACCCCATTTTGACATGCAAGCTCTGAACCATAAAAAACGATCGAAAATGATGTTTAATCAAAGTTTATGGGCTCAAAAATTTAATTATGGACTGTTGACCCTAATTATACAGCTTAATCTCAAATTTTGAGCTTTTTACTCGGTTAAAATTCGAACGGGTTCACTCTAAAGCCCATTTAGACATGCACGCTCTAAACCCTAAAAAACGATCAAAAATGATGTTTAATCAGATTTTATGGGCTCAAAAATTTAATTATGGACTTTTGACCCTAATTATACAGCTTAATCTCAAATTTTGTGCTTTTTACTCGGTTAAAATTCGAACGGGTTCACTCTAAAGCCCATTTAGACATGCAAGCTCTGAACCCTAAAAAACGATCGAAAATGGTGTTTAATCAAATTTTATGGGTTCAAATATTTGATTATTGGCTTTTGAACCTAATTATACAGCTTAATCTCAAATTTTGTGCTTTTTACTCGGTTAAATTTCGAACGGGTTCACTCTAAAGCCCATTTAGACATGCAAGCTCTGAACCATAAAAAACGATCGAAAATGATGTTTAATCAAAGTTTATGGGCTCAAAAATTTAATTATGGACTGTTGACCCTAATTATACAGCTTAATCTCAAATTTTGAGCTTTTTACTCGGTTAAAATTCGAACGGGTTCACTCTAAAGCCCATTTAGACATGCACGCTCTAAACCCTAAAAAACGATCAAAAATGATGTTTAATCAGATTTTATGGGCTCAAAAATTTAATTATGGACTTTTGACCCTAATTATACAGCTTAATCTCAAATTTTGTGCTTTTTACTCGGTTAAAATTCGAACGGATTCACTCTAAAGCCCATTTAGACATGCAAGCTCTGAACCCTAAAAAACGATCGAAAATGGTGTTTAATCAAATTTTATGGGTTCAAATATTTGATTATTGGCTTTTGAACCTAATTATATAGCTTAATCTCAAATTTTGTGCTTTTTACTCGGTTAAATTTCGAACGGGTTCACTCTAAAGCCCATTTAGACATGCACGCTCTAAACCCTAAAAACCGATCGAAAATGATGTTTATTCAAATTTTATGGGTTCAATTATTTAATTATGGGCTTTTGAACCTAATTATACAACTTAATCTCAAATTTGGAGCTTTTTACTCGGTTAAAATTCGAACGGGTTCACTCTAAAGCCCATTTAGACATGCACGCTCTAAACCCTAAAAAACGATCGAAAATGATGTTTAATCAAATTTTATGGGCACAAAAAATTAATTATGGACTTTTGACCCTAATTATACAGCTTAATCTCAAATTTTGAGCTTTTTACTCGGTTAAAATTCGAACGGGTTCACTCTAAAGCCCATTTAGACATGCACGCTCTAAACCATAAAAAACGATCGAAAATGATGTTTAATCAGATTTTATGGGCTCAAAAATTTAATTATGGACTTTTGACCCTAATTATACAGCTTAATCTCAAATTTTGAGCTTTTTACTCGGTTAAAATTCGAACGGGTTCACTCTAAAGCCCATTTAGACATGCAAGCTCTGAACCCTAAAAAACGATCGAAAATGATGTTTAATCGAATTTTATGGGTTCAAATATTTGATTATTGGCTTTTGAACCTTATTATACAGCTTAATCTCAAATTTTGTGCTTTTTACTCGGTTAAATTTCGAACGGGTTCACTCTAAAGCCCATTTAGACATGCACGCTCTAAAACCTACAAAACGATCGAAAATGATATTTTATCAAATTTTATGGGTTCAAATATTTGATTATTAGCTTTTGAACCTAATTATACAGCTTAATCTCAAATTTTGTGCTTTTTACTCGGTTAAATTTCGAACGGGTTCACTCTAAAGCCCATTTAGACATGCACGCTCTAAACCCTAAAAAACGATCGAAAATGATGTTTAATCAGATTTTATGGGTTCAAATATTTGATTATTGGCTTTTGAACCTTATTATACAGCTTAATCTCAAATTTTGTGCTTTTTACTCGGTTAAATTTCGAACGGGTTCACTCTAAAGCCCATTTAGACATGCACGCTCTAAACCCTACAAAACGATCGAAAATGATATTTTATCAAATTTTATGGGTTCAAATATTTGATTATTAGCTTTTGAACCTAATTATACAGCTTAATCTCAAATTTTGTGCTTTTTACTCGGTTAAATTTCGAACGGGTTCACTCTAAAGCCCATTTAGACATGCACGCTCTAAACCCTAAAAAACGATCGAAAATGATGTTTAATCAGATTTTATGGGCTCAAAAATTTAATTATGGACTTTTGACCCTAATTATACAGCTTAATCGCAAATTTTGTGCTTTTTACTCGGTTAAAATTCGAACGGGTTCACTCTAAACCCCATTTTGACATGCAAGCTCTGAACCCTAAAAACCGATCGAAAATGATGTTTATTCAAATTTTATGGGTTCAATTATTTAATTATGGGCTTTTGAACCTAATTATACAACTTAATCTCAAATTTGGAGCTTTTTACTCGGTTAAAATTCGAACGGGTTCACTCTAAAGCCCATTTAGACATGCACGCTCTAAACCCTAAAAAACGATCGAAAATGATGTTTAATCAAATTTTATGGGCACAAAAATTTAATTATGGACTTTTGACCCTAATTATACAGCTTAATCTCAAATTTTGAGCTTTTTACTCGGTTAAAATTCGAACGGGTTCACTCTAAAGCCCATTTAGACATGCACGCTCTAAACCATAAAAAACGATCGAAAATGATGTTTAATCAGATTTTATGGGCTCAAAAATTTAATTTTTGACTTTTGACCCTAATTATACAGCTTAATCTCAAATTTTGAGCTTTTTACTCGGTTAAAATTCGAACGGGTTCACTCTAAAGCCCATTTAGACATGCAAGCTCTGAACCCTAAAAAACGATCGAAAATGATGTTTAATCAAATTTTATGGGTTCAAATATTTGATTATTGGCTTTTGAACCTTATTATACAGCTTAATCTCAAATTTTGTGCTTTTTACTCGGTTAAATTTCGAACGGGTTCACTCTAAAGCCCATTTAGACATGCACGCTCTAAACCCTACAAAACGATCGAAAATGATATTTTATCAAATTTTATGGGTTCAAATATTTGATTATTAGCTTTTGAACCTAATTATACAGCTTAATCTCAAATTTTGTGCTTTTTACTCGGTTAAATTTCGAACGGGTTCACTCTAAAGCCCATTTAGACATGCACGCTCTAAACCCTAAAAAACGATCGAAAATGATGTTTAATCAGATTTTATGGGCTCAAAAATTTAATTATGGACTTTTGACCCTAATTATACAGCTTAATCTCAAATTTTGTGCTTTTTACTCGGTTAAAATTCGAACGGGTTCACTCTAAACCCCATTTAGACATGCAAGCTCTGAACCATAAAAAACGATCGAAAATGATGTTTAATCAAAGTTTATGGGCTCAAAAATTTAATTATGGACTTTTGAACCTAATTATACATCTTAATCTCAAATTTTGTGCTTTTTACTCGATTAAATTTCGAACGGGTTCACTCTAAAGCTCATTTAGACTTGCACGCTCTAAACCCTAAAAAACGATCGAAAATGATGTTTAATCAAAGTTTATGGGCTCAAAAATTTAATTATGAACGTTTGACCCTAATTATACAACTTAATCTCAAATTTTGTGCTTTTTACTCGGTTAAATTTCGAACGGGTTCACTCTAAAGCCCATTTAGACATGCACGCTCTAAACCCTACAAAACGATCGAAAATGATGTTTAATCAGATTTTATGGGCTCAAAAATTTAATTATGGACTTTTGACCCTAATTAAACAGCTTAATCTCAAATTTTGAGCTTTTTACTCGGTTAAAATTCGAATGGGTTCACTCTGAACCCCATTTAGACATGCAAGCTCTGAACCCTAAAAAACGATCGAAAATGATGTTTAATCAAATTTTATGGGTTCAAATATTTGATTATTGGCTTTTGAACCTAATTATACAGCTTAATCTCAAATTTTGTGCTTTTTACTCGGTTAAATTTCGAACGGGTTCACTCTAAAGCCCATTTAGACTTGCACTCTCTAAACCCTAAAAAAGGATCGAAAATGATGTTTAATCAGATTTTATGGGCTCAAAAATTTAATTATGGACTTTTGACCCTAATTAAACAGCTTAATCTCAAATTTTGAGCTTTTTACTCGGTTAAAATTCGAACGGGTTCACTCTGAACCCCATTTAGACATGCAAGCTCTGAACCCTAAAAAACGATCGAAAATGATGTTTAATCAAACTTTATGGGTTCAAATATTTGATTATTGGCTTTTGACCCTAATTATACAGCTTAATCTCAAATTTTGAGCTTTTTACTCGGTTAAAATTCGAACGGGTTCACTCTAAAGCCCATTTAGACTTGCACGCTCTAAACCCTAAAAAACGATCAAAAATGATGTTTAATCAGATTTTATGGGCTCAAAAATTTAATTATGGACTTTTGACCCTAATTATACAGCTTAATCTCAAATTTTGTGCTTTTTACTCGGTTAAAATTCGAACGGGTTCACTCTAAAGCCCATTTAGACATGCAAGCTCTGAACCCTAAAAAACGATCGAAAATGGTGTTTAATCAAATTTTATGGGTTCAAATATTTGATTATTGGCTTTTGAACCTAATTATATAGCTTAATCTCAAATTTTGTGCTTTTTACTCGGTTAAATTTCGAACGGGTTCACTCTAAAGCCCATTTAGACATGCACGCTGTAAACCCTAAAAACCGATCGAAAATGATGTTTATTCAAATTTTATGGGTTCAATTATTTAATTATGGGCTTTTGAACCTAATTATACAACTTAATCTCAAATTTGGAGCTTTTTACTCGGTTAAAATTCGAACGGGTTCACTCTAAAGCCCATTTAGACATGCACGCTCTAAACCCTAAAAAACGATCGAAAATGATGTTTAATCAAATTTTATGGGCACAAAAAATTAATTATGGACTTTTGACCCTAATTATACAGCTTAATCTCAAATTTTGAGCTTTTTACTCGGTTAAAATTCGAACGGGTTCACTCTAAAGCCCATTTAGACATGCACGCTCTAAACCATAAAAAACGATCGAAAATGATGTTTAATCAGATTTTATGGGCTCAAAAATTTAATTATGGACTTTTGACCCTAATTATACAGCTTAATCTCAAATTTTGAGCTTTTTACTCGGTTAAAATTCGAACGGGTTCACTCTAAAGCCCATTTAGACATGCAAGCTCTGAACCCTAAAAAACGATCGAAAATGATGTTTAATCGAATTTTATGGGTTCAAATATTTGATTATTGGCTTTTGAACCTTATTATACAGCTTAATCTCAAATTTTGTGCTTTTTACTCGGTTAAATTTCGAACGGGTTCACTCTAAAGCCCATTTAGACATGCACGCTCTAAAACCTACAAAACGATCGAAAATGATATTTTATCAAATTTTATGGGTTCAAATATTTGATTATTAGCTTTTGAACCTAATTATACAGCTTAATCTCAAATTTTGTGCTTTTTACTCGGTTAAATTTCGAACGGGTTCACTCTAAAGCCCATTTAGACATGCACGCTCTAAACCCTAAAAAACGATCGAAAATGATGTTTAATCAGATTTTATGGGTTCAAATATTTGATTATTGGCTTTTGAACCTTATTATACAGCTTAATCTCAAATTTTGTGCTTTTTACTCGGTTAAATTTCGAACGGGTTCACTCTAAAGCCCATTTAGACATGCACGCTCTAAACCCTACAAAACGATCGAAAATGATATTTTATCAAATTTTATGGGTTCAAATATTTGATTATTAGCTTTTGAACCTAATTATACAGCTTAATCTCAAATTTTGTGCTTTTTACTCGGTTAAATTTCGAACGGGTTCACTCTAAAGCCCATTTAGACATGCACGCTCTAAACCCTAAAAAACGATCGAAAATGATGTTTAATCAGATTTTATGGGCTCAAAAATTTAATTATGGACTTTTGACCCTAATTATACAGCTTAATCTCAAATTTTGTGCTTTTTACTCGGTTAAAATTCGAACGGGTTCACTCTAAACCCCATTTAGACATGCAAGCTCTGAACCATAAAAAACGATCGAAAATGATGTTTAATCGAATTTTATGGGTTCAAATATTTGATTATTGGCTTTTGAACCTTATTATACAGCTTAATCTCAAATTTTGTGCTTTTTACTCGGTTAAATTTCGAACGGGTTCACTCTAAAGCCCATTTAGACATGCACGCTCTAAAACCTACAAAACGATCGAAAATGATATTTTATCAAATTTTATGGGTTCAAATATTTGATTATTAGCTTTTGAACCTAATTATACAGCTTAATCTCAAATTTTGTGCTTTTTACTCGGTTAAATTTCGAACGGGTTCACTCTAAAGCCCATTTAGACATGCAAGCTCTGAACCCTAAAAAACGATCGAAAATGATGTTTAATCGAATTTTATGGGTTCAAATATTTGATTATTGGCTTTTGAACCTTATTATACAGCTTAATCTCAAATTTTGTGCTTTTTACTCGGTTAAATTTCGAACGGGTTCACTCTAAAGCCCATTTAGACATGCACGCTCTAAAACCTACAAAACGATCGAAAATGATATTTTATCAAATTTTATGGGTTCAAATATTTGATTATTAGCTTTTGAACCTAATTATACAGCTTAATCTCAAATTTTGTGCTTTTTACTCGGTTAAATTTCGAACGGGTTCACTCTAAAGCCCATTTAGACATGCACGATCTAAACCCTAAAAAACGATCGAAAATGATGTTTAATCAGATTTTATGGGTTCAAATATTTGATTATTGGCTTTTGAACCTTATTATACAGCTTAATCTCAAATTTTGTGCTTTTTACTCGGTTAAATTTCGAACGAGTTCACTCTAAAGCCCATTTAGACATGCACGCTCTAAACCCTACAAAACGATCGAAAATGATATTTTATCAAATTTTATGGGTTCAAATATTTGATTATTAGCTTTTGACACTACTTATACAGCTTAATCTCAAATTTTGTGCTTTTTACTCGGTTAAATTTCGAACGGGTTCACTCTAAAGCTCATTTAGACTTGCACGCTCTAAACCCTAAAAAACGATCGAAAATGATGTTTAATCAAAGTTTATGGGCTCAAAAATTTAATTATGAACGTTTGACCCTAATTATACAACTTAATCTCAAATTTTGTGCTTTTTACTCGGTTAAATTTCGAACGGGTTCACTCTAAAGCCCATTTAGACATGCACGCTCTAAACCCTACAAAACGATCGAAAATGATGTTTAATCAGATTTTATGGGCTCAAAAATTTAATTATGGACTTTTGACCCTAATTAAACAGCTTAATCTCAAATTTTGAGCTTTTTACTCGGTTAAAATTCGAATGGGTTCACTCTGAACCCCATTTAGACATGCAAGCTCTGAACCCTAAAAAACGATCGAAAATGATGTTTAATCAAATTTTATGGGTTCAAATATTTGATTATTGGCTTTTGAACCTAATTATACAGCTTAATCTCAAATTTTGTGCTTTTTACTCGGTTAAATTTCGAACGGGTTCACTCTAAAGCCCATTTAGACTTGCACTCTCTAAACCCTAAAAAAGGATCGAAAATGATGTTTAATCAGATTTTATGGGCTCAAAAATTTAATTATGGACTTTTGACCCTAATTAAACAGCTTAATCTCAAATTTTGAGCTTTTTACTCGGTTAAAATTCGAACGGGTTCACTCTGAACCCCATTTAGACATGCAAGCTCTGAACCCTAAAAAACGATCGAAAATGATGTTTAATCAAATTTTATGGGTTCAAATATTTGATTATTGGCTTTTGACCCTAATTATACAGCTTAATCTCAAATTTTGAGCTTTTTACTCGGTTAAAATTCGAACGGGTTCACTCTAAAGCCCATTTAGACTTGCACGCTCTAAACCCTAAAAAAGGATCGAAAATGATATTTAATCAGATTTTATGGGATCAAATATTTAATTATGAACTTTTGACACTAATTATACAGCTTAATCTAAAATTTCAAGCTTTTTACTCGGTTAAAATTCGAACGGGTTCACTCTAAAGCCCATTTAGACATGCAAGCTCTAAACCCTAAAAAACGATCGAAAATGATGTTTAATCAAATTTTATGGGTTCAAATATTTGATTAGTGGCTTTTGAACCTAATTATACATCTTAATCTCAAATTTTGTGCTTTTTACTCGGTTAAATTTCGAACGGGTTCACTCTAAAGCCCATTTAGACATGCACGCTCTAAACCCTAAAGAACGATCGAAAATGATGTTTAATCAAATTTTATGGGCACAAAAATTTAATTATGGACTTTTGACCCTAATTATACAGCTTAATCTCAAATTTTGAGCTTTTTACTCGGTTAAAATTCGAACGGGTTCACTCTAAAGCCCATTTAGACATGCACGCTCTAAACCATAAAAAACGATCGAAAATGATGTTTAATCAGATTTTATGGGCTCAAAAATTTAATTTTTGACTTTTGACCCTAATTATACAGCTTAATCTCAAATTTTGAGCTTTTTACTCGGTTAAAATTCGAACGGGTTCACTCTAAAGCCCATTTAGACATGCAAGCTCTGAACCCTAAAAAACGATCGAAAATGATGTTTAATCAAATTTTATGGGTTCAAATATTTGATTATTGGCTTTTGAACCTTATTATACAGCTTAATCTCAAATTTTGTGCTTTTTACTCGGTTAAATTTCGAACGGGTTCACTCTAAAGCCCATTTAGACATGCACGCTCTAAACCCTACAAAACGATCGAAAATGATATTTTATCAAATTTTATGGGTTCAAATATTTGATTATTAGCTTTTGAACCTAATTATACAGCTTAATCTCAAATTTTGTGCTTTTTACTCGGTTAAATTTCGAACGGGTTCACTCTAAAGCCCATTTAGACATGCACGCTCTAAACCCTAAAAAACGATCGAAAATGATGTTTAATCAGATTTTATGGGCTCAAAAATTTAATTATGGACTTTTGACCCTAATTATACAGCTTAATCTCAAATTTTGTGCTTTTTACTCGGTTAAAATTCGAACGGGTTCACTCTAAACCCCATTTAGACATGCAAGCTCTGAACCATAAAAAACGATCGAAAATGATGTTTAATCAAAGTTTATGGGCTCAAAAATTTAATTATGGACTTTTGAACCTAATTATACATCTTAATCTCAAATTTTGTGCTTTTTACTCGATTAAATTTCGAACGGGTTCACTCTAAAGCTCATTTAGACTTGCACGCTCTAAACCCTAAAAAACGATCGAAAATGATGTTTAATCAAAGTTTATGGGCTCAAAAATTTAATTATGAACGTTTGACCCTAATTATACAACTTAATCTCAAATTTTGTGCTTTTTACTCGGTTAAATTTCGAACGGGTTCACTCTAAAGCCCATTTAGACATGCACGCTCTAAACCCTACAAAACGATCGAAAATGATGTTTAATCAGATTTTATGGGCTCAAAAATTTAATTATGGACTTTTGACCCTAATTAAACAGCTTAATCTCAAATTTTGAGCTTTTTACTCGGTTAAAATTCGAATGGGTTCACTCTGAACCCCATTTAGACATGCAAGCTCTGAACCCTAAAAAACGATCGAAAATGATGTTTAATCAAATTTTATGGGTTCAAATATTTGATTATTGGCTTTTGAACCTAATTATACAGCTTAATCTCAAATTTTGTGCTTTTTACTCGGTTAAATTTCGAACGGGTTCACTCTAAAGCCCATTTAGACTTGCACTCTCTAAACCCTAAAAAAGGATCGAAAATGATGTTTAATCAGATTTTATGGGCTCAAAAATTTAATTATGGACTTTTGACCCTAATTAAACAGCTTAATCTCAAATTTTGAGCTTTTTACTCGGTTAAAATTCGAACGGGTTCACTCTGAACCCCATTTAGACATGCAAGCTCTGAACCCTAAAAAACGATCGAAAATGATGTTTAATCAAATTTTATGGGTTCAAATATTTGATTATTGGCTTTTGACCCTAATTATACAGCTTAATCTCAAATTTTGAGCTTTTTACTCGGTTAAAATTCGAACGGGTTCACTCTAAAGCCCATTTAGACTTGCACGCTCTAAACCCTAAAAAAGGATCGAAAATGATATTTAATCAGATTTTATGGGATCAAATATTTAATTATGAACTTTTGACACTAATTATACAGCTTAATCTCAAATTTCAAGCTTTTTACTCGGTTAAAATTCGAACGGGTTCACTCTAAAGCCCATTTAGACATGCAAGCTCTAAACCCTAAAAAACGATCGAAAATGATGTTTAATCAAATTTTATGGGTTCAAATATTTGATTAGTGGCTTTTGAACCTAATTATACATCTTAATCTCAAATTTTGTGCTTTTTACTCGGTTAAATTTCGAACGGGTTCACTCTAAAGCCCATTTAGACATGCACGCTCTAAACCCTAAAGAACGATCGAAAATGATGTTTAATCAAATTTTATGGGCACAAAAATTTAATTATGGACTTTTGACCCTAATTATACAGCTTAATCTCAAATTTTGAGCTTTTTACTCGGTTAAAATTCGAACGGGTTCACTCTAAAGCCCATTTAGACATGCACGCTCTAAACCATAAAAAACGATCGAAAATGATGTTTAATCAGATTTTATGGGCTCAAAAATTTAATTTTTGACTTTTGACCCTAATTATACAGCTTAATCTCAAATTTTGAGCTTTTTACTCGGTTAAAATTCGAACGGGTTCACTCTAAAGCCCATTTAGACATGCAAGCTCTGAACCCTAAAAAACGATCGAAAATGATGTTTAATCAAATTTTATGGGTTCAAATATTTGATTATTGGCTTTTGAACCTTATTATACAGCTTAATCTCAAATTTTGTGCTTTTTACTCGGTTAAATTTCGAACGGGTTCACTCTAAAGCCCATTTAGACATGCACGCTCTAAACCCTACAAAACGATCGAAAATGATATTTTATCAAATTTTATGGGTTCAAATATTTGATTATTAGCTTTTGAACCTAATTATACAGCTTAATCTCAAATTTTGTGCTTTTTACTCGGTTAAATTTCGAACGGGTTCACTCTAAAGCCCATTTAGACATGCACGCTCTAAACCCTAAAAAACGATCGAAAATGATGTTTAATCAGATTTTATGGGCTCAAAAATTTAATTATGGACTTTTGACCCTAATTATACAGCTTAATCTCAAATTTTGTGCTTTTTACTCGGTTAAAATTCGAACGGGTTCACTCTAAACCCCATTTAGACATGCAAGCTCTGAACCATAAAAAACGATCGAAAATGATGTTTAATCAAAGTTTATGGGCTCAAAAATTTAATTATGGACTTTTGAACCTAATTATACATCTTAATCTCAAATTTTGTGCTTTTTACTCGATTAAATTTCGAACGGGTTCACTCTAAATCTCATTTAGACTTGCACGCTCTAAACCCTAAAAAACGATCGAAAATGATGTTTAATCAAAGTTTATGGGCTCAAAAATTTAATTATGAACGTTTGACCCTAATTATACAACTTAATCTCAAATTTTGTGCTTTTTACTCGGTTAAATTTCGAACGGGTTCACTCTAAAGCCTATTTAGACATGCACGCTCTAAACCCTACAAAACGATCGAAAATGATGTTTAATCAGATTTTATGGGCTCAAAAATTTAATTATGGACTTTTGACCCTAATTAAACAGCTTAATCTCAAATTTTGAGCTTTTTACTCGGTTAAAATTCGAATGGGTTCACTTTGAACCCCATTTAGACATGCAAGCTCTGAACCCTAAAAAACGATCGAAAATGATGTTTAATCAAATTTTATGGGTTCAAATATTTGATTATTGGCTTTTGAACCTAATTATACAGCTTAATCTCAAATTTTGTGCTTTTTACTCGGTTAAATTTCGAACGGGTTCACTCTAAAGCCCATTTAGACTTGCACTCTCTAAACCCTAAAAAAGGATCGAAAATGATGTTTAATCAGATTTTATGGGCTCAAAAATTTAATTATGGACTTTTGACCCTAATTAAACAGCTTAATCTCAAATTTTGAGCTTTTTACTCGGTTAAAATTCGAACGGGTTCACTCTGAACCCCATTTAGACATGCAAGCTCTGAACCCTAAAAAACGATCGAAAATGATGTTTAATCAAATTTTATGGGTTCAAATATTTGATTATTGGCTTTTGACCCTAATTATACAGCTTAATCTCATATTTTGAGCTTTTTACTCGGTTAAAATTCGAACGGGTTCACTCTAAAGCCCATTTAGACTTGCACGCTCTAAACCCTAAAAAAGGATCGAAAATGATATTTAATCAGATTTTATGGGATCAAATATTTAATTATGAACTTTTGACACTAATTATACAGCTTAATCTCAAATTTCAAGCTTTTTACTCGGTTAAAATTCGAACGGGTTCACTCTAAAGCCCATTTAGACATGCAAGCTCTAAACCCTAAAAAACGATCGAAAATGATGTTTAATCAAATTTTATGGGTTCAAATATTTGATTAGTGGCTTTTGAACCTAATTATACATCTTAATCTCAAATTTTGTGCTTTTTACTCGGTTAAATTTCGAACGGGTTCACTCTAAAGCCCATTTAGACATGCACGCTCTAAACCCTAAAGAACGATCGAAAATGATGTTTAATCAAATTTTATGGGCACAAAAATTTAATTATGGACTTTTGACCCTAATTATACAGCTTAATCTCAAATTTTGAGCTTTTTACTCGGTTAAAATTCGAACGGGTTCACTCTAAAGCCCATTTAGACATGCACGCTCTAAACCATAAAAAACGATCGAAAATGATGTTTAATCAGATTTTATGGGCTCAAAAATTTAATTTTTGACTTTTGACCCTAATTATACAGCTTAATCTCAAATTTTGAGCTTTTTACTCGGTTAAAATTCGAACGGGTTCACTCTAAAGCCCATTTAGACATGCAAGCTCTGAACCCTAAAAAACGATCGAAAATGATGTTTAATCAAATTTTATGGGTTCAAATATTTGATTATTGGCTTTTGAACCTTATTATACAGCTTAATCTCAAATTTTGTGCTTTTTACTCGGTTAAATTTCGAACGGGTTCACTCTAAAGCCCATTTAGACATGCACGCTCTAAACCCTACAAAACGATCGAAAATGATATTTTATCAAATTTTATGGGTTCAAATATTTGATTATTAGCTTTTGAACCTAATTATACAGCTTAATCTCAAATTTTGTGCTTTTTACTCGGTTAAATTTCGAACGGGTTCACTCTAAAGCCCATTTAGACATGCACGCTCTAAACCCTAAAAAACGATCGAAAATGATGTTTAATCAGATTTTATGGGCTCAAAAATTTAATTATGGACTTTTGACCCTAATTATACAGCTTAATCTCAAATTTTGTGCTTTTTACTCGGTTAAAATTCGAACGGGTTCACTCTAAACCCCATTTAGACATGCAAGCTCTGAACCATAAAAAACGATCGAAAATGATGTTTAATCAAAGTTTATGGGCTCAAAAATTTAATTATGGACTTTTGAACCTAATTATACATCTTAATCTCAAATTTTGTGCTTTTTACTCGATTAAATTTCGAACGGGTTCACTCTAAATCTCATTTAGACTTGCACGCTCTAAACCCTAAAAAACGATCGAAAATGATGTTTAATCAAAGTTTATGGGCTCAAAAATTTAATTATGAACGTTTGACCCTAATTATACAACTTAATCTCAAATTTTGTGCTTTTTACTCGGTTAAATTTCGAACGGGTTCACTCTAAAGCCTATTTAGACATGCACGCTCTAAACCCTACAAAACGATCGAAAATGATGTTTAATCAGATTTTATGGGCTCAAAAATTTAATTATGGACTTTTGACCCTAATTAAACAGCTTAATCTCAAATTTTGAGCTTTTTACTCGGTTAAAATTCGAATGGGTTCACTTTGAACCCCATTTAGACATGCAAGCTCTGAACCCTAAAAAACGATCGAAAATGATGTTTAATCAAATTTTATGGGTTCAAATATTTGATTATTGGCTTTTGAACCTAATTATACAGCTTAATCTCAAATTTTGTGCTTTTTACTCGGTTAAATTTCGAACGGGTTCACTCTAAAGCCCATTTAGACTTGCACTCTCTAAACCCTAAAAAAGGATCGAAAATGATGTTTAATCAGATTTTATGGGCTCAAAAATTTAATTATGGACTTTTGACCCTAATTAAACAGCTTAATCTCAAATTTTGAGCTTTTTACTCGGTTAAAATTCGAACGGGTTCACTCTGAACCCCATTTAGACATGCAAGCTCTGAACCCTAAAAAACGATCGAAAATGATGTTTAATCAAATTTTATGGGTTCAAATATTTGATTATTGGCTTTTGACCCTAATTATACAGCTTAATCTCATATTTTGAGCTTTTTACTCGGTTAAAATTCGAACGGGTTCACTCTAAAGCCCATTTAGACTTGCACGCTCTAAACCCTAAAAAAGGATCGAAAATGATATTTAATCAGATTTTATGGGATCAAATATTTAATTATGAACTTTTGACACTAATTATACAGCTTAATCTCAAATTTCAAGCTTTTTACTCGGTTAAAATTCGAACGGGTTCACTCTAAAGCCCATTTAGACATGCAAGCTCTAAACCCTAAAAAACGATCGAAAATGATGTTTAATCAAATTTTATGGGTTCAAATATTTGATTAGTGGCTTTTGAACCTAATTATACATCTTAATCTCAAATTTTGTGCTTTTTACTCGGTTAAATTTCGAACGGGTTCACTCTAAAGCCCATTTAGACATGCACGCTCTAAACCCTAAAAAACGATCGAAAATGATGTTTAATCAAATTTTATGGGTTCAAATATTTGATTATTGGCTTTTGAACCTAATTATACAGCTTAATCTCAAATTTTGTGCTTTTTACTCGGTTAAATTTCGAACGGGTTCACTCTAAAGCCCATTTAGACATGCACGCTCTAAACCCTAAAAAACGATCAAAAATGGTGTTTAATCAAATTTTATGGGTTCAACTATTTAATTATGGGCTTTTGAAACTGATTATACAGCTTAATCTCAAATTTTGTACTTTTTACTCGGTTAAATTTCGAACGGGTTCACTCTAAAGCCCATTTAGACATGCACGCTCTAAACCCTAAAAAACGATCGAAAATGATGTTTAATCAGATTTTATGGGCTCAAAAATTTAATTATGGACTTTTGACCCTAATTAAACAGCTTAATCTCAAATTTTGAGCTTTTTACTCGGTTAAAATTCGAACGGGTTCACTCTAAAGCCCATTTAGACATGCACGCTCTAAACCCTAAAAAACGATCAAAAATGATGTTTAATCAGATTTTATGGGCTCAAAAATTTAATTATGGACTTTTGACCCTAATTATACAGCTTAATCTCAAATTTTGTGCTTTTTACTCGGTTAAAATTCGAACGGGTTCACTCTAAAGCCCATTTAGACATGCAAGCTCTGAACCCTAAAAAACGATCGAAAATGATGTTTAATCAAATTTTATGGGTTCAAATATTTGATTATTGGCTTTTGAACCTAATTATACAGCTTAATCTCAAATTTTGAGCTTTTTACTCGGTTAAAATTCGAACGGGTTCACTCTAAAGCCCATTTAGACATGCAAGCTCTGAACCCTAAAAAACGTTCGAAAATGATGTTTAATCAAATTTTATGGGTTCAAATATTTGATTATTGGCTTTTGAACCTAATTATACATCTTAATCTCAAATTTTGTGCTTTTTACTCGATTAAATTTCGAACGGGTTCACTCTAAAGCCCATTTAGACTTGCACGCTCTAAACCCTAAAAAACGATCGAAAATGATATTTAATCAGATTTTATGGGATCAAATATTTATTTATGAACTTTTGACACTAATTATACAGCTTAATCTCAAATTTCGAGCTTTTTACTCGGTTAAAATTCGAACGGGTTCACTCTAAAGCCCATTTAGACATGCACGCTCTAAACCCTAAAAACGATCGAAAATGATGTTTAACCAAATTTTATGGGATCAAATATTTAATTATGAACGTTTGACCATAATTATACAACTTAATCTCAAATTTTGTGCTTTTTACTCGGTTAAATTTCGAACGGGTTCACTCTAAAGCCCATTTAGACATGCACGCTCTAAACCCTACAACTCGATCGAAAATGATGTTTAATCAGATTTTATGGGCTCAAAAATTTAATTATGGACTTTTGACCCTAATTAAACAACTTAATCTCAAATTTTGAGATTTTTACTCGGTTAAAATTCGAACGGGTTCACTCTGAACCCCATTTAGACATGCAAGCTCTGAACCCTAAAAAACGATCGAAAATGATGTTTAATCAAATTTTATGGGTTCAAATATTTGATTATTGGCTTTTGAACCTAATTATACAGCTTAATCTCAAATTTTGTGCTTTTTACTCGGTTAAATTTCGAACGGGTTCACTCTAAAGCCCATTTAGACATGCACGCTCTAAACCCTAAAAAACGATCGAAAATGATGTTTAATCAAATTTTATGGGTTCAAATATTTGATTATTGGCTTTTGAACCTAATTATACAGCTTAATCTCAAATTTTGTGCTTTTTACTCGATTAAATTTCGAACGGGTTCACTCTAAAGCCCATTTAGACTTGCACGCTCTAAACCCTAAAAAACGATCGAAAATTATATTTAATCAGATTTTATGGGATCAAATATTTAATTATGAACTTTTGACACTAATTATACAGCTTAATCTCAAATTTCAAGCTTTTTACTCGGTTAAAATTCAAACGGGTTCACTCTAAAGCCCATTTAAACATGCAAGCTCTGAACCCTAAAAAACGATCGAAAATGATGTTTAATCAAATTTTATGGGTTCAAATATTTGATTAGTGGCTTTTGAACCTAATTATACATCTTAATCTCAAATTTTGTGCTTTTTACTCGATTAAATTTCGAACGGGTTCACTCTAAAGCCCATTTAGACATGCACGCTCTAAACCCTAAAAACAATCGAAAATGATGTTTAACCAAATTTTATGGGATCAAATATTTAATTATGAACGTTTGACCATAATTATACAACTTAATCTCAAATTTTGTGCTTTTTACTCGGTTAAATTTCGAACGGGTTCACTCTAAAGCCCATTTAGACATGCACGCTCTAAACCCTACAACTCGATCGAAAATGATGTTTAATCAGATTTTATGGGCTCAAAAATTTAATTATGGACTTTTGACCCTAATTAAACAACTTAATCTCAAATTTCAAGCTTTTTACTCGGTTAAAATTCGAACGGGTTCACTCTGAACCCCATTTAGACATGCAAGCTCTGAACCCTAAAAAACGATCGAAAATGATGTTTAATCAAATTTTATGGGTTCAAATATTTGATTATTGGCTTTTGAACCTAATTATACAGCTTAATCTCAAATTTTGTGCTTTTTACTCGGTTAAATTTCGAACGGGTTCACTCTAAAGCCCATTTAGACATGCACGCTCTAAACCCTAAAAAACGATCGAAAATGATGTTTAATCAAATTTTATGGGTTCAAATATTTGATTATTGGCTTTTGAACCTAATTATACAGCTTAATCTCAAATTTTGTGCTTTTTACTCGATTAAATTTCGAACGGGTTCACTCTAAAGCCCATTTAGACTTGCACGCTCTAAACCCTAAAAAACGATCGAAAATTATATTTAATCAGATTTTATGGGATCAAATATTTAATTATGAACTTTTGACACTAATTATACAGCTTAATCTCAAATTTCAAGCTTTTTACTCGGTTAAAATTCAAACGGGTTCATTCTAAAGCCCATTTAAACATGCAAGCTCTGAACCCTAAAAAACGATCGAAAATGATGTTTAATCAAATTTTATGGGTTCAAATATTTGATTAGTGGCTTTTGAACCTAATTATACATCTTAATCTCAAATTTTGTGCTTTTTACTCGATTAAATTTCGAACGGGTTCACTCTAAAGCCCATTTAGACATGCACGCTCTAAACCCTAAAAAACGATCGAAAATGATGTTTAATCAGATTTTATGGGATCAAATATTTAATTATGAACTTTTGACACTACTTATACAGCTTAATCTCAAATTTTGTGCTTTTTACTTGGTTAAAATTCGAACGGGTTCACTCTAAAGCCCATTTAGACATGCACGCTCTGAACCTTAGAAAACGATCAAAAATGATGTTTAATCAAATTTTATGGGTTCAACTATTTAATTATGGGCTTTTGAAACTGATTATACAGCTTAATCTCAAATTTTGTGCTTTTTACTCGGTTAAATTTCGAACGGGTTCACTCTAAAGCCCATTTAGACATGCACGCTCTAAACCCTAAAAAACGATCGAAAATGATGTTTAATCAAATTTTATGGGTTCAAATATTTGATTATTGGTTTTTGAACCTAATTATACAGCTTAATCTCAAATTTTGTGCTTTTTACTCGATTAAATTTCGAACGGGTTCACTCTAAAGCCCATTTAGACTTGCACGCTCTAAACCCTAAAAAACGATCGAAAATTATATTTAATCAGATTTTATGGGATCAAATATTTAATTATGAACTTTTGACACTAATTATACAGCTTAATCTCAAATTTCAAGCTTTTTACTCGGTTAAAATTCAAACGGGTTCACTCTAAAGCCCATTTAAACATGCAAGCTCTGAACCCTAAAAAACGATCGAAAATGATGTTTAATCAAATTTTATGGGTTCAAATATTTGATTAGTGGCTTTTGAACCTAATTATACATCTTAATCTCAAATTTTGTGCTTTTTACTCGATTAAATTTCGAACGGGTTCACTCTAAAGCCCATTTAGACATGCACGCTCTAAACCCTAAAAAACGATCGAAAATGATGTTTAATCAGATTTTATGGGATCAAATATTTAATTATGAACTTTTGACACTACTTATACAGCTTAATCTCAAATTTTGTGCTTTTTACTTGGTTAAAATTCGAACGGGTTCACTCTAAAGCCCATTTAGACATGCACGCTCTGAACCTTAGAAAACGATCAAAAATGAGGTTTAATCAAATTTTATGGGTTCAACTATTTAATTATGGGCTTTTGAAACTCATTATACAGCTTAATCTCAAATTTTGTGCTTTTTACTCGGTTAAATTTCGAACGGGTTCACTCTAAAGCCCATTTAGACATGCACGCTCTAAACCCTAAAAAACGATCGAAAATGATGTTTAATCAAATTTTATGGGTTCAAATATTTGATTATTGGCTTTTGAACCTAATTATACAGCTTAATCTCAAATTTTGTGCTTTTTACTCGATTAAATTTCGAACGGGTTCACTCTAAAGCCCATTTAGACATGCACGCTCTAAACCCTAAAAAACGATCGAAAATGATGTTTAATAAAATTTTATGGGTTCAAATATTTGATTATTGGCTTTTGAACCTAATTATACAGCTTAATCTCAAATTTTGTGCTTTTTACTCGATTAAATTTCGAACGGGTTCACTCTAAAGCCCATTTAGACTTGCACGCTCTAAACCCTAAAAAACGATCGAAAATTATATTTAATCAGATTTTATGGGATCAAATATTTAATTATGAACTTTTGACACTAATTATACAGCTTAATCTCAAATTTCAAGCTTTTTACTCGGTTAAAATTCAAACGGGTTCACTCTAAAGCCCATTTAAACATGCAAGCTCTGAACCCTAAAAAACGATCAAAAATGATGTTTAATCAAATTTTATGGGTTCAAATATTTGATTAGTGGCTTTTGAACCTAATTATACATCTTAATCTCAAATTTTGTGCTTTTTACTCGATTAAATTTCGAACGGGTTCACTCTAAAGCCCATTTAGACATGCACGCTCTAAACCCTAAAAAACGATCGAAAATGATGTTTAATCAGATTTTATGGGATCAAATATTTAATTATGAACTTTTGACACTACTTATACAGCTTAATCTCAAATTTTGTGCTTTTTACTTGGTTAAAATTCGAACGGGTTCACTCTAAAGCCCATTTAGACATGCACGCTCTGAACCTTAGAAAACGATCAAAAATGATGTTTAATCAAATTTTATGGGTTCAACTATTTAATTATGGGCTTTTGAAACTGATTATACAGCTTAATCTCAAATTTTGTGCATTTTACTCGGTTAAATTTCGAACGGGTTCACTCTAAAGCCCATTTAGACATGCACGCTCTAAACCCTAAAAAACGATCGAAAATGATGTTTAATCAAATTTTATGGGTTCAAATATTTGATTATTGGCTTTTGAACCTAATTATACAGCTTAATCTCAAATTTTGTGCTTTTTACTCGATTAAATTTCGAACGGGTTCACTCTAAAGCCCATTTAGACATGCACGCTCTAAACCCTACAAAACGATCGAAAATGATATTTTATCAAATTTTATGGGTTCAAATATTTGATTATTAGCTTTTGAACCTAATTATACAGCTTAATCTCAAATTTTGTGCTTTTTACTCGGTTAAATTTCGAACGGGTTTACTCTAAAGCCCATTTAGACTTGCACGCTCTAAACCCTAAAAAACGATCGAAAATTATATTTAATCAGATTTTATGGGATCAAATATTTAATTATGAACTTTTGACACTAATTATACAGCTTAATCTCAAATTTCAAGCTTTTTACTCGGTTAAAATTCAAACGGGTTCACTCTAAAGCCCATTTAAACATGCAAGCTCTGAACCCTAAAAAACGATCGAAAATGATGTTTAATCAAATTTTATGGGTTCAAATATTTGATTAGTGGCTTTTGAACCTAATTATACATCTTAATCTCAAATTTTGTGCTTTTTACTCGATTAAATTTCGAACGGGTTCACTCTAAAGCCCATTTAGACATGCACGCTCTAAACCCTAAAAAACGATCGAAAATGATGTTTAATCAGATTTTATGGGATCAAATATTTAATTATGAACTTTTGACACTACTTATACAGCTTAATCTCAAATTTTGTGCTTTTTACTTGGTTAAAATTCAAACGGGTTCACTCTAAAGCCCATTTAGACATGCACGGTCTGAACCTTAGAAAACGATCAAAAATGATGTTTAATCAAATTTTATGGGTTCAACTATTTAATTATGGGCTTTTGAAACTGATTATACAGCTTAATCTCAAATTTTGTGCTTTTTACTCGGTTAAATTTCGAACGGGTTCACTCTAAAGCCCATTTAGACATGCACGCTCTAAACCCTAAAAAACGATCGAAAATGATGTTTAATCAAATTTTATGGGATCAAATATTTAATTATGAACGTTTGACCCTAATTATACAACTTAATCTCAAATTTTGTGCTTTTTACTCGGTTAAATTTCGAAAGGGTTCACTCTAAAGCCCATTTAGACATGCACGCTCTAAACCCTACAAAACGATCGAAAATGATGTTTAATCAGATTTTATGGGTTCAAATATTTGATTAGTGGCTTTTGAACCTAATTATACATCTTAATCTCAAATTTTGTGCTTTTTACTCGATTAAATTTCGAACGGGTTCACTCTAAAGCCCATTTAGACATGCACGCTCTAAACCCTAAAAAACGATCGAAAATGATGTTTAATCAAATTTTATGGGATCAAAATTTAATTATGAACTTTTGACACTACTTATACAGCTTAATCTCAAATTTTGTGCTTTTTACTTGGTTAAAATTCGAACGGGTTCACTCTAAAGCCCATTTAGACATGCACGCTCTGAACCTTAGAAAACGATCAAAAATGATGTTTAATCAAATTTTATGGGTTCAACTATTTAATTATGGGCTTTTGAAACTGATTATACAGCTTAATCTCAAATTTTGTGCTTTTTACTCGGTTAAAATTCGAACGGGTTCACTCTAAAGCCCATTTAGACATGCACGCTCTAAACCCTAAAAAACGATCGAAAATGATGTTTAATCAGATTTTATGGGATCAAATATTTAATTATGAACTTTTGACACTACTTATACAGCTTAATCTCAAATTTTGTGCTTTTTGCTTGGTTAAAATTCGAACGGGTTCACTCTAAAGCCCATTTAGACATGCACGCTCTGAACCTTAGAAAACGATCAAAAATGATGTTTAATCAAATTTTATGGGTTCAAATATTTGATTATTGGCTTTTGAACCTAATTATACATCTTAATCTCAAATTTTGTGCTTTTTACTCGGTTAAATTTCGAACGGGTTCACTCTAAAGCCCATTTAGACTTGCACTCTCTAAACCCTAAAAAAGGATCGAAAATGATGTTTAATCAGATTTTATGGGCTCAAAAATTTAATTATGGACTTTTGACCTTAATTAAACAGCTTAATCTCAAATTTTGAGCTTTTTACTCGGTTAAAATTCGAACGGGTTCACTCTGAACCCCATTTAGACATGCAAGCTCTGAACCCTAAAAAACGATCGAAAATGATGTTTAATCAAATTTTATGGGTTCAAATATTTGATTATTGGCTTTTGACCCTAATTATACAGCTTAATCTCAAATTTTGAGCTTTTTACTCGGTTAAAATTCGAACGGGTTCACTCTAAAGCCCATTTAGACTTGCACGCTCTAAACCCTAAAAAAGGATCGAAAATGATATTTAATCAGATTTTATGGGATCAAATATTTAATTATGAACTTTTGACACTAATTATACAGCTTAATCTCAAATTTCAAGCTTTTTACTCGGTTAAAATTCGAACGGGTTCACTCTAAAGCCCATTTAGACATGCAAGCTCTAAACCCTAAAAAACGATCGAAAATGATGTTTAATCAAATTTTATGGGTTCAAATATTTGATTAGTGGCTTTTGAACCTAATTATACATCTTAATCTCAAATTTTGTGCTTTTTACTCGATTAAATTTCGAACGGGTTCACTCTAAAGCCCATTTAGACATGCACGCTCTAAACCCTAAAAAACGATCGAAAATGATGTTTAATCAAATTTTATGGGCACAAAAATTTAATTATGGACTTTTGACCCTAATTATACAGCTTAATCTCAAATTTTGAGCTTTTTACTCGGTTAAAATTCGAACGGGTTCACTCTAAAGCCCATTTAGACATGCACGCTCTAAACCATAAAAAACGATCGAAAATGATGTTTAATCAGATTTTATGGGCTCAAAAATTTAATTTTTGACTTTTGACCCTAATTATACAGCTTAATCTCAAATTTTGAGCTTTTTACTCGGTTAAAATTCGAACGGGTTCACTCTAAAGCCCATTTAGACATGCAAGCTCTGAACCCTAAAAAACGATCGAAAATGATGTTTAATCAAATTTTATGGGTTCAAATATTTGATTATTGGCTTTTGAACCTTATTATACAGCTTAATCTCAAATTTTGTGCTTTTTACTCGGTTAAATTTCGAACGGGTTCACTCTAAAGCCCATTTAGACATGCACGCTCTAAACCCTAAAAAACGATCGAAAATGATGTTTAATCAGATTTTATGGGCTCAAAAATTTAATTATGGACTTTTGACCCTAATTAAACAGCTTAATCTCAAATTTTGAGCTTTTTACTCGGTTAAAATTCGAACGGGTTCACTCTAAAGCCCATTTAGACATGCACGCTCTAAACCCTAAAAAACGATCAAAAATGATGTTTAATCAGATTTTATGGGCTCAAAAATTTAATTATGGACTTTTGACCCTAATTATACAGCTTAATCTCAAATTTTGTGCTTTTTACTCGGTTAAAATTCGAACGGGTTCACTCTAAAGCCCATTTAGACATGGAAGCTCTGAACCCTAAAAAACGATCGAAAATGATGTTTAATCAAATTTTATGGGCTCAAAAATTTAATTATGGACTTTTGACCCTAATTATACAGCTTAATCTCAAATTTCGAGCTTTTTACTCGGTTAAAATTCGAACGGGTTCACTCTAAAGCCCATTTAGACATGCACGCTCTAAACCCTAAAAACGATCGAAAATGATGTTTAACCAAATTTTATGGGATCAAATATTTAATTATGAACGTTTGACCATAATTATACAACTTAATCTCAAATTTTGTGCTTTTTACTCGGTTAAATTTCGAACGGGTTCACTCTAAAGCCCATTTAGACATGCACGCTCTAAACCCTACAACTCGATCGAAAATGATGTTTAATCAGATTTTATGGGCTCAAAAATTTAATTATGGACTTTTGACCCTAATTAAACAACTTAATCTCAAATTTTGAGATTTTTACTCGGTTAAAATTCGAACGGGTTCACTCTGAACCCCATTTAGACATGCAAGCTCTGAACCCTAAAAAACGATCGAAAATGATGTTTAATCAAATTTTATGGGTTCAAATATTTGATTATTGGCTTTTGAACCTAATTATACAGCTTAATCTCAAATTTTGTGCTTTTTACTCGGTTAAATTTCGAACGGGTTCACTCTAAAGCCCATTTAGACATGCACGCTCTAAACCCTAAAAAACGATCGAAAATGATGTTTAATCAAATTTTATGGGTTCAAATATTTGATTATTGGCTTTTGAACCTAATTATACATCTTAATCTCAAATTTTGTGCTTTTTACTCGATTAAATTTCGAACGGGTTCACTCTAAAGCCCATTTAGACTTGCACGCTCTAAACCCTAAAAAACGATCGAAAATTATATTTAATCAGATTTTATGGGATCAAATATTTAATTATGAACTTTTGACACTAATTATACAGCTTAATCTCAAATTTCAAGCTTTTTACTCGGTTAAAATTCAAACGGGTTCACTCTAAAGCCCATTTAAACATGCAAGCTCTGAACCCTAAAAAACGATCGAAAATGATGTTTAATCAAATTTTATGGGTTCAAATATTTGATTAGTGGCTTTTGAACCTAATTATACATCTTAATCTCAAATTTTGTGCTTTTTACTCGATTAAATTTCGAACGGGTTCACTCTAAAGCCCATTTAGACATGCACGCTCTAAACCCTAAAAAACGATCGAAAATGATGTTTAATCAGATTTTATGGGATCAAATATTTAATTATGAACTTTTGACACTACTTATACAGCTTAATCTCAAATTTTGTGCTTTTTACTTGGTTAAAATTTGAACGGGTTCACTCTAAAGCCCATTTAGACATGCACGCTCTGAACCTTAGAAAACGATCAAAAATGATGTTTAATCAAATTTTATGGGTTCAACTATTTAATTATGGGCTTTTGAAACTGATTATACAGCTTAATCTCAAATTTTGTGCTTTTTACTCGGTTAAATTTCGAACGGGTTCACTCTAAAGCCCATTTAGACATGCACGCTCTAAACCCTACAAAACGATCGAAAATGATATTTTATCAAATTTTATGGGTTCAAATATTTGATTATTAGCTTTTGAACCTAATTATACAGCTTAATCTCAAATTTTGTGCTTTTTACTCGGTTAAATTTCGAACGGGTTTACTCTAAAGCCCATTTAGACATGCACGCTCTAAACCCTACAAAACGATCGAAAATGATATTTTATCAAATTTTATGGGTTCAAATATTTGATTATTAGCTTTTGAACCTAATTATACAGCTTAATCTCAAATTTTGTGCTTTTTACTCGGTTAAATTTCGAACGGGTTTACTCTAAAGCCCATTTAGACTTGCACGCTCTAAACCCTAAAAAACGATCGAAAATTATATTTAATCATATTTTATGGGATCAAATATTTAATTATGAACTTTTGACACTAATTATACAGCTTAATCTCAAATTTCAAGCTTTTTACTCGGTTAAAATTCAAACGGGTTCACTCTAAAGCCCATTTAAACATGCAAGCTCTGAACCCTAAAAAACGATCGAAAATGATGTTTAATCAAATTTTATGGGTTCAAATATTTGATTAGTGGCTTTTGAACCTAATTATACAGCTTAATCTCAAATTTTGTGCTTTTTACTCGATTAAATTTCGAACGGGTTCACTCTAAAGCCCATTTAGACATGCACGCTCTAAACCCTACAAAACGATCGAAAATGATGTTTAATCAGATTTTATGGGTTCAAATATTTGATTATTAGCTTTTGACACTACTTATACAGCTTAATCTCAAATTTTGTGCTTTTTACTTGGTTAAAATTCAAACGGGTTCACTCTAAAGCCCATTTAGACATGCACGGTCTGAACCTTAGAAAACGATCAAAAATGATGTTTAATCAAATTTTATGGGTTCAACTATTTAATTATGGGCTTTTGAAACTGATTATACAGCTTAATCTCAAATTTTGTGCTTTTTACTCGGTTAAATTTCGAACGGGTTCACTCTAAAGCCCATTTAGACATGCACGCTCTAAACCCTAAAAAACGATCGAAAATGATGTTTAATCAAATTTTATGGGATCAAATATTTAATTATGGGCTTTTGAAACTGATTATACAGCTTAATCTCAAATTTTGTGCTTTTTACTCGGTTAAATTTCGAACGGGTTCACTCTAAAGCCCATTTAGACATGCACGCTCTAAACCCTAAAAAACGATCGAAAATGATGTTTAATCAGATTTTATGGGCTCAAAAATTTAATTATGGACTTTTGACCCTAATTAAACAGCTTAATCTCAAATTTTGAGCTTTTTACTCGGTTAAAATTCGAACGGGTTCACTCTAAAGCCCATTTAGACATGCACGCTCTAAACCCTAAAAAACGATCAAAAATGATGTTTAATCAGATTTTATGGGCTCAAAAATTTAATTATGGACTTTTGACCCTAATTATACAGCTTAATCTCAAATTTTGTGCTTTTTACTCGGTTAAAATTCGAACGGGTTCACTCTAAAGCCCATTTAGACATGGAAGCTCTGAACCCTAAAAAACGATCGAAAATGATGTTTAATCAAATTTTATGGGCTCAAAAATTTAATTATGGACTTTTGACCCTAATTATACAGCTTAATCTCAAATTTCGAGCTTTTTACTCGGTTAAAATTCGAACGGGTTCACTCTAAAGCCCATTTAGACATGCACGCTCTAAACCCTAAAAACGATCGAAAATGATGTTTAACCAAATTTTATGGGATCAAATATTTAATTATGAACGTTTGACCATAATTATACAACTTAATCTCAAATTTTGTGCTTTTTACTCGGTTAAATTTCGAACGGGTTCACTCTAAAGCCCATTTAGACATGCACGCTCTAAACCCTACAACTCGATCGAAAATGATGTTTAATCAGATTTTATGGGCTCAAAAATTTAATTATGGACTTTTGACCCTAATTAAACAACTTAATCTCAAATTTTGAGATTTTTACTCGGTTAAAATTCGAACGGGTTCACTCTGAACCCCATTTAGACATGCAAGCTCTGAACCCTAAAAAACGATCGAAAATGATGTTTAATCAAATTTTATGGGTTCAAATATTTGATTATTGGCTTTTGAACCTAATTATACAGCTTAATCTCAAATTTTGTGCTTTTTACTCGGTTAAATTTCGAACGGGTTCACTCTAAAGCCCATTTAGACATGCACGCTCTAAACCCTAAAAAACGATCGAAAATGATGTTTAATCAAATTTTATGGGTTCAAATATTTGATTATTGGCTTTTGAACCTAATTATACATCTTAATCTCAAATTTTGTGCTTTTTACTCGATTAAATTTCGAACGGGTTCACTCTAAAGCCCATTTAGACTTGCACGCTCTAAACCCTAAAAAACGATCGAAAATTATATTTAATCAGATTTTATGGGATCAAATATTTAATTATGAACTTTTGACACTAATTATACAGCTTAATCTCAAATTTCAAGCTTTTTACTCGGTTAAAATTCAAACGGGTTCACTCTAAAGCCCATTTAAACATGCAAGCTCTGAACCCTAAAAAACGATCGAAAATGATGTTTAATCAAATTTTATGGGTTCAAATATTTGATTAGTGGCTTTTGAACCTAATTATACATCTTAATCTCAAATTTTGTGCTTTTTACTCGATTAAATTTCGAACGGGTTCACTCTAAAGCCCATTTAGACATGCACGCTCTAAACCCTAAAAAACGATCGAAAATGATGTTTAATCAGATTTTATGGGATCAAATATTTAATTATGAACTTTTGACACTACTTATACAGCTTAATCTCAAATTTTGTGCTTTTTACTTGGTTAAAATTTGAACGGGTTCACTCTAAAGCCCATTTAGACATGCACGCTCTGAACCTTAGAAAACGATCAAAAATGATGTTTAATCAAATTTTATGGGTTCAACTATTTAATTATGGGCTTTTGAAACTGATTATACAGCTTAATCTCAAATTTTGTGCTTTTTACTCGGTTAAATTTCGAACGGGTTCACTCTAAAGCCCATTTAGACATGCACGCTCTAAACCCTACAAAACGATCGAAAATGATATTTTATCAAATTTTATGGGTTCAAATATTTGATTATTAGCTTTTGAACCTAATTATACAGCTTAATCTCAAATTTTGTGCTTTTTACTCGGTTAAATTTCGAACGGGTTTACTCTAAAGCCCATTTAGACATGCACGCTCTAAACCCTACAAAACGATCGAAAATGATATTTTATCAAATTTTATGGGTTCAAATATTTGATTATTAGCTTTTGAACCTAATTATACAGCTTAATCTCAAATTTTGTGCTTTTTACTCGGTTAAATTTCGAACGGGTTTACTCTAAAGCCCATTTAGACATGCACGCTCTAAACCCTAAAAAACGATCGAAAATTATATTTAATCATATTTTATGGGATCAAATATTTAATTATGAACTTTTGACACTAATTATACAGCTTAATCTCAAATTTCAAGCTTTTTACTCGGTTAAAATTCAAACGGGTTCACTCTAAAGCCCATTTAAACATGCAAGCTCTGAACCCTAAAAAACGATCGAAAATGATGTTTAATCAAATTTTATGGGTTCAAATATTTGATTAGTGGCTTTTGAACCTAATTATACAGCTTAATCTCAAATTTTGTGCTTTTTACTCGATTAAATTTCGAACGGGTTCACTCTAAAGCCCATTTAGACATGCACGCTCTAAACCCTACAAAACGATCGAAAATGATGTTTAATCAGATTTTATGGGTTCAAATATTTGATTATTAGCTTTTGACACTACTTATACAGCTTAATCTCAAATTTTGTGCTTTTTACTTGGTTAAAATTCAAACGGGTTCACTCTAAAGCCCATTTAGACATGCACGGTCTGAACCTTAGAAAACGATCAAAAATGATGTTTAATCAAATTTTATGGGTTCAACTATTTAATTATGGGCTTTTGAAACTGATTATACAGCTTAATCTCAAATTTTGTGCTTTTTACTCGGTTAAATTTCGAACGGGTTCACTCTAAAGCCCATTTAGACATGCACGCTCTAAACCCTAAAAAACGATCGAAAATGATGTTTAATCAAATTTTATGGGATCAAATATTTAATTATGAACGTTTGACCCTAATTATACAACTTAATCTCAAATTTTGTGCTTTTTACTCGGTTAAATTTCGAAAGGGTTCACTCTAAAGCCCATTTAGACATGCACGCTCTAAACCCTACAAAACGATCGAAAATGATGTTTAATCAGATTTTATGGGTTCAAATATTTGATTAGTGGCTTTTGAACCTAATTATACATCTTAATCTCAAATTTTGTGCTTTTTACTCGATTAAATTTCGAACGGGTTCACTCTAAAGCCCATTTAGACATGCACGCTCTAAACCCTAAAAAACGATCGAAAATGATGTTTAATCAAATTTTATGGGATCAAAATTTAATTATGAACTTTTGACACTACTTATACAGCTTAATCTCAAATTTTGTGCTTTTTACTTGGTTAAAATTCGAACGGGTTCACTCTAAAGCCCATTTAGACATGCACGCTCTGAACCTTAGAAAACGATCAAAAATGATGTTTAATCAAATTTTATGGGTTCAACTATTTAATTATGGGCTTTTGAAACTGATTATACAGCTTAATCTCAAATTTTGTGCTTTTTACTCGGTTAAATTTCGAACGGGTTCACTCTAAAGCCCATTTAGACTTGCACGCTCTAAACCCTAAAAAACGATCGAAAATGATATTTAATCAGATTTTATGGGAGCAAATATTTAATTATGAACTTTTGACACTAATTATACAGCTTAATCTCAAATTTCGAGCTTTTTACTCGGTTAAAATTCGAACGGGTTCACTCTAAAGCCCATTTAGACATGCAAGCTCTGAACCCTAAAAAACGATCGAAAATGATGTTTAATCAAATTTTATGGGTTCAAATATTTGATTAGTGGCTTTTGAACCTAATTATACATCTTAATCTCAAATTTTGTGCTTTTTACTCGATTAAATTTCGAACGGGTTCACTCTAAAGCCCATTTAGACATGCACGCTCTAAACCCTAAAAAACGATCGAAAATGATGTTTAATCAAATTTTATGGGATCAAAATTTAATTATGAACTTTTGACACTACTTATACAGCTTAATCTCAAATTTTGTGCTTTTTACTTGGTTAAAATTCAAACGGGTTCACTCTAAAGCCCATTTAGACATGCACGCTCTGAACCTTAGAAAACGATCAAAAATGATGTTTAATCAAATTTTATGGGTTCAACTATTTAATTATGGGCTTTTGAAACTGATTATACAGCTTAATCTCAAATTTTGTGCTTTTTACTCGGTTAAATTTCGAACGGGTTCACTCTAAAGCCCATTTAGACATGCACGCTCTAAACCCTAAAAAACGATCGAAAATGATGTTTAATCAAATTTTATGGGATCAAATATTTAATTATGAACGTTTGACCATAATTATACAACTTAATCTCAAATTTTGTGCTTTTTACTCGGTTAAATTTCGAACGGGTTCACTCTAAAGCCAATTTAGACATGCACGCTCTAAACCCTACAAAACGATCGAAAATGATGTTTAATCAGATTTTATGGGCTCAAAAATTTAATTATGGACTTTTGACCCTAATTAAACAGCTTAATCTCAAATTTTGAGCTTTTTACTCGGTTAAAATTCGAATGGGTTCACTCTGAACCCCATTTAGACATGCAAGCTCTGAAACCTAAAAAACGATCGAAAATGATGTTTAATCAAATTTTATGGGTTCAAATATTTGATTATTGGCTTTTGAACCTAATTATACAGCTTAATCTCAAATTTTGTGCTTTTTACTCGGTTAAATTTCGAACGGGTTCACTCTAAAGCCCATTTAGACTTGCACGCTCTAAACCCTAAAAAACGATCGAAAATGATGTTTAATCAGATTTTATGGGATCAAATATTTAATTATGAACTTTTGACACTACTTATACAGCTTAATCTCAAATTTTGTGCTTTTTACTTGGTTAAAATTCGAACGGGTTCACTCTAAAGCCCATTTAGACATGCACGCTCTGAACCTTAGAAAACGATCAAAAATGATGTTTAATCAAATTTTATGGGTTCAACTATTTAATTATGGGCTTTTGAAACTGATTATACAGCTTAATCTCAAATTTTGTGCTTTTTACTCGGTTAAATTTCGAACGGGTTCACTCTAAAGCCCATTTAGACATGCACGCTCTAAACCCTACAAAACGATCGAAAATGATATTTTATCAAATTTTATGGGTTCAAATATTTGATTATTAGCTTTTGAACCTAATTATACAGCTTAATCTCAAATTTTGTGCTTTTTACTCGGTTAAATTTCGAACGGGTTTACTCTAAAGCCCATTTAGACATGCACGCTCTAAACCCTACAAAACGATCGAAAATGATATTTTATCAAATTTTATGGGTTCAAATATTTGATTATTAGCTTTTGAACCTAATTATACAGCTTAATCTCAAATTTTGTGCTTTTTACTCGGTTAAATTTCGAACGGGTTCACTCTAAAACCCATTTAGACATGCAAGCTCTGAACCCTAAAAAACGATCGAAAATTATATTTAATCAGATTTTATGGGATCAAATATTTAATTATGAACTTTTGACACTAATTATACAGCTTAATCTCAAATTTCAAGCTTTTTACTCGGTTAAAATTCAAACGGGTTCACTCTAAAGCCCATTTAAACATGCAAGCTCTGAACCCTAAAAAACGATCGAAAATGATGTTTAATCAAATTTTATGGGTTCAAATATTTGATTAGTGGCTTTTGAACCTAATTATACAGCTTAATCTCAAATTTTGTGCTTTTTACTCGATTAAATTTCGAACGGGTTCACTCTAAAGCCCATTTAGACATGCACGCTCTAAACCCTACAAAACGATCGAAAATGATGTTTAATCAGATTTTATGGGTTCAAATATTTGATTATTAGCTTTTGACACTACTTATACAGCTTAATCTCAAATTTTGTGCTTTTTACTTGGTTAAAATTCAAACGGGTTCACTCTAAAGCCCATTTAGACATGCACGGTCTGAACCTTAGAAAACGATCAAAAATGATGTTTAATCAAATTTTATGGGTTCAACTATTTAATTATGGGCTTTTGAAACTGATTATACAGCTTAATCTCAAATTTTGTGCTTTTTACTCGGTTAAATTTCGAACGGGTTCACTCTAAAGCCCATTTAGACATGCACGCTCTAAACCCTAAAAAACGATCGAAAATGATGTTTAATCAAATTTTATGGGATCAAATATTTAATTATGAACGTTTGACCCTAATTATACAACTTAATCTCAAATTTTGCGCTTTTTACTCGGTTAAATTTCGAAAGGGTTCACTCTAAAGCCCATTTAGACATGCACGCTCTAAACCCTACAAAACGATCGAAAATGATGTTTAATCAGATTTTATGGGTTCAAATATTTGATTAGTGGCTTTTGAACCTAATTATACATCTTAATCTCAAATTTTGTGCTTTTTACTCGATTAAATTTCGAACGGGTTCACTCTAAAGCCCATTTAGACATGCACGCTCTAAACCCTAAAAAACGATCGAAAATGATGTTTAATCAAATTTTATGGGATCAAAATTTAATTATGAACTTTTGACACTACTTATACAGCTTAATCTCAAATTTTGTGCTTTTTACTTGGTTAAAATTCGAACGGGTTCACTCTAAAGCCCATTTAGACATGCACGCTCTGAACCTTAGAAAACGATCAAAAATGATGTTTAATCAAATTTTATGGGTTCAACTATTTAATTATGGGCTTTTGAAACTGATTATACAGCTTAATCTCAAATTTTGTGCTTTTTACTCGGTTAAATTTCGAACGGGTTCACTCTAAAGCCCATTTAGACTTGCACGCTCTAAACCCTAAAAAACGATCGAAAATGATATTTAATCAGATTTTATGGGAGCAAATATTTAATTATGAACTTTTGACACTAATTATACAGCTTAATCTCAAATTTCGAGCTTTTTACTCGGTTAAAATTCGAACGGGTTCACTCTAAAGCCCATTTAGACATGCAAGCTCTGAACCCTAAAAAACGATCGAAAATGATGTTTAATCAAATTTTATGGGTTCAAATATTTGATTAGTGGCTTTTGAACCTAATTATACATCTTAATCTCAAATTTTGTGCTTTTTACTCGATTAAATTTCGAACGGGTTCACTCTAAAGCCCATTTAGACATGCACGCTCTAAACCCTAAAAAACGATCGAAAATGATGTTTAATCAAATTTTATGGGATCAAAATTTAATTATGAACTTTTGACACTACTTATACAGCTTAATCTCAAATTTTGTGCTTTTTACTTGGTTAAAATTCAAACGGGTTCACTCTAAAGCCCATTTAGACATGCACGCTCTGAACCTTAGAAAACGATCAAAAATGATGTTTAATCAAATTTTATGGGTTCAACTATTTAATTATGGGCTTTTGAAACTGATTATACAGCTTAATCTCAAATTTTGTGCTTTTTACTCGGTTAAATTTCGAACGGGTTCACTCTAAAGCCCATTTAGACATGCACGCTCTAAACCCTAAAAAACGATCGAAAATGATGTTTAATCAAATTTTATGGGATCAAATATTTAATTATGAACGTTTGACCATAATTATACAACTTAATCTCAAATTTTGTGCTTTTTACTCGGTTAAATTTCGAACGGGTTCACTCTAAAGCCAATTTAGACATGCACGCTCTAAACCCTACAAAACGATCGAAAATGATGTTTAATCAGATTTTATGGGCTCAAAAATTTAATTATGGACTTTTGACCCTAATTAAACAGCTTAATCTCAAATTTTGAGCTTTTTACTCGGTTAAAATTCGAATGGGTTCACTCTGAACCCCATTTAGACATGCAAGCTCTGAACCCTAAAAAACGATCGAAAATGATGTTTAATCAAATTTTATGGGTTCAAATATTTGATTATTGGCTTTTGAACCTAATTATACAGCTTAATCTCAAATTTTGTGCTTTTTACTCGGTTAAATTTCGAACGGGTTCACTCTAAAGCCCATTTAGACTTGCACGCTCTAAACCCTAAAAAAGGATCGAAAATGATGTTTAATCAGATTTTATGGGATCAAAAATTTAATTATGGACTTTTGACCCTAATTAAACAGCTTAATCTCAAATTCTGAGCTTTTTACTCGGTTAAAATTCGAACGGGTTCACTCTAAACCCCATTTAGACATGCAAGCTCTGAACCCTAAAAAACGATCGAAAATGATGTTTAATCAAATTTTATGGGTTCAAATATTTGATTATTGGCTTTTGAACCTAATTATACAGCTTAATCTCAAATTTTGTGCTCTTTACTCAGTTAAATTTCGAACGGGTTCACTCTAAAGCCCATTTAGACATGCACGCTCTAAACCCTAAAAAACGATCGAAAATGATGTTTAATCAAATTTTATGGGATCAAATATTTAATTATGAACTTTTGACCCTAATTATACAACTTAATCTCAAATTTTGTGCTTTTTACTCGGTTAAATTTCGAACGGGTTCACTCTAAAGCCCATTTAGACATGCACGCTCTAAACCCTAAAAAACGATCGAAAATGATGTTTAATCAGATTTTATGGGCTCAAAAATTTAATTATGGACTTTTGACCCTAATTAAACAGCTTAATCTCAAATTTTGAGCTTTTTACTCGGTTAAAATTCGAACGGGTTCACTCTAAAGCCCATTTAGACATGCACGCTCTAAACCCTAAAAAACGATCAAAAATGATGTTTAATCAGATTTTATGGGCTCAAAAATTTAATTATGGACTTTTGACCCTAATTATACAGCTTAATCTCAAATTTTGTGCTTTTTACTCGGTTAAAATTCGAACGGGTTCACTCTAAAGCCCATTTAGACATGCAAGCTCTGAACCCTAAAAAACGATCGAAAATGATGTTTAATCAAATTTTATGGGTTCAAATATTTGATTATTGGCTTTTGAACCTAATTATACAGCTTAATCTCAAATTTTGAGCTTTTTACTCGGTTAAAATTCGAACGGGTTCACTCTAAAGCCCATTTAGACATGCAAGCTCTGAACCCTAAAAAACGTTCGAAAATGATGTTTAATCAAATTTTATGGGTTCAAATATTTGATTATTGGCTTTTGAACCTAATTATACATCTTAATCTCAAATTTTGTGCTTTTTACTCGATTAAATTTCGAACGGGTTCACTCTAAAGCCCATTTAGACTTGCACGCTCTAAACCCTAAAAAACGATCGAAAATGATATTTAATCAGATTTTATGGGATCAAATATTTATTTATGAACTTTTGACACTAATTATACAGCTTAATCTCAAATTTCGAGCTTTTTACTCGGTTAAAATTCGAACGGGTTCACTCTAAAGCCCATTTAGACATGCACGCTCTAAACCCTAAAAACGATCGAAAATGATGTTTAATCAAATTTTATGGGATCAAATATTTAATTATGAACGTTTGACCATAATTATACAACTTAATCTCAAATTTTGTGCTTTTTACTCGGTTAAATTTCGAACGGGTTCACTCTAAAGCCCATTTAGACATACACGCTCTAAACCCTACAACTCGATCGAAAATGATGTTTAATCAGATTTTATGGGCTCAAAAATTTAATTATGGACTTTTGACCCTAATTAAACAACTTAATCTCAAATTTTGAGATTTTTACTCGGTTAAAATTCGAACGGGTTCACTCTGAACCCCATTTAGACATGCAAGCTCTGAACCCTAAAAAACGATCGAAAATGATGTTTAATCAAATTTTATGGGTTCAAATATTTGATTATTGGCTTTTGAACCTAATTATACAGTTTAATCTCAAATTTTGTGCTTTTTACTCGGTTAAATTTCGAACGGGTTCACTCTAAAGCCCATTTAGACATGCACGCTCTAAACCCTAAAAAACGATCGAAAATGATGTTTAATCAAATTTTATGGGTTCAAATATTTGATTATTGGCTTTTGAACCTAATTATACATCTTAATCTCAAATTTTGTGCTTTTTACTCGATTAAATTTCGAACGGGTTCACTCTAAAGCCCATTTAGACATGCACGCTCTAAACCCTAAAAAACGATCGAAAATGATGTTTAATCAGATTTTATGGGATCAAATATTTAATTATGAACTTTTGACACTACTTATACAGCTTAATCTCAAATTTTGTGCTTTTTACTTGGTTAAAATTCGAACGGGTTCACTCTAAAGCCCATTTAGACATGCACGCTCTGAACCTTAGAAAACGATCAAAAATGATGTTTAATCAAATTTTATGGGTTCAACTATTTAATTATGGGCTTTTGAAACTGATTATACAGCTTAATCTCAAATTTTGTGCTTTTTACTCGGTTAAATTTCGAACGGGTTCACTCTAAAGCCCATTTAGACATGCACGCTCTAAACCCTAAAAAACGATCGAAAATGATGTTTAATCATATTTTATGGGTTCAAATATTTGATTATTGGCTTTTGAACCTAATTATACAGCTTAATCTCAAATTTTGTGCTTTTTACTCGTTTAAATTTCGAACGGGTTCACTCTAAAGCCCATTTAGACATGCACGCTCTAAACCCTACAAAACGATCGAAAATGATATTTTATCAAATTTTATGGGTTCAAATATTTGATTATTAGCTTTTGAACCTAATTATACAGCTTAATCTCAAATTTTGTGCTTTTTACTCGGTTAAATTTCGAACGGGTTCACTCTAAAGCCCATTTAGACTTGCACGCTCTAAACCCTAAAAAACGATCGAAAATTATATTTAATCAGATTTTATGGGATCAAATATTTAATTATGAACTTTTGACACTAATTATACAGCTTAATCTCAAATTTCAAGCTTTTTACTCGGTTAAAATTCAAACGGGTTCACTCTAAAGCCCATTTAAACATGCAAGCTCTGAACCCTAAAAAACGATCGAAAATGATGTTTAATCAAATTTTATGGGTTCAAATATTTGATTAGTGGCTTTTGAACCTAAATATACATCTTAATCTCAAATTTTGTGCTTTTTACTCGATTAAATTTCGAACGGGTTCACTCTAAAGCCCATTTAGACATGCACGCTCTAAACCCTAAAAAACGATCGAAAATGATGTTTAATCAGATTTTATGGGATCAAATATTTAATTATGAACTTTTGACACTACTTATACAGCTTAATCTCAAATTTTGTGCTTTTTACTTGGTTAAAATTCAAACGGGTTCACTCTAAAGCCCATTTAGACATGCACGGTCTGAACCTTAGAAAACGATCAAAAATGATGTTTAATCAAATTTTATGGGTTCAACTATTTAATTATGGGCTTTTGAAACTGATTATACAGCTTAATCTCAAATTTTGTGCTTTTTACTCGGTTAAATTTCGAACGGGTTCACTCTAAAGCCCATTTAGACATGCACGCTCTAAACCCTAAAAAACGATCGAAAATGATGTTTAATCAAATTTTATGGGATCAAATATTTAATTATGAACGTTTAACCCTAATTATACAACTTAATCTCAAATTTTGTGCTTTTTACTCGGTTAAATTTCGAACGGGTTCACTCTAAAGCCCATTTAGACATGCACGCTCTAAACCCTACAAAACGATCGAAAATGATGTTTAATCAGATTTTATGGGTTCAAATATTTGATTAGTGGCTTTTGAACCTAATTATACATCTTAATCTCAAATTTTGTGCTTTTTACTCGATTAAATTTCGAACGGGTTCACTCTAAAGCCCATTTAGACATGCACGCTCTAAACCCTAAAAAACGATCGAAAATGATGTTTAATCAAATTTTATGGGATCAAAATTTAATTATGGACTTTTGACCCTAATTAAACAGCTTAATCTCAAATTTTGAGCTTTTTACTCGGTTAAAATTCGAACGGGTTCACTCTAAAGCCCATTTAGACATGCACGCTCTAAACCCTAAAAAACGATCAAAAATGATGTTTAATCAGATTTTATGGGCTCAAAAATTTAATTATGGACTTTTGACCCTAATTATACAGCTTAATCTCAAATTTTGTGCTTTTTACTCGGTTAAAATTCGAACGGGTTCACTCTAAAGCCCATTTAGACATGCAAGCTCTGAACCCTAAAAAACGATCGAAAATGATGTTTAATCAAATTTTATGGGTTCAAATATTTGATTATTGGCTTTTGAACCTAATTATACAGCTTAATCTCAAATTTTGAGCTTTTTACTCGGTTAAAATTCGAACGGGTTCACTCTAAAGCCCATTTAGACATGCAAGCTCTGAACCCTAAAAAACGTTCGAAAATGATGTTTAATCAAATTTTATGGGTTCAAATATTTGATTATTGGCTTTTGAACCTAATTATACATCTTAATCTCAAATTTTGTGCTTTTTACTCGATTAAATTTCGAACGGGTTCACTCTAAAGCCCATTTAGACTTGCACGCTCTAAACCCTAAAAAACGATCGAAAATGATATTTAATCAGATTTTATCGGATCAAATATTTATTTATGAACTTTTGACACTAATTATACAGCTTAATCTCAAATTTCAAGCTTTTTACTCGGTTAAAATTCGAACGGGTTCACTCTAAAGCCCATTTAGACATGCACGCTCTAAACCCTAAAAACGATCGAAAATGATGTTTAACCAAATTTTATGGGATCAAATATTTAATTATGAACGTTTGACCATAATTATACAATTTAATATCAAATTTTGTGCTTTTTACTCGGTTAAATTTCGAACGGGTTCACTCTAAAGCCCATTTAGACATGCACGCTCTAAACCCTACAACTCGATCGAAAATGATGTTTAATCAGATTTTATGGGCTCAAAAATTTAATTATGGACTTTTGACCCTAATTAAACAACTTAATCTCAAATTTTGAGATTTTTACTCGGTTAAAATTCGAACGGGTTCACTCTGAACCCCATTTAGACATGCAAGCTCTGAACCCTAAAAAACGATCGAAAATGATGTTTAATCAAATTTTATGGGTTCAAATATTTGATTATTGGCTTTTGAACCTAATTATACAGCTTAATCTCAAATTTTGTGCTTTTTACTCGGTTAAATTTCGAACGGGTTCACTCTAAAGCCCATTTAGACATGCACGCTCTAAACCCTAAAAAACGATCGAAAATGATGTTTAATCAAATTTTATGGGTTCAAATATTTGATTATTGGCTTTTGAACCTAATTATACAGCTTAATCTCAAATTTTGTGCTTTTTACTCGATTAAATTTCGAACGGGTTCACTCTAAAGCCCATTTAGACTTGCACGCTCTAAACCCTAAAAAACGATCGAAAATTATATTTAATCAGATTTTATGGGATCAAATATTTAATTATGAACTTTTGACACTAATTATACAGCTTAATCTCAAATTTCAAGCTTTTTACTCGGTTAAAATTCAAACGGGTTCACTCTAAAGCCCATTTAAACATGCAAGCTCTGAACCCTAAAAAACGATCGAAAATGATGTTTAATCAAATTTTATGGGTTCAAATATTTGATTAGTGGCTTTTGAACCTAATTATACATCTTAATCTCAAATTTTGTGCTTTTTACTCGATTAAATTTCGAACGGGTTCACTCTAAAGCCCATTTAGACATGCACGCTCTAAACCCTAAAAAATGATCGAAAATGATGTTTAATCAGATTTTATGGGATCAAATATTTAATTATGAACTTTTGACACTACTTATACAGCTTAATCTCAAATTTTGTGCTTTTTACTTGGTTAAAATTCGAACGGGTTCACTCTAAAGCCCATTTAGACATGCACGCTCTGAACCTTAGAAAACGATCAAAAATGATGTTTAATCAAATTTTATGGGTTCAACTATTTAATTATGGGCTTTTGAAACTGATTATACAGCTTAATCTCAAATTTTGTGCTTTTTACTCGGTTAAATTTCGAACGGGTTCACTCTAAAGCCCATTTAGACATGCACGCTCTAAACCCTAAAAAACGATCGAAAATGATGTTTAATCAAATTTTATGGGTTCAAATATTTGATTATTGGCTTTTGAACCTAATTATACAGCTTAATCTCAAATTTTGTGCTTTTTACTCGATTAAATTTCGAACGGGTTCACTCTAAAGCCCATTTAGACTTGCACGCTCTAAACCCTAAAAAACGATCGAAAATTATATTTAATCAGATTTTATGGGATCAAATATTTAATTATGAACTTTTGACACTAATTATACAGCTTAATCTCAAATTTCAAGCTTTTTACTCGGTTAAAATTCAAACGGGTTCACTCTAAAGCCCATTTAAACATGCAAGCTCTGAACCCTAAAAAACGATCGAAAATGATGTTTAATCAAATTTTATGGGTTCAAATATTTGATTAGTGGCTTTTGAACCTAATTATACATCTTAATCTCAAATTTTGTGCTTTTTACTCGATTAAATTTCGAACGGGTTCACTCTAAAGCCCATTTAGACATGCACGCTCTAAACCCTAAAAAACGATCGAAAATGATGTTTAATCAGATTTTATGGGATCAAATATTTAATTATGAACTTTTGACACTACTTATACAGCTTAATCTCAAATTTTGTGCTTTTTACTTGGTTAAAATTCGAACGGGTTCACTCTAAAGCCCATTTAGACATGCACGCTCTGAACCTTAGAAAACGATCAAAAATGATGTTTAATCAAATTTTATGGGTTCAACTATTTAATTATGGGCTTTTGAAACTGATTATACAGCTTAATCTCAAATTTTGTGCTTTTTACTCGGTTAAATTTCGAACGGGTTCACTCTAAAGCCCATTTAGACATGCACGCTCTAAACCCTAAAAAACGATCGAAAATGATGTTTAATCAAATTTTATGGGTTCAAATATTTGATTATTGGCTTTTGAACCTAATTATACAGCTTAATCTCAAATTTTGTGCTTTTTACTCGATTAAATTTCGAACGGGTTCACTCTAAAGCCCATTTAGACATGCACGCTCTAAACCCTACAAAACGAGCGAAAATGATATTTTATCAAATTTTATGGGTTCAAATATTTGATTATTAGCTTTTGAACCTAATTATACAGCTTAATCTCAAATTTTGTGCTTTTTACTCGGTTAAATTTCGAACGGGTTTACTCTAAAGCCCATTTAGACTTGCACGCTCTAAACCCTAAAAAACGATCGAAAATTACATTTAATCAGATTTTATGGGATCAAATATTTAATTATGAACTTTTGACACTATTTATACAACTTAATCTCAAATTTCAAGCTTTTTACTCGGTTAAAATTCAAACGGGTTCACTCTAAAGCCCATTTAAACATGCAAGCTCTGAACCCTAAAAAACGATCGAAAATGATGTTTAATCAAATTTTATGGGTTCAAATATTTGATTATTGGCTTTTGAACCTAATTATACATCTTAATCTCAAATTTTGTGCTTTTTACTCGATTAAATTTCGAACGGGTTCACTCTAAAGCCCATTTAGACATGCACGCTCTAAACCCTAAAAAACGATCGAAAATGATGTTTAATCAAATTTTATGGGATCAAAATTTAATTATGAACTTTTGACACTACTTATACATCTTAATCTCAAATTTTGTGCTTTTTAGTTGGTTAAAATTCGAACGGGTTCACTCTAAAGCCCATTTAGACATGCACGCTCTGAACCTTAGAAAACGATCAAAAATGATGTTTAATCAAATTTTATGGGTTCAACTATTTAATTATGGGCTTTTGAAACTGATTATACAGCTTAATCTCAAATTTTGTGCTTTTTACTCGGTTAAATTTCGAACGGGTTCACTCTAAAGCCCATTTAGACATGCACGCTCTAAACCCTAAAAAACGATCGAAAATGATGTTTAATCAAATTTTATGGGTTCAAATATTTGATTATTGGCTTTTGAACCTAATTATACAGCTTAATCTCAAATTTTGTGCTTTTTACTCGATTAAATTTCGAACGGGTTCACTCTAAAGCCCATTTAGACTTGCACGCTCTAAACCCTAAAAAACGATCGAAAATTATATTTAATCAGATTTTATGGGATCAAATATTTAATTATGAACTTTTGACACTAATTATACAGCTTAATCTCAAATTTCAAGCTTTTTACTCGGTTAAAATTCGAACGGGTTCACTCTAAAGCCCATTTAGACATGCACGCTCTAAACCCTAAAAACGATCGAAAATGATGTTTAACCAAATTTTATGGGATCAAATATTTAATTATGAACGTTTGACCATAATTATACAATTTAATATCAAATTTTGTGCTTTTTACTCGGTTAAATTTCGAACGGGTTCACTCTAAAGCCCATTTAGACATGCACGCTCTAAACCCTACAACTCGATCGAAAATGATGTTTAATCAGATTTTATGGGCTCAAAAATTTAATTATGGACTTTTGACCCTAATTAAACAACTTAATCTCAAATTTTGAGATTTTTACTCGGTTAAAATTCGAACGGGTTCACTCTGAACCCCATTTAGACATGCAAGCTCTGAACCCTAAAAAACGATCGAAAATGATGTTTAATCAAATTTTATGGGTTCAAATATTTGATTATTGGCTTTTGAACCTAATTATACAGCTTAATCTCAAATTTTGTGCTTTTTACTCGGTTAAATTTCGAACGGGTTCACTCTAAAGCCCATTTAGACATGCACGCTCTAAACCCTAAAAAACGATCGAAAATGATGTTTAATCAAATTTTATGGGTTCAAATATTTGATTATTGGCTTTTGAACCTAATTATACAGCTTAATCTCAAATTTTGTGCTTTTTACTCGATTAAATTTCGAACGGGTTCACTCTAAAGCCCATTTAGACTTGCACGCTCTAAACCCTAAAAAACGATCGAAAATTATATTTAATCAGATTTTATGGGATCAAATATTTAATTATGAACTTTTGACACTAATTATACAGCTTAATCTCAAATTTCAAGCTTTTTACTCGGTTAAAATTCAAACGGGTTCACTCTAAAGCCCATTTAAACATGCAAGCTCTGAACCCTAAAAAACGATCGAAAATGATGTTTAATCAAATTTTATGGGTTCAAATATTTGATTAGTGGCTTTTGAACCTAATTATACATCTTAATCTCAAATTTTGTGCTTTTTACTCGATTAAATTTCGAACGGGTTCACTCTAAAGCCCATTTAGACATGCACGCTCTAAACCCTAAAAAATGATCGAAAATGATGTTTAATCAGATTTTATGGGATCAAATATTTAATTATGAACTTTTGACACTACTTATACAGCTTAATCTCAAATTTTGTGCTTTTTACTTGGTTAAAATTCGAACGGGTTCACTCTAAAGCCCATTTAGACATGCACGCTCTGAACCTTAGAAAACGATCAAAAATGATGTTTAATCAAATTTTATGGGTTCAACTATTTAATTATGGGCTTTTGAAACTGATTATACAGCTTAATCTCAAATTTTGTGCTTTTTACTCGGTTAAATTTCGAACGGGTTCACTCTAAAGCCCATTTAGACATGCACGCTCTAAACCCTAAAAAACGATCGAAAATGATGTTTAATCAAATTTTATGGGTTCAAATATTTGATTATTGGCTTTTGAACCTAATTATACAGCTTAATCTCAAATTTTGTGCTTTTTACTCGATTAAATTTCGAACGGGTTCACTCTAAAGCCCATTTAGACTTGCACGCTCTAAACCCTAAAAAACGATCGAAAATTATATTTAATCAGATTTTATGGGATCAAATATTTAATTATGAACTTTTGACACTAATTATACAGCTTAATCTCAAATTTCAAGCTTTTTACTCGGTTAAAATTCAAACGGGTTCACTCTAAAGCCCATTTAAACATGCAAGCTCTGAACCCTAAAAAACGATCGAAAATGATGTTTAATCAAATTTTATGGGTTCAAATATTTGATTAGTGGCTTTTGAACCTAATTATACATCTTAATCTCAAATTTTGTGCTTTTTACTCGATTAAATTTCGAACGGGTTCACTCTAAAGCCCATTTAGACATGCACGCTCTAAACCCTAAAAAACGATCGAAAATGATGTTTAATCAGATTTTATGGGATCAAATATTTAATTATGAACTTTTGACACTACTTATACAGCTTAATCTCAAATTTTGTGCTTTTTACTTGGTTAAAATTCGAACGGGTTCACTCTAAAGCCCATTTAGACATGCACGCTCTGAACCTTAGAAAACGATCAAAAATGATGTTTAATCAAATTTTATGGGTTCAACTATTTAATTATGGGCTTTTGAAACTGATTATACAGCTTAATCTCAAATTTTGTGCTTTTTACTCGGTTAAATTTCGAACGGGTTCACTCTAAAGCCCATTTAGACATGCACGCTCTAAACCCTAAAAAACGATCGAAAATGATGTTTAATCAAATTTTATGGGTTCAAATATTTGATTATTGGCTTTTGAACCTAATTATACAGCTTAATCTCAAATTTTGTGCTTTTTACTCGATTAAATTTCGAACGGGTTCACTCTAAAGCCCATTTAGACATGCACGCTCTAAACCCTACAAAACGAGCGAAAATGATATTTTATCAAATTTTATGGGTTCAAATATTTGATTATTAGCTTTTGAACCTAATTATACAGCTTAATCTCAAATTTTGTGCTTTTTACTCGGTTAAATTTCGAACGGGTTTACTCTAAAGCCCATTTAGACTTGCACGCTCTAAACCCTAAAAAACGATCGAAAATTACATTTAATCAGATTTTATGGGATCAAATATTTAATTATGAACTTTTGACACTATTTATACAACTTAATCTCAAATTTCAAGCTTTTTACTCGGTTAAAATTCAAACGGGTTCACTCTAAAGCCCATTTAAACATGCAAGCTCTGAACCCTAAAAAACGATCGAAAATGATGTTTAATCAAATTTTATGGGTTCAAATATTTGATTATTGGCTTTTGAACCTAATTATACATCTTAATCTCAAATTTTGTGCTTTTTACTCGATTAAATTTCGAACGGGTTCACTCTAAAGCCCATTTAGACATGCACGCTCTAAACCCTAAAAAACGATCGAAAATGATGTTTAATCAAATTTTATGGGATCAAAATTTAATTATGAACTTTTGACACTACTTATACAGCTTAATCTCAAATTTTGTGCTTTTTAGTTGGTTAAAATTCGAACGGGTTCACTCTAAAGCCCATTTAGACATGCACGCTCTGAACCTTAGAAAACGATCAAAAATGATGTTTAATCAAATTTTATGGGTTCAACTATTTAATTATGGGCTTTTGAAACTGATTATACAGCTTAATCTCAAATTTTGTGCTTTTTACTCGGTTAAATTTCGAACGGGTTCACTCTAAAGCCCATTTAGACTTGCACGCTCTAAACCCTAAAAAACGATCGAAAATGATATTTAATCAGATTTTATGGGAGCAAATATTTAATTATGAACTTTTGACACTAATTATACAGCTTAATCTCAAATTTTGAGCTTTTTACTCGGTTAAAATTCGAATGGGTTCACTCTGAACCCCATTTAGACATGCAAGCTCTGAACCCTAAAAAACGATCGAAAATGATGTTTAATCAAATTTTATGGGTTCAAATATTTGATTAGTGGCTTTTGAACCTAATTATACATCTTAATCTCAAATTTTGTGCTTTTTACTCGATTAAATTTCGAACGGGTTCACTCTAAAGCCCATTTAGACATGCACGCTCTAAACCCTAAAAAACGATCGAAAATGATGTTTAATCAGATTTTATGGGATCAAATATTTAATTATGAACTTTTGACACTACTTATACAGCTTAATCTCAAATTTTGTGCTTTTTACTTGGTTAAAATTCGAACGGGTTCACTCTAAAGCCCATTTAGACATGCACGCTCTGAACCTTAGAAAACGATCAAAAATGATGTTTAATCAAATTTTATGGGTTCAACTATTTAATTATGGGCTTTTGAAACTGATTATACAGCTTAATCTCAAATTTTGTGCTTTTTACTCGGTTAAATTTCGAACGGGTTCACTCTAAAGCCCATTTAGACATGCACGCTCTAAACCCTAAAAAACGATCGAAAATGATGTTTAATCAAATTTTATGGGTTCAAATATTTGATTATTGGCTTTTGAACCTAATTATACAGCTTAATCTCAAATTTTGTGCTTTTTACTCGATTAAATTTCGAACGGGTTCACTCTAAAGCCCATTTAGACATGCACGCTCTAAACCCTACAAAACGATCGAAAATGATATTTTATCAAATTTTATGGGTTCAAATATTTGATTATTAGCTTTTGAACCTAATTATACAGCTTAATCTCAAATTTTGTGCTTTTTACTCGGTTAAATTTCGAACGGGTTCACTCTAAAGCCCATTTAGACTTGCACGCTCTAAACCCTAAAAAACGATCGAAAATTATATTTAATCAGATTTTATGGGATCAAATATTTAATTATGAACTTTTGACACTAATTATACAGCTTAATCTCAAATTTCAAGCTTTTTACTCGGTTAAAATTCAAACGGGTTCACTCTAAAGCCCATTTAAACATGCAAGCTCTGAACCCTAAAAAACGATCGAATATGATGTTTAATCAAATTTTATGGGTTCAAATATTTGATTAGTGGCTTTTGAACCTAAATATACATCTTAATCTCAAATTTTGTGCTTTTTACTCGATTAAATTTCGAACGGGTTCACTCTAAAGCCCATTTAGACATGCACGCTCTAAACCCTAAAAAACGATCGAAAATGATGTTTAATCAGATTTTATGGGATCAAATATTTAATTATGAACTTTTGACACTACTTATACAGCTTAATCTCAAATTTTGTGCTTTTTACTTGGTTAAAATTCAAACGGGTTCACTCTAAAGCCCATTTAGACATGCACGGTCTGAACCTTAGAAAACGATCAAAAATGATGTTTAATCAAATTTTATGGGTTCAACTATTTAATTATGGGCTTTTGAAACTGATTATACAGCTTAATCTCAAATTTTGTGCTTTTTACTCGGTTAAATTTCGAACGGGTTCACTCTAAAGCCCATTTAGACATGCACGCTCTAAACCCTAAAAAACGATCGAAAATGATGTTTAATCAAATTTTATGGGATCAAATATTTAATTATGAACGTTTGACCCTAATTATACAACTTAATCTCAAATTTTGTGCTTTTTACTCGGTTAAATTTCGAACGGGTTCACTCTAAAGCCCATTTAGACATGCACGCTCTAAACCCTACAAAACGATCGAAAATGATGTTTAATCAGATTTTATGGGTTCAAATATTTGATTAGTGGCTTTTGAACCTAATTATACATCTTAATCTCAAATTTTGTGCTTTTTACTCGATTAAATTTCGAACGGGTTCACTCTAAAGCCCATTTAGACATGCACGCTCTAAACCCTAAAAAACGATCGAAAATGATGTTTAATCAAATTTTATGGGATCAAAATTTAATTATGGACTTTTGACCCTAATTAAACAGCTTAATCTCAAATTTTGAGCTTTTTACTCGGTTAAAATTCGAACGGGTTCACTCTAAAGCCCATTTAGACATGCACGCTCTAAACCCTAAAAAACGATCAAAAATGATGTTTAATCAGATTTTATGGGCTCAAAAATTTAATTATGGACTTTTGACCCTAATTATACAGCTTAATCTCAAATTTTGTGCTTTTTACTCGGTTAAAATTCGAACGGGTTCACTCTAAAGCCCATTTAGACATGCAAGCTCTGAACCCTAAAAAACGATCGAAAATGATGTTGAATCAAATTTTATGGGTTCAAATATTTGATTATTGGCTTTTGAACCTAATTATACAGCTTAATCTCAAATTTTGAGCTTTTTACTCGGTTAAAATTCGAACGGGTTCACTCTAAAGCCCATTTAGACATGCAAGCTCTGAACCCTAAAAAACGTTCGAAAATGATGTTTAATCAAATTTTATGGGTTCAAATATTTGATTATTGGCTTTTGAACCTAATTATACATCTTAATCTCAAATTTTGTGCTTTTTACTCGATTAAATTTCGAACGGGTTCACTCTAAAGCCCATTTAGACTTGCACGCTCTAAACCCTAAAAACGATCGAAAATGATATTTAATCAGATTTTATGGGATCAAATATTTATTTATGAACTTTTGACACTAATTATACAGCTTAATCTCAAATTTCGAGCTTTTTACTCGGTTAAAATTCGAACGGGTTCACTCTAAAGCCCATTTAGACATGCACGCTCTAAACCCTAAAAACGATCGAAAATGATGTTTAACCAAATTTTATGGGATCAAATATTTAATTATGAACGTTTGACCATAATTATACAACTTAATCTCAAATTTTGTGCTTTTTACTCGGTTAAATTTCGAACGGGTTCACTCTAAAGCCCATTTAGACATGCACGCTCTAAACCCTACAACTCGATCGAAAATGATGTTTAATCAGATTTTATGGGCTCAAAAATTTAATTATGGACTTTTGACCCTAATTAAACAACTTAATCTCAAATTTTGAGATTTTTACTCGGTTAAAATTCGAACGGGTTCACTCTGAACCCCATTTAGACATGCAAGCTCTGAACCCTAAAAAACGATCGAAAATGATGTTTAATCAAATTTTATGGGTTCAAATATTTGATTATTGGCTTTTGAACCTAATTATACAGCTTAATCTCAAATTTTGTGCTTTTTACTCGGTTAAATTTCGAACGGGTTCACTCTAAAGCCCATTTAGACATGCACGCTCTAAACCCTAAAAAACGATCGAAAATGATGTTTAATCAAATTTTATGGGTTCAAATATTTGATTATTGGCTTTTGAACCTAATTATACAGCTTAATCTCAAATTTTGTGCTTTTTACTCGATTAAATTTCGAACGGGTTCACTCTAAAGCCCATTTAGACTTGCACGCTCTAAACCCTAAAAAACGATCGAAAATTATATTTAATCAGATTTTATGGGATCAAATATTTAATTATGAACTTTTGACACTAATTATACAGCTTAATCTCAAATTTCAAGCTTTTTACTCGGTTAAAATTCAAACGGGTTCACTCTAAAGCCCATTTAAACATGCAAGCTCTGAACACTAAAAAACGATCGAAAATGATGTTTAATCAAATTTTATGGGTTCAAATATTTGATTAGTGGCTTTTGAACCTAATTATACATCTTAATCTCAAATTTTGTGCTTTTTACTCGATTAAATTTCGAACGGGTTCACTCTAAAGCCCATTTAGACATGCACGCTCTAAACCCTAAAAAACGATCGAAAATGATGTTTAATCAGATTTTATGGGATCAAATATTTAATTATGAACTTTTGACACTACTTATACAGCTTAATCTCAAATTTTGTGCTTTTTACTTGGTTAAAATTCGAACGGGTTCACTCTAAAGCCCATTTAGACATGCACGCTCTAAACCTTAGAAAACGATCAAAAATGATGTTTAATCAAATTTTATGGGTTCAACTATTTAATTATGGGCTTTTGAAACTGATTATACAGCTTAATCTCAAATTTTGTGCTTTTTACTCGGTTAAATTTCGAACGGGTTCACTCTAAAGCCCATTTAGACATGCACGCTCTAAACCCTAAAAAACGATCGAAAATGATGTTTAATCAAATTTTATGGGTTCAAATATTTGATTATTGGCTTTTGAACCTAATTATACAGCTTAATCTCAAATTTTGTGCTTTTTACTCGATTAAATTTCGAACGGGTTCACTCTAAAGCCCATTTAGACTTGCACGCTCTAAACCCTAAAAAACGATCGAAAATTATATTTAATCAGATTTTATGGGATCAAATATTTAATTATGAACTTTTGACACTAATTATACAGCTTAATCTCAAATTTCAAGCTTTTTACTCGGTTAAAATTCAAACGGGTTCACTCTAAAGCCCATTTAAATATGCAAGCTCTGAACCCTAAAAAACGATCGAAAATGATGTTTAATCAAATTTTATGGGTTCAAATATTTGATTAGTGGCTTTTGAACCTAATTATACATCTTAATCTCAAATTTTGTGCTTTTTACTCGATTAAATTTCGAACGGTTTCACTCTAAAGCCCATTTAGACTTGCACGCTCTAAACCCTAAAAAACGATCGAAAATGATATTTAATCAGATTTTATGGGATCAAATATTTATTTATGAACTTTTGACACTAATTATACAGCTTAATCTCAAATTTCGAGCTTTTTACTCGGTTAAAATTCGAACGGGTTCACTCTAAAGCCCATTTAGACATGCACGCTCTAAACCCTAAAAACGATCGAAAATGATGTTTAACCAAATTTTATGGGATCAAATATTTAATTATGAACGTTTGACCATAATTATACAACTTAATCTCAAATTTTGTGCTTTTTACTCGGTTAAATTTCGAACGGGTTCACTCTAAAGCCCATTTAGACATGCACGCTCTAAACCCTACAACTCGATCGAAAATGATGTTTAATCAGATTTTATGGGCTCAAAAATTTAATTATGGACTTTTGACCCTAATTAAACAACTTAATCTCAAATTTTGAGATTTTTACTCGGTTAAAATTCGAACGGGTTCACTCTGAACCCCATTTAGACATGCAAGCTCTGAACCCTAAAAAACGATCGAAAATGATGTTTAATCAAATTTTATGGGTTCAAATATTTGATTATTGGCTTTTGAACCTAATTATACAGCTTAATCTCAAATTTTGTGCTTTTTACTCGGTTAAATTTCGAACGGGTTCACTCTAAAGCCCATTTAGACATGCACGCTCTAAACCCTAAAAAACGATCGAAAATGATGTTTAATCAAATTTTATGGGTTCAAATATTTGATTATTGGCTTTTGAACCTAATTATACAGCTTAATCTCAAATTTTGTGCTTTTTACTCGATTAAATTTCGAACGGGTTCACTCTAAAGCCCATTTAGACTTGCACGCTCTAAACCCTAAAAAACGATCGAAAATTATATTTAATCAGATTTTATGGGATCAAATATTTAATTATGAACTTTTGACACTAATTATACAGCTTAATCTCAAATTTCAAGCTTTTTACTCGGTTAAAATTCAAACGGGTTCACTCTAAAGCCCATTTAAACATGCAAGCTCTGAACCCTAAAAAACGATCGAAAATGATGTTTAATCAAATTTTATGGGTTCAAATATTTGATTAGTGGCTTTTGAACCTAATTATACATCTTAATCTCAAATTTTGTGCTTTTTACTCGATTAAATTTCGAACGGGTTCACTCTAAAGCCCATTTAGACATGCACGCTCTAAACCCTAAAAAACGATCGAAAATGATGTTTAATCAGATTTTATGGGATCAAATATTTAATTATGAACTTTTGACACTACTTATACAGCTTAATCTCAAATTTTGTGCTTTTTACTTGGTTAAAATTCGAACGGGTTCACTCTAAAGCCCATTTAGACATGCACGCTCTGAACCTTAGAAAACGATCAAAAATGATGTTTAATCAAATTTTATGGGTTCAACTATTTAATTATGGGCTTTTGAAACTGATTATACAGCTTAATCTCAAATTTTGTGCTTTTTACTCGGTTAAATTTCGAACGGGTTCACTCTAAAGCCCATTTAGACATGCACGCTCTAAACCCTAAAAAACGATCGAAAATGATGTTTAATCAAATTTTATGGGTTCAAATATTTGATTATTGGCTTTTGAACCTAATTATACAGCTTAATCTCAAATTTTGTGCTTTTTACTCGATTAAATTTCGAACGGGTTCACTCTAAAGCCCATTTAGACTTGCACGCTCTAAACCCTAAAAAACGATCGAAAATTATATTTAATCAGATTTTATGGGATCAAATATTTAATTATGAACTTTTGACACTAATTATACAGCTTAATCTCAAATTTCAAGCTTTTTACTCGGTTAAAATTCAAACGGGTTCACTCTAAACCCCATTTAAACATGCAAGCTCTGAACCCTAAAAAACGATCGAAAATGATGTTTAATGAAATTTTATGGGTTCAAATATTTGATTAGTGGCTTTTGAACCTAATTATACATCTTAATCTCAAATTTTGTGCTTTTTACTCGATTAAATTTCGAACGGGTTCACTCTAAAGCCCATTTAGACATGCACGCTCTAAACCCTAAAAAACGATCGAAAATGATGTTTAATCAGATTTTATGGGATCAAATATTTAATTATGAACTTTTGACACTACTTATACAGCTTAATCTCAAATTTTGTGCTTTTTACTTGGTTAAAATTCGAACGGGTTCACTCTAAAGCCCATTTAGACATGCACGCTCTGAACCTTAGAAAACGATCAAAAATGATGTTTAATCAAATTTTATGGGTTCAACTATTTAATTATGGGCTTTTGAAACTGATTATACAGCTTAATCTCAAATTTTGTGCTTTTTACTCGATTAAATTTCGAACGGGTTCACTCTAAAGCCCATTTAGACATGCACGCTCTAAACCCTAAAAAACGATCGAAAATGATGTTTAATCAGATTTTATGGGATCAAATATTTAATTATGAACTTTTGACACTACTTATACAGCTTAATCTCAAATTTTGTGCTTTTTACTTGGTTAAAATTCGAACGGGTTCACTCTAAAGCCCATTTAGACATGCACGCTCTGAACCTTAGAAAACGATCAAAAATGATGTTTAATCAAATTTTATGGGTTCAACTATTTAATTATGGGCTTTTGAAACTGATTATACAGCTTAATCTCAAATTTTGTGCTTTTTACTCGGTTAAATTTCGAACGGGTTCACTCTAAAGCCCATTTAGACATGCACGCTCTAAACCCTAAAAAACGATCGAAAATGATGTTTAATCAAATTTTATGGGTTCAAATATTTGATTATTGGCTTTTGAACCTAATTATACAGCTTAATCTCAAATTTTGTGCTTTTTACTCGATTAAATTTCGAACGGGTTCACTCTAAAGCCCATTTAGACTTGCACGCTCTAAACCCTAAAAAACGATCGAAAATTATATTTAATCAGATTTTATGGGATCAAATATTTAATTATGAACTTTTGACACTAATTATACAGCTTAATCTCAAATTTCAAGCTTTTTACTCGGTTAAAATTCAAACGGGTTCACTCTAAAGCCCATTTAAACATGCAAGCTCTGAACCCTAAAAAACGATCGAAAATGATGTTTAATGAAATTTTATGGGTTCAAATATTTGATTAGTGGCTTTTGAACCTAATTATACATCTTAATCTCAAATTTTGTGCTTTTTACTCGATTAAATTTCGAACGGGTTCACTCTAAAGCCCATTTAGACATGCACGCTCTAAACCCTAAAAAACGATCGAAAATGATGTTTAATCAGATTTTATGGGATCAAATATTTAATTATGAACTTTTGACACTACTTATACAGCTTAATCTCAAATTTTGTGCTTTTTACTTGGTTAAAATTCGAACGGGTTCACTCTAAAGCCCATTTAGACATGCACGCTCTGAACCTTAGAAAACGATCAAAAATGATGTTTAATCAAATTTTATGGGTTCAACTATTTAATTATGGGCTTTTGAAACTGATTATACAGCTTAATCTCAAATTTTGTGCTTTTTACTCGGTTAAATTTCGAACGGGTTCACTCTAAAGCCCATTTAGACATGCACGCTCTAAACCCTAAAAAACGATCGAAAATGATGTTTAATCAAATTTTATGGGTTCAAATATTTGATTATTGGCTTTTGAACCTAATTATACAGCTTAATCTCAAATTTTGTGCTTTTTACTCGATTAAATTTCGAACGGGTTCACTCTAAAGCCCATTTAGACTTGCACGCTCTAAACCCTAAAAAACGATCGAAAATTATATTTAATCAGATTTTATGGGATCAAATATTTAATTATGAACTTTTGACACTAATTATACAGCTTAATCTCAAATTTCAAGCTTTTTACTCGGTTAAAATTCAAACGGGTTCACTCTAAAGCCCATTTAAACATGCAAGCTCTGAACCCTAAAAAACGATCGAAAATGATGTTTAATGAAATTTTATGGGTTCAAATATTTGATTAGTGGCTTTTGAACCTAATTATACATCTTAATCTCAAATTTTGTGCTTTTTACTCGATTAAATTTCGAACGGGTTCACTCTAAAGCCCATTTAGACATGCACGCTCTAAACCCTAAAAAACGATCGAAAATGATGTTTAATCAGATTTTATGGGATCAAATATTTAATTATGAACTTTTGACACTACTTATACAGCTTAATCTCAAATTTTGTGCTTTTTACTTGGTTAAAATTCGAACGGGTTCACTCTAAAGCCCATTTAGACATGCACGCTCTGAACCTTAGAAAACGATCAAAAATGATGTTTAATCAAATTTTATGGGTTCAACTATTTAATTATGGGCTTTTGAAACTGATTATACAGCTTAATCTCAAATTTTGTGCTTTTTACTCGGTTAAATTTCGAACGGGTTCACTCTAAAGCCCATTTAGACATGCACGCTCTAAACCCTAAAAAACGATCGAAAATGATGTTTAATCAAATTTTATGGGTTCAAATATTTGATTATTGGCTTTTGAACCTAATTATACAGCTTAATCTCAAATTTTGTGCTTTTTACTCGATTAAATTTCGAACGGGTTCACTCTAAAGCCCATTTAGACATGCACGGTCTGAACCTTAGAAAACGATCAAAAATGATGTTTAATCAAATTTTATGGGTTCAACTATTTAATTATGGGCTTTTGAAACTGATTATACAGCTTAATCTCAAATTTTGTGCTTTTTACTCGGTTAAATTTCGAACGGGTTCACTCTAAAGCCCATTTAGACATGCACGCTCTAAACCCTAAAAAACGATCGAAAATGATGTTTAATCAAATTTTATGGGATCAAATATTTAATTATGAACGTTTGACCCTAATTATACAACTTAATCTCAAATTTTGTGCTTTTTACTCGGTTAAATTTCGAACGGGTTCACTCTAAAGCCCATTTAGACATGCACGCTCTAAACCCTACAAAACGATCGAAAATGATGTTTAATCAGATTTTATGGGTTCAAATATTTGATTAGTGGCTTTTGAACCTAATTATACATCTTAATCTCAAATTTTGTGCTTTTTACTCGATTAAATTTCGAACGGGTTCACTCTAAAGCCCATTTAGACATGCACGCTCTAAACCCTAAAAAACGATCGAAAATGATGTTTAATCACATTTTATGGGATCAAAATTTAATTATGAACTTTTGACACTACTTATACAGCTTAATCTCAAATTTTGTGCTTTTTACTTGGTTAAAATTCGAACGGGTTCACTCTAAAGCCCATTTAGACATGCACGCTCTGAACCTTAGAAAACGATCAAAAATGATGTTTAATCAAATTTTATGGGTTCAACTATTTAATTATGGGCTTTTGAAACTGATTATACAGCTTAATCTCAAATTTTGTGCTTTTTACTCGGTTAAATTTCGAACGGGTTCACTCTAAAGCCCATTTAGACTTGCACGCTCTAAACCCTAAAAAACGATCGAAAATGATATTTAATCAGATTTTATGGGAGCAAATATTTAATTATGAACTTTTGACACTAATTATACAGCTTAATCTCAAATTTCGAGCTTTTTACTCGGTTAAAATTCGAACGGGTTCACTCTAAAGCCCATTTAGACATGCAAGCTCTGAACCCTAAAAAACGATCGAAAATGATGTTTAATCACATTTTATGGGTTCAAATATTTGATTAGTGGCTTTTGAACCTAATTATACATCTTAATCTCAAATTTTGTGCTTTTTACTCGATTAAATTTCGAACGGGTTCACTCTAAAGCCCATTTAGACATGCACGCTCTAAACCCTAAAAAACGATCGAAAATGATGTTTAATCAAATTTTATGGGATCAAAATTTAATTATGAACTTTTGACACTACTTATACAGCTTAATCTCAAATTTTGTGCTTTTTACTTGGTTAAAATTCGAACGGGTTCACTCTAAAGCCCATTTAGACATGCACGCTCTGAACCTTAGAAAACGATCAAAAATGATGTTTAATCAAATTTTATGGGTTCAACTATTTAATTATGGGCTTTTGAAACTGATTATACAGCTTAATCTCAAATTTTGTGCTTTTTACTCGGTTAAATTTCGAACGGGTTCACTCTAAAGCCCATTTAGACTTGCACGCTCTAAACCCTAAAAAACGATCGAAAATTATATTTAATCAGATTTTATGGGAGCAAATATTTAATTATGAACTTTTGACACTAATTATACAGCTTAATCTCAAATTTCGAGCTTTTTACTCGGTTAAAATTCGAACGGGTTCACTCTAAAGCCCATTTAGACATGCAAGCTCTGAACCCTAAAAAACGATCGAAAATGATGTTTAATCAAATTTTATGGGTTCAAATATTTGATTAGTGGCTTTTGAACCTAATTATACATCTTAATCTCAAATTTTGTGCTTTTTACTCGATTAAATTTCGAACGGGTTCACTCTAAAGCCCATTTAGACATGCACGCTCTAAACCCTAAAAACGATCGAAAATGATGTTTAATCAAATTTTATGGGATCAAAATTTAATTATGAACTTTTGACACTACTTATACAGCTTAATCTCAAATTTTGTGCTTTTTACTTGGTTAAAATTCAAACGGGTTCACTCTAAAGCCCATTTAGACATGCACGGTCTGAACCTTAGAAAACGATCAAAAATGATGTTTAATCAAATTTTATGGGTTCAACTATTTAATTATGGGCTTTTGAAACTGATTATACAGCTTAATCTCAAATTTTGTGCTTTTTACTCGGTTAAATTTCGAACGGGTTCACTCTAAAGCCCATTTAGACATGCACGCTCTAAACCCTAAAAAACGATCGAAAATGATGTTTAATCAAATTTTATGGGATCAAATATTTAATTATGAACGTTTGACCCTAATTATACAACTTAATCTCAAATTTTGTGCTTTTTACTCGGTTAAATTTCGAACGGGTTCACTCTAAAGCCCATTTAGACATGCACGCTCTAAACCCTACAAAACGATCGAAAATGATGTTTAATCAGATTTTATGGGTTCAAATATTTGATTAGTGGCTTTTGAACCTAATTATACATCTTAATCTCAAATTTTGTGCTTTTTACTCGATTAAATTTCGAACGGGTTCACTCTAAAGCCCATTTAGACATGCACGCTCTAAACCCTAAAAAACGATCGAAAATGATGTTTAATCACATTTTATGGGATCAAAATTTAATTATGAACTTTTGACACTACTTATACAGCTTAATCTCAAATTTTGTGCTTTTTACTTGGTTAAAATTCGAACGGGTTCACTCTAAAGCCCATTTAGACATGCACGCTCTGAACCTTAGAAAACGATCAAAAATGATGTTTAATCAAATTTTATGGGTTCAACTATTTAATTATGGGCTTTTGAAACTGATTATACAGCTTAATCTCAAATTTTGTGCTTTTTACTCGGTTAAATTTCGAACGGGTTCACTCTAAAGCCCATTTAGACTTGCACGCTCTAAACCCTAAAAAACGATCGAAAATGATATTTAATCAGATTTTATGGGAGCAAATATTTAATTATGAACTTTTGACACTAATTATACAGCTTAATCTCAAATTTCGAGCTTTTTACTCGGTTAAAATTCGAACGGGTTCACTCTAAAGCCCATTTAGACATGCAAGCTCTGAACCCTAAAAAACGATCGAAAATGATGTTTAATCAAATTTTATGGGTTCAAATATTTGATTAGTGGCTTTTGAACCTAATTATACATCTTAATCTCAAATTTTGTGCTTTTTACTCGATTAAATTTCGAACGGGTTCACTCTAAAGCCCATTTAGACATGCACGCTCTAAACCCTAAAAAACGATCGAAAATGATGTTTAATCAAATTTTATGGGATCAAAATTTAATTATGAACTTTTGACACTACTTATACAGCTTAATCTCAAATTTTGTGCTTTTTACTTGGTTAAAATTCAAACGGGTTCACTCTAAAGCCCATTTAGACATGCACGCTCTGAACCTTAGAAAACGATCAAAAATGATGTTTAATCAAATTTTATGGGTTCAACTATTTAATTATGGGCTTTTGAAACTGATTATACAGCTTAATCTCAAATTTTGTGCTTTTTACTCGGTTAAATTTCGAACGGGTTCACTCTAAAGCCCATTTAGACATGCACGCTCTAAACCCTAAAAAACGATCGAAAATGATGTTTAATCAAATTTTATGGGATCAAATATTTAATTATGAACGTTTGACCCTAATTATACAACTTAATCTCAAATTTTGTGCTTTTTACTCGGTTAAATTTCGAACGGGTTCACTCTAAAGCCAATTTAGACATGCACGCTCTAAACCCTACAAAACGATCGAAAATGATGTTTAATCAGATTTTATGGGCTCAAAAATTTAATTATGGACTTTTGACCCTAATTAAACAGCTTAATCTCAAATTTTGAGCTTTTTACTCGGTTAAAATTCGAATGGGTTCACTCTGAACCCCATTTAGACATGCAAGCTCTGAACCGTAAAAAACGATCGAAAATGATGTTTAATCAAATTTTATGGGTTCAAATATTTGATTATTGGCTTTTGAACCTAATTATACAGCTTAATCTCAAATTTTGTGCTTTTTACTCGATTAAATTTCGAACGGGTTCACTCTAAAGCCCATTTAGACATGCACGCTCTAAACCCTAAAAAACGATCGAAAATGATGTTTAATCAGATTTTATGGGATCAAATATTTAATTATGAACTTTTGACACTACTTATACAGCTTAATCTCAAATTTTGTGCTTTTTACTTGGTTAAAATTCCAACGGGTTCACTCTAAAGCCCATTTAGACATGCACGGTCTGAACCTTAGAAAACGATCAAAAATGATGTTTAATCAAATTTTATGGGTTCAACTATTTAATTATGGGCTTTTGAAACTGATTATACAGCTTAATCTCAAATTTTGTGCTTTTTACTCGGTTAAATTTTGAACGGGTTCACTCTAAAGCCCATTTAGACATGCACGCTCTAAACCCTAAAAAACGATCGAAAATGATGTTTAATCAAATTTTATGGGATCAAATATTTAATTATGAACGTTTGACCCTAATTATACAACTTAATCTCAAATTTTGTGCTTTTTACTCGGTTAAATTTCGAACGGGTTCACTCTAAAGCCCATTTAGACATGCACGCTCTAAACCCTACAAAACGATCGAAAATGATGTTTAATCAGATTTTATGGGTTCAAATATTTGATTAGTGGCTTTTGAACCTAATTATACATCTTAATCTCAAATTTTGTGCTTTTTACTCGATTAAATTTCGAACGGGTTCACTCTAAAGCCCATTTAGACATGCACGCTCTAAACCCTAAAAAACGATCGAAAATGATGTTTAATCAAATTTTATGGGATCAAAATTTAATTATGAACTTTTGACACTACTTATACAGCTTAATCTCAAATTTTGTGCTTTTTACTTGGTTAAAATTCGAACGGGTTCACTCTAAAGCCCATTTAGACATGCACGCTCTGAACCTTAGAAAACGATCAAAAATGATGTTTAATCAAATTTTATGGGTTCAACTATTTCATTATGGGCTTTTGAAACTGATTATACAGCTTAATCTCAAATTTTGTGCTTTTTACTCGGTTAAATTTCGAACGGGTTCACTCTAAAGCCCATTTAGACTTGCACGCTCTAAACCCTAAAAAACGATCGAAAATGATATTTAATCAGATTTTATGGGAGCAAATATTTAATTATGAACTTTTGACACTAATTATACAGCTTAATCTCAAATTTCGAGCTTTTTACTCGGTTAAAATTCGAACGGGTTCACTCTAAAGCCCATTTAGACATGCAAGCTCTGAACCCTAAAAAACGATCGAAAATGATGTTTAATCAAATTTTATGGGTTCAAATATTTGATTAGTGGCTTTTGAACCTAATTATACATCTTAATCTCAAATTTTGTGCTTTTTACTCGATTAAATTTCGAACGGGTTCACTCTAAAGCCCATTTAGACATGCACGCTCTAAACCCTAAAAAACGATCGAAAATGATGTTTAATCAAATTTTATGGGATCAAAATTTAATTATGAACTTTTGACACTACTTATACAGCTTAATCTCAAATTTTGTGCTTTTTACTTGGTTAAAATTCAAACGGGTTCACTCTAAAGCCCATTTAGACATGCACGGTCTGAACCTTAGAAAACGATCAAAAATGATGTTTAATCAAATTTTATGGGTTCAACTATTTAATTATGGGCTTTTGAAACTGATTATACAGCTTAATCTCAAATTTTGTGCTTTTTACTCGGTTAAATTTCGAACGGGTTCACTCTAAAGCCCATTTAGACATGCACGCTCTAAACCCTAAAAAACGATCGAAAATGATGTTTAATCAAATTTTATGGGATCAAATATTTAATTATGAACGTTTGACCCTAATTATACAACTTAATCTCAAATTTTGTGCTTTTTACTCGGTTAAATTTCGAACGGGTTCACTCTAAAGCCCATTTAGACATGCACGCTCTAAACCCTACAAAACGATCGAAAATGATGTTTAATCAGATTTTATGGGTTCAAATATTTGATTAGTGGCTTTTGAACCTAATTATACATCTTAATCTCAAATTTTGTGCTTTTTACTCGATTAAATTTCGAACGGGTTCACTCTAAAGCCCATTTAGACATGCACGCTCTAAACCCTAAAAAACGATCGAAAATGATGTTTAATCAAATTTTATGGGATCAAAATTTAATTATGAACTTTTGACACTACTTATACAGCTTAATCTCAAATTTTGTGCTTTTTACTTGGTTAAAATTCGAACGGGTTCACTCTAAAGCCCATTTAGACATGCACGCTCTGAACCTTAGAAAACGATCAAAAATGATGTTTAATCAAATTTTATGGGTTCAACTATTTAATTATGGGCTTTTGAAACTGATTATACAGCTTAATCTCAAATTTTGTGCTTTTTACTCGGTTAAATTTCGAACGGGTTCACTCTAAAGCCCATTTAGACTTGCACGCTCTAAACCCTAAAAAACGATCGAAAATGATATTTAATCAGATTTTATGGGAGCAAATATTTAATTATGAACTTTTGACACTAATTATACAGCTTAATCTCAAATTTCGAGCTTTTTACTCGGTTAAAATTCGAACGGGTTCACTCTAAAGCCCATTTAGACATGCAAGCTCTGAACCCTAAAAAACGATCGAAAATGATGTTTAATCAAATTTTATGGGTTCAAATATTTGATTAGTGGCTTTTGAACCTAATTATACATCTTAATCTCAAATTTTGTGCTTTTTACTCGATTAAATTTCGAACGGGTTCACTCTAAAGCCCATTTAGACATGCACGCTCTAAACCCTAAAAAACGATCGAAAATGATGTTTAATCAAATTTTATGGGATCAAAATTTAATTATGAACTTTTGACACTACTTATACAGCTTAATCTCAAATTTTGTGCTTTTTACTTGGTTAAAATTCAAACGGGTTCACTCTAAAGCCCATTTAGACATGCACGCTCTGAACCTTAGAAAACGATCAAAAATGATGTTTAATCAAATTTTATGGGTTCAACTATTTAATTATGGGCTTTTGAAACTGATTATACAGCTTAATCTCAAATTTTGTGCTTTTTACTCGGTTAAATTTCGAACGGGTTCACTCTAAAGCCCATTTAGACATGCACGCTCTAAACCCTAAAAAACGATCGAAAATGATGTTTAATCAAATTTTATGGGATCAAATATTTAATTATGAACGTTTGACCCTAATTATACAACTTAATCTCAAATTTTGTGCTTTTTACTCGGTTAAATTTCGAACGGGTTCACTCTAAAGCCAATTTAGACATGCACGCTCTAAACCCTACAAAACGATCGAAAATGATGTTTAATCAGATTTTATGGGCTCAAAAATTTAATTATGGACTTTTGACCCTAATTAAACAGCTTAATCTCAAATTTTGAGCTTTTTACTCGGTTAAAATTCGAATGGGTTCACTCTGAACCCCATTTAGACATGCAAGCTCTGAACCCTAAAAAACGATCGAAAATGATGTTTAATCAAATTTTATGGGCTCAAAAATTTAATTATGGACTTTTGACCCTAATTATACAGCTTAATCTCAAATTTCGAGCTTTTTACTCGGTTAAAATTCGAACGGGTTCACTCTAAAGCCCATTTAGACATGCACGCTCTAAACCCTAAAAAACGATCGAAAATGATGTTTAATCAAATTTTATGGGATCAAATATTTAATTATGAACGTTTGACCCTAATTATACAACTTAATCTCAAATTTTGTGCTTTTTACTCGGTTAAATTTCGAACGGGTTCACTCTAAAGCCCATTTAGACATGCACGCTCTAAACCCTACAAAACGATCGAAAATGATGTTTAATCAGATTTTATGGGTTCAAATATTTGATTAGTGGCTTTTGAACCTAATTATACATCTTAATCTCAAATTTTGTGCTTTTTACTCGATTAAATTTCGAACGGGTTCACTCTAAAGCCCATTTAGACATGCACGCTCTAAACCCTAAAAAACGATCGAAAATGATGTTTAATCAAATTTTATGGGATCAAAATTTAATTATGAACTTTTGACACTACTTATACAGCTTAATCTCAAATTTTGTGCTTTTTACTTGGTTAAAATTCGAACGGGTTCACTCTAAAGCCCATTTAGACATGCACGCTCTGAACCTTAGAAAACGATCAAAAATGATGTTTAATCAAATTTTATGGGTTCAACTATTTAATTATGGGCTTTTGAAACTGATTATACAGCTTAATCTCAAATTTTGTGCTTTTTACTCGGTTAAATTTCGAACGGGTTCACTCTAAAGCCCATTTAGACTTGCACGCTCTAAACCCTAAAAAACGATCGAAAATGATATTTAATCAGATTTTATGGGAGCAAATATTTAATTATGAACTTTTGACACTAATTATACAGCTTAATCTCAAATTTCGAGCTTTTTACTCGGTTAAAATTCGAACGGGTTCACTCTAAAGCCCATTTAGACATGCAAGCTCTGAACCCTAAAAAACGATCGAAAATGATGTTTAATCAAATTTTATGGGTTCAAATATTTGATTAGTGGCTTTTGAACCTAATTATACATCTTAATCTCAAATTTTGTGCTTTTTACTCGATTAAATTTCGAACGGGTTCACTCTAAAGCCCATTTAGACATGCACGCTCTAAACCCTAAAAAACGATCGAAAATGATGTTTAATCAAATTTTATGGGATCAAAATTTAATTATGAACTTTTGACACTACTTATACAGCTTAATCTCAAATTTTGTGCTTTTTACTTGGTTAAAATTCAAACGGGTTCACTCTAAAGCCCATTTAGACATGCACGCTCTGAACCTTAGAAAACGATCAAAAATGATGTTTAATCAAATTTTATGGGTTCAACTATTTAATTATGGGCTTTTGAAACTGATTATACAGCTTAATCTCAAATTTTGTGCTTTTTACTCGGTTAAATTTCGAACGGGTTCACTCTAAAGCCCATTTAGACATGCACGCTCTAAACCCTAAAAAACGATCGAAAATGATGTTTAATCAAATTTTATGGGATCAAATATTTAATTATGAACGTTTGACCCTAATTATACAACTTAATCTCAAATTTTGTGCTTTTTACTCGGTTAAATTTCGAACGGGTTCACTCTAAAGCCAATTTAGACATGCACGCTCTAAACCCTACAAAACGATCGAAAATGATGTTTAATCAGATTTTATGGGCTCAAAAATTTAATTATGGACTTTTGACCCTAATTAAACAGCTTAATCTCAAATTTTGAGCTTTTTACTCGGTTAAAATTCGAATGGGTTCACTCTGAACCCCATTTAGACATGCAAGCTCTGAACCCTAAAAAACGATCGAAAATGATGTTTAATCAAATTTTATGGGTTCAAATATTTGATTATTGGCTTTTGAACCTAATTATACAGCTTAATCTCAAATTTTGTGCTTTTTACTCGGTTAAATTTCGAACGGGTTCACTCTAAAGCCCATTTAGACTTGCACGCTCTAAACCCTAAAAAAGGATCGAAAATGATGTTTAATCAGATTTTATGGGATCAAAAATTTAATTATGGACTTTTGACCCTAATTAAACAGCTTAATCTCAAATTTTGAGCTTTTTACTCGGTTAAAATTCGAACGGGTTCACTCTAAACCCCATTTAGACATGCAAGCTCTGAACCCTAAAAAACGATCGAAAATGATGTTTAATCAAATTTTATGGGTTCAAATATTTGATTATTGGCTTTTGAACCTAATTATACAGCTTAATCTCAAATTTTGTGCTCTTTACTCAGTTAAATTTCGAACGGGTTCACTCTAAAGCCCATTTAGACATGCACGCTCTAAACCCTAAAAAACGATCGAAAATGATGTTTAATCAAATTTTATGGGATCAAATATTTAATTATGAACTTTTGACCCTAATTATACAACTTAATCTCAAATTTTGTGCTTTTTACTCGGTTAAATTTCGAACGGGTTCACTCTAAAGCCCATTTAGACATGCACGCTCTAAACCCTAAAAAACGATCGAAAATGATGTTTAATCAGATTTTATGGGCTCAAAAATTTAATTATGGACTTTTGACCCTAATTAAACAGCTTAATCTCAAATTTTGAGCTTTTTACTCGGTTAAAATTCGAACGGGTTCACTCTAAAGCCCATTTAGACATGCACGCTCTAAACCCTAAAAAACGATCAAAAATGATGTTTAATCAGATTTTATGGGCTCAAAAATTTAATTATGGACTTTTGACCCTAATTATACAGCTTAATCTCAAATTTTGTGCTTTTTACTCGGTTAAAATTCGAACGGGTTCACTCTAAAGCCCATTTAGACATGCAAGCTCTGAACCCTAAAAAACGATCGAAAATGATGTTTAATCAAATTTTATGGGTTCAAATATTTGATTATTGGCTTTTGAACCTAATTATACAGCTTAATCTCAAATTTTGAGCTTTTTACTCGGTTAAAATTCGAACGGGTTCACTCTAAAGCCCATTTAGACATGCAAGCTCTGAACCCTAAAAAACGATCAAAAATGATGTTTAATCAAATTTTATGGGTTCAACTATTTAATTATGGGCTTTTGAAACTGATTATACAGCTTAATCTCAAATTTTGTGCTTTTTACTCGGTTAAATTTCGAACGGGTTCACTCTAAAGCCCATTTAGACATGCACGCTCTAAACCCTAAAAAACGATCGAAAATGATGTTTAATCAAATTTTATGGGTTCAAATATTTGATTATTGGCTTTTGAACCTAATTATACAGCTTAATCTCAAATTTTGTGCTTTTTACTCGATTAAATTTCGAACGGGTTCACTCTAAAGCCCATTTAGACATGCACGCTCTAAACCCTACAAAACGATCGAAAATGATATTTTATCAAATTTTATGGGTTCAAATATTTGATTATTAGCTTTTGAACCTAATTATACAGCTTAATCTCAAATTTTGTGCTTTTTACTCGGTTAAATTTCGAACGGGTTCACTCTAAAGCCCATTTAGACTTGCACGCTCTAAACCCTAAAAAACGATCGAAAATTATATTTAATCAGATTTTATGGGATCAAATATTTAATTATGAACTTTTGACACTAATTATACAGCTTAATCTCAAATTTCAAGCTTTTTACTCGGTTAAAATTCGAACGGGTTCACTCTAAAGCCCATTTAGACATGCAAGCTCTGAACCCTAAAAAACGATCGAAAATGATGTTTAATCAAATTTTATGGGTTCAAATATTTGATTAGTGGCTTTTGAACCTAATTATACATCTTAATCTCAAATTTTGTGCTTTTCACTCGATTAAATTTCGAACGGGTTCACTCTAAAGCCCATTTAGACATGCACGCTCTAAACCCTAAAAAACGATCGAAAATGATGTTAAATCAGATTTTATGGGATCAAAATTTAATTATGAACTTTTGACACTACTTATACAGCTTAATCTCAAATTTTGTGCTTTTTACTTGGTTAAAATTCAAACGGGTTCACTCTAAAGCCCATTTAGACATGCACGCTCTGAACCTTAGAAAACGATCAAAAATGATGTTTAATCAAATTTTATGGGTTCAACTATTTAATTATGGGCTTTTGAAACTGATTATACAGCTTAATCTCAAATTTTGTGCTTTTTACTCGGTTAAATTTCGAACGGGTTCACTCTAAAGCCCATTTAGACATGCACGCTCTAAACCCTAAAAAACGATCGAAAATGATGTTTAATCAAATTTTATGGGATCAAATATTTAATTATGAACGTTTGACCCTAATTATACAACTTAATCTCAAATTTTGTGCTTTTTACTCGGTTAAATTTCGAACGGGTTCACTCTAAAGCCAATTTAGACATGCACGCTCTAAACCCTACAAAACGATCGAAAATGATGTTTAATCAGATTTTATGGGCTCAAAAATTTAATTATGGACTTTTGACCCTAATTAAACAGCTTAATCTCAAATTTTGAACTTTTTACTCGGTTAAAATTCGAATGGGTTCACTCTGAACCCCATTTAGACATGCAAGCTCTGAACCCTAAAAAACGATCGAAAATGATGTTTAATCAAATTTTATGGGTTCAAATATTTGATTATTGGCTTTTGAACCTAATTATACAGCTTAATCTCAAATTTTGTGCTTTTTACTCGGTTAAATTTCGAACGGGTTCACTCTAAAGCCCATTTAGACTTGCACGCTCTAAACCCTAAAAAAGGATCGAAAATGATGTTTAATTAGATTTTATGGGCTCAAAAATTTAATTATGGACTTTTGACCCTAATTAAACAGCTTAATCTCAAATTTTGAGCTTTTTACTCGGTTAAAATTCGAACGGGTTCACTCTAAACCCCATTTAGACATGCAAGCTCTGAACCCTAAAAAATGATCGAAAATGATGTTTAATCAAATTTTATTTGTTCAAATATTTGATTATTGGCTTTTGAACCTAATTATACAGCTTAATCTCAAATTTTGTGCTCTTTACTCAGTTAAATTTCGAACGGGTTCACTCTAAAGCCCATTTAGACATGCACGCTCTAAACCCTAAAAAACGATCGAAAATGATGTTTAATCAAATTTTATGGGATCAAATATTTAATTATGAACTTTTGACCGTAATTATACAACTTAATCTCAAATTTTGTGCTTTTTACTCGGTTAAATTTCGAACGGGTTCACTCTAAAGCCCATTTAGACATGCACGCTCTAAACCCTACAAAACGATCGAAAATGATGTTTAATCAGATTTTATGGGCTCAAAAATTTAATTATGGACTTTTGACCCTAATTAAACAGCTTAATCTCAAATTTTGAGCTTTTTACTCGGTTAAAATTCGAACGGGTTCACTCTAAAGCCCATTTAGACATGCAAGCTCTGAACCCTAAAAAACGATCGAAAATGATGTTTAATCAAATTTTATGGGTTCAAATATTTGATTATTGGCTTTTGAACCTAATTATACAGCTTAATCTCAAATTTTGTGCTTTTTACTCGGTTAAATTTCGAACGGGTTCACTCTAAAGCCCATTTAGACATGCACGCTCTAAAACCTAAAAAACGATCGAAAATGATGTTTAATCAGATTTTATGGGATCAAATATTTAATTATGGACTTTTGACCCTAATTAAACAGCTTAATCTCAAATTTTGAGCTTTTTACTCTGTTAAAATTCGAACGGGTTCACTCTGAAACCCATTTAGACATGCAAGCTCTGAACCCTAAAAAACGATCGAAAATGATGTTTAATCAAATTTTATGGGTTCAAATATTTGATTATTGGCTTTTGAACCTAATTATACAGCTTAATCTAAAATTTTGTGCTTTTTACTCGGTTAAATTTCAAACGGGTTCACTCTAAAGCCCATTTAGACATGCACGCTCTAAACCCTAAAAAACGATCGAAAATGATGTTTAATCACATTTTATGGGATCAAAAATTTAATTATGGACTTTTGACCCTAATTATACAGCTTAATCTCAAATTTTGAGCTTTTTACTCGGTTAAAATTCGAACGGGTTCACTCTAAAGCCCATTTAGACATGCAAGCTCTGAACCCTAAAAAACGATCGAAAATGATGTTTAATCAAATTTTATGGGTTCAAATATTTGATTATTGGCTTTTGAACCTAATTATACATCTTAATCTCAAATTTTGTGCTTTTTACTCGATTAAATTTCGAACGGGTTCACTCTAAAGCCCATTTAGACATGCACGCTCTAAACCCTAAAAAACGATCGAAAATGATGTTTAATCAAATTTTATGGGATCAAATATTTAATTATGGACTTTTGACCCTAATTAAACAGCTTAATCTCAAATTTTGAGCTTTTTACTCGGTTAAAATTCGAACGGGTTCACTCTAAAGCCCATTTAGACATGCAAGCTCTGAACCCTAAAAAACGATCGAAAATGATGTTTAATCAAATTTTATGGGTTCAAATATTTGATTATTGGCTTTTGAACCTAATTATACAGCTTAATCTCAAATTTTGTGCTTTTTACTCGGTTAAATTTCGAACGGGTTCACTCTAAAGCCCATTTAGACATGCACGCTCTAAACCCTAAAAAACGATCGAAAATGATGTTTAATCAAATTTTATGGGATCAAATATTTAATTATGGACTTTTGACCCTAATTAAACAGCTTAATCTCAAATTTTGAGCTTTTTACTCGGTTAAAATTCGAACGGGTTCACTCTGAACCCCATTTAGACATGCAAGCTCTGAACCCTAAAAAACGATCGAAAATGATGTTTAATCAAATTTTATGGGTTCAAATATTTGATTATTGGCTTTTGAACCTAATTATACAGCTTAATCTCAAATTTTGTGCTTTTTACTCGGTTAAATTTCGAACGGGTTCACTCTAAAGCCCATTTAGACTTGTACGCTCTAAACCCTAAAAAAGGATCGAAAATGATGTTTAATCAGATTTTATGGGATCAAAAATTTAATTATGGACTTTTGACCCTAATTAAACAGCTTAATCTCAAATTTTGAGCTTTTTACTCGGTTAAAATTCGAACGGGTTCACTCTAAACCCCATTTAGACATGCACGCTCTAAACCCTAAAAAACGATCGAAAATGATGTTTAATCAAATTTTATGGGATCAAATATTTAATTATGGACTTTTGACCCTAATTAAACAGCTTAATCTCAAATTTTGAGCTTTTTACTCGGTTAAAATTCGAACGGGTTCACTCTAAACCCCATTTAGACATGCACGCTCTAAACCCTAAAAAACGATCGAAAATGATGTTTAATCAGATTTTATGGGATCAAAAATTTAATTATGGACTTTTGACCCTAATTAAACAGCTTAATCTCAAATTTTGAGCTTTTTACTCGGTTAAAATTCGAACGGGTTCACTCTAAACCCCATTTAGACATGCAAGCTCTGAACCCTAAAAAACGATCGAAAATGATGTTTAATCAAATTTTATGGGTTCAAATATTTGATTATTGGCTTTTGAACCTAATTATACAGCTTAATCTCAAATTTTGTGCTCTTTACTCAGTTAAATTTCGAACGGGTTCACTCTAAAGCCCATTTAGACATGCACGCTCTAAACCCTAAAAAACGATCGAAAATGATGTTTAATCAAATTTTATGGGATCAAATATTTAATTATGAACTTTTGACCCTAATTATACAACTTAATCTCAAATTTTGTGCTTTTTACTCGGTTAAATTTCGAACGGGTTCACTCTAAAGCCAATTTAGACATGCACGGTCTAAACCCTACAAAACGATCGAAAATGATGTTTAATCAGATTTTATGGGCTCAAAAATTTAATTATGGACTTTTGACCCTAATTAAACAGCTTAATCTCAAATTTTGAGCTTTTTACTCGGTTAAAATTCGAACGGGTCCACTCTAAACCCCATTTAGACATGCAAGCTCTGAACCCTAAAAAACGATCGAAAATGATGTTTAATCAAATTTTATGGGTTCAAATATTTGATTATTGGCTTTTGAACCTAATTATACAGCTTAATCTCAAATTTTGTGCTCTTTACTCAGTTAAATTTCGAACGGGTTCACTCTAAAGCCCATTTAGACATGCACGCTCTAAACCCTAAAAAACGATCGAAAATGATGTTTAATCAAATTTTATGGGATCAAATATTTAATTATGAACTTTTGACCCTAATTATACAACTTAATCTCAAATTTTGTGCTTTTTACTCGGTTAAATTTCGAACGGGTTCACTCTAAAGCCCATTTAGACATGCACGCTCTAAACCCTACAAAACGATCGAAAATGATGTTTAATCAGATTTTATGGGCTCAAAAATTTAATTATGGACTTTTGACCCTAATTAAACAGCTTAATCTCAAATTTTGAGCTTTTTACTCGGTTAAAATTCGAACGGGTTCACTCTGAACCCCATTTAGACATGCAAGCTCTGAACCCTAAAAAACGATCGAAAATGATGTTTAATAAAATTTTATGGGTTCAAATATTTGATTATTGGCTTTTGAACCTAATTATACAGCTTAATCTCAAATTTTGTGCTTTTTACTCGATTAAATTTCGAACGGGTTCACTCTAAAGCCCATTTAGACTTGCACGCTCTAAACCCTAAAAAACGATCGAAAATGATATTTAATCAGATTTTATGGGATCAAATATTTAATTATGAGCTTTTGACACTAATTATACAGCTTAATCTCAAATTTCAAGCTTTTTACTCGGTTAAAATTCAAACGGGTTCACTCTAAAGCCCATTTAAACATGCAAGCTCTGAACCCTAAAAAACGATCGAAAATGATGTTTAATCAAATTTTATGGGTTCAAATATTTGATTAGTGGCTTTTGAACCTAATTATACATCTTAATCTCAAATTTTGCGTTTTTTACTCGATTAAATTTCGAACGGGTTCACTCTAAAGCCCATTTAGACATGCACGCTCTAAACCCTAAAAAACGATCGAAAATGATGTTTAATCAGATTTTATGGGATCAAATATTTAATTATGAACTTTTTACACTACTTATACAGCTTAATCTCAAATTTTGTGCTTTTTACTTGGTTAAAATTCGAACGGGTTCACTCTAAAGCCCATTTAGACATGCACGCTCTGAACCTTAGAAAACGATCAAAAATGATGTTTAATCAAATTTTATGGGTTCAAATATTTTGATTATTGGCTTTTGAACCTAATTATACAGCTTAATCTCAAATTTTGTGCTTTTTACTCCGTTAAATTTCGAACGGGTTCACTCTAAAGCCCATTTAGACATGCACGCTCTAAACCCTAAAAAACGATCGAAAATGATGTTTAATCAAATTTTATGGGATCAAATATTTAATTATGAACTTTTGACCCTAATTATACAACTTAATCTCAAATTTTGTGCTTTTTACTCGGTTAAATTTCGAACGGGTTCACTCTAAAGCCCATTTAGACATGCACGCTCTAAACCCTAAAAAACCATCGAAAATGATGTTTAATCACATTTTATGGGATCAAAAATTTAATTATGGACTTTTGACCCTAATTATACAGCTTAATCTCAAATTTTGAGATTTTTACTCGGTTAAAATTCAAACGGGTTCACTCTAAAGCCCATTTAGACATGCAAGCTCTGAACCCTAAAAAACGATCGAAAATGATGTTTAATCAAATTTTATGGGTTCAAATATTTGATTATTGGCTTTTGAACCTAATTATACAGCTTAATCTCAAATTTTGTGCTCTTTACTCAGTTAAATTTCGAACGGGTTCACTCTAAAGCCCATTTAGACATGCACGCTCTAAACCCTAAAAAACGATCGAAAATGATGTTTAATCAAATTTTATGGGATCAAATATTTAATTATGAACTTTTGACCCTAATTATACAACTTAATCTCAAATTTTGTGCTTTTTACTCGGTTAAATTTCGAACGGGTTCACTCTAAAGCCCATTTAGACATGCACGCTCTAAACCCTACAAAACGATCGAAAATGATGTTTAATCAGATTTTATGGGCTCAAAAATTTAATTATGGACTTTTGACCCTAATTAAACAGCTTAATCTCAAATTTTGAGCTTTTTACTCGGTTAAAATTCGAACGGGTTCACTCTGAACCCCATTTAGACATGCAAGCTCTGAACCCTAAAAAACGATCGAAAATGATGTTTAATAAAATTTTATGGGTTCAAATATTTGATTATTGGCTTTTGAACCTAATTATACAGCTTAATCTCAAATTTTGTGCTTTTTACTCGATTAAATTTCGAACGGGTTCACTCTAAAGCCCATTTAGACTTGCACGCTCTAAACCCTAAAAAACGATCGAAAATGATATTTAATCAGATTTTATGGGATCAAATATTTAATTATGAACTTTTGACACTAATTATACAGCTTAATCTCAAATTTCAAGCTTTTTACTCGGTTAAAATTCAAACGGGTTCACTCTAAAGCCCATTTAAACATGCAAGCTCTGAACCCTAAAAAACGATCGAAAATGATGTTTAATCAAATTTTATGGGTTCAAATATTTGATTAGTGGCTTTTGAACCTAATTATACATCTTAATCTCAAATTTTGCGTTTTTTACTCGATTAAATTTCGAACGGGTTCACTCTAAAGCCCATTTAGACTTGCACGCTCTAAACCCTAAAAAACGATCGAAAATGATATTTAATCAGATTTTATGGGATCAAATATTTAATTATGAACTTTTGACACTAATTATACAGCTTAATCTCAAATTTCGAGCTTTTTACTCGGTTAAAATTCGAACGGGTTCACTCTAAAGCCCATTTAGACATGCAAGCTCTGAACCCTAGAAAACGATCAAAAATGATGTTTAATCAAATTTTATGGGTTCAAATATTTGATTAGTGGCTTTTGAACCTAATTATACATCTTAATCTCAAATTTTGTGCTTTTTACTCGATTAAATTTCGAACGGGTTCACTCTAAAGCCCATTTAGACATGCACGCTCTAAACCCTAAAAAACGATCGAAAATGATGTTTAATCAAATTTTATGGGATCAAAATTTAATTATGAACTTTTGACACTACTTATACAGCTTAATCTCAAATTTTGTGCTTTTTACTTGGTTAAAATTCAAACGGGTTCACTCTAAAGCCCATTTAGACATGCACGCTCTGAACCTTAGAAAACGATCAAAAATGATGTTTAATCAAATTTTATGGGTTCAACTATTTAATTATGGGCTTTTGAAACTGATTATACAGCTTAATCTCAAATTTTGTGCTTTTTACTTGGTTAAATTTCGAACGGGTTCACTCTAAAGCCCATTTAGACATGCACGCTCTAAACCCTAAAAAACGATCGAAAATGATGTTTAATCAAATTTTATGGGATCAAATATTTAATTATGAACGTTTGACCCTAATTATACAACTTAATCTCAAATTTTGTGCTTTTTACTCGGTTAAATTTCGAACGGGTTCACTCTAAAGCCAATTTAGACATGCACGCTCTAAACCCTACAAAACGATCGAAAATGATGTTTAATCAGATTTTATGGGCTCAAAAATTTAATTATGGACTTTTGACCCTAATTAAACAGCTTAATCTCAAATTTTGAACTTTTTACTCGGTTAAAATTCGAATGGGTTCACTCTGAACCCCATTTAGACATGCAAGCTCTGAACCCTAAAAAACGATCGAAAATGATGTTTAATCAAATTTTATGGGTTCAAATATTTGATTATTGGCTTTTGAACCTAATTATACAGCTTAATCTCAAATTTTGTGCTTTTTACTCGATTAAATTTCGAACGGGTTCACTCTAAAGCCCATTTAGACTTGCACGCTCTAAACCCTAAAAAACGATCGAAAATGATATTTAATCAGATTTTATGGGATCAAATATTTAATTATGAACTTTTGACACTAATTATACAGCTTAATCTCAAATTTCAAGCTTTTTACTCGGTTAAAATTCAAACGGGTTCACTCTAAAGCCCATTTAAACATGCAAGCTCTGAACCCTAAAAAACGATCGAAAATGATGTTTAATCAAATTTTATGGGTTCAAATATTTGATTAGTGGCTTTTGAACCTAATTATACATCTTAATCTCAAATTTTGCGTTTTTTACTCGATTAAATTTCGAACGGTTTCACTCTAAAGCCCATTTAGACTTGCACGCTCTAAACCCTAAAAAATGATCGAAAATGATATTTAATCAGATTTTATGGGATCAAATATTTAATTATGAACTTTTGACACTAATTATACAGCTTAATCTCAAATTTCGAGCTTTTTACTCGGTTAAAATTCGAACGGGTTCACTCTAAAGCCCATTTAGACATGCAAGCTCTGAACCCTAAAAAACGATCAAAAATGATGTTTAATCAAATTTTATGGGTTCAAATATTTGATTAGTGGCTTTTGAACCTAATTATACATCTTAATCTCAAATTTTGTGCTTTTTACTCGATTAAATTTCGAACGGGTTCACTCTAAAGCCCATTTAGACATGCACGCTCTAAACCCTAAAAAACGATCGAAAATGATGTTTAATCAAATTTTATGGGATCAAAATTTAATTATGAACTTTTGACACTACTTATACAGCTTAATCTCAAATTTTGTGCTTTTTACTTGGTTAAAATTCAAACGGGTTCACTCTAAAGCCCATTTAGACACGCACGCTCTGAACCTTAGAAAACGATCAAAAATGATGTTTAATCAAATTTTATGGGTTCAACTATTTAATTATGGGCTTTTGAAACTGATTATACAGCTTAATCTCAAATTTTGTGCTTTTTACTTGGTTAAATTTCGAACGGGTTCACTCTAAAGCCCATTTAGACATGCACGCTCTAAACCCTAAAAAACGATCGAAAATGATGTTTAATCAAATTTTATGGGATCAAATATTTAATTATGAACGTTTGACCCTAATTATACAACTTAATCTCAAATTTTGTGCTTTTTACTCGGTTAAATTTCGAACGGGTTCACTCTAAAGCCAATTTAGACATGCACGCTCTAAACCCTACAAAACGATCGAAAATGATGTTTAATCAGATTTTATGGGCTCAAAAATTTAATTATGGACTTTTGACCCTAATTAAACAGCTTAATCTCAAATTTTGAACTTTTTACTCGGTTAAAATTCGAATGGGTTCACTCTGAACCCCATTTAGACATGCAAGCTCTGAACCCTAAAAAACGATCGAAAATGATGTTTAATCAAATTTTATGGGTTCAAATATTTGATTATTGGCTTTTGAACCTAATTATACAGCTTAATCTCAAATTTTGTGCTTTTTACTCGGTTAAATTTCGAACGGGTTCACTCTAAAGCCCATTTAGACTTGCACGCTCTAAACCCTAAAAAAGGATCGAAAATGATGTTTAATTAGATTTTATGGGCTCAAAAATTTAATTATGGACTTTTGACCCTAATTAAACAGCTTAATCTCAAATTTTGAGCTTTTTACTCGGTTAAAATTCGAACGGGTTCACTCTAAACCCCATTTAGACATGCAAGCTCTGAACCCTAAAAAACGATCGAAAATGATGTTTAATCAAATTTTATTTGTTCAAATATTTGATTATTGGCTTTTGAACCTAATTATACAGCTTAATCTCAAATTTTGTGCTCTTTACTCAGTTAAATTTCGAACGGGTTCACTCTAAAGCCCATTTAGACATGCACGCTCTAAACCCTAAAAAACGATCGAAAATGATGTTTAATCAAATTTTATGGGATCAAATATTTAATTATGAACTTTTGACCGTAATTATACAACTTAATCTCAAATTTTGTGCTTTTTACTCGGTTAAATTTCGAACGGGTTCACTCTAAAGCCCATTTAGACATGCACGCTCTAAACCCTACAAAACGATCGAAAATGATGTTTAATCAGATTTTATGGGATCAAAAATTTAATTATGGACTTTTGACCCTAATTAAACAGCTTAATCTCAAATTTTGAGCTTTTTACTCGGTTAAAATTCGAACGGGTTCACTCTAAACCCCATTTAGACATGCAAGCTCTGAACCCTAAAAAACGATCGAAAATGATGTTTAATCAAATTTTATGGGTTCAAATATTTGATTATTGGCTTTTGAACCTAATTATACAGCTTAATCTCAAATTTTGTGCTTTTTACTCGGTTAAATTTCGAACGGGTTCACTCTAAAGCCCATTTAGACATGCACGCTCTAAAACCTAAAAAACGATCGAAAATGATGTTTAATCAGATTTTATGGGATCAAATATTTAATTATGGACTTTTGACCCTAATTAAACAGCTTAATCTCAAATTTTGAGCTTTTTACTCTGTTAAAATTCGAACGGGTTCACTCTGAAACCCATTTAGACATGCAAGCTCTGAACCCTAAAAAACGATCGAAAATGATGTTTAATCAAATTTTATGGGTTCAAATATTTGATTATTGGCTTTTGAACCTAATTATACAGCTTAATCTCAAATTTTGTGCTTTTTACTCGGTTAAATTTCGAACGGGTTCACTCTAAAGCCCATTTAGACATGCACGCTCTAAACCCTAAAAAACGATCGAAAATGATGTTTAATCAGATTTTATGGGCTCAAAAATTTAATTATGGACTTTTGACCCTAATTAAACAGCTTAATCTCAAATTTTGAGCTTTTTACTCGGTTAAAATTCGAACGGGTTCACTCTAAAGCCCATTTAGACATGCAAGCTCTGAACCCTAAAAAACGTTCGAAAATGATGTTTAATCAAATTTTATGGGTTCAAATATTTGATTATTGGCTTTTGAACCTAATTATACAGCTTAATCTCAAATTTTGTGCTTTTTACTCGATTAAATTTCGAACGGGTTCACTCTAAAGCCCATTTAGACTTGCACGCTCTAAACCCTAAAAAACGATCGAAAATGATATTTAATCAGATTTTATGGGATCAAATATTTAATTATGAACTTTTGACACTAATTATACAGCTTAATCTCAAATTTCGAGCTTTTTACTCGGTTAAAATTCGAACGGGTTCACTCTAAAGCCCATTTAGACATGCAAGCTCTGAACCCTAAAAAACGATCAAAAATGATGTTTAATCAAATTTTATGGGTTCAAATATTTGATTAGTGGCTTTTGAACCTAATTATACATCTTAATCTCAAATTTTGTGCTTTTTACTCGATTAAATTTCGAACGGGTTCACTCTAAAGCCCATTTAGACATGCACGCTCTAAACCCTAAAAAACGATCGAAAATGATGTTTAATCAAATTTTATGGGATCAAAATTTAATTATGAACTTTTGACACTACTTATACAGCTTAATCTCAAATTTTGTGCTTTTTACTTGGTTAAAATTCAAACGGGTTCACTCTAAAGCCCATTTAGACATGCACGCTCTGAACCTTAGAAAACGATCAAAAATGATGTTTAATCAAATTTTATGGGTTCAACTATTTAATTATGGGCTTTTGAAACTGATTATACAGCTTAATCTCAAATTTTGTGCTTTTTACTCGGTTAAATTTCGAACGGGTTCACTCTAAAGCCCATTTAGACATGCACGCTCTAAACCCTAAAAAACGATCGAAAATGATGTTTAATCAGATTTTATGGGCTCAAAAATTTAATTATGGACTTTTGACCCTAATTAAACAGCTTAATCTCAAATTTTGAGCTTTTTACTCGGTTAAAATTCGAACGGGTTCACTCTAAAGCCCATTTAGACATGCAAGCTCTGAACCCTAAAAAACGATCGAAAATGATGTTTAATCAAATTTTATGGGATCAAAATTTAATTATGAACTTTTGACACTACTTATACAGCTTAATCTCAAATTTTGTGCTTTTTACTTGGTTAAAATTCAAACGGGTTCACTCTAAAGCCCATTTAGACATGCACGCTCTGAACCTTAGAAAACGATCAAAAATGATGTTTAATCAAATTTTATGGGTTCAACTATTTAATTATGGGCTTTTGAAACTGATTATACAGCTTAATCTCAATTTTTGTGCTTTTTACTCGGTTAAATTTCGAACGGGTTCACTCTAAAGCCCATTTAGACTTGCACGCTCTAAACCCTAAAAAACGATCGAAAATGATGTTTAATCAAATTTTATGGGATCAAATATTTAATTATGAACGTTTGACCCTAATTATACAACTTAATCTCAAATTTTGTGCTTTTTACTTGGTTAAATTTCGAACGGGTTCACTCTAAAGCCCATTTAGACATGCACGCTCTAAACCCTACAAAACGATCGAAAATGATGTTTAATCAGATTTTATGGGCTCAAAAATTTAATTATGGACTTTTGACCCTAATTAAACAGCTTAATCTCAAATTTTGAGCTTTTTACTCGGTTAAAATTCGAATGGGTTCACTCTGAACCCCATTTAGACATGCAAGCTCTGAACCCTAAAAAATGATCGAAAATGATGTTTAATCAAATTTTATGGGTTCAAATATTTGATTATTGGCTTTTGAACCTAATTATACAGCTTAATCTCAAATTTTGTGCTTTTTACTCGGTTAAATTTCGAACGGGTTCACTCTAAAGCCCATTTAGACTTGCACGCTCTAAACCCTAAAAAAGGATCGAAAATGATGTTTAATCAGATTTTATGGGCTCAAAAATTTAATTATGGACTTTTAACCCTAATTAAACAGCTTAATCTCAAATTTTGAGCTTTTTACTCGGTTAAAATTCGAACGGGTTCACTCTAAACCCCATTTAGACATGCAAGCTCTGAACCCTAAAAAACGATCGAAAATGATGTTTAATCAAATTTTATGGGTTCAAATATTTGATTATTGGCTTTTGAACCTAATTATACAGCTTAATCTCAAATTTTGTGCTTTTTACTCGATTAAATTTCGAACGGGTTCACTCTAAAGCCCATTTAGACTTGCACGCTCTAAACCCTAAAAAACGATCGAAAATGATATTTAATCAGATTTTATGGGATCAAATATTTAATTATGAACTTTTGACACTAATTATACAGCTTAATCTCAAATTTCGAGCTTTTTACTCGGTTAAAATTCGAACGGGTTCACTCTAAAGCCCATTTAGACATGCAAGCTCTGAACCCTAAAAAACGATCAAAAATGATGTTTAATCAAATTTTATGGGTTCAAATATTTGATTAGTGGCTTTTGAACCTAATTATACATCTTAATCTCAAATTTTGTGCTTTTTACTCGATTAAATTTCGAACGGGTTCACTCTAAAGCCCATTTAGACATGCACGCTCTAAACCCTAAAAAACGATCGAAAATGATGTTTAATCAAATTTTATGGGATCAAAATTTAATTATGAACTTTTGACACTACTTATACAGCTTAATCTCAAATTTTGTGCTTTTTACTTGGTTAAAATTCAAACGGGTTCACTCTAAAGCCCATTTAGACATGCACGCTCTGAACCTTAGAAAACGATCAAAAATGATGTTTAATCAAATTTTATGGGTTCAACTATTTAATTATGGGCTTTTGAAACTGATTATACAGCTTAATCTCAAATTTTGTGCTTTTTACTCGGTTAAATTTCGAACGGGTTCACTCTAAAGCCCATTTAGACATGCACGCTCTAAACCCTAAAAAACGATCGAAAATGATGTTTAATCAAATTTTATGGGATCAAATATTTAATTATGAACGTTTGACCCTAATTATACAACTTAATCTCAAATTTTGTGCTTTTTACTCGGTTAAATTTCGAACGGGTTCACTCTAAAGCCAATTTAGACATGCACGCTCTAAACCCTACAAAACGATCGAAAATGATGTTTAATCAGATTTTATGGGCTCAAAAATTTAATTATGGACTTTTGACCCTAATTAAACAGCTTAATCTCAAATTTTGAACTTTTTACTCGGTTAAAATTCGAATGGGTTCACTCTGAACCCCATTTAGACATGCAAGCTCTGAACCCTAAAAAACGATCGAAAATGATGTTTAATCAAATTTTATGGGTTCAAATATTTGATTATTGGCTTTTGAACCTAATTATACAGCTTAATCTCAAATTTTGTGCTTTTTACTCGGTTAAATTTCGAACGGGTTCACTCTAAAGCCCATTTAGACTTGCACGCTCTAAACCCTAAAAAAGGATCGAAAATGATGTTTAATTAGATTTTATGGGCTCAAAAATTTAATTATGGACTTTTGACCCTAATTAAAAAGCTTAATCTCAAATTTTGAGCTTTTTACTCGGTTAAAATTCGAACGGGTTCACTCTAAACCCCATTTAGACATGCAAGCTCTGAACCCTAAAAAACGATCGAAAATGATGTTTAATCAAATTTTATTTGTTCAAATATTTGATTATTGGCTTTTGAACCTAATTATACAGCTTAATCTCAAATTTTGTGCTCTTTACTCAGTTAAATTTCGAACGGGTTCACTCTAAAGCCCATTTAGACATGCACGCTCTAAACCCTAAAAAACGATCGAAAATGATGTTTAATCAAATTTTATGGGATCAAATATTTAATTATGAACTTTTGACCGTAATTATACAACTTAATCTCAAATTTTGTGCTTTTTACTCGGTTAAATTTCGAACGGGTTCACTCTAAAGCCCATTTAGACATGCACGCTCTAAACCCTACAAAACGATCGAAAATGATGTTTAATCAGATTTTATGGGCTCAAAAATTTAATTATGGACTTTTGACCCTAATTAAACAGCTTAATCTCAAATTTTGAGCTTTTTACTCGGTTAAAATTCGAACGGGTTCACTCTAAAGCCCATTTAGACATGCAAGCTCTGAACCCTAAAAAACGATCGAAAATGATGTTTAATCAAATTTTATGGGTTCAAATATTTGATTATTGGCTTTTGAACCTAATTATACAGCTTAATCTCAAATTTTGTGCTTTTTACTCGGTTAAATTTCGAACGGGTTCACTCTAAAGCCCATTTAGACATGCACGCTCTAAAACCTAAAAAACGATCGAAAATGATGTTTAATCAGATTTTATGGGATCAAATATTTAATTATGGACTTTTGACCCTAATTAAACAGCTTAATCTCAAATTTTGAGCTTTTTACTCTGTTAAAATTCGAACGGGTTCACTCTGAAACCCATTTAGACATGCAAGCTCTGAACCCTAAAAAACGATCGAAAATGATGTTTAATCAAATTTTATGGGTTCAAATATTTGATTATTGGCTTTTGAACCTAATTATACAGCTTAATCTAAAATTTTGTGCTTTTTACTCGGTTAAATTTCAAACGGGTTCACTCTAAAGCCCATTTAGACATGCACGCTCTAAACCCTAAAAAACGATCGAAAATGATGTTTAATCACATTTTATGGGATCAAAAATTTAATTATGGACTTTTGACCCTAATTATACAGCTTAATCTCAAATTTTGAGCTTTTTACTCGGTTAAAATTCGAACGGGTTCACTCTAAAGCCCATTTAGACATGCAAGCTCTGAACCCTAAAAAACGATCGAAAATGATGTTTAATCAAATTTTATGGGTTCAAATATTTGATTATTGGCTTTTGAACCTAATTATACATCTTAATCTCAAATTTTGTGCTTTTTACTCGATTAAATTTCGAACGGGTTCACTCTAAAGCCCATTTAGACATGCACGCTCTAAACCCTAAAAAACGATCGAAAATGATGTTTAATCACATTTTATGGGATCAAAAATTTAATTATGGACTTTTGACCCTAATTATACAGCTTAATCTCAAATTTTGAGCTTTTTACTCGGTTAAAATTCGAACGGGTTCACTCTAAAGCCCATTTAGACATGCAAGCTCTGAACCCTAAAAAACGATCGAAAATGATGTTTAATCAAATTTTATGGGTTCAAATATTTGATTATTGGCTTTTGAACCTAATTATACATCTTAATCTCAAATTTTGTGCTTTTTACTCGATTAAATTTCGAACGGGTTCACTCTAAAGCCCATTTAGACATGCACGCTCTAAACCCTAAAAAACGATCGAAAATGATGTTTAATCAAATTTTATGGGATCAAATATTTAATTATGGACTTTTGACCCTAATTAAACAGCTTAATCTCAAATTTTGAGCTTTTTACTCGGTTAAAATTCGAACGGGTTCACTCTAAAGCCCATTTAGACATGCAAGCTCTGAACCCTAAAAAACGATCGAAAATGATGTTTAATCAAATTTTATGGGTTCAAATATTTGATTATTCGCTTTTGAACCTAATTATACAGCTTAATCTCAAATTTTGTGCTTTTTACTCGGTTAAATTTCGAACGGGTTCACTCTAAAGCCCATTTAGACATGTACGCTCTAAAACCTAAAAAACGATCGAAAATGATGTTTAATCAGATTTTATGGGATCAAATATTTAATTATGGACTTTTGACCCTAATTAAACAGCTTAATCTCAAATTTTGAGCTTTTTACTCTGTTAAAATTCGAACGGGTTCACTCTGAAACCCATTTAGACATGCAAGCTCTGAACCCTAAAAAACGATCGAAAATGATGTTTAATCAAATTTTATGGGTTCAAATATTTGATTATTGGCTTTTGAACCTAATTATACATCTTAATCTCAAATTTTGTGCTTTTTACTCGATTAAATTTCGAACGGGTTCACTCTAAAGCCCATTTAGACATGCACGCTCTAAACCCTAAAAAACGATCGAAAATGATGTTTAATCAAATTTTATGGGATCAAATATTTAATTATGGACTTTTGACCCTAATTAAACAGCTTAATCTCAAATTTTGAGCTTTTTACTCGGTTAAAATTCGAACGGGTTCACTCTAAAGCCCATTTAGACATGCAAGCTCTGAACCCTAAAAAACGATCGAAAATGATGTTTAATCAAATTTTATGGGTTCAAATATTTGATTATTGGCTTTTGAACCTAATTATACAGCTTAATCTCAAATTTTGTGCTTTTTACTCGGTTAAATTTCGAACGGGTTCACTCTAAAGCCCATTTAGACATGCACGCTCTAAAACCTAAAAAACGATCGAAAATGATGTTTAATCAGATTTTATGGGATCAAATATTTAATTATGGACTTTTGACCCTAATTAAACAGCTTAATCTCAAATTTTGAGCTTTTTACTCTGTTAAAATTCGAACGGGTTCACTCTGAAACCCATTTAGACATGCAAGCTCTGAACCCTAAAAAACGATCGAAAATGATGTTTAATCAAATTTTATGGGTTCAAATATTTGATTATTGGCTTTTGAACCTAATTATACAGCTTAATCTAAAATTTTATGCTTTTTACTCGGTTAAATTTCGAACGGGTTCACTCTAAAGCCCATTTAGACATGCACGCTCTAAACCCTAAAAAACGATCGAAAATGATGTTTAATCAAATTTTATGGGATCAAATATTTAATTATGGACTTTTGACCCTAATTAAACAGCTTAATCTCAAATTTTGAGCTTTTTACTCGGTTAAAATTCGAACGGGTTCACTCTAAAGCCCATTTAGACATGCAAGCTCTGAACCCTAAAAAACGATCGAAAATGATGTTTAATCAAATTTTATGGGATCAAAATTTAATTATGAACTTTTGACACTACTTATACAGCTTAATCTCAAATTTTGTGCTTTTTACTTGGTTAAAATTCAAACGGGTTCACTCTAAAGCCCATTTAGACATGCACGCTCTGAACCTTAGAAAACGATCAAAAATGATGTTTAATCAAATTTTATGGGTTCAACTATTTAATTATGGGCTTTTGAAACTGATTATACAGCTTAATCTCAATTTTTGTGCTTTTTACTCGGTTAAATTTCGAACGGGTTCACTCTAAAGCCCATTTAGACATGCACGCTCTAAACCCTAAAAAACGATCGAAAATGATGTTTAATCAAATTTTATGGGATCAAATATTTAATTATGGACTTTTGACCCTAATTAAACAGCTTAATCTCAAATTTTGAGCTTTTTACTCGGTTAAAATTCGAACGGGTTCACTCTAAAGCCCATTTAGACATGCAAGCTCTGAACCCTAAAAAACGATCGAAAATGATGTTTAATCAAATTTTATGGGATCAAATATTTGATTATTGGCTTTTGAACCTAATTATACAGCTTAATCTCAAATTTTGTGCTTTTTACTCGGTTAAATTTCGAACGGGTTCACTCTAAAGCCCATTTAGACATGCACGCTCTAAACCCTAAAAAACGATCGAAAATGATGTTTAATCAAATTTTATGGGTTCAAATATTTGATTATTGGCTTTTGAACCTAATTATACATCTTAATCTCAAATTTTGTGCTTTTTACTCGATTAAATTTCGAACGGGTTCACTCTAAAGCCCATTTAGACATGCACGCTCTAAACCCTAAAAAACGATCGAAAATGATGTTTAATCAAATTTTATGGGATCAAAATTTAATTATGAACTTTTGACACTAATTATACAGCTTAATCTCAAATTTTGAGCTTTTTACTCGGTTAAAATTCGAACGGGTTCACTCTAAAGCCCATTTAGACATGCAAGCTCTGAACCCTAAAAAACGATCGAAAATGATGTTTAATCAAATTTTATGGGTTCAAATATTTGATTAGTGGCTTTTGAACCTAATTATACATCTTAATCTCAAATTTTGTGCTTTTTACTCGATTAAATTTCGAACGGGTTCACTCTAAAGCCCATTTAGACATGCACGCTCTAAACCCTAAAAAACGATCGAAAATGATGTTTAATCAAATTTTATGGGATCAAAATTTAATTATGAACTTTTGACACTTCTTATACAGCTTAATCTCAAATTTCGAGCTTTTTACTCGGTTAAAATTCAAACGGGTTCACTCTAAAGCCCATTTAGACATGCACGCTCTGAACCTTAGAAAACGATCAAAAATGATGTTTAATCAAATTTTATGGGTTCAACTATTTAATTATGGGCTTTTGAAACTGATTATACAGCTTAATCTCAAATTTTGTGCTTTTTACTCGGTTAAATTTCGAACGGGTTCACTCTAAAGCCCATTTAGACATGCACGCTCTAAACCCTAAAAAACGATCGAAAATGATGTTTAATCAAATTTTATGGGATCAAATATTTAATTATGAACGTTTGACCCTAATTATACAACTTAATCTCAAATTTTGTGCTTTTTACTCGGTTAAATTTCGAACGGGTTCACTCTAAAGCCAATTTAGACATGCACGCTCTAAACCCTACAAAACAATCGAAAATGATGTTTAATCAGATTTTATGGGCTCAAAAATTTAATTATGGACTTTTGACCCTAATTAAACAGCTTAATCTCAAATTTTGAGCTTTTTACTCGGTTAAAATTCGAAGGGGTTCACTCTGAACCCCATTTAGACATGCAAGCTCTGAACCCTAAAAAACGATCGAAAATGATGTTTAATCAAATTTTATGGGTTCAAATATTTGATTATTGGCTTTTGAACCTAATTATACAGCTTAATCTCAAATTTTGTGCTTTTTACTCGGTTAAATTTCGAACGGGTTCACTCTAAAGCCCATTTAGACTTGCACGCTCTAAACCCTAAAAAAGGATCGAAAATGATGTTTAATCAGATTTTATGGGGTCAAAAATTTAATTATGGACTTTTGACCCTAATTAAACAGCTTAATCTCAAATTTTGAGCTTTTTACTCGGTTAAAATTCGAACGGGTTCACTCTAAAGCCCATTTAGACATGCACGCTCTGAACCTTAGAAAACGATCAAAAATGATGTTTAATCAAATTTTATGGGTTCAAATATTTAATTATGGGCTTTGGAAACTGATTATACAGCTTAATCTCAAATTTTGTGCTTTTTACTCGGTTAAATTTCGAACGGGTTCACTCTAAACCCCATTTAGACATGCACGCTCTAAACCCTAAAAAACGATCGAAAATGATGTTTAATCAAATTTTAGAGGTTCAACTTTTTAATTATGGGCTTTTGAAACTAATTATACAGCTTAATCTCAAATTTTATGCTTTTTACTCGGTTCAAATTCGAACGGGTTCACTCTAAAGGCCATTTAGATATGCATGCTCTGAACCATAAAAAACGATCGAAAATGATGTTTAATCAAATTTTATGGGCTCAAAAATTTAATTATGGACTTTTGACCCTAATTATACAGCTTAATCTCAAATTTTGTGCTTTTTACTCGGTTAAATTTCGAACGGGTTCACTCTAAAGCCCATTTAGACATGCACGCTCTAAACCCTAAAAAACGATCGAAAATGATGTTTAATCAGATTTTATGGGATCAAATATTTAATTATGGACTTTTGACCCTAATTAAACAGCTTAATCTCAAATTTTGAGCTTTTTACTCGGTTAAAATTCGAACGGGTTCACTCTAAAGCCCATTTAGACATGCAAGCTCTGAACCCTAAAAAACGTTCGAAAATGATGTTTAATCAAATTTTATGGGTTCAAATATTTGATTATTGGCTTTTGAACCTAATTATACGTCTTAATCTCAAATTTTGTGCTTTTTACTCGATTAAATTTCGAACGGGTTCACTCTAAAGCCCATTTAGACTTGCACGCTCTAAACCCTAAAAAACGATCGAAAATGATATTTAATCAGATTTTATGGGATCAAATATTTAATTATGAACTTTTGACACTAATTATACAGCTTAATCTCAAATTTCGAGCTTTTTACTCGGTTAAAATTCGAACGGGTTCACTCTAAAGCCCATTTAGACATGCAAGCTCTGAACCCTAAAAAACGATCGAAAATGATGTTTAATCAAATTTTATGGGTTCAAATATTTGATTAGTGGCTTTTGAACCTAATTATACATCTTAATCTCAAATTTTGTGCTTTTTACTCGATTAAATTTCGAACGGGTTCACTCTAAAGCCCATTTAGACATGCACGCTCTAAACCCTAAAAAACGATCGAAAATGATGTTTAATCAGATTTTATGGGATCAAATATTTAATTACGAACTTTTGACACTACTTATACAGCTTAGTCTCAAATTTTGTGCTTTTTACTTGGTTAAAATTCGAACGGGTTCACTCTAAAGCCCATTTAGACATGCACGCTCTGAACCTTAGAAAACGATCAAAAATGATGTTTAATCAAATTTTATGGGTTCAACTATTTAATTATGGGCTTTTGAAACTGATTATACAGCTTAATCTCAAATTTTGTGCTTTTTACTCGGTTAAATTTCGAACGGGTTCACTCTAAAGCCCATTTAGACATGCACGCTCTAAACCCTAAAAAAACGATCGAAAATGATGTTTAATCAGATTTTATGGGCTCAAAAATTTAATTATGGACTTTTGACCCTAATTAAACAGCTTAATCTCAAATTTTGAGCTTTTTACTCGGTTAAAATTCGAACGGGTTCACTCTAAAGCCCATTTAGACATGCAAGCTCTGAACCCTAAAAAACGTTCGAAAATGATGTTTAATCAAATTTTATGGGTTCAAATATTTGATTATTGGCTTTTGAACCTAATTATACATCTTAATCTCAAATTTTGTGCTTTTTACTCGATTAAATTTCGAACGGGTTCACTCTAAAGCCCATTTAGACTTGCACGCTCTAAACCCTAAAAAACGATCGAAAATGATATTTAATCAGATTTTATGGGATCAAATATTTAATTATGAACTTTTGACACTAATTATACAGCTTAATCTCAAATTTCGAGCTTTTTACTCGGTTAAAATTCGAACGGGTTCACTCTAAAGCCCATTTAGACATGCAAGCTCTGAACCCTAAAAAACGATCGAAAATGATGTTTAATCAAATTTTATGGGTTCAAATATTTGATTAGTGGCTTTTGAACCTAATTATACATCTTAATCTCAAATTTTGTGCTTTTTACTCGATTAAATTTCGAACGGGTTCACTCTAAAGCCCATTTAGACATGCACGCTCTAAACCCTAAAAAACGATCGAAAATGATGTTTAATCAGATTTTATGGGATCAAATATTTAATTATGAACTTTTGACACTACTTATACAGCTTAGTCTCAAATTTTGTGCTTTTTACTTGGTTAAAATTCGAACGGGTTCACTCTAAAGCCCATTTAGACATGCACGCTCTGAACCTTAGAAAACGATCAAAAATGATGTTTAATCAAATTTTATGGGTTCAACTATTTAATTATGGGCTTTTGAAACTGATTATACAGCTTAATCTCAAATTTTGTGCTTTTTACTCGGTTAAATTTCGAACGGGTTCACTCTAAAGCCCATTTAGACATGCACGCTCTAAACCCTAAAAAAACGATCGAAAATGATGTTTAATCAGATTTTATGGGCTCAAAAATTTAATTATGGACTTTTGACCCTAATTAAACAGCTTAATCTCAAATTTTGAGCTTTTTACTCGGTTAAAATTCGAACGGGTTCACTCTAAAGCCCATTTAGACATGCAAGCTCTGAACCCTAAAAAACGTTCGAAAATGATGTTTAATCAAATTTTATGGGTTCAAATATTTGATTATTGGCTTTTGAACCTAATTATACATCTTAATCTCAAATTTTGTGCTTTTTACTCGATTAAATTTCGAACGGGTTCACTCTAAAGCCCATTTAGACTTGCACGCTCTAAACCCTAAAAAACGATCGAAAATGATATTTAATCAGATTTTATGGGATCAAATATTTAATTATGAACTTTTGACACTAATTATACAGCTTAATCTCAAATTTCGAGCTTTTTACTCGGTTAAAATTCGAACGGGTTCACTCTAAAGCCCATTTAGACATGCAAGCTCTGAACCCTAAAAAACGATCGAAAATGATGTTTAATCAAATTTTATGGGTTCAAATATTTGATTAGTGGCTTTTGAACCTAATTATACATCTTAATCTCAAATTTTGTGCTTTTTACTCGATTAAATTTCGAACGGGTTCACTCTAAAGCCCATTTAGACATGCACGCTCTAAACCCTAAAAAACGATCGAAAATGATGTTTAATCAGATTTTATGGGATCAAATATTTAATTATGAACTTTTGACACTACTTATACAGCTTAATCTCAAATTTTGTGCTTTTTACTTGGTTAAAATTCGAACGGGTTCACTCTAAAGCCCATTTAGACATGCACGCTCTGAACCTTAGAAAACGATCAAAAATGATGTTTAATCAAATTTTATGGGTTCAACTATTTAATTATGGGCTTTTGAAACTGATTATACAGCTTAATCTCAAATTTTGTGCTTTTTACTCGGTTAAATTTCGAACGGGTTCACTCTAAAGCCCATTTAGACATGCACGCTCTAAACCCTAAAAAAACGATCGAAAATGATGTTTAATCAGATTTTATGGGCTCAAAAATTTAATTATGGACTTTTGACCCTAATTAAACAGCTTAATCTCAAATTTTGAGCTTTTTACTCGGTTAAAATTCGAACGATTTCACTCTAAAGCCCATTTAGACATGCAAGCTCTGAACCCTAAAAAACGTTCGAAAATGATGTTTAATCAAATTTTATGGGTTCAAATATTTGATTATTGGCTTTTGAACCTAATTATACATCTTAATCTCAAATTTTGTGCTTTTTACTCGATTAAATTTCGAACGGGTTCACTCTAAAGCCCATTTAGACTTGCACGCTCTAAACCCTAAAAAACGATCGAAAATGATATTTAATCAGATTTTATGGGATCAAATATTTAATTATGAACTTTTGACACTAATTATACAGCTTAATCTCAAATTTCGAGCTTTTTACTCGGTTAAAATTCGAACGGGTTCACTCTAAAGCCCATTTAGACATGCAAGCTCTGAACCCTAAAAAACGATCGAAAATGATGTTTAATCAAATTTTATGGGTTCAAATATTTGATTAGTGGCTTTTGAACCTAATTATACATCTTAATCTCAAATTTTGTGCTTTTTACTCGATTAAATTTCGAACGGGTTCACTCTAAAGCCCATTTAGACATGCACGCTCTAAACCCTAAAAAACGATCGAAAATGATGTTTAATCAGATTTTATGGGATCAAATATTTAATTATGAACTTTTGACACTACTTATACAGCTTAATCTCAAATTTTGTGCTTTTTACTTGGTTAAAATTCGAACGGGTTCACTCTAAAGCCCATTTAGACATGCACGCTCTGAACCTTAGAAAACGATCAAAAATGATGTTTAATCAAATTTTATGGGTTCAACTATTTAATTATGGGCTTTTGAAACTGATTATACAGCTTAATCTCAAATTTTGTGCTTTTTACTCGGTTAAATTTCGAACGGGTTCACTCTAAAGCCCATTTAGACATGCACGCTCTAAACCCTAAAAAAACGATCGAAAATGATGTTTAATCAGATTTTATGGGCTCAAAAATTTAATTATGGACTTTTGACCCTAATTAAACAGCTTAATCTCAAATTTTGAGCTTTTTACTCGGTTAAAATTCGAACGGGTTCACTCTAAAGCCCATTTAGACATGCAAGCTCTGAACCCTAAAAAACGTTCGAAAATGATGTTTAATCAAATTTTATGGGTTCAAATATTTGATTATTGGCTTTTGAACCTAATTATACATCTTAATCTCAAATTTTGTGCTTTTTACTCGATTAAATTTCGAACGGGTTCACTCTAAAGCCCATTTAGACTTGCACGCTCTAAACCCTAAAAAACGATCGAAAATGATATTTAATCAGATTTTATGGGATCAAATATTTAATTATGAACTTTTGACACTAATTATACAGCTTAATCTCAAATTTCGAGCTTTTTACTCGGATAAAATTCGAACGGGTTCACTCTAAAGCCCATTTAGACATGCAAGCTCTGAACCCTAAAAAACGATCGAAAATGATGTTTAATCAAATTTTATGGGTTCAAATATTTGATTAGTGGCTTTTGAACCTAATTATACATCTTAATCTCAAATTTTGTGCTTTTTACTCGATTAAATTTCGAACGGGTTCACTCTAAAGCCCATTTAGACATGCACGCTCTAAACCCTAAAAACGATCGAAAATGATGTTTAATCAAATTTTATGGGATCAAAATTTAATTATGAACTTTTGACACTACTTATACAGCTTAATCTCAAATTTTGTGCTTTTTACTTGGTTAAAATTCAAACGGGTTCACTCTAAAGCCCATTTAGACATGCACGCTCTGAACCTTAGAAAACGATCAAAAATGATGTTTAATCAAATTTTATGGGTTCAACTATTTAATTATGGGCTTTTGAAACTGATTATACAGCTTAATCTCAAATTTTGTGCTTTTTACTCGGTTAAATTTCGAACGGGTTCACTCTAAAGCCCATTTAGACATGCACGCTCTAAACCCTAAAAAACGATCGAAAATGATGTTTAATCAAATTTTATGGGATCAAATATTTAATTATGGACTTTTGACCCTAATTAAACAGCTTAATCTCAAATTTTGAGCTTTTTACTCGGTTAAAATTCGAACGGGTTCACTCTAAAGCCCATTTAGACATGCAAGCTCTGAACCCTAAAAAACGTTCGAAAATGATGTTTAATCAAATTTTATGGGTTCAAATATTTGATTATTGGCTTTTGAACCTAATTATACATCTTAATCTCAAATTTTGTGCTTTTTACTCGATTAAATTTCGAACGGGTTCACTCTAAAGCCCATTTAGACTTGCACGCTCTAAACCCTAAAAAACGATCGAAAATGATATTTAATCAGATTTTATGGGATCAAATATTTAATTATGAACTTTTGACACTAATTATACAGCTTAATCTCAAATTTCGAGCTTTTTACTCGGTTAAAATTCGAACGGGTTCACTCTAAAGCCCATTTAGACATGCAAGCTCTGAACCCTAAAAAACGATCAAAAATGATGTTTAATCAAATTTTATGGGTTCAAATATTTGATTAGTGGCTTTTGAACCTAATTATACATCTTAATCTCAAATTTTGTGCTTTTTACTCGATTAAATTTCGAACGGGTTCACTCTAAAGCCCATTTAGACATGCACGCTCTAAACCCTAAAAAACGATAGAAAATGATGTTTAATCAGATTTTATGGGATCAAATATTTAATTATGAACTTTTGACACTACTTATACAGCTTAATCTCAAATTTTGTGCTTTTTACTTGGTTAAAATTCGAACGGGTTCACTCTAAAGCCCATTTAGACATGCACGCTCTGAACCTTAGAAAACGATCAAAAATGATGTTTAATCAAATTTTATGGGTTCAACTATTTAATTATGGGCTTTTGAAACTGATTATACAGCTTAATCTCAAATTTTGTGCTTTTTACTCGGTTAAATTTCGAACGGGTTCACTCTAAAGCCCATTTAGACATGCACGCTCTAAACCCTAAAAAAACGATCGAAAATGATGTTTAATCAGATTTTATGGGCTCAAAAATTTAATTATGGACTTTTGACCCTAATTAAACAGCTTAATCTCAAATTTTGAGCTTTTTACTCGGTTAAAATTCGAACGGGTTCACTCTAAAGCCCATTTAGACATGCAAGCTCTGAACCCTAAAAAACGTTCGAAAATGATGTTTAATCAAATTTTATGGGTTCAAATATTTGATTATTGGCTTTTGAACCTAATTATACAGCTTAATCTCAAATTTTGTGCTTTTTACTCGATTAAATTTCGAACGGGTTCACTCTAAAGCCCATTTAGACATGCACGCTCTAAACCCTAAAAAACGATCGAAAATGATGTTTAATCAAATTTTATGGGATCAAAAATTTAATTATGGACTTTTGACCCTAATTAAACAGCTTAATCTCAAATTTTGAGCTTTTTACTCGGTTAAAATTCGAACGGGTTCACTCTAAAGCCCATTTAGACATGCAAGCTCTGAACCCTAAAAAACGTTCGAAAATGATGTTTAATCAAATTTTATGGGTTCAAATATTTGATTATTGGCTTTTGAACCTAATTATACATCTTAATCTCAAATTTTGTGCTTTTTACTCGATTAAATTTCGAACGGGTTCACTCTAAAGCCCATTTAGACTTGCACGCTCTAAACCCTAAAAAACGATCGAAAATGATATTTAATCAGATTTTATGGGATCAAATATTTAATTATGAACTTTTGACACTAATTATACAGCTTAATCTCAAATTTCGAGCTTTTTACTCGGTTAAAATTCGAACGGGTTCACTCTAAAGCCCATTAGACATGCATGCTCTGAACCCTAAAAAACGATCGAAAATGATGTTTAATCAAATTTTATGGGTTCAAATATTTGATTAGTGGCTTTTGAACCTAATTATACATCTTAATCTCAAATTTTGTGCTTTTTACTCGATTAAATTTCGAACGGGTTCACTCTAAAGCCCATTTAGACATGCACGCTCTAAACCCTAAAAAACGATCGAAAATGATGTTTAATCAAATTTTATGGGATCAAAATTTAATTATGAACTTTTGACACTACTTATACAGCTTAATCTCAAATTTTGTGCTTTTTACTTGGTTAAAATTCAAACGGGTTCACTCTAAAGCCCATTTAGACATGCACGCTCTGAACCTTAGAAAACGATCAAAAATGATGTTTAATCAAATTTTATGGGTTCAACTATTTAATTATGGGCTTTTGAAACTGATTATACAGCTTAATCTCAAATTTTGTGCTTTTTACTCGGTTAAATTTCGAACGGGTTCACTCTAAAGCCCATTTAGACATGCACGCTCTAAACCCTAAAAAACGATCGAAAATGATGTTTAATCAAATTTTATGGGATCAAATATTTAATTATGGACTTTTGACCCTAATTAAACAGCTTAATCTCAAATTTTGAGCTTTTTACACGGTTAAAATTCGAACGGGTTCACTCTAAAGCCCATTTAGACATGCAAGCTCTGAACCCTAAAAAACGTTCGAAAATGATGTTTAATCAAATTTTATGGGTTCAAATATTTGATTATTGGCTTTTGAACCTAATTATACATCTTAATCTCAAATTTTGTGTTTTTTACTCGATTAAATTTCGAACGGGTTCACTCTAAAGCCCATTTAGACTTGCACGCTCTAAACCCTAAAAAACGATCGAAAATGATATTTAATCAGATTTTATGGGATCAAATATTTAATTATGAACTTTTGACACTAATTATACAGCTTAATCTCAAATTTCGAGCTTTTTACTCGGTTAAAATTCGAACGGGTTCACTCTAAAGCCCATTTAGACATGCAAGCTCTGAACCCTAAAAAACGATCGAAAATGATGTTTAATCAAATTTTATGGGTTCAAATATTTGATTAGTGGCTTTTGAACCTAATTATACATCTTAATCTCAAATTTTGTGCTTTTTACTCGATTAAATTTCGAACGGGTTCACTCTAAAGCCCATTTAGACATGCACGCTCTAAACCCTAAAAAACGATAGAAAATGATGTTTAATCAGATTTTATGGGATCAAATATTTAATTATGAACTTTTGACACTACTTATACAGCTTAATCTCAAATTTTGTGCTTTTTACTTGGTTAAAATTCGAACGGGTTCACTCTAAAGCCCATTTAGACATGCACGCTCTGAACCTTAGAAAACGATCAAAAATGATGTTTAATCAAATTTTATGGGATCAACTATTTAATTATGGGCTTTTGAAACTGATTATACAGCTTAATCTCAAATTTTGTGCTTTTTACTCGGTTAAATTTCGAACGGGTTCACTCTAAAGCCCATTTAGACATGCACGCTCTAAACCTTAAAAAACGATCGAAAATGATGTTTAATCAGATTTTATGGGCTCAAAAATTTAAATATGGACTTTTGACCCTAATTAAACAGCTTAATCTCAAATTTGAGCTTTTTACTCGGTTAAAATTCGAACGGGTTCACTCTAAAGCCCATTTAGACATGCAAGCTCTGAACCCTAAAAAACGTTCGAAAATGATGTTTAATCAAATTTTATGGGTTCAAATATTTGATTATTGGCTTTTGAACCTAATTATACATCTTAATCTCAAATTTTGTGCTTTTTACTCGATTAAATTTCGAACGGGTTCACTCTAAAGCCCATTTAGACTTGCACGCTCTAAACCCTAAAAAACGATCGAAAATGATATTTAATCAGATTTTATGGGATCAAATATTTAATTATGAACTTTTGACACTAATTATACAGCTTAATCTCAAATTTCGAGCTTTTTACTCGGTTAAAATTCGAACGGGTTCACTCTAAAGCCCATTTAGACATGCAAGCTCTGAACCCTAAAAAACGTTCGAAAATGATGTTTAATCAAATTTTATGGGTTCAAATATTTGATTAGTGGCTTTTGAACCTAATTATACATCTTAATCTCAAATTTTGTGCTTTTTACTCGATTAAATTTCGAACGGGTTCACTCTAAAGCCCATTTAGACTTGCACGCTCTAAACCCTAAAAAACGATCGAAAATGATATTTAATCAGATTTTATGGGATCAAATATTTAATTATGAACTTTTGACACTAATTATACAGCTTAATCTCAAATTTCGAGCTTTTTACTCGGTTAAAATTCGAACGGGTTCACTCTAAAGCCCATTTAGACATGCAAGCTCTGAACCCTAAAAAACGATCGAAAATGATGTTTAATCAAATTTTATGGGTTCAAATATTTGATTAGTGGCTTTTGAACCTAATTATACATCTTAATCTCAAATTTTGTGCTTTTTACTCGATTAAATTTCGAACGGGTTCACTCTAAAGCCCATTTAGACATGCACGCTCTAAACCCTAAAAAACGATAGAAAATGATGTTTAATCAGATTTTATGGGATCAAATATTTAATTATGAACTTTTGACACTACTTATACAGCTTAATCTCAAATTTTGTGCTTTTTACTTGGTTAAAATTCGAACGGGTTCACTCTAAAGCCCATTTAGACATGCACGCTCTGAACCTTAGAAAACGATCAAAAATGATGTTTAATCAAATTTTATGGGATCAACTATTTAATTATGGGCTTTTGAAACTGATTATACAGCTTAATCTCAAATTTTGTGCTTTTTACTCGGTTAAATTTCGAACGGGTTCACTCTAAAGCCCATTTAGACATGCACGCTCTAAACCCTAAAAAACGATCGAAAATGATGTTTAATCAGATTTTATGGGCTCAAAAATTTAATTATGGACTTTTGACCCTAATTAAACAGCTTAATCTCAAATTTGAGCTTTTTACTCGGTTAAAATTCGAACGGGTTCACTCTAAAGCCCATTTAGACATGCAAGCTCTGAACCCTAAAAAACGTTCGAAAATGATGTTTAATCAAATTTTATGGGTTCAAATATTTGATTATTGGCTTTTGAACCTAATTATACATCTTAATCTCAAATTTTGTGCTTTTTACTCGATTAAATTTCGAACGGGTTCACTCTAAAGCCCATTTAGACTTGCACGCTCTAAACCCTAAAAAACGATCGAAAATGATATTTAATCAGATTTTATGGGATCAAATATTTAATTATGAACTTTTGACACTAATTATACAGCTTAATCTCAAATTTCGAGCTTTTTACTCGATTAAAATTCGAACGGGTTCACTCTAAAGCCCATTTAGACATGCAAGCTCTGAACCCTAAAAAACGATCGAAAATGATGTTTAATCAAATTTTATGGGTTCAAATATTTGATTATTGGCTTTTGAACCTAATTATACATCTTAATCTCAAATTTTGTGCTTTTTACTCGATTAAATTTCGAACGGGTTCACTCTAAAGCCCATTTATACTTGCACGCTCTAAACCCTAAAAAACGATCGAAAATGATATTTAATCAGATTTTATGGGATCAAATATTTAATTATGAACTTTTGACACTAATTATACAGCTTAATCTCAAATTTCGAGCTTTTTACTCGGTTAAAATTCGAACGGGTTCACTCTAAAGCCCATTTAGACATGCAAGCTCTGAACCCTAAAAAACGATCGAAAATGATGTTTAATCAAATTTTATGGGTTCAAATATTTCATTAGTGGCTTTTGAACCTAATTATACATCTTAATCTCAAATTTTGTGCTTTTTACTCGATTAAATTTCGAACGGGTTCACTCTAAAGCCCATTTAGACATGCACGCTCTAAACCCTAAAAAACGATCGAAAATGATGTTTAATCAGATTTTATGGGATCAAATATTTAATTATGAACTTTTGACACTACTTATACAGCTTAATCTCAAATTTTGTGCTTTTTACTTGGTTAAAATTCGAACGGGTTCACTCTAAAGCCCATTTAGACATGCACGCTCTGAACCTTAGAAAACGATCAAAAATGATGTTTAATCAAATTTTATGGGTTCAACTATTTAATTATGGGCTTTTGAAACTGATTATACAGCTTAATCTCAAATTTTGTGCTTTTTACTCGGTTAAATTTCGAACGGGTTCACTCTAAAGCCCATTTAGACATGCACGCTCTAAACCCTAAAAAACGATCGAAAATGATGTTTAATCAGATTTTATGGGCTCAAAAATTTAATTATGGACTTTTGACCCTAATTAAACAGCTTAATCTCAAATTTTGAGCTTTTTACTCGGTTAAAATTCGAACGGGTTCACTCTAAAGCCCATTTAGACATGCAAGCTCTGAACCCTAAAAAACGATCGAAAATGATGTTTAATCAAATTTTATGGGTTCAAATATTTGATTAGTGGCTTTTGAACCTAATTATACATCTTAATCTCAAATTTTGTGCTTTTTACTCGATTAAATTTCGAACGGGTTCACTCTAAAGCCCATTTAGACTTGCACGCTCTAAACCCTAAAAAACGATCGAAAATGATATTTAATCAGATTTTATGGGATCAAATATTTAATTATGAACTTTTGACACTAATTATATAGCTTAATCTCAAATTTCGAGCTTTTTACTCGGTTAAAATTCGAACGGGTTCACTCTAAAGCCCATTTAGACATGCAAGCTCTGAACCCTAAAAAACGATCGAAAATGATGTTTAATCAAATTTTATGGGTTCAAATATTTGATTAGTGGCTTTTGAACCTAATTATACATCTTAATCTCAAATTTTGTGCTTTTTACTCGATTAAATTTCGAACGGGTTCACTCTAAAGCCCATTTAGACATGCACGCTCTAAACCCTAAAAAACGATCGAAAATGATGTTTAATCAAATTTTAGGGGATCAAAATTTAATTATGAACTTTTGACACTACTTATACAGCTTAATCTCAAATTTTGTGCTTTTTACTTGGTTAAAATTCAAACGGGTTTACTCTAAAGCCCATTTAGACATGCACGCTCTGAACCTTAGAAAACGATCAAAAATGATGTTTAATCAAATTTTATGGGTTCAACTATTTAATTATGGGCTTTTGAAACTGATTATACAGCTTAATCTCAAATTTTGTGCTTTTTACTCGGTTAAATTTCGAACGGGTTCACTCTAAAGCCCATTTAGACATGCACGCTCTAAACCCTAAAAAACGATCGAAAATGATGTTTAATCAGATTTTATGGGCTCAAAAATTTAATTATGGACTTTTGACCCTAATTAAACAGCTTAATCTCAAATTTTGAGCTTTTTACTCGGTTAAAATTCGAACGGGTTCACTCTAAAGCCCATTTAGACATGCAAGCTCTGAACCCTAAAAAACGTTCGAAAATGATGTTTAATCAAATTTTATGGGTTCAAATATTTGATTATTGGCTTTTGAACCTAATTATACATCTTAATCTCAAATTTTGTGCTTTTTACTCGATTAAATTTCGAACGGGTTCACTCTAAAGCCCATTTAGACTTGCACGCTCTAAACCCTAAAAAACGATCGAAAATGATATTTAATCAGATTTTATGGGATCAAATATTTAATTATGAACTTTTTACACTAATTATACAGCTTAATCTCAAATTTCGAGCTTTTTACTCGGTTAAAATTCGAATGGGTTCACTCTAAAGCCCATTTAGACATGCAAGCTCTGAACCCTAAAAAACGATCGAAAATGATGTTTGATCAAATTTTATGGGTTCAAATATTTGATTAGTGGCTTTTGAACCTAATTATACATCTTAATCTCAAATTTTGTGCTTTTTACTCGATTAAATTTCGAACGGGTTCACTCTAAAGCCCATTTAGACATGCACGCTCTAAACCCTAAAAAACGATCGAAAATGATGTTTAATCAAATTTTATGGGATCAAAATTTAATTATGAACTTTTGACACTACTTATACAGCTTAATCTCAAATTTTGTGCTTTTTACTTGGTTAAAATTCAAACGGGTTCACTCTAAAGCCCATTTAGACATGCACGCTCTGAACCTTAGAAAACGATCAAAAATGATGTTTAATCAAATTTTATGGGTTCAACTATTTAATTATGGGCTTTTGAAACTGATTATACAGCTTAATCTCAAATTTTGTGCTTTTTACTCGGTTAAATTTCGAACGGGTTCACTCTAAAGCCCATTTAGACATGCACGCTCTAAACCCTAAAAAACGATCGAAAATGATGTTTAATCAGATTTTATGGGCTCAAAAATTTAATTATGGACTTTTGACCCTAATTAAACAGCTTAATCTCAAATTTTTAGCTTTTTACTCGGTTAAAATTCGAACGGGTTCACTCTAAAGCCCATTTAGACATGCAAGCTCTGAACCCTAAAAAACGTTCGAAAATGATGTTTAATCAAATTTTATGGGTTCAAATATTTGATTATTGGCTTTTGAACCTAATTATACATCTTAATCTCAAATTTTGTGCTTTTTACTCGATTAAATTTCGAACGGGTTCACTCTAAAGCCCATTTAGACTTGCACGCTCTAAACCCTAAAAAACGATCGAAAATGATATTTAATCAGATTTTATGGGATCAAATATTTAATTATGAACTTTTGACACTAATTATACAGCTTAATCTCAAATTTCGAGCTTTTTACTCGGTTAAAATTCGAACGGGTTCACTCTAAAGCCCATTTAGACATGCAAGCTCTGAACCCTAAAAAACGATCGAAAATGATGTTTAATCAAATTTTATGGGTTCAAATATTTGATTAGTGGCTTTTGAACCTAATTATACATCTTAATCTCAAATTTTGTGCTTTTTACTCGATTAAATTTCGAGCGGGTTCACTCTAAAGCCCATTTAGACATGCACGCTCTAAACCCTAAAAAACGATCGAAAATGATGTTTAATCAAATTTTATGGGATCAAAATTTAATTATGAACTTTTGACACTACTTATACAGCTTAATCTCAAATTTTGTGCTTTTTACTTGGTTAAAATTCGAACGGGTTCACTCTAAAGCCCATTTAGACATGCACGCTCTGAACCTTAGAAAACGATCAAAAATGATGTTTAATCAAATTTTATGGGTTCAACTATTTAATTATGGGCTATTGAAACTGATTATACAGCTTAATCTCAAATTTTGTGCTTTTTACTCGGTTAAATTTCGAACGGGTTCACTCTAAAGCCCATTTAGACTTGCACGCTCTAAACCCTAAAAAACGATCGAAAATGATATTTAATCAGATTTTATGGGATCAAATATTTAATTATGAACTTTTGACACTAATTATACAGCTTAATCTCAAATTTCGAGCTTTTTACTCGGTTAAATTTCGAACGGGTTCACTCAAAAGCCCATTTAGACATGCACGCTCTAAACCCTACAACTCGATCGAAAATGATGTTTAATCAGATTTTATGGGCTCAAAAATTTAATTATGGACTTTTGACCCTAATTAAACAGCTTAATCTCAAATTTTGAGATTTTTACTCGGTTAAAATTCGAACGGGTTCACTCTGAACCCCATTTAGACATGCAAGCTCTGAACCCTAAAAAATGATCGAAAATGATGTTTAATCAAATTTTATGGGTTCAAATATTTGATTATTGGCTTTTGAACCTAATTATACAGCTTAATCTCAAATTTTGTGCTTTTTACTCGATTAAATTTCGAACGGGTTCACTCTAAAGCCCATTTAGACATGCACGCTCTAAACCCTAAAAAACGATCGAAAATGATGTTTAATCAAATTTTATGGGTTCAAATATTTGATTATTGGCTTTTGAACCTAATTATACAGCTTAATCTCAAATTTTGTGCTTTTTACTCGATTAAATTTCGAACGGGTTCACTCTAAAGCCCATTTAGACTTGCACGCTCTAAACCCTAAAAAACGATCGAAAATGATGTTTAATCAGATTTTATGGGATCAAATATTTAATTATGAACTTTTGACACTACTTATACAGCTTAATCTCAAATTTTGTGCTTTTTACTTGGTTAAAATTCGAACGGGTTCACTCTAAAGCCCATTTAGACATGCACGCTCTGAACCTTAGAAAACGATCAAAAATGATGTTTAATCAAATTTTATGGGTTCAACTATTTAATTATGGGCTTTTGAAACTGATTATACAGCTTAATCTCAAATTTTGTGCTTTTTACTCGGTTAAATTTCGAACGGGTTCACTCTAAAGCCCATTTAGACATGCACGCTCTAAACCCTAAAAAACGATCGAAAATGATGTTTAATCAGATTTTATGGGCTCAAAAATTTAATTATGGACTTTTGACCCTAATTAAACAGCTTAATCTCAAATTTTGAGCTTTTTACTCGGTTAAAATTCGAACGGGTTCACTCTAATGCCCATTTAGACATGCAAGCTCTGAACCCTAAAAAACGTTCGAAAATGATGTTTAATCAAATTTTATGGGTTCAAATATTTGATTATTGGCTTTTGAACCTAATTATACATCTTAATCTCAAATTTTGTGCTTTGTACTCGATTAAATTTCGAACGGGTTCACTCTAAAGCCCATTTAGACTTGCACGCTCTAAACCCTAAAAAACGATCGAAAATGATATTTAATCAGATTTTATGGGATTAAATATTTAATTATGAACTTTTGACACTAATTATACAGCTTAATCTCAAATTTCGAGCTTTTTACTCGGTTAAAATTCGAACGGGTTCACTCTAAAGCCCATTTAGACATGCAAGCTCTGAACCCTAAAAAACGTTCGAAAATGATGTTTAATCAAATTTTATGGGTTCAAATATTTGATTAGTGGCTTTTGAACCTAATTATACATCTTAATCTCAAATTTTGTGCTTTTTACTCGATTAAATTTCGAACGGGTTCACTCTAAAGCCCATTTAGACTTGCACGCTCTAAACCCTAAAAAACGATCGAAAATGATATTTAATCAGATTTTATGGGATCAAATATTTAATTATGAACTTTTGACACTAATTATACAGCTTAATCTCAAATTTCGAGCTTTTTACTCGGTTAAAATTCGAACGGGTTCACTCTAAAGCCCATTTAGACATGCAAGCTCTGAACCCTAAAAAACGATCGAAAATGATGTTTAATCAAATTTTATGGGTTCAAATATTTGATTAGTGGCTTTTGAACCTAATTATACATCTTAATCTCAAATTTTGTGCTTTTTACTCGATTAAATTTCGAACGGGTTCACTCTAAAGCCCATTTAGACATGCACGCTCTAAACCCTAAAAAACGATAGAAAATGATGTTTAATCAGATTTTATGGGATCAAATATTTAATTATGAACTTTTGACACTACTTATACAGCTTAATCTCAAATTTTGTGCTTTTTACTTGGTTAAAATTCGAACGGGTTCACTCTAAAGCCCATTTAGACATGCACGCTCTGAACCTTAGAAAACGATCAAAAATGATGTTTAATCAAATTTTATGGGATCAACTATTTAATTATGGGCTTTTGAAACTGATTATACAGCTTAATCTCAAATTTTGTGCTTTTTACTCGGTTAAATTTCGAACGGGTTCACTCTAAAGCCCATTTAGACATGCACGCTCTAAACCCTAAAAAACGATCGAAAATGATGTTTAATCAGATTTTATGGGCTCAAAAATTTAATTATGGACTTTTGACCCTAATTAAACAGCTTAATCTCAAATTTGAGCTTTTTACTCGGTTAAAATTCGAACGGGTTCACTCTAAAGCCCATTTAGACATGCAAGCTCTGAACCCTAAAAAACGTTCGAAAATGATGTTTAATCAAATTTTATGGGTTCAAATATTTGATTATTGGCTTTTGAACCTAATTATACATCTTAATCTCAAATTTTGTGCTTTTTACTCGATTAAATTTCGAACGGGTTCACTCTAAAGCCCATTTAGACTTGCACGCTCTAAACCCTAAAAAACGATCGAAAATGATATTTAATCAGATTTTATGGGATCAAATATTTAATTATGAACTTTTGACACTAATTATACAGCTTAATCTCAAATTTCGAGCTTTTTACTCGGTTAAAATTCGAACGGGTTCACTCTAAAGCCCATTTAGACATGCAAGCTCTGAACCCTAAAAAACGATCGAAAATGATGTTTAATCAAATTTTATGGGTTCAAATATTTGATTATTGGCTTTTGAACCTAATTATACATCTTAATCTCAAATTTTGTGCTTTTTACTCGATTAAATTTCGAACGGGTTCACTCTAAAGCCCATTTAGACTTGCACGCTCTAAACCCTAAAAAACGATCGAAAATGATATTTAATCAGATTTTATGGGATCAAATATTTAATTATGAACTTTTGACACTAATTATACAGCTTAATCTCAAATTTCGAGCTTTTTACTCGGTTAAAATTCGAACGGGTTCACTCTAAAGCCCATTTAGACATGCAAGCTCTGAACCCTAAAAAACGATCGAAAATGATGTTTAATCAAATTTTATGGGTTCAAATATTTCATTAGTGGCTTTTGAACCTAATTATACATCTTAATCTCAAATTTTGTGCTTTTTACTCGATTAAATTTCGAACGGGTTCACTCTAAAGCCCATTTAGACATGCACGCTCTAAACCCTAAAAAACGATCGAAAATGATGTTTAATCAGATTTTATGGGATCAAATATTTAATTATGAACTTTTGACACTACTTATACAGCTTAATCTCAAATTTTGTGCTTTTTACTTGGTTAAAATTCGAACGGGTTCACTCTAAAGCCCATTTAGACATGCACGCTCTGAACCTTAGAAAACGATCAAAAATGATGTTTAATCAAATTTTATGGGTTCAACTATTTAATTATGGGCTTTTGAAACTGATTATACAGCTTAATCTCAAATTTTGTGCTTTTTACTCGGTTAAATTTCGAACGGGTTCACTCTAAAGCCCATTTAGACATGCACGCTCTAAACCCTAAAAAACGATCGAAAATGATGTTTAATCAGATTTTATGGGCTCAAAAATTTAATTATGGACTTTTGACCCTAATTAAACAGCTTAATCTCAAATTTTGAGCTTTTTACTCGGTTAAAATTCGAACGGGTTCACTCTAAAGCCCATTTAGACATGCAAGCTCTGAACCCTAAAAAACGATCGAAAATGATGTTTAATCAAATTTTATGGGTTCAAATATTTGATTAGTGGCTTTTGAACCTAATTATACATCTTAATCTCAAATTTTGTGCTTTTTACTCGATTAAATTTCGAACGGGTTCACTCTAAAGCCCATTTAGACTTGCACGCTCTAAACCCTAAAAAACGATCGAAAATGATATTTAATCAGATTTTATGGGATCAAATATTTAATTATGAACTTTTGACACTAATTATATAGCTTAATCTCAAATTTCGAGCTTTTTACTCGGTTTAAATTCGAACGGGTTCACTCTAAAGCCCATTTAGACATGCAAGCTCTGAACCCTAAAAAACGATCGAAAATGATGTTTAATCAAATTTTATGGGTTCAAATATTTGATTAGTGGCTTTTGAACCTAATTATACATCTTAATCTCAAATTTTGTGCTTTTTACTCGATTAAATTTCGAACGGGTTCACTCTAAAGCCCATTTAGACATGCACGCTCTAAACCCTAAAAAACGATCGAAAATGATGTTTAATCAAATTTTATGGGATCAAAATTTAATTATGAACTTTTGACACTACTTATACAGCTTAATCTCAAATTTTGTGCTTTTTACTTGGTTAAAATTCAAACGGGTTTACTCTAAAGCCCATTTAGACATGCACGCTCTGAACCTTAGAAAACGATCAAAAATGATGTTTAATCAAATTTTATGGGTTCAACTATTTAATTATGGGCTTTTGAAACTGATTATACAGCTTAATCTCAAATTTTGTGCTTTTTACTCGGTTAAATTTCGAACGGGTTCACTCTAAAGCCCATTTAGACATGCACGCTCTAAACCCTAAAAAACGATCGAAAATGATGTTTAATCAGATTTTATGGGCTCAAAAATTTAATTATGGACTTTTGACCCTAATTAAACAGCTTAATCTCAAATTTTGAGCTTTTTACTCGGTTAAAATTCGAACGGGTTCACTCTAAAGCCCATTTAGACATGCAAGCTCTGAACCCTAAAAAACGTTCGAAAATGATGTTTAATCAAATTTTATGGGTTCAAATATTTGATTATTGGCTTTTGAACCTAATTATACATCTTAATCTCAAATTTTGTGCTTTTTACTCGATTAAATTTCGAACGGGTTCACTCTAAAGCCCATTTAGACTTGCACGCTCTAAACCCTAAAAAACGATCGAAAATGATATTTAATCAGATTTTATGGGATCAAATATTTAATTATGAACTTTTGACACTAATTATACAGCTTAATCTCAAATTTCGAGCTTTTTACTCGGTTAAAATTCGAACGGGTTCACTCTAAAGCCCATTTAGACATGCAAGCTCTGAACCCTAAAAAACGATCGAAAATGATGTTTGATCAAATTTTATGGGTTCAAATATTTGATTAGTGGCTTTTGAACCTAATTATACATCTTAATCTCAAATTTTGTGCTTTTTACTCGATTAAATTTCGAACGGGTTCACTCTAAAGCCCATTTAGACATGCACGCTCTAAACCCTAAAAAACGATCGAAAATGATGTTTAATCAAATTTTATGGGATCAAAATTTAATTATGAACTTTTGACACTACTTATACAGCTTAATCTCAAATTTTGTGCTTTTTACTTGGTTAAAATTCAAACGGGTTCACTCTAAAGCCCATTTAGACATGCACGCTCTGAACCTTAGAAAACGATCAAAAATGATGTTTAATCAAATTTTATGGGTTCAACTATTTAATTATGGGCTTTTGAAACTGATTATACAGCTTAATCTCAAATTTTGTGCTTTTTACTCGGTTAAATTTCGAACGGGTTCACTCTAAAGCCCATTTAGACATGCACGCTCTAAACCCTAAAAAACGATCGAAAATGATGTTTAATCAGATTTTATGGGCTCAAAAATTTAATTATGGACTTTTGACCCTAATTAAACAGCTTAATCTCAAATTTTTAGCTTTTTACTCGGTTAAAATTCGAACGGGTTCACTCTAAAGCCCATTTAGACATGCAAGCTCTGAACCCTAAAAAACGTTCGAAAATGATGTTTAATCAAATTTTATGGGTTCAAATATTTGATTATTGGCTTTTGAACCTAATTATACATCTTAATCTCAAATTTTGTGCTTTTTACTCGATTAAATTTCGAACGGGTTCACTCTAAAGCCCATTTAGACTTGCACGCTCTAAACCCTAAAAAACGATCGAAAATGATATTTAATCAGATTTTATGGGATCAAATATTTAATTATGAACTTTTGACACTAATTATACAGCTTAATCTCAAATTTCGAGCTTTTTACTCGGTTAAAATTCGAACGGGTTCACTCTAAAGCCCATTTAGACATGCAAGCTCTGAACCCTAAAAAACGATCGAAAATGATGTTTAATCAAATTTTATGGGTTCAAATATTTGATTAGTGGCTTTTGAACCTAATTATACATCTTAATCTCAAATTTTGTGCTTTTTACTCGATTAAATTTCGAGCGGGTTCACTCTAAAGCCCATTTAGACATGCACGCTCTAAACCCTAAAAAACGATCGAAAATGATGTTTAATCAAATTTTATGGGATCAAAATTTAATTATGAACTTTTGACACTACTTATACAGCTTAATCTCAAATTTTGTGCTTTTTACTTGGTTAAAATTCGAACGGGTTCACTCTAAAGCCCATTTAGACATGCACGCTCTGAACCTTAGAAAACGATCAAAAATGATGTTTAATCAAATTTTATGGGTTCAACTATTTAATTATGGGCTATTGAAACTGATTATACAGCTTAATCTCAAATTTTGTGCTTTTTACTCGGTTAAATTTCGAACGGGTTCACTCTAAAGCCCATTTAGACTTGCACGCTCTAAACCCTAAAAAACGATCGAAAATGATATTTAATCAGATTTTATGGGATCAAATATTTAATTATGAACTTTTGACACTAATTATACAGCTTAATCTCAAATTTCGAGCTTTTTACTCGGTTAAATTTCGAACGGGTTCACTCAAAAGCCCATTTAGACATGCACGCTCTAAACCCTACAACTCGATCGAAAATGATGTTTAATCAGATTTTATGGGCTCAAAAATTTAATTATGGACTTTTGACCCTAATTAAACAGCTTAATCTCAAATTTTGAGATTTTTACTCGGTTAAAATTCGAACGGGTTCACTCTGAACCCCATTTAGACATGCAAGCTCTGAACCCTAAAAAATGATCGAAAATGATGTTTAATCAAATTTTATGGGTTCAAATATTTGATTATTGGCTTTTGAACCTAATTATACAGCTTAATCTCAAATTTTGTGCTTTTTACTCGATTAAATTTCGAACGGGTTCACTCTAAAGCCCATTTAGACTTGCACGCTCTAAACCCTAAAAAACGATCGAAAATGATGTTTAATCAGATTTTATGGGATCAAATATTTAATTATGAACTTTTGACACTACTTATACAGCTTAATCTCAAATTTTGTGCTTTTTACTTGGTTAAAATTCGAACGGGTTCACTCTAAAGCCCATTTAGACATGCACGCTCTGAACCTTAGAAAACGATCAAAAATGATGTTTAATCAAATTTTATGGGTTCAACTATTTAATTATGGGCTTTTGAAACTGATTATACAGCTTAATCTCAAATTTTGTGCTTTTTACTCGGTTAAATTTCGAACGGGTTCACTCTAAAGCCCATTTAGACATGCACGCTCTAAACCCTAAAAAACGATCGAAAATGATGTTTAATCAGATTTTATGGGCTCAAAAATTTAATTATGGACTTTTGACCCTAATTAAACAGCTTAATCTCAAATTTTTAGCTTTTTACTCGGTTAAAATTCGAACGGGTTCACTCTAAAGCCCATTTAGACATGCAAGCTCTGAACCCTAAAAAACGTTCGAAAATGATGTTTAATCAAATTTTATGGGTTCAAATATTTGATTATTGGCTTTTGAACCTAATTATACATCTTAATCTCAAATTTTGTGCTTTTTACTCGATTAAATTTCGAACGGGTTCACTCTAAAGCCCATTTAGACTTGCACGCTCTAAACCCTAAAAAACGATCGAAAATGATATTTAATCAGATTTTATGGGATCAAATATTTAATTATGAACTTTTGACACTAATTATACAACTTAATCTCAAATTTTGTGCTTTTTACTCGGTTAAATTTCGAACGGGTTCACTCTAAAGCCCATTTAGACATGCACGCTCTAAACCCTACAAAACGATCGAAAATGATGTTTAATCAGATTTTATGGGTTCAAATATTTGATTAGTGGCTTTTGAACCTAATTATACATCTTAATCTCAAATTTTGTGCTTTTTACTCGATTAAATTTCGAACGGGTTCACTCTAAAGCCCATTTAGACATGCACGCTCTAAACCCTAAAAAACGATCGAAAATGATGTTTAATCAAATTTTATGGGATCAAAATTTAATTATGAACTTTTGACACTACTTATACAGCTTAATCTCAAATTTTGTGCTTTTTACTTGGTTAAAATTCAAACGGGTTCACTCTAAAGCCCATTTAGACATGCACGCTCTGAACCTTAGAAAACGATCAAAAATGATGTTTAATCAAATTTTATGGGTTCAACTATTTAATTATGGGCTTTTGAAACTGATTATACAGCTTAATCTCAAATTTTGTGCTTTTTACTCGGTTAAATTTCGAACGGGTTCACTCTAAAGCCCATTTAGACATGCACGCTCTAAACCCTAAAATACGATCGAAAATGATGTTTAATCAAATTTTATGGGATCAAATATTTAATTATGAACGTTTGACCCTAATTATACAACTTAATCTCAAATTTTGTGCTTTTTACTCGGTTAAATTTCGAACGGGTTCACTCTAAAGCCAATTTAGACATGCACGCTCTAAACCCTACAAAACGATCGAAAATGATGTTTAATCAGATTTTATGGGCTCAAAAATTTAATTATGGACTTTTGACCCTAATTAAACAGCTTAATCTCAAATTTTGAGCTTTTTACTCGGTTAAAATTCGAAAGGCTTCACTCTGAACCCCATTTAGACATGCAAGCTCTGAACCCTAAAAAACGATCGAAAATGATGTTTAATCAAATTTTATGGGTTCAAATATTTGATTATTGGCTTTTGAACCTAATTATACAGCTTAATCTCAAATTTTGTGCTTTTTACTCGGTTAAATTTCAAACGGGTTCACTCTAAAGCCCATTTAGACATGCACGCTCTAAACCCTAAAAAACGATCGAAAATGATGTTTAATCAAATTTTATGGGATCAAATATTTAATTATGAACTTTTGACCCTAATTATACAACTTAATCTCAAATTTTGTGCTTTTTACTCGGTTAAATTTCGAACGGGTTCACTCTAAAGCCCATTTAGACATGCACGCTCTAAACCCTACAAAACGATCGAAAATGATGTTTAATCAGATTTTATGGGCTCAAAAATTTAATTATGGACTTTTGACCCTAATTAAACAGCTTAATCTCAAATTTTGAGCTTTTTACTCGGTTAAAATTCGAACGGGTTCACTCTGAACCCCATTTAGACATGCAAGCTCTAAACCCTAAAAAACGATCGAAAATGATGTTTAATCAAATTTTATGGGTTCAAATATTTGATTATTGGCTTTTGAACCTAATTATACAGCTTAATCTCAAATTTTGTGCTTTTTACTCGGTTAAATTTCGAACGGGTTCACTCTAAAGCCCATTTAGACATGCACGCTCTAAACCCTAAAAAACGATCGAAAATGATGTTTAATCAAATTTTATGGGATCAAAAATTTAATTATGGACTTTTGACCCTAATTAAACAGCTTAATCTCAAATTTTGAGCTTTTTACTCGGTTAAAATTCGAACGGGTTCACTCTAAAGCCCATTTAGACATGCAAGCTCTGAACCCTAAAAAACGTTCGAAAATGATGTTTAATCAAATTTTATGGGTTCAAATATTTGATTATTGGCTTTTGAACCTAATTATACATCTTAATCTCAAATTTTGTGCTTTTTACTCGATTAAATTTCGAACGGGTTCACTCTAAAGCCCATTTAGACTTGCACGCTCTAAACCCTAAAAAACGATCGAAAATGATATTTAATCAGATTTTATGGGATCAAATATTTAATTATGAACTTTTGACACTAATTATACAGCTTAATCTCAAATTTCGAGCTTTTTACTCGGTTAAAATTCGAACGGGTTCACTCTAAAGCCCATTAGACATGCATGCTCTGAACCCTAAAAAACGATCGAAAATGATGTTTAATCAAATTTTATGGGTTCAAATATTTGATTAGTGGCTTTTGAACCTAATTATACATCTTAATCTCAAATTTTGTGCTTTTTACTCGATTAAATTTCGAACGGGTTCACTCTAAAGCCCATTTAGACATGCACGCTCTAAACCCTAAAAAACGATCGAAAATGATGTTTAATCAAATTTTATGGGATCAAAATTTAATTATGAACTTTTGACACTACTTATACAGCTTAATCTCAAATTTTGTGCTTTTTACTTGGTTAAAATTCAAACGGGTTCACTCTAAAGCCCATTTAGACATGCACGCTCTGAACCTTAGAAAACGATCAAAAATGATGTTTAATCAAATTTTATGGGTTCAACTATTTAATTATGGGCTTTTGAAACTGATTATACAGCTTAATCTCAAATTTTGTGCTTTTTACTCGGTTAAATTTCGAACGGGTTCACTCTAAAGCCCATTTAGACATGCACGCTCTAAACCCTAAAAAACGATGGAAAATGATGTTTAATCAAATTTTATGGGATCAAATATTTAATTATGAACGTTTGACCCTAATTATACAACTTAATCTCAAATTTTGTGCTTTTTACTCGGTTAAATTTCGAACGGGTTCACTCTAAAGCCAATTTAGACATGCACGCTCTAAACCCTACAAAACGATCGAAAATGATGTTTAATCAGATTTTATGGGCTCAAAAATTTAATTATGGACTTTTGACCCTAATTAAACAGCTTAATCTCAAATTTTGAGCTTTTTACTCGGTTAAAATTCGAATGGGTTCACTCTGAACCCCATTTAGACATGCAAGCTCTGAACCCTAAAAAACGATCGAAAATGATGTTTAATCAAATTTTATGGGTTCAAATATTTGATTATTGGCTTTTGAACCTAATTATACAGCTTAATCTCAAATTTTGTGCTTTTTACTCGGTTAAATTTCGAACGGGTTCACTCTAAAGCCCATTTAGACTTGCACGCTCTGAACCTTAGAAAACGATCAAAAATGATGTTTAATCAAATTTTATGGGTTCAACTATTTAATTATGGGCTATTGAAACTGATTATACAGCTTAATCTCAAATTTTGTGCTTTTTACTCGGTTAAATTTCGAACGGGTTCACTCTAAAGCCCATTTAGACTTGCACGCTCTAAACCCTAAAAAACGATCGAAAATGATATTTAATCAGATTTTATGGGATCAAATATTTAATTATGAACTTTTGACACTAATTATACAGCTTAATCTCAAATTTCGAGCTTTTTACTCGGTTAAATTTCGAACGGGTTCACTCAAAAGCCCATTTAGACATGCACGCTCTAAACCCTACAACTCGATCGAAAATGATGTTTAATCAGATTTTATGGGCTCAAAAATTTAATTATGGACTTTTGACCCTAATTAAACAGCTTAATCTCAAATTTTGAGATTTTTACTCGGTTAAAATTCGAACGGGTTCACTCTGAACCCCATTTAGACATGCAAGCTCTGAACCCTAAAAAATGATCGAAAATGATGTTTAATCAAATTTTATGGGTTCAAATATTTGATTATTGGCTTTTGAACCTAATTATACAGCTTAATCTCAAATTTTGTGCTTTTTACTCGATTAAATTTCGAACGGGTTCACTCTAAAGCCCATTTAGACTTGCACGCTCTAAACCCTAAAAAACGATCGAAAATGATGTTTAATCAGATTTTATGGGATCAAATATTTAATTATGAACTTTTGACACTACTTATACAGCTTAATCTCAAATTTTGTGCTTTTTACTTGGTTAAAATTCGAACGGGTTCACTCTAAAGCCCATTTAGACATGCACGCTCTGAACCTTAGAAAACGATCAAAAATGATGTTTAATCAAATTTTATGGGTTCAACTATTTAATTATGGGCTTTTGAAACTGATTATACAGCTTAATCTCAAATTTTGTGCTTTTTACTCGGTTAAATTTCGAACGGGTTCACTCTAAAGCCCATTTAGACATGCACGCTCTAAACCCTAAAAAACGATCGAAAATGATGTTTAATCAGATTTTATGGGCTCAAAAATTTAATTATGGACTTTTGACCCTAATTAAACAGCTTAATCTCAAATTTTGAGCTTTTTACTCGGTTAAAATTCGAACGGGTTCACTCTAAAGCCCATTTAGACATGCAAGCTCTGAACCCTAAAAAACGTTCGAAAATGATGTTTAATCAAATTTTATGGGTTCAAATATTTGATTATTGGCTTTTGAACCTAATTATACATCTTAATCTCAAATTTTGTGCTTTTTACTCGATTAAATTTCGAACGGGTTCACTCTAAAGCCCATTTAGACTTGCACGCTCTAAACCCTAAAAAACGATCGAAAATGATATTTAATCAGATTTTATGGGATCAAATATTTAATTATGAACTTTTGACACTAATTATACAACTTAATCTCAAATTTTGTGCTTTTTACTCGGTTAAATTTCGAACGGGTTCACTCTAAAGCCCATTTAGACATGCACGCTCTAAACCCTACAAAACGATCGAAAATGATGTTTAATCAGATTTTATGGGTTCAAATATTTGATTAGTGGCTTTTGAACCTAATTATACATCTTAATCTCAAATTTTGTGCTTTTTACTCGATTAAATTTCGAACGGGTTCACTCTAAAGCCCATTTAGACATGCACGCTCTAAACCCTAAAAAACGATCGAAAATGATGTTTAATCAAATTTTATGGGATCAAAATTTAATTATGAACTTTTGACACTACTTATACAGCTTAATCTCAAATTTTGTGCTTTTTACTTGGTTAAAATTCAAACGGGTTCACTCTAAAGCCCATTTAGACATGCACGCTCTGAACCTTAGAAAACGATCAAAAATGATGTTTAATCAAATTTTATGGGTTCAACTATTTAATTATGGGCTTTTGAAACTGATTATACAGCTTAATCTCAAATTTTGTGCTTTTTACTCGGTTAAATTTCGAACGGGTTCACTCTAAAGCCCATTTAGACATGCACGCTCTAAACCCTAAAATACGATCGAAAATGATGTTTAATCAAATTTTATGGGATCAAATATTTAATTATGAACGTTTGACCCTAATTATACAACTTAATCTCAAATTTTGTGCTTTTTACTCGGTTAAATTTCGAACGGGTTCACTCTAAAGCCAATTTAGACATGCACGCTCTAAACCCTACAAAACGATCGAAAATGATGTTTAATCAGATTTTATGGGCTCAAAAATTTAATTATGGACTTTTGACCCTAATTAAACAGCTTAATCTCAAATTTTGAGCTTTTTACTCGGTTAAAATTCGAAAGGCTTCACTCTGAACCCCATTTAGACATGCAAGCTCTGAACCCTAAAAAACGATCGAAAATGATGTTTAATCAAATTTTATGGGTTCAAATATTTGATTATTGGCTTTTGAACCTAATTATACAGCTTAATCTCAAATTTTGTGCTTTTTACTCGGTTAAATTTCAAACGGGTTCACTCTAAAGCCCATTTAGACATGCACGCTCTAAACCCTAAAAAACGATCGAAAATGATGTTTAATCAAATTTTATGGGATCAAATATTTAATTATGAACTTTTGACCCTAATTATACAACTTAATCTCAAATTTTGTGCTTTTTACTCGGTTAAATTTCGAACGGGTTCACTCTAAAGCCCATTTAGACATGCACGCTCTAAACCCTACAAAACGATCGAAAATGATGTTTAATCAGATTTTATGGGCTCAAAAATTTAATTATGGACTTTTGACCCTAATTAAACAGCTTAATCTCAAATTTTGAGCTTTTTACTCGGTTAAAATTCGAACGGGTTCACTCTGAACCCCATTTAGACATGCAAGCTCTAAACCCTAAAAAACGATCGAAAATGATGTTTAATCAAATTTTATGGGTTCAAATATTTGATTATTGGCTTTTGAACCTAATTATACAGCTTAATCTCAAATTTTGTGCTTTTTACTCGGTTAAATTTCGAACGGGTTCACTCTAAAGCCCATTTAGACATGCACGCTCTAAACCCTAAAAAACGATCGAAAATGATGTTTAATCAAATTTTATGGGATCAAAAATTTAATTATGGACTTTTGACCCTAATTAAACAGCTTAATCTCAAATTTTGAGCTTTTTACTCGGTTAAAATTCGAACGGGTTCACTCTAAAGCCCATTTAGACATGCAAGCTCTGAACCCTAAAAAACGTTCGAAAATGATGTTTAATCAAATTTTATGGGTTCAAATATTTGATTATTGGCTTTTGAACCTAATTATACATCTTAATCTCAAATTTTGTGCTTTTTACTCGATTAAATTTCGAACGGGTTCACTCTAAAGCCCATTTAGACTTGCACGCTCTAAACCCTAAAAAACGATCGAAAATGATATTTAATCAGATTTTATGGGATCAAATATTTAATTATGAACTTTTGACACTAATTATACAGCTTAATCTCAAATTTCGAGCTTTTTACTCGGTTAAAATTCGAACGGGTTCACTCTAAAGCCCATTAGACATGCATGCTCTGAACCCTAAAAAACGATCGAAAATGATGTTTAATCAAATTTTATGGGTTCAAATATTTGATTAGTGGCTTTTGAACCTAATTATACATCTTAATCTCAAATTTTGTGCTTTTTACTCGATTAAATTTCGAACGGGTTCACTCTAAAGCCCATTTAGACATGCACGCTCTAAACCCTAAAAAACGATCGAAAATGATGTTTAATCAAATTTTATGGGATCAAAATTTAATTATGAACTTTTGACACTACTTATACAGCTTAATCTCAAATTTTGTGCTTTTTACTTGGTTAAAATTCAAACGGGTTCACTCTAAAGCCCATTTAGACATGCACGCTCTGAACCTTAGAAAACGATCAAAAATGATGTTTAATCAAATTTTATGGGTTCAACTATTTAATTATGGGCTTTTGAAACTGATTATACAGCTTAATCTCAAATTTTGTGCTTTTTACTCGGTTAAATTTCGAACGGGTTCACTCTAAAGCCCATTTAGACATGCACGCTCTAAACCCTAAAAAACGATGGAAAATGATGTTTAATCAAATTTTATGGGATCAAATATTTAATTATGAACGTTTGACCCTAATTATACAACTTAATCTCAAATTTTGTGCTTTTTACTCGGTTAAATTTCGAACGGGTTCACTCTAAAGCCAATTTAGACATGCACGCTCTAAACCCTACAAAACGATCGAAAATGATGTTTAATCAGATTTTATGGGCTCAAAAATTTAATTATGGACTTTTGACCCTAATTAAACAGCTTAATCTCAAATTTTGAGCTTTTTACTCGGTTAAAATTCGAATGGGTTCACTCTGAACCCCATTTAGACATGCAAGCTCTGAACCCTAAAAAACGATCGAAAATGATGTTTAATCAAATTTTATGGGTTCAAATATTTGATTATTGGCTTTTGAACCTAATTATACAGCTTAATCTCAAATTTTGTGCTTTTTACTCGGTTAAATTTCGAACGGGTTCACTCTAAAGCCCATTTAGACTTGCACGCTCTAAACCCTAAAAAAGGATCGAAAATGATGTTTAATCAGATTTTATGGGCTCAAAAATTTAATTATGGACTTTTGACCCTAATTAAACAGCTTAATCTCAAATTTTGAGCTTTTTACTCGGTTAAAATTCGAACGGGTTCACTCTAAACCCCATTTAGACATGCAAGCTCTGAACCCTAAAAAACGATCGAAAATGATGTTTAATCAAATTTTATGGGTTCAAATATTTGATTATTGGCTTTTGAACCTAATTATACATCTTAATCTCAAATTTTGTGCTTTTTACTCGATTAAATTTCGAACGGGTTCACTCTAAAGCCCATTTAGACATGCACGCTCTAAACCCTAAAAAACGATCGAAAATGATGTTTAATCAAATTTTATGGGATCAAAATTTAATTATGAACTTTTGACACTACTTATACAGCTTAATCTCAAATTTTGTGCTTTTTACTTGGTTAAAATTCAAACGGGTTCACTCTAAAGCCCATTTAGACATGCACGCTCTGAACCTTAGAAAACGATCAAAAATGATGTTTAATCAAATTTTATGGGTTCAACTATTTAATTATGGGCTTTTGAAACTGATTATACAGCTTAATCTCAAATTTTGTGCTTTTTACTCGGTTAAATTTCGAACGGGTTCACTCTAAAGCCCATTTAGACATGCACGCTCTAAACCCTAAAAAACGATCGAAAATGATGTTTAATCAAATTTTATGGGATCAAATATTTAATTATGAACGTTTGACCCTAATTATACAACTTAATCTCAAATTTTGTGCTTTTTACTCGGTTAAATTTCGAACGGGTTCACTCTAAAGCCAATTTAGACATGCACGCTCTAAACCCTACAAAACGATCGAAAATGATGTTTAATCAGATTTTATGGGCTCAAAAATTTAATTATGGACTTTTGACCCTAATTAAACAGCTTAATCTCAAATTTGAGCTTTTTACTCGGTTAAAATTCGAATAGGTTCACTCTGAACCCCATTTAGACATGCAAGCTCTGAACCCTAAAAAACGATCGAAAATGATGTTTAATCAAATTTTATGGGTTCAAATATTTGATTATTGGCTTTTGAACCTAATTATACAGCTTAATCTCAAATTTTGTGCTTTTTACTCGGTTAAATTTCGAACGGGGTTCACTCTAAAGCCCATTTAGACTTGCACGCTCTAAACCCTAAAAAAGGATCGAAAATGATGTTTAATCAGATTTTATGGGCTCAAAAATTTAATTATGGACTTTTGACCCTAATTAAACAGCTTAATCTCAAATTTTGAGCTTTTTACTCGGTTAAAATTCGAACGGGTTCACTCTAAACCCCATTTAGACATGCAAGCTCTGAACCCCTAAAAAACGATCGAAAATGATGTTTAATCAAATTTTATGGGTTCAAATATTTGATTATTGGCTTTTGAACCTAATTATACATCTTAATCTCAATTTTGTGCTTTTTACTCGATTAAATTTCGAACGGGTTCACTCTAAAGCCCATTTAGACATGCACGCTCTAAACCCTAAAAAACGATCGAAAATGATGTTTAATCAATTTTATGGATCAAATATTTAATTATGAACTTTTGACCCTAATTATACAACTTAATCTCAAATTTGTGCTTTTTACTCGGTTAAATTTCGAACGGGTTCACTCTAAAGCCCATTTAGACATGCACGCTCTAAACCCTACAAAACGATCGAAAATGATGTTTAATCAGATTTTATGGGTTCAAATATTTGATTAGTGGCTTTTGAACCTAATTATACATCTTAATCTCAAATTTTGTGCTTTTTACTCGATTAAATTTCGAACGGGTTCACTCTAAAGCCCATTTAGACATGCACGCTCTAAACCCTAAAAAACGATCGAAAATGATGTTTTAATCAAATTTTATGGGATCAAAATTTAATTATGAACTTTTGACACTACTTATACAGCTTAATCTCAAATTTTGTGCTTTTTACTTGGTTAAAATTCAAACGGGTTCACTCTAAAGCCCATTTAGACATGCACGCTCTGAACCTTAGAAAACGATCAAAAATGATGTTTAATCAAATTTTATGGGTTCAACTATTTAATTATGGGCTTTTGAAACTGATTATACAGCTTAATCTCAAATTTTGTGCTTTTTACTCGGTTAAATTTCGAACGGGTTCACTCTAAAGCCCATTTAGACATGCACGCTCTAAACCCTAAAATACGATCGAAAATGATGTTTAATCAAATTTTTATGGGATCAAATATTTAATTATGAACGTTTGACCCTAATTATACAACTTAATCTCAAATTTTGTGCTTTTTACTCGGTTAAATTTCGAACGGGTTCACTCTAAAGCCAATTTAGACATGCACGCTCTAAACCCTACAAAACGATCGAAAATGATGTTTAATCAGATTTTATGGGCTCAAAAATTTAATTATGGACTTTTGACCCTAATTAAACAGCTTAATCTCAAATTTTGAGCTTTTTACTCGGTTAAAATTCGAATGGGTTCACTCTGAACCCCCATTTAGACATGCAAGCTCTGAACCCTAAAAAACGATCGAAAATGATGTTTAATCAAATTTTATGGGTTCAAATATTTGATTATTGGCTTTTGAACCTAATTATACAGCTTAATCTCAAATTTTGTGCTTTTTACTCGGTAAATTTCAAACGGGTTCACTCTAAAGCCCATTTAGACAATGCACGCTCTAAACCCTAAAAAACGATCGAAAATGATGTTTAATCAAATTTTATGGGATCAAAATTTAATTATGAACTTTTGACACTACTTATACAGCTTAATCTCAAATTTTGTGCTTTTTACTTGGTTAAAATTCAAACGGGTTCACTCTAAAGCCCATTTAGACATGCACGCTCTGAACCTTAGAAAATGATCAAAAATGATGTTTAATCAAATTTTATGGGTTCAACTATTTAATTATGGGCTTTTGAAACTGATTATACAGCTTAATCTCAAATTTTGTGCTTTTTACTCGGTTAAATTTCGAACGGGTTCACTCTAAAAGCCCATTTAGACATGCACGCTCTAAACCCTAAAAAACGATCGAAAATGATGTTAATCAAATTTTATGGGATCAAAATTTAATTATGAACTTTTGACACTACTTATACAGCTTAATCTCAATTTTGTGCTTTTTACTTGGTTAAAATTCAAACGGGTTCACTCTAAAGCCATTTAGACATGCACGCTCTGAACCTTAGAAAACGATCAAAAATGATGTTTAATCAAATTTTATGGGTTCAACTATTTAATTATGGGCTTTTGAAACTGATTATACAGCTTAATCTCAAATTTTGTGCTTTTTACTCGGTTAAATTTCGAACGGGTTCACTCTAAAGCCCATTTAGACTTGCACGCTCTAAACCCTAAAAAAGGATCAAAAATGATGTTTAATCAGATTTTATGGGCTCAAAAATTTAATTATGGACTTTTGACCCTAATTAAACAGCTTAATCTCAAATTTTGAGCTTTTTACTCGGTTAAAATTCGAATGGGTTCACTCTAAACCCCATTTAGACATGCATGCTCTGAACCCTAAAAAACGATCGAAAATGATATGTTTAATCAAATTTTATGGGTTCAAATATTTGATTGTTGGCTTTTGAACCTAATTATACAGCTTAATCTCAAATTTTGTGCTCTTTACTCTGTTAAATTTCGAACGGGTTCACTCTAAAGCCCATTTAGACATGCACGCTCTAAACCCTAAAAAACGATCGAAAATGATGTTTAATCAAATTTTATGGGATCAAATATTTAATTATGAACTTTTGACCCTAATTATACAACTTAATCTCAAATTTTGTGCTTTTTACTCGGTTAAATTTTGAACGGGTTCACTCTAAAGCCCATTTAGACATGCACGCTCTAAACCCTAAAAAACGATCGAAAATGATGTTTAATCAAATTTTATGGGATCAAAATTTAATTATGAACTTTTGACACTACTTATACAGCTTAATCTCAAATTTTGTGCTTTTTACTTGGTTAAAATTCAAACGGGTTCACTCTAAAGCCCATTTAGACATGCACGCTCTGAACCTTAGAAAACGATCAAAAATGATGTTTAATCAAATTTTATGGGTTCAACTATTTAATTATGGGCTTTTGAAACTGATTATACAGCTTAATCTCAAATTTTGTGCTTTTTACTCGGTTAAATTTCGAACGGGTTCACTCTAAAGCCCATTTAGACATGAACGCTCTAAACCCTAAAAAACGATCGAAAATGATGTTTAATCAAATTTTATGGGATCAAATATTTAATTATGAACGTTTGACCCTAATTATACAACTTAATCTCAAATTTTGTGCTTTTTACTCGGTTAAATTTCGAACGGGTTCACTCTATAGCCAATTTAGACATGCACGCTCTAAACCCTACAAAACGATCGAAAATGATGTTTAATCAGATTTTATGGGCTCAAAAATTTAATTATGGACTTTTGACCCTAATTAAACAGCTTAATCTCAAATTTTGAGCTTTTTACTCGGTTAAAATTCGAATGGGTTCACTCTGAACCCCATTTAGACATGCAAGCTCTGAACCCTAAAAAACGATCGAAAATGATGTTTAATCAAATTTTATGGGTTCAAATATTTGATTATTGGCTTTTGAACCTAATTATACAGCTTAATCTCAAATTTTGTGCTTTTTACTCGGTTAAATTTCGAACGGGTTCACTCTAAAGCCCATTTAGACTTGCACGCTCTAAACCCTAAAAAAGGATCGAAAATGATGTTTAATCAGATTTTATGGGCTCAAAAATTTAATTATGGACTTTTGACCCTAATTAAACAGCTTAATCTCAAATTTTGAGCTTTTTACTCGGTTAAAATTCGAACGGGTTCACTCTAAACCCCATTTAGACATGCAAGCTCTGAACCCTAAAAAACGATCGAAAATGATGTTTAATCAAATTTTATGGGTTCAAATATTTGATTATTGGCTTTTGAACCTAATTATACAGCTTAATCTCAAATTTTGTGCTCTTTACTCAGTTAAATTTCGAACGGGTTCACTCTAAAGCCCATTTAGACATGCACGCTCTAAACCCTAAAAAACGATCGAAAATGATGTTTAATCAAATTTTATGGGATCAAATATTTAATTATGAACTTTTGACCCTAATTATACAACTTAATCTAAAATTTTGTGCTTTTTACTCGGTTAAATTTCGAACGGGTTCACTCTAAAGCCCATTTAGACATGCACGCTCTAAACCCTACAAAACGATCGAAAATGATGTTTAATCAGATTTTATGGGTTCAAATATTTGATTAGTGGCTTTTGAACCTAATTATACATCTTAATCTCAAATTTTGTGCTTTTTACTCGATTAAATTTCGAACGGGTTCACTCTAAAGCCCATTTAGACATGCACGCTCTGAACCCTAAAAAACGATCGAAAATGGTGTTTAATCAAATTTTATGGGATCAAAATTTAATTATGAACTTTTGACACTACTTATACAGCTTAATCTCAAATTTTGTGCTTTTTACTTGGTTAAAATTCAAACGGGTTCACTCTAAAGCCCATTTAGACATGCACGCTCTGAACCTTAGAAAACGATCAAAAATGATGTTTAATCAAATTTTATGGGTTCAACTATTTAATTATGGGCATTTGAAACTGATTATACAGCTTAATCTCAAATTTTGTGCTTTTTACTCGGTTAAATTTCGAACGGGTTCACTCTAAAGCCCATTTAGACATGCACGCTCTAAACCCTAAAAAACGATCGAAAATGATGTTTAATCAAATTTTATGGGATCAAATATTTAATTATGAACGTTTGACCCTAATTATACAACTTAATCTCAAATTTTGTGCTTTTTACTCGGTTAAATTTCGAACGGGTTCACTCTAAAGCCAATTTAGACATGCACGCTCTAAACCCTACAAAACGATCGAAAATGATGTTTAATCAGATTTTATGGGCTCAAAAATTTAATTATGGACTTTTGACCCTAATTAAACAGCTTAATCTCAAATTTTGAGCTTTTTACTCGGTTAAAATTCGAACGGGTTCACTCTGAACCCCATTTAGACATGCACGCTCTGAACCCTAAAAAACGATCGAAAATGATGTTTAATCAAATTTTATGGGATCAAATATTTAATTATGAACTTTTGACCCTAATTATACAACTTAATCTCAAATTTTGTGCTTTTTACTCGGTTAAATTTCGAACGGGTTCACTCTAAAGCCCATTTAGACATGCACGCTCTAAACCCTACAAAACGATCGAAAATGATGTTTAATCAGATTTTATGGGCTCAAAAATTTAATTATGGACTTTTGACCCTAATTAAACAGCTTAATCTCAAATTTTGAGCTTTTTACTCGGTTAAAATTCGAACGGGTTCACTCTGAACCCCATTTAGACATGCAAGCTCTAAACCCTAAAAAACGATCGAAAATGATGTTTAATCAAATTTTATGGGTTCAAATATTTGATTATTGGCTTTTGAACCTAATTATACAGCTTAATCTCAAATTTTGTGCTTTTTACTCGGTTAAATTTCGAACGGGTTCACTCTAAAGCCCATTTAGACATGCACGCTCTAAACCCTAAAAAACGATCGAAAATGATGTTTAATCAAATTTTATGGGATCAAATATTTAATTATGGACTTTTGACCCTAATTAAACAGCTTAATCTCAAATTTTGAGCTTTTTACTCGGTTAAAATTCGAACGGGTTCACTCTGAAACCCATTTAGACATGCAAGCTCTGAACCCTAAAAAACGATCGAAAATGATGTTTAATCAAATTTTATGGGTTCAAATATTTGATTATTGGCTTTTGAACCTAATTAAACAGCTTAATCTCAAATTTTGAGCTTTTTACTCGGTTAAAATTCGAACGGGTTCACTCTGAACCCCATTTAGACATGCACGCTTTAAACCCTAAAAAACGATCGAAAATGATGTTTAATCAAATTTTATGGGATCAAATATTTAATTATGAACTTTTGACCCTAATTATACAACTTAATCTCAAATTTTGTGCTTTTTACTCGGTTAAATTTCGAACGGGTTCACTCTAAAGCCCATTTAGACATGCACGCTCTAAACCCTACAAAACGATCGAAAATGATGTTTAATCAGATTTTATGGGTTCAAATATTTGATTAGTGGCTTTTGAACCTAATTATACATCTTAATCTCAAATTTTGTGCTTTTTACTCGATTAAATTTCGAACGGGTTCACTCTAAAGCCCATTTAGACATGCACGCTCTAAACCCTAAAAAACGATCGAAAATGATGTTTAATCAAATTTTATGGGATCAAAATTTAATTATGAACTTTTGACACTACTTATACAGCTTAATCTCAAATTTTGTGCTTTTTACTTGGTTAAAATTCAAACGGGTTCACTCTAAAGCCCATTTAGACATGCACGCTCTGAACCTTAGAAAACGATCAAAAATGATGTTTAATCAAATTTTATGGGTTCAACTATTTAATTATGGGCTTTTGAAACTGATTATACAGCTTAATCTCAAATTTTGTGCTTTTTACTCGGTTAAATTTCGAACGGGTTCACTCTAAAGCCCATTTAGACATGCACGCTCTAAACCCTAAAAAACGATCGAAAATGATGTTTAATCAAATTTTATGGGATCAAATATTTAATTATGAACGTTTGACCCTAATTATACAACTTAATCTCAAATTTTGTGCTTTTTACTCGGTTAAATTTCGAACGGGTTCACTCTAAAGCCAATTTAGACATGCACGCTCTAAACCCTACAAAACGATCGAAAATGATGTTTAATCAGATTTTATGGGCTCAAAAATTTAATTATGGACTTTTGACCCTAATTAAACAGCTTAATCTCAAATTTTGAGCTTTTTACTCGGTTAAAATTCGAATGGGTTCACTCTGAACCCCATTTAGACATGCAAGCTCTGAACCCTAAAAAACGATCGAAAATGATGTTTAATCAAATTTTATGGGTTCAAATATTTGATTATTGGCTTTTGAACCTAATTATACAGCTTAATCTCAAATTTTGTGCTTTTTACTCGGTTAAATTTCGAACGGGTTCACTCTAAAGCCCATTTAGACTTGCACGCTCTAAACCCTAAAAAAGGATCAAAAATGATGTTTAATCAGATTTTATGGGCTCAAAAATTTAATTATGGACTTTTGACCCTAATTAAACAGCTTAATCTCAAATTTTGAGCTTTTTACTCGGTTAAAATTCGAACGGGTTCACTCTAAACCCCATTTAGACATGCAAGCTCTGAACCCTAAAAAACGATCGAAAATGATGTTTAATCAAATTTTATGGGTTCAAATATTTGATTATTGGCTTTTGAACCTAATTATACAGCTTAATCTCAAATTTTGTGCTCTTTACTCAGTTAAATTTCGAACGGGTTCACTCTAAAGCCCATTTAGACATGCACGCTCTAAACCCTAAAAAACGATCGAAAATGATGTTTAATCAAATTTTATGGGATCAAATATTTAATTATGAACTTTTGACCCTAATTATACAACTTAATCTCAAATTTTGTGCTTTTTACTCGGTTAAATTTCGAACGGGTTCACTCTAAAGCCCATTTAGACATGCACGCTCTAAACCCTACAAAACGATCGAAAATGATGTTTAATCAGATTTTATGGGTTCAAATATTTGATTAGTGGCTTTTGAACCTAATTATACATCTTAATCTCAAATTTTGTGCTTTTTACTCGATTAAATTTCGAACGGGTTCACTCTAAAGCCCATTTAGACATGCACGCTCTAAACCCTAAAAAACGATCGAAAATGATGTTTAATCAAATTTTATGGGATCAAAATTTAATTATGAACTTTTGACACTACTTATACAGCTTAATCTCAAATTTTGTGCTTTTTACTTGGTTAAAATTCAAACGGGTTCACTCTAAAGCCCATTTAGACATGCACGCTCTGAACCTTAGAAAACGATCAAAAATGATGTTTAATCAAATTTTATGGGTTCAACTATTTAATTATGGGCTTTTGAAACTGATTATACAGCTTAATCTCAAATTTTGTGCTTTTTACTCGGTTAAATTTCGAACGGGTTCACTCTAAAGCCCATTTAGACATGCACGCTCTAAACCCTAAAAAACGATCGAAAATGATGTTTAATCAAATTTTATGGGATCAAATATTTAATTATGAACGTTTGACCCTAATTATACAACTTAATCTCAAATTTTGTGCTTTTTACTCGGTTAAATTTCGAACGGGTTCACTCTAAAGCCAATTTAGACATGCACGCTCTAAACCCTACAAAACGATCGAAAATGATGTTTAATCAGATTTTATGGGCTCAAAAATTTAATTATGGACTTTTGACCCTAATTAAACAGCTTAATCTCAAATTTTGAGCTTTTTACTCGGTTAAAATTCGAATGGGTTCACTCTGAACCCCATTTAGACATGCAAGCTCTGAACCCTAAAAAACGATCGAAAATGATGTTTAATCAAATTTTATGGGTTCAAATATTTGATTATTGGCTTTTGAACCTAATTATACAGCTTAATCTCAAATTTTGTGCTTTTTACTCGGTTAAATTTCGAACGGGTTCACTCTAAAGCCCATTTAGACTTGCACGCTCTAAACCCTAAAAAAGGATCGAAAATGATGTTTAATCAGATTTTATGGGCTCAAAAATTTAATTATGGACTTTTGACCCTAATTAAACAGCTTAATCTCAAATTTTGAGCTTTTTACTCGGTTAAAATTCGAACGGGTTCACTCTAAACCCCATTTAGACATGCAAGCTCTGAACCCTAAAAAACGATCGAAAATGATGTTTAATCAAATTTTATGGGTTCAAATATTTGATTATTGGCTTTTGAACCTAATTATACAGCTTAATCTCAAATTTTGTGCTCTTTACTCAGTTAAATTTCGAACGGGTTCACTCCAAAGCCCATTTAGACATGCACGCTCTAAACCCTAAAAAACGATCGAAAATGATGTTTAATCAAATTTTATGGGATCAAAATTTAATTATGAACTTTTGACACTACTTATACAGCTTAATCTCAAATTTTGTGCTTTTTACTTGGTTAAAATTCAAACGGGTTCACTCTAAAGCCCATTTAGACATGCACGCTCTGAACCTTAGAAAACGATCAAAAATGATGTTTAATCAAATTTTATGGGTTCAACTATTTAATTATGGGCTTTTGAAACTGATTATACAGCTTAATCTCAAATTTTGTGCTTTTTACTCGGTTAAATTTCGAACGGGTTCACTCTAAAGCCCATTTAGACATGCACGCTCTAAACCCTAAAAAACGATCGAAAATGATGTTTAATCAAATTTTATGGGATCAAATATTTAATTATGAACGTTTGACCCTAATTATACAACTTAATCTCAAATTTTGTGCTTTTTACTCGGTTAAATTTCGAACGGGTTCACTCTAAAGCCAATTTAGACATGCACGCTCTAAACCCTACAAAACGATCGAAAATGATGTTTAATCAGATTTTATGGGCTCAAAAATTTAATTATGGACTTTTGACCCTAATTAAACAGCTTAATCTCAAATTTTGAGCTTTTTACTCGGTTAAAATTCGAATGGGTTCACTCTGAACCCCATTTAGACATGCAAGCTCTGAACCCTAAAAAACGATCGAAAATGATGTTTAATCAAATTTTATGGGTTCAAATATTTGATTATTGGCTTTTGAACCTAATTATACAGCTTAATCTCAAATTTTGTGCTTTTTACTCGGTTAAATTTCGAACGGGTTCACTCTAAAGCCCATTTAGACTTGCACGCTCTAAACCCTAAAAAAGGATCGAAAATGATGTTTAATCAGATTTTATGGGCTCAAAAATTTAATTATGGACTTTTGACCCTAATTAAACTGCTTAATCTCAAATTTTGAGCTTTTTACTCGGTTAAAATTCGAACGGGTTCACTCTAAACCCCATTTAGACATGCAAGCTCTGAACCCTAAAAAACGATCGAAAATGATGTTTAATCAAATTTTATGGGTTCAAATATTTGATTATTGGCTTTTGAACCTAATTATACAGCTTAATCTCAAATTTTGTGCTCTTTACTCAGTTAAATTTCGAACGGGTTCACTCCAAAGCCCATTTAGACATGCACGCTCTAAACCCTAAAAAACGATCGAAAATGATGTTTAATCAAATTTTATGGGATCAAATATTTAATTATGAACTTTTGACCCTAATTATACAACTTAATCTCAAATTTTGTGCTTTTTACTCGGTTAAATTTCGAACGGGTTCACTCTAAAGCCCATTTAGACATGCACGCTCTAAACCCTACAAAACGATCGAAAATGATGTTTAATCAGATTTTATGGGTTCAAATATTTGATTAGTGGCTTTTGAACCTAATTATACATCTTAATCTCAAATTTTGTGCTCTTTACTCAGTTAAATTTCGAACGGGTTCACTTTAAAGCCCATTTAGACATGCACGCTCTAAACCCTAAAAAACGATCGAAAATGATGTTTAATCAAATTTTATGGGATCAAATATTTAATTATGAACTTTTGACCCTAATTATACAACTTAATCTCAAATTTTGTGCTTTTTACTCGGTTAAATTTCGAACGGGTTCACTCTAAAGCCCATTTAGACATGCACGCTCTAAACCCTACAAAACGATCGAAAATGATGTTTAATCAGATTTTATGGGATCAAAATTTAATTATGAACTTTTGACACTACTTATACAGCTTAATCTCAAATTTTGTGCTTTTTACTTGGTTAAAATTCAAACGGGTTCACTCTAAAGCCCATTTAGACATGCACGCTCTGAACCTTAGAAAACGATCAAAAATGATGTTTAATCAAATTTTATGGGTTCAACTATTTAATTATGGGCTTTTGAAACTGATTATACAGCTTAATCTCAAATTTTGTGCTTTTTACTCGGTTAAATTTCGAACGGGTTCACTCTAAAGCCCATTTAGACATGCACGCTCTAAACCCTAAAAAACGATCGAAAATGATGTTTAATCAAATTTTATGGGATCAAATATTTAATTATGAACGTTTGACCCTAATTATACAACTTAATCTCAAATTTTGTGCTTTTTACTCGGTTAAATTTCGAACGGGTTCACTCTAAAGCCAATTTAGACATGCACGCTCTAAACCCTACAAAACGATCGAAAATGATGTTTAATCAGATTTTATGGGCTCAAAAATTTAATTATGGACTTTTGACCCTAATTAAACAGCTTAATCTCAAATTTTGAGCTTTTTACTCGGTTAAAATTCGAATGGGTTCACTCTGAACCCCATTTAGACATGCAAGCTCTGAACCCTAAAAAACGATCGAAAATGATGTTTAATCAAATTTTATGGGTTCAAATATTTGATTATTGGCTTTTGAACCTAATTATACAGCTTAATCTCAAATTTTGTGCTTTTTACTCGGTTAAATTTCGAACGGGTTCACTCTAAAGCCCATTTAGACTTGCACGCTCTAAACCCTAAAAAAGGATCGAAAATGATGTTTAATCAGATTTTATGGGCTCAAAAATTTAATTATGGACTTTTGACCCTAATTAAACAGCTTAATCTCAAATTTTGAGCTTTTTACTCGGTTAAAATTCGAACGGGTTCACTCTAAACCCCATTTAGACATGCAAGCTCTGAACCCTAAAAAACGATCGAAAATGATGTTTAATCAAATTTTATGGGTTCAAATATTTGATTATTGGCTTTTGAACCTAATTATACAGCTTAATCTCAAATTTTGTGCTCTTTACTCAGTTAAATTTCGAACGGGTTCACTCCAAAGCCCATTTAGACATGCACGCTCTAAACCCTAAAAAACGATCGAAAATGATGTTTAATCAAATTTTATGGGATCAAAATTTAATTATGAACTTTTGACACTACTTATACAGCTTAATCTCAAATTTTGTGCTTTTTACTTGGTTAAAATTCAAACGGGTTCACTCTAAAGCCCATTTAGACATGCACGCTCTGAACCTTAGAAAACGATCAAAAATGATGTTTAATCAAATTTTATGGGTTCAACTATTTAATTATGGGCTTTTGAAACTGATTATACAGCTTAATCTCAAATTTTGTGCTTTTTACTCGGTTAAATTTCGAACGGGTTCACTCTAAAGCCCATTTAGACATGCACGCTCTAAACCCTAAAAAACGATCGAAAATGATGTTTAATCAAATTTTATGGGATCAAATATTTAATTATGAACGTTTGACCCTAATTATACAACTTAATCTCAAATTTTGTGCTTTTTACTCGGTTAAATTTCGAACGGGTTCACTCTAAAGCCAATTTAGACATGCACGCTCTAAACCCTACAAAACGATCGAAAATGATGTTTAATCAGATTTTATGGGCTCAAAAATTTAATTATGGACTTTTGACCCTAATTAAACAGCTTAATCTCAAATTTTGAGCTTTTTACTCGGTTAAAATTCGAATGGGTTCACTCTGAACCCCATTTAGACATGCAAGCTCTGAACCCTAAAAAACGATCGAAAATGATGTTTAATCAAATTTTATGGGTTCAAATATTTGATTATTGGCTTTTGAACCTAATTATACAGCTTAATCTCAAATTTTGTGCTTTTTACTCGGTTAAATTTCGAACGGGTTCACTCTAAAGCCCATTTAGACTTGCACGCTCTAAACCCTAAAAAAGGATCGAAAATGATGTTTAATCAGATTTTATGGGCTCAAAAATTTAATTATGGACTTTTGACCCTAATTAAACTGCTTAATCTCAAATTTTGAGCTTTTTACTCGGTTAAAATTCGAACGGGTTCACTCTAAACCCCATTTAGACATGCAAGCTCTGAACCCTAAAAAACGATCGAAAATGATGTTTAATCAAATTTTATGGGTTCAAATATTTGATTATTGGCTTTTGAACCTAATTATACAGCTTAATCTCAAATTTTGTGCTCTTTACTCAGTTAAATTTCGAACGGGTTCACTCCAAAGCCCATTTAGACATGCACGCTCTAAACCCTAAAAAACGATCGAAAATGATGTTTAATCAAATTTTATGGGATCAAATATTTAATTATGAACTTTTGACCCTAATTATACAACTTAATCTCAAATTTTGTGCTTTTTACTCGGTTAAATTTCGAACGGGTTCACTCTAAAGCCCATTTAGACATGCACGCTCTAAACCCTACAAAACGATCGAAAATGATGTTTAATCAGATTTTATGGGTTCAAATATTTGATTAGTGGCTTTTGAACCTAATTATACATCTTAATCTCAAATTTTGTGCTCTTTACTCAGTTAAATTTCGAACGGGTTCACTTTAAAGCCCATTTAGACATGCACGCTCTAAACCCTAAAAAACGATCGAAAATGATGTTTAATCAAATTTTATGGGATCAAATATTTAATTATGAACTTTTGACCCTAATTATACAACTTAATCTCAAATTTTGTGCTTTTTACTCGGTTAAATTTCGAACGGGTTCACTCTAAAGCCCATTTAGACATGCACGCTCTAAACCCTACAAAACGATCGAAAATGATGTTTAATCAGATTTTATGGGTTCAAATATTTGATTAGTGGCTTTTGAACCTAATTATACATCTTAATCTCAAATTTTGTGCTTTTTACTCGATTAAATTTCGAACGGGTTCACTCTAAAGCCCATTTAGACATGCACGCTCTAAACCCTAAAAAACGATCGAAAATGATGTTTAATCAAATTTTATGGGATCAAAATTTAATTATGAACTTTTGACACTACTTATACAGCTTAATCTCAAATTTTGTGCTTTTTACTTGGTTAAAATTCAAACGGGTTCACTCTAAAGCCCATTTAGACATGCACGCTCTGAACCTTAGAAAACGATCAAAAATGATGTTTAATCAAATTTTATGGGTTCAACTATTTAATTATGGGCTTTTGAAACTGATTATACAGCTTAATCTCAAATTTTGTGCTTTTTACTCGGTTAAATTTCGAACGGGTTCACTCTAAAGCCCATTTAGACATGCACGCTCTAAACCCTAAAAAACGATCGAAAATGATGTTTAATCAAATTTTATGGGATCAAATATTTAATTATGAACGTTTGACCCTAATTATACAACTTAATCTCAAATTTTGTGCTTTTTACTCGGTTAAATTTCGAACGGGTTCACTCTAAAGCCAATTTAGACATGCACGCTCTAAACCCTACAAAACGATCGAAAATGATGTTTAATCAGATTTTATGGGCTCAAAAATTTAATTATGGACTTTTGACCCTAATTAAACAGCTTAATCTCAAATTTTGAGCTTTTTACTCGGTTAAAATTCGAATGGGTTCACTCTGAACCCCATTTAGACATGCAAGCTCTGAACCCTAAAAAACGATCGAAAATGATGTTTAATCAAATTTTATGGGTTCAAATATTTGATTATTGGCTTTTGAACCTAATTATACAGCTTAATCTCAAATTTTGTGCTTTTTACTCGGTTAAATTTCGAACGGGTTCACTCTAAAGCCCATTTAGACTTGCACGCTCTAAACCCTAAAAAAGGATCGAAAATGATGTTTAATCAGATTTTATGGGCTCAAAAATTTAATTATGGACTTTTGACCCTAATTAAACAGCTTAATCTCAAATTTTGAGCTTTTTACTCGGTTAAAATTCGAACGGGTTCACTCTAAACCCCATTTAGACATGCAAGCTCTGAACCCTAAAAAACGATCGAAAATGATGTTTAATCAAATTTTATGGGTTCAAATATTTGATTATTGGCTTTTGAACCTAATTATACAGCTTAATCTCAAATTTTGTGCTCTTTACTCAGTTAAATTTCGAACGGGTTCACTCCAAAGCCCATTTAGACATGCACGCTCTAAACCCTAAAAAACGATCGAAAATGATGTTTAATCAAATTTTATGGGATCAAATATTTAATTATGAACTTTTGACCCTAATTATACAACTTAATCTCAAATTTTGTGCTTTTTACTCGGTTAAATTTCGAACGGGTTCACTCTAAAGCCCATTTAGACATGCACGCTCTAAACCCTACAAAACGATCGAAAATGATGTTTAATCAGATTTTATGGGTTCAAATATTTGATTAGTGGCTTTTGAACCTAATTATACATCTTAATCTCAAATTTTGTGCTTTTTACTCGATTAAATTTCGAACGGGTTCACTCTAAAGCCCATTTAGACATGCACGCTCTAAACCCTAAAAAACGATCGAAAATGATGTTTAATCAAATTTTATGGGATCAAAATTTAATTATGAACTTTTGACACTACTTATACAGCTTAATCTCAAATTTTGTGCTTTTTACTTGGTTAAAATTCAAACGGGTTCACTCTAAAGCCCATTTAGACATGCACGCTCTGAACCTTAGAAAACGATCAAAAATGATGTTTAATCAAATTTTATGGGTTCAACTATTTAATTATGGGCTTTTGAAACTGATTATACAGCTTAATCTCAAATTTTGTGCTTTTTACTCGGTTAAATTTCGAACGGGTTCACTCTAAAGCCCATTTAGACATGAACGCTCTAAACCCTAAAAAACGATCGAAAATGATGTTTAATCAAATTTTATGGGATCAAATATTTAATTATGAACGTTTGACCCTAATTATACAACTTAATCTCAAATTTTGTGCTTTTTACTCGGTTAAATTTCGAACGGGTTCACTCTAAAGCCAATTTAGACATGCACGCTCTAAACCCTACAAAACGATCGAAAATGATGTTTAATCAGATTTTATGGGCTCAAAAATTTAATTATGGACTTTTGACCCTAATTAAACAGCTTAATCTCAAATTTTGAGCTTTTTACTCGGTTAAAATTCGAATGGGTTCACTCTGAACCCCATTTAGACATGCAAGCTCTGAACCCTAAAAAACGATCGAAAATGATGTTTAATCAAATTTTATGGGTTCAAATATTTGATTATTGGCTTTTGAACCTAATTATACAGCTTAATCTCAAATTTTGTGCTTTTTACTCGGTTAAATTTCGAACGGGTTCACTCTAAAGCCCATTTAGACTTGCACGCTCTAAACCCTAAAAAAGGATCGAAAATGATGTTTAATCAGATTTTATGGGCTCAAAAATTTAATTATGGACTTTTGACCCTAATTAAACAGCTTAATCTCAAATTTTGAGCTTTTTACTCGGTTAAAATTCGAACGGGTTCACTCTAAACCCCATTTAGACATGCAAGCTCTGAACCCTAAAAAACGATCGAAAATGATGTTTAATCAAATTTTATGGGTTCAAATATTTGATTATTGGCTTTTGAACCTAATTATACAGCTTAATCTCAAATTTTGTGCTCTTTACTCAGTTAAATTTCGAACGGGTTCACTCTAAGGCCCATTTAGACATGCACGCTCTAAACCCTAAAAAATGATCGAAAATGATGTTTAATCAAATTTTATGGGATCAAATATTTAATTATGAACTTTTGACCCTAATTATACAACTTAATCTCAAATTTTGTGCTTTTTACTCGGTTAAATTTCGAACGGGTTCACTCTAAAGCCCATTTAGACATGCACGCTCTAAACCCTACAAAACGATCGAAAATGATGTTTAATCAGATTTTATGGGTTCAAATATTTGATTAGTGGCTTTTGAACCTAATTATACATCTTAATCTCAAATTTTGTGCTTTTTACTCGATTAAATTTCGAACGGGTTCACTCTAAAGCCCATTTAGACATGCACGCTCTAAACCCTAAAAAACGATCGAAAATGATGTTTAATCAAATTTTATGGGATCAAAATTTAATTATGAACTTTTGACACTACTTATACAGCTTAATCTCAAATTTTGTGCTTTTTACTTGGTTAAAATTCAAACGGGTTCACTCTAAAGCCCATTTAGACATGCACGCTCTGAACCTTAGAAAACGATCAAAAATGATGTTTAATCAAATTTTATGGGTTCAACTATTTAATTATGGGCTTTTGAAACTGATTATACAGCTTAATCTCAAATTTTGTGCTTTTTACTCGGTTAAATTTCGAACGGGTTCACTCTAAAGCCCATTTAGACATGCACGCTCTAAACCCTAAAAAACGATCGAAAATGATGTTTAATCAAATTTTATGGGATCAAATATTTAATTATGAACGTTTGACCCTAATTATACAACTTAATCTCAAATTTTGTGCTTTTTACTCGGTTAAATTTCGAACGGGTTCACTCTAAAGCCAATTTAGACATGCACGCTCTAAACCCTACAAAACGATCGAAAATGATGTTTAATCAGATTTTATAGGCTCAAAAATTTAATTATGGACTTTTGACCCTAATTAAACAGCTTAATCTCAAATTTTGAGCTTTTTACTCGGTTAAAATTCGAACGGGTTCACTCTGAACCCCATTTAGACATGCACGCTCTGAACCCTAAAAAACGATCGAAAATGATGTTTAATCAAATTTTATGGGATCAAATATTTAATTATGAACTTTTGACACTACTTATACAGCTTAATCTCAAATTTTGTGCTTTTTACTTGGTTAAAATTCAAACAGGTTCACTCTAAAGCCCATTTAGACATGCACGCTCTGAACCTTAGAAAACGATCAAAAATGATGTTTAATCAAATTTTATGGGTTCAACTATTTAATTATGGGCTTTTGAAACTGATTATACAGCTTAATCTCAAATTTTGTGCTTTTTACTCGGTTAAATTTCGAACGGGTTCACTCTAAAGCCCATTTAGACATGCACGCTCTAAACCCTAAAAAACGATCGAAAATGATGTTTAATCAAATTTTATGGGATCAAATATTTAATTATGAACGTTTGACCCTAATTATACAACTTAATCTCAAATTTTGTGCTTTTTACTCGGTTAAATTTCGAACGGGTTCACTCTAAAGCCAATTTAGACATGCACGCTCTAAACCCTACAAAACGATCGAAAATGATGTTTAATCAGATTTTATGGGCTCAAAAATTTAATTATGGACTTTTGACCCTAATTAAACAGCTTAATCTCAAATTTTGAGCTTTTTACTCGGTTAAAATTCGAATGGGTTCACTCTGAACCCCATTTAGACATGCAAGCTCTGAACCCTAAAAAACGATCGAAAATGATGTTTAATCAAATTTTATGGGTTCAAATATTTGATTATTGGCTTTTGAACCTAATTATACAGCTTAATCTCAAATTTTGTGCTTTTTACTCGGTTAAATTTCGAACGGGTTCACTCTAAAGCCCATTTAGACTTGCACGCTCTAAACCCTAAAAAAGGATCGAAAATGATGTTTAATCAGATTTTATGGGCTCAAAAATTTAATTATGGACTTTTGACCCTAATTAAACAGCTTAATCTCAAATTTTGAGCTTTTTACTCGGTTAAAATTCGAACGGGTTCACTCTAAACCCCATTTAGACATGCAAGCTCTGAACCCTAAAAAACGATCGAAAATGATGTTTAATCAAATTTTATGGGTTCAAATATTTGATTATTGGCTTTTGAACCTAATTATACAGCTTAATCTCAAATTTTGTGCTCTTTACTCAGTTAAATTTCGAACGGGTTCACTCCAAAGCCCATTTAGACATGCACGCTCTAAACCCTAAAAAACGATCGAAAATGATGTTTAATCAAATTTTATGGGATCAAATATTTAATTATGAACTTTTGACCCTAATTATACAACTTAATCTCAAATTTTGTGCTTTTTACTCGGTTAAATTTCGAACGGGTTCACTCTAAAGCCCATTTAGACATGCACGCTCTAAACCCTACAAAACGATCGAAAATGATGTTTAATCAGATTTTATGGGTTCAAATATTTGATTAGTGGCTTTTGAACCTAATTATACATCTTAATCTCAAATTTTGTGCTTTTTACTCGATTAAATTTCGAACGGGTTCACTCTAAAGCCCATTTAGACATGCACGCTCTAAACCCTAAAAAACGATCGAAAATGATGTTTAATCAAATTTTATGGGATCAAAATTTAATTATGAACTTTTGACACTACTTATACAGCTTAATCTCAAATTTTGTGCTTTTTACTTGGTTAAAATTCAAACAGGTTCACTCTAAAGCCCATTTAGACATGCACGCTCTGAACCTTAGAAAACGATCAAAAATGATGTTTAATCAAATTTTATGGGTTCAACTATTTAATTATGGGCTTTTGAAACTGATTATACAGCTTAATCTCAAATTTTGTGCTTTTTACTCGGTTAAATTTCGAACGGGTTCACTCTAAAGCCCATTTAGACATGCACGCTCTAAACCCTAAAAAACGATCGAAAATGATGTTTAATCAAATTTTATGGGATCAAATATTTAATTATGAACGTTTGACCCTAATTATACAACTTAATCTCAAATTTTGTGCTTTTTACTCGGTTAAATTTCGAACGGGTTCACTCTAAAGCCAATTTAGACATGCACGCTCTAAACCCTACAAAACGATCGAAAATGATGTTTAATCAGATTTTATGGGCTTAAAAATTTAATTATGGACTTTTGACCCTAATTAAACAGCTTAATCTCAAATTTTGAGCTTTTTACTCGGTTAAAATTCGAACGGGTTCACTCTGAACCCCATTTAGACATGCACGCTCTGAACCCTAAAAAACGATCGAAAATGATGTTTAATCAAATTTTATGGGATCAAATATTTAATTATGAACTTTTGACCCTAATTATACAACTTAATCTCAAATTTTGTGCTTTTTACTCGGTTAAATTTCGAACGGGTTCACTCTAAAGCCCATTTAGACATGCACGCTCTAAACCCTACAAAACGATCGAAAATGATGTTTAATCAGATTTTATGGGCTCAAAAATTTAATTATGGACTTTTGACCCTAATTAAACAGCTTAATCTCAAATTTTGAGCTTTTTACTCGGTTAAAATTCGAACGGGTTCACTCTGAACCCCATTTAGACATGCAAGCTCTAAACCCTAAAAAACGATCGAAAATGATGTTTAATCAAATTTTATGGGTTCAAATATTTGATTATTGGCTTTTGAACCTAATTATACAGCTTAATCTCAAATTTTGTGCTTTTTACTCGGTTAAATTTCGAACGGGTTCACTCTAAAGCCCATTTAGACATGCACGCTCTAAACCCTAAAAAACGATCGAAAATGATGTTTAATCAAATTTTATGGGATCAAATATTTAATTATGGACTTTTGACCCTAATTAAACAGCTTAATCTCAAATTTTGAGCTTTTTACTCGGTTAAAATTCGAACGGGTTCACTCTGAAACCCATTTAGACATGCAAGCTCTGAACCCTAAAAAACGATCGAAAATGATGTTTAATCAAATTTTATGGGTTCAAATATTTGATTATTGGCTTTTGAACCTAATTAAACAGCTTAATCTCAAATTTTGAGCTTTTTACTCGGTTAAAATTCGAACGGGTTCACTCTGAACCCCATTTAGACATGCACGCTTTAAACCCTAAAAAACGATCGAAAATGATGTTTAATCAAATTTTATGGGATCAAATATTTAATTATGAACTTTTGACCCTAATTATACAACTTAATCTCAAATTTTGTGCTTTTTACTCGGTTAAATTTCGAACGGGTTCACTCTAAAGCCCATTTAGACATGCACGCTCTAAACCCTACAAAACGATCGAAAATGATGTTTAATCAGATTTTATGGGTTCAAATATTTGATTAGTGGCTTTTGAACCTAATTATACATCTTAATCTCAAATTTTGTGCTTTTTACTCGATTAAATTTCGAACGGGTTCACTCTAAAGCCCATTTAGACATGCACGCTCTAAACCCTAAAAAACGATCGAAAATGATGTTTAATCAAATTTTATGGGATCAAAATTTAATTATGAACTTTTGACACTACTTATACAGCTTAATCTCAAATTTTGTGCTTTTTACTTGGTTAAAATTCAAACGGGTTCACTCTAAAGCCCATTTAGACATGCACGCTCTGAACCTTAGAAAACGATCAAAAATGATGTTTAATCAAATTTTATGGGTTCAACTATTTAATTATGGGCTTTTGAAACTGATTATACAGCTTAATCTCAAATTTTGTGCTTTTTACTCGGTTAAATTTCGAACGGGTTCACTCTAAAGCCCATTTAGACATGCACGCTCTAAACCCTAAAAAACGATCGAAAATGATGTTTAATCAAATTTTATGGGATCAAATATTTAATTATGAACGTTTGACCCTAATTATACAACTTAATCTCAAATTTTGTGCTTTTTACTCGGTTAAATTTCGAACGGGTTCACTCTAAAGCCAATTTAGACATGCACGCTCTAAACCCTACAAAACGATCGAAAATGATGTTTAATCAGATTTTATGGGCTCAAAAATTTAATTATGGACTTTTGACCCTAATTAAACAGCTTAATCTCAAATTTTGAGCTTTTTACTCGGTTAAAATTCGAATGGGTTCACTCTGAACCCCATTTAGACATGCAAGCTCTGAACCCTAAAAAACGATCGAAAATGATGTTTAATCAAATTTTATGGGTTCAAATATTTGATTATTGGCTTTTGAACCTAATTATACAGCTTAATCTCAAATTTTGTGCTTTTTACTCGGTTAAATTTCGAACGGGTTCACTCTAAAGCCCATTTAGACTTGCACGCTCTAAACCCTAAAAAAGGATCGAAAATGATGTTTAATCAGATTTTATGGGCTCAAAAATTTAATTATGGACTTTTGACCCTAATTAAACAGCTTAATCTCAAATTTTGAGCTTTTTACTCGGTTAAAATTCGAACGGGTTCACTCTGAACCCCATTTAGACATGCAAGCTCTAAACCCTAAAAAATGATCGAAAATGATGTTTAATCAAATTTTATGGGTTCAAATATTTGATTATTGGCTTTTGAACCTAATTATACAGCTTAATCTCAAATTTTGTGCTTTTTACTCGGTTAAATTTCGAACGGGTTCACTCCAAAGCCCATTTAGACATGCACGCTCTAAACCCTAAAAAACGATCGAAAATGATGTTTAATCAAATTTTATGAGATCAAATATTTAATTATGGACTTTTGACCCTAATTAAACAGCTTAATCTCAAATTTTGAGCTTTTTACTCGGTTAAAATTCGAACGGGTTCACTCTGAAACCCATTTAGACATGCAAGCTCTGAACCCTAAAAAACGATCGAAAATGATGTTTAATCAAATTTTATGGGTTCAAATATTTGATTATTGGCTTTTGAACCTAATTAAACAGCTTAATCTCAAATTTTGAGCGTTTTACTCGGTTAAAATTCGAACGGGTTCACTCTGAACCCCATTTAGACATGCACGCTCTAAACCCTAAAAAACGATCGAAAATGATGTTTAATCAAATTTTATGGGATCAAATATTTAATTATGAACTTTTGACCCTAATTATACAACTTAATCTCAAATTTTGTGCTTTTTACTCGGTTAAATTTCGAACGGGTTCACTCTAAAGCCCATTTAGACATGCACGCTCTAAACCCTACAAAACGATCGAAAATGATGTTTAATCAGATTTTATGGGTTCAAATATTTGATTAGTGGCTTTTGAACCTAATTATACATCTTAATCTCAAATTTTGTGCTTTTTACTCGATTAAATTTCGAACGGGTTCACTCTAAAGCCCATTTAGACATGCACGCTCTAAACCCTAAAAAACGATCGAAAATGATGTTTAATCAAATTTTATGGGATCAAAATCTAATTATGAACTTTTGACACTACTTATACAGCTTAATCTCAAATTTTGTGCTTTTTACTTGGTTAAAATTCAAACGGGTTCACTCTAAAGCCCATTTAGACATGCACGCTCTGAACCTTAGAAAACGATCAAAAATGATGTTTAATCAAATTTTATGGGTTCAACTATTTAATTATGGGCTTTTGAAACTGATTATACAACTTAATCTCAAATTTTGTGCTTTTTACTCGGTTAAATTTCGAACGGGTTCACTCTAAAGCCCATTTAGACATGCACGCTCTAAACCCTAAAAAACGATCGAAAATGATGTTTAATCAAATTTTATGGGATCAAATATTTAATTATGAACGTTTGATCCCTAATTATACAACTTAATCTCAAATTTTGTGCTTTTTACTCGGTTAAATTTCGAACGGGTTCACTCTAAAGCCCATTTAGACATGCACGCTCTAAACCCTACAAAACGATCGAAAATGATGTTTAATCAAATTTTATGGGTTCAAATATTTGATTAGTGGCTTTTGAACCTAATTATACAGCTTAATCTCAAATTTTGTGCTTTTTACTCGGTTAAATTTCCAACGGGTTCACTCTAAAGCCCATTTAGACTTGCACGCTCTAAACCCTAAAAAAGGATCGAAAATGATGTTTAATCAGATTTTATGGGCTCAAAAATTTAATTATGGACTTTTGACCCTAATTAAACAGCTTAATCTCAAATTTTGAGCTTTTTACTCGGTTAAAATTCGAACGGGTTCACTCTAAACCCCATTTAGACATGCAAGCTCTGAACCCTAAAAAACGATCGAAAATGATGTTTAATCAAATTTTATGGGTTCAAATATTTGATTATTGGCTTTTGAACCTAATTATACAGCTTAATCTCAAATTTTGTGCTCTTTACTCAGTTAAATTTCGAACGGGTTCACTCTAAAGCCCATTTAGACATGCACGCTCTAAACCCTAAAAAACGATCGAAAATGATGTTTAATCAAATTTTATGGGATCAAATATTTAATTATGAACTTTTGACCCTAATTATACAACTTAATCTCAAATTTTGTGCTTTTTACTCGGTTAAATTTCGAACGGGTTCACTCTAAAGCCCATTTAGACTTGCACGCTCTAAACCCTAAAAAAGGATCGAAAATGATGTTTAATCAGATTTTATGGGCTCAAAAATTTAATTATGGACTTTTGACCCTAATTAAACAGCTTAATCTCAAATTTTGAGCTTTTTACTCGGTTAAAATTCGAACGGGTTCACTCTGAACCCCATTTAGACATGCAAGCTCTAAACCCTAAAAAACGATCGAAAATGATGTTTAATCAAATTTTATGGGTTCAAATATTTGATTATTGGCTTTTGAACCTAATTATACAGCTTAATCTCAAATTTTGTGCTTTTTACTTGGTTAAATTTCGAACGGGTTCACTCTAAAGCCCATTTAGACATGCACGCTCTAAACCCTAAAAAACGATCGAAAATGATGTTTAATCAAATTTTATGGGATCAAATATTTAATTATGGACTTTTGACCCTAATTAAGCAGCTTAATCTCAAATTTTGAGCTTTTTACTCGGTTAAAATTCGAACGGGTTCACTCTGAAACCCATTTAGACATGCAAGCTCTGAACCCTAAAAAACGATCGAAAATGATGTTTAATCAAATTTTATGGGTTCAAATATTTGATTATTGGCTTTTGAACCTAATTAAACAGCTTAATCTCAAATTTTGAGCTTTTTACTCAGTTAAAATTCGAACGGGTTCACTCTGAACCCCATTTAGACATGCACGCTCTAAACCCTAAAAAACGATCGAAAATGATGTTTAATCAAATTTTATGGGATCAAATATTTAATTATGAACTTTTGACCCTAATTATACAACTTAATCTCAAATTTTGTGCTTTTTACTCGGTTAAATTTCGAACGGGTTCACTCTAAAGCCCATTTAGACATGCACGCTCTAAACCCTACAAAACGATCGAAAATGATGTTTAATCAGATTTTATGGGTTCAAATATTTGATTAGTGGCTTTTGAACCTAATTATACATCTTAATCTCAAATTTTGTGCTTTTTACTCGATTAAATTTCGAACGGGTTCACTCTAAAGCCCATTTAGACATGCACGCTCTAAACCCTAAAAAACGATCGAAAATGATGTTTAATCAAATTTTATGGGATCAAAATCTAATTATGAACTTTTGACACTACTTATACAGCTTAATCTCAAATTTTGTGCTTTTTACTTGGTTAAAATTCAAACGGGTTCACTCTAAAGCCCATTTAGACATGCACGCTCTGAACCTTAGAAAACGATCAAAAATGATGTTTAATCAAATTTTATGGGTTCAACTATTTAATTATGGGCTTTTGAAACTGATTATACAACTTAATCTCAAATTTTGTGCTTTTTACTCGGTTAAATTTCGAACGGGTTCACTCTAAAGCCCATTTAGACATGCACGCTCTAAACCCTAAAAAACGATCGAAAATGATGTTTAATCAAACTTTATGGGATCAAATATTTAATTATGAACGTTTGATCCCTAATTATACAACTTAATCTCAAATTTTGTGCTTTTTACTCGGTTAAATTTCGAACGGGTTCACTCTAAAGCCCATTTAGACATGCACGCTCTAAACCCTACAAAACGATCGAAAATGATGTTTAATCAAATTTTATGGGTTCAAATATTTGATTATTGGCTTTTGAACCTAATTATACAGCTTAATCTCAAATTTTGTGCTTTTTACTCGGTTAAATTTCGAACGGGTTCACTCTAAAGCCCATTTAGACTTGCACGCTCTAAACCCTAAAAAAGGATCGAAAATGATGTTTAATCAGATTTTATGGGCTCAAAAATTTAATTATGGACTTTTGACCCTAATTAAACAGCTTAATCTCAAATTTTGAGCTTTTTACTCGGTTAAAATTCGAACGGGTTCACTCTAAACCCCATTTAGACATGCAAGCTCTGAACCCTAAAAAACGATCGAAAATGATGTTTAATCAAATTTTATGGGTTCAAATATTTGATTATTGGCTTTTGAACCTAATTATACAGCTTAATCTCAAATTTTGTGCTCTTTACTCAGTTAAATTTCGAACGGGTTCACTCTAAAGCCCATTTAGACATGCACGCTCTAAACCCTAAAAAACGATCGAAAATGATGTTTAATCAAATTTTATGGGATCAAATATTTAATTATGAACTTTTGACCCTAATTATACAACTTAATCTCAAATTTTGTGCTTTTTACTCGGTTAAATTTCGAACGGATTCACTCTAAAGCCCATTTAGACTTGCACGCTCTAAACCCTAAAAAAGGATCGAAAATGATGTTTAATTAGATTTTATGGGCTCAAAAATTTAATTATGGACTTTTGACCCTAATTAAACAGCTTAATCTCAAATTTTGAGCTTTTTACTCGGTTAAAATTCGAACGGGTTCACTCTGAACCCCATTTAGACATGCAAGCTCTAAACCCTAAAAAACGATCGAAAATGATGTTTAATCAAATTTTATGGGTTCAAATATTTGATTATTGGCTTTTGAACCTAATTATACAGCTTAATCTCAAATTTTGTGCTTTTTACTTGGTTAAATTTCGAACGGGTTCACTCTAAAGCCCATTTAGACATGCACGCTCTAAACCCTAAAAAACGATCGAAAATGATGTTTAATCAAATTTTATGGGATCAAATATTTAATTATGGACTTTTGACCCTAATTAAACAGCTTAATCTCAAATTTTGAGCTTTTTACTCGGTTAAAATTCGAACGGGTTCACTCTGAAACCCATTTAGACATGCAAGCTCTGAACCCTAAAAAACGATCGAAAATGATGTTTAATCAAATTTTATGGGTTCAAATATTTGATTATTGGCTTTTGAACCTAATTAAACAGCTTAATCTCAAATTTTGAGCTTTTTACTCGGTTAAAATTCGAACGGGTTCACTCTGAACCCCATTTAGACATGCACGCTCTAAACCCTAAAAAACGATCGAAAATGATGTTTAATCAAATTTTATGGGATCAAATATTTAATTATGAACTTTTGACGCTAATTATACAACTTAATCTCAAATTTTGTGCTTTTTACTCGGTTAAATTTCGAACGGGTTCACTCTAAAGCCCATTTAGACATGCACGCTCTAAACCCTACAAAACGATCGAAAATGATGTTTAATCAGATTTTATGGGTTCAAATATTTGATTAGTGGCTTTTGAACCTAATTATACATCTTAATCTCAAATTTTGTGCTTTTTACTCGATTAAATTTCGAACGGGTTCACTCTAAAGCCCATTTAGACATGCACGCTCTAAACCCTAAAAAACGATCGAAAATGATGTTTAATCAAATTTTATGGGATCAAAATTTAATTATGAACTTTTGACACTACTTATACAGCTTAATCTCAAATTTTGTGCTTTTTACTTGGTTAAAATTAAAAAGGGGTCACTCTAAAGCCCATTTAGACATGCACGCTCTGAACCTTAGAAAACGATCAAAAATGATGTTTAATCAAATTTTATGGGTTCAACTATTTAATTATGGGCTTTTGAAACTGATTATACAGCTTAATCTCAAATTTTGTGCTTTTTACTCGGTTAAATTTCGAACGGGTTCACTCTAAAGCCCATTTAGACATGCACGCTCTAAACCCTAAAAAACGATCGAAAATGATGTTTAATCAAATTTTATGGGATCAAATATTTAATTATGAACGTTTGACCCTAATTATACAACTTAATCTCAAATTTTGTGCTTTTTACTCGGTTAAATTTCGAACGGGTTCACTCTAAAGCCAATTTAGACTTGCACGCTCTAAACCCTAAAAAAGGATCGAAAATGATGTTTAATCAGATTTTATGGGCTCAAAAGTTTAATTATGGACTTTTGACCCTAATTAAACAGCTTAATCTCAAATTTTGAGCTTTTTACTCGGTTAAAATTCGAACGGGTTCACTCTAAACCCCATTTAGACATGCAAGCTCTGAACCCTAAAAAACGATCGAAAATGATGTCTAATCAAATTTTATGGGTTCAAATATTTGATTATTGGCTTTTGAACCTAATTATACAGCTTAATCTCAATTTTTTTGCTTTTTACTCGGTTAAATTTCGAACGGGTTCACTCTAAAGCCCATTTAGACATGCACGCTCTAAACCCTAAAAAACGATCGAAAATGATGTTTAATCACATTTTATGGGATCAAAAATTTAATTATGGACTTTTGACCCTAATTAAACAGCTTAATCTCAAATTTTGAGCTTTTTACTCGGTTAAAATTCGAACGGGTTCACTCTAAAGCCCATTTAGACATGCAAGCTCTGAACCCTAAAAAACGATCGAAAATGATGTTTAATCAAATTTTATGGGTTCAAATATTTGATTATTGGCTTTTGAACCTAATTATACAGCTTAATCTCAAATTTTGTGCTTTTTACTCGGTTAAATTTCGAACGGGTTCACTCTAAAGCCCATTTAGACATGCACGCTCTAAACCCTAAAAAACGATCGAAAATGATGTTTAGTCAAATTTTATGGGATCAAATATTTAATTTTGAACTTTTGACCCTAATTATACAACTTAATCTCAAATTTTGTGCTTTTTACTCGGTTAAATTTCGAACGGGTTCACTCTAAAGCCCATTTAGACATGCACGCTCTAAACCCTACAAAACGATCGAAAATGATGTTTAATCAGATTTTATGGGCTCAAAAATTTAATTATGGACTTTTGACCCTAATTAAACAGCTTAATCTCAAATTTTGAGCTTTTTACTCGGTTAAAATTCGAACGGGTTCACTATGAAACCCATTTAGACATGCAAGCTCTGAACCCTAAAAAACGATCGAAAATGATGTTTAATCAAATTTTATGGGTTCAAATATTTGATTATTGGCTTTTGAACCTAATTATACAGCTTAATATCAAATTTTGTGCTTTTTACTCGGTTAAATTTCGAACGGGTTCACTCTAAAGCCCATTTAGACATGCACGCTCTAAACCCTAAAAAACGATCGAAAATGATGTTTAATCACATTTTATGGGATCAAAAATTTAATTATGGACTTTTGACCCTAATTATACAGCTTAATCTCAAATTTTGAGCTTTTTACTCGGTTAAAATTCGAACGGGTTCACTCTAAAGCCCATTTAGACATGCAAGCTCTGAACCCTAAAAAACGATCGAAAATGATGTTTAATCAAATTTTATGGGTTCAAATATTTGATTATTGGCTTTTGAACCTAATTATACAGCTTAATCTCAAATTTTGTGCTTTTTACTCGGTTAAATTTCGAACGGGTTCACTCTAAAGCCCATTTAGACATGCACGCTCTAAACCCTAAAAAACGATCGAAAATGATGTTTAATCAAATTTTATGGGATCAAATATTTAATTTTGAACTTTTGACCCTAATTATACAACTTAATCTCAAATTTTGTGCTTTTTACTCGGTTAAATTTCGAACGGGTTCACTCTAAAGCCCATTTAGACATGCACGCTCTAAACCCTACAAAACGATCGAAAATGATGTTTAATCAGATTTTATGGGCTCAAAAATTTAATTATGGACTTTTGACCCTAATTAAACAGCTTAATCTCAAATTTTGAGCTTTTTACTCAGTTAAATTTCGAACGGGTTCACTCTAATGCCCATTTAGACATGCACGCTCTAAACCCTAAAAAACGATCGAAAATGATGTTTAATCACATTTTATGGGATCAAATATTTAATTATGAACGTTTGACCCTAATTATACAGCTTAATCTCAAATTTTGTGCTTTTTACTCGGTTAAATTTCGAACGGGTTCACTCTAAAGCCCATTTAGACATGCACGCTCTAAACCCTAAAAAACGATCGAAAATGATGTTTAATCAAATTTTATGGGATCAAATATTTAATTATGAACGTTTGACCCTAATTATACAACTTAATCTCAAATTTTGTGCTTTTTACTCGGTTAAATTTCGAACGGGTTCACTCTAAAGCCCATTTAGACATGCACGCTCTAAACCCTACAAAACGATCGAAAATGATGTTTAATCAGATTTTATGGGCTCAAAAATTTAATTATGGACTTTTGACCCTAATTAAACAGCTTAATCTCAAATTTTGAGCTTTTTACTCGGTTAAATTTCGAACGGGTTCACTCTAAAGCCCATTTAGACATGCACGCTCTAAACCCTAAAAAACGATCGAAAATGATGTTTAATCACATTTTATGGGATCAAAAATTTAATTATGGACTTTTGACCCTAATTATACAGCTTAATCTCAAATTTTGAGCTTTTTACTCGGTTAAAATTCGAACGGGTTCACTCTAAAGCCCATTTAGACATGCACGCTCTAAACCCTAAAAAACGATCGAAAATGATGTTTAATCAAATTTTATGGGTTCAAATATTTGTTTATTGGCTTTTGAACCTAATTATACAGCTTAATCTCAAATTTTGAGCTTTTTACTCGGTTAAATTTCGAACGGGTTCACTCTAAAGCCCATTTGACATGCACGCTCTAAACCCTAAAAAACGATCGAAAATGATGTTTAATCAAATTTTATGGGATCAAATATTTAATTATGGACTTTTGACCCTAATTAAACAGCTTAATCTCAAATTTTGAGCTTTTTACTCGGTTAAAATTCGAACGGGTTCACTCTGAAACCCATTTAGACATGCAAGCTCTGAACCCTAAAAAACGATCGAAAATGATGTTTAATCAAATTTTATGGGTTCAAATATTTGATTATTGGCTTTTGAACCTAATTATACAGCTTAATCTCAAATTTTGTGCTTTTTACTCGGTTAAATTTCGAACGGGTTCACTCTAAAGCCCATTTAGACATGCACGCTCTAAACCCTAAAAAACGATCGAAAATGATGTTTAATCAAATTTTATGGGATCAAATATTTAATTATGAACGTTTGACCCTAATTATACAGCTTAATCTCAAATTTTGTGCTTTTTACTCGGTTAAATTTCGAACGGGTTCACTCTAAAGCCCATTTAGACATGCACGCTCTGAACCTTAGAAAACGATCAAAAATGATGTTTAATCAAATTTTATGGGTTCAACTATTTAATTATGGGCTTTTGAAACTGATTATACAGCTTAATCTCAAATTTTGTGCTTTTTACTCGGTTAAAATTCGAACGGGTTCACTCTGAACCCCATTTAGACATGCAAGCTCTAAACCCTAAAAAACGATCGAAAATGATGTTTAATCAAATTTTATGGGTTCAAATATTTGATTATTGGCTTTTGAACCTAATTATACAGCTTAATCTCAAATTTTGTGCTTTTTACTCGGTTAAATTTCGAACGGGTTCACTCTAAAGCCCATTTAGACATGCACGCTCTAAACCCTAAAAAACGATCGAAAATGATGTTTAATCAAATTTTATGGGATCAAATATTTAATTATGGACTTTTGACCCTAATTAAACAGCTTAATCTCAAATTTTGAGCTTTTTACTCGGTTAAAATTCGAACGGGTTCACTATGAAACCCATTTAGACATGCAAGCTCTGAACCCTAAAAAACGTTCGAAAATGATGTTTAATCAAATTTTATGGGTTCAAATATTTGATTATTGGCTTTTGAACCTAATTATACAGCTTAATATCAAATTTTGTGCTTTTTACTCGGTTAAATTTCGAACGGGTTCACTCTAAAGCCCATTTAGACATGCACGCTCTAAACCCTAAAAAACGATCGAAAATGATGTTTAATCACATTTTATGGGATCAAAAATTTAATTATGGACTTTTGACCCTAATTATACAGCTTAATCTCAAATTTTGAGCTTTTTACTCGGTTAAAATTCGAACGGGTTCACTCTAAAGCCCATTTAGACATGCAAGCTCTGAACCCTAAAAAACGATCGAAAATGATGTTTAATCAAATTTTATGGGTTCAAATATTTGATTATTGGCTTTTGAACCTAATTATACAGCTTAATCTCAAATTTTGTGCTTTTTACTCGGTTAAATTTCGAACGGGTTCACTCTAAAGCCCATTTAGACATGCACGCTCTAAACCCTAAAAAACGATCGAAAATGATGTTTAATCAAATTTTATGGGATCAAATATTTAATTTTGAACTTTTGACCCTAATTATACAACTTAATCTCAAATTTTGTGCTTTTTACTCGGTTAAATTTCGAACGGGTTCACTCTAAAGCCCATTTAGACATGCACGCTCTAAACCCTACAAAACGATCGAAAATGATGTTTAATCAGATTTTATGGGCTCAAAAATTTAATTATGGACTTTTGACCCTAATTAAACAGCTTAATCTCAAATTTTGAGCTTTTTACTCAGTTAAATTTCGAACGGGTTCACTCTAAAGCCCATTTAGACATGCACGCTCTAAACCCTAAAAAACGATCGAAAATGATGTTTAATCAAATTTTATGGGATCAAATATTTAATTATGGACTTTTGACCCTAATTAAACAGCTTAATCTCAAATTTTGAGCTTTTTACTCGGTTAAAATTCGAACGGGTTCACTATGAAACCCATTTAGACATGCAAGCTCTGAACCCTAAAAAACGATCGAAAATGATGTTTAATCAAATTTTATGGGTTCAAATATTTGATTATTGGCTTTTGAACCTAATTATACAGCTTAATATCAAATTTTGTGCTTTTTACTCGGTTAAATTTCGAACGGGTTCACTCTAAAGCCCATTTAGACATGCACGCTCTAAACCCTAAAAAACGATCGAAAATGATGTTTAATCACATTTTATGGGATCAAAAATTTAATTATGGACTTTTGACCCTAATTATACAGCTTAATCTCAAATTTTGAGCTTTTTACTCGGTTAAAATTCGAACGGGTTCACTCTAAAGCCCATTTAGACATGCAAGCTCTGAACCCTAAAAAACGATCGAAAATGATGTTTAATCAAATTTTATGGGTTCAAATATTTGATTATTGGCTTTTGAACCTAATTATACAGCTTAATCTCAAATTTTGTGCTTTTTACTCGGTTAACTTTCGAACGGGTTCACTCTAAAGCCCATTTAGACATGCACGCTCTAAACCCTAAAAAACGATCGAAAATGATGTTTAATCAAATTTTATGGGATCAAATATTTAATTTTGAACTTTTGACCCTAATTATACAACTTAATCTCAAATTTTGTGCTTTTTACTCGGTTAAATTTCGAACGGGTTCACTCTAAAGCCCATTTAGACATGCACGCTCTAAACCCTACAAAACGATCGAAAATGATGTTTAATCAGATTTTATGGGCTCAAAAATTTAATTATGGACTTTTGACCCTAATTAAACAGCTTAATCTCAAATTTTGAGCTTTTTACTCAGTTAAATTTCGAACGGGTTCACTCTAATGCCCATTTAGACATGCACGCTCTAAACCCTAAAAAACGATCGAAAATGATGTTTAATCACATTTTATGGGATCAAATATTTAATTATGAACGTTTGACCCTAATTATACAGCTTAATCTCAAATTTTGTGCTTTTTACTCGGTTAAATTTCGAACGGGTTCACTCTAAAGCCCATTTAGACATGCACGCCCTAAACCCTAAAAAACGATCGAAAATGATGTTTAATCAAATTTTATGGGATCAAATATTTAATTATGAACGTTTGACCCTAATTATACAACTTAATCTCAAATTTTGTGCTTTTTACTCGGTTAAATTTCGAACGGGTTCACTCTAAAGCCCATTTAGACATGCACGCTCTAAACCCTACAAAACGATCGAAAATGATGTTTAATCAGATTTTATGGGCTCAAAAATTTAATTATGGACTTTTGACCCTAATTAAACAGCTTAATCTCAAATTTTGAGCTTTTTACTCGGTTAAATTTCGAACGGGTTCACTCTAAAGCCCATTTAGACATGCACGCTCTAAACCCTAAAAAACGATCGAAAATGATGTTTAATCACATTTTATGGGATCAAAAATTTAATTATGGACTTTTGACCCTAATTATACAGCTTAATCTCAAATTTTGAGCTTTTTACTCGGTTAAAATTCGAACGGGTTCACTCTAAAGCCCATTTAGACATGCACGCTCTAAACCCTAAAAAACGATCGAAAATGATGTTTAATCAAATTTTATGGGTTCAAATATTTGTTTATTGGCTTTTGAACCTTATTATACAGCTTAATCTCAAATTTTGAGCTTTTTACTCGGTTAAATTTCGAACGGGTTCACTCTAAAGCCCATTTGACATGCACGCTCTAAACCCTAAAAAACGATCGAAAATGATGTTTAATCAAATTTTATGGGATCAAATATTTAATTATGGACTTTTGACCCTAATTAAACAGCTTAATCTCAAATTTTGAGCTTTTTACTCGGTTAAAATTCGAACGGGTTCACTCTGAAACCCATTTAGACATGCAAGCTCTGAACCCTAAAAAACGATCGAAAATGATGTTTAATCAAATTTTATGGGTTCAAATATTTGATTATTGGCTTTTGAACCTAATTATACAGCTTAATCTCAAATTTTGTGCTTTTTACTCGGTTAAATTTCGAACGGGTTCACTCTAAAGCCCATTTAGACATGCACGCTCTAAACCCTAAAAAACGATCGAAAATGATGTTTAATCAAATTTTATGGGATCAAATATTTAATTATGAACGTTTGACCCTAATTATACAGCTTAATCTCAAATTTTGTGCTTTTTACTCGGTTAAATTTCGAACGGGTTCACTCTAAAGCCCATTTAGACATGCACGCTCTGAACCTTAGAAAACGATCAAAAATGATGTTTAATCAAATTTTATGGGTTCAACTATTTAATTATGGGCTTTTGAAACTGATTATACAGCTTAATCTCAAATTTTGTGCTTTTTACTCGGTTAAATTTCGAACGGGTTCACTCTAAAGCCCATTTAGACATGCACGCTCTAAACCCTAAAAAACGATCGAAAATGATGTTTAATCAAATTTTATGGGATCAAATATTTAATTATGAACGTTTGACCCTAATTATACAACTTAATCTCAAATTTTGTGCTTTTTACTCGGTTAAATTTCGAACGGGTTCACTCTAAAGCCAATTTAGACTTGCACGCTCTAAACCCTAAAAAAGGATCGAAAATGATGTTTAATCACATTTTATGGGATCAAAAATTTAATTATGGACTTTTGACCCTAATTAAACAGCTTAATCTCAAATTTTGAGCTTTTTACTCGGTTAAAATTCGAACGGGTTCACTATGAAACCCATTTAGACATGCAAGCTCTGAACCCTAAAAAACGATCGAAAATGATGTTTAATCAAATTTTATGGGTTCAAATATTTGATTATTGGCTTTTGAACCTAATTATACAGCTTAATATCAAATTTTGTGCTTTTTACTCGGTTAAATTTCGAACGGGTTCACTCTAAAGCCCATTTAGACATGCACGCTCTAAACCCTAAAAAACGATCGAAAATGATGTTTAATCAAATTTTATGGGATCAAATATTTAATTATGAACGTTTGACCCTAATTATACAGCTTAATCTCAAATTTTGTGCTTTTTACTCGGTTAAATTTCGAACGGGTTCACTCTAAAGCCCATTTAGACATGCACGCTCTGAACCTTAGAAAACGATCAAAAATGATGTTTAATCAAATTTTATGGGTTCAACTATTTAATTATGGGCTTTTGAAACTGATTATACAGCTTAATCTCAAATTTTGTGCTTTTTACTCGGTTAAAATTCGAACGGGTTCACTCTGAACCCCATTTAGACATGCAAGCTCTAAACCCTAAAAAACGATCGAAAATGATGTTTAATCAAATTTTATGGGTTCAAATATTTGATTATTGGCTTTTGAACCTAATTATACAGCTTAATCTCAAATTTTGTGCTTTTTACTCGGTTAAATTTCGAACGGGTTCACTCTAAAGCCCATTTAGACATGCACGCTCTAAACCCTAAAAAACGATCGAAAATGATGTTTAATCAAATTTTATGGGATCAAATATTTAATTATGGACTTTTGACCCTAATTAAACAGCTTAATCTCAAATTTTGAGCTTTTTACTCGGTTAAAATTCGAACGGGTTCACTCTGAAACCCATTTAGACATGCAAGCTCTGAACCCTAAAAAACGATCGAAAATGATGTTTAATCAAATTTTATGGGTTCAAATATTTGATTATTGGCTTTTGAACCTAATTATACAGCTTAATCTCAAATTTTGTGCTTTTTACTCGGTTAAATTTCGAACGGGTTCACTCTAAAGCCCATTTAGACATGCACGCTCTAAACCCTAAAAAACGATCGAAAATGATGTTTAATCACATTTTATGGGATCAAAAATTTAATTATGGACTTTTGACCCTAATTATACAGCTTAATCTCAAATTTTGAGCTTTTTACTCGGTTAAAATTCGAACGGGTTCACTCTAAAGCCCATTTAGACATGCAAGCTCTGAACCCTAAAAAACGATCGAAAATGATGTTTAATCAAATTTTATGGGTTCAAATATTTGATTATTGGCTTTTGAACCTAATTATACAGCTTAATCTCAAATTTTGTGCTTTTTACTCGGTTAAATTTCGAACGGGTTCACTCTAAAGCCCATTTAGACATGCACGCTCTAAACCCTAAAAAACGATCGAAAATGATGTTTAATCAAATTTTATGGGATCAAATATTTAATTTTGAACTTTTGACCCTAATTATACAACTTAATCTCAAATTTTGTGCTTTTTACTCGGTTAAATTTCGAACGGGTTCACTCTAAAGCCCATTTAGACATGCACGCTCTAAACCCTACAAAACGATCGAAAATGATGTTTAATCAGATTTTATGGGCTCAAAAATTTAATTATGGACTTTTGACCCTAATTAAACAGCTTAATCTCAAATTTTGTGCTTTTTACTCGGTTAAATTTCGAACGGGTTCACTCTAAAGCCCATTTAGACATGCACGCTCTAAACCCTAAAAAACGATCGAAAATGATGTTTAATCACATTTTATGGGATCAAATATTTAATTATGAACGTTTGACCCTAATTATACAGCTTAATCTCAAATTTTGTGCTTTTTACTCGGTTAAATTTCGAACGGGTTCACTCTAAAGCCAATTTAGACTTGCACGCTCTAAACCCTAAAAAAGGATCGAAAATGATGTTTAATCACATTTTATGGGATCAAAAATTTAATTATGGACTTTTGACCCTAATTAAACAGCTTAATCTCAAATTTTGAGCTTTTTACTCGGTTAAAATTCGAACGGGTTCACTATGAAACCCATTTAGACATGCAAGCTCTGAACCCTAAAAAACGATCGAAAATGATGTTTAATCAAATTTTATGGGTTCAAATATTTGATTATTGGCTTTTGAACCTAATTATACAGCTTAATATCAAATTTTGTGCTTTTTACTCGGTTAAATTTCGAACGGGTTCACTCTAAAGCCCATTTAGACATGCACGCTCTAAACCCTAAAAAACGATCGAAAATGATGTTTAATCAAATTTTATGGGATCAAATATTTAATTATGAACGTTTGACCCTAATTATACAGCTTAATCTCAAATTTTGTGCTTTTTACTCGGTTAAATTTCGAACGGGTTCACTCTAAAGCCCATTTAGACATGCACGCTCTGAACCTTAGAAAACGATCAAAAATGATGTTTAATCAAATTTTATGGGTTCAACTATTTAATTATGGGCTTTTGAAACTGATTATACAGCTTAATCTCAAATTTTGTGCTTTTTACTCGGTTAAAATTCGAACGGGTTCACTCTGAACCCCATTTAGACATGCAAGCTCTAAACCCTAAAAAACGATCGAAAATGATGTTTAATCAAATTTTATGGGTTCAAATATTTGATTATTGGCTTTTGAACCTAATTATACAGCTTAATCTCAAATTTTGTGCTTTTTACTCGGTTAAATTTCGAACGGGTTCACTCTAAAGCCCATTTAGACATGCACGCTCTAAACCCTAAAAAACGATCGAAAATGATGTTTAATCAAATTTTATGGGATCAAATATTTAATTATGGACTTTTGACCCTAATTAAACAGCTTAATCTCAAATTTTGAGCTTTTTACTCGGTTAAAATTCGAACGGGTTCACTCTGAAACCCATTTAGACATGCAAGCTCTGAACCCTAAAAAACGATCGAAAATGATGTTTAATCAAATTTTATGGGTTCAAATATTTGATTATTGGCTTTTGAACCTAATTATACAGCTTAATCTCAAATTTTGTGCTTTTTACTCGGTTAAATTTCGAACGGGTTCACTCTAAAGCCCATTTAGACATGCACGCTCTAAACCCTAAAAAACGATCGAAAATGATGTTTAATCACATTTTATGGGATCAAAAATTTAATTATGGACTTTTGACCCTAATTATACAGCTTAATCTCAAATTTTGAGCTTTTTACTCGGTTAAAATTCGAACGGGTTCACTCTAAAGCCCATTTAGACATGCAAGCTCTGAACCCTAAAAAACGATCGAAAATGATGTTTAATCAAATTTTATGGGTTCAAATATTTGATTATTGGCTTTTGAACCTAATTATACAGCTTAATCTCAAATTTTGTGCTTTTTACTCGGTTAAATTTCGAACGGGTTCACTCTAAAGCCCATTTAGACATGCACGCTCTAAACCCTAAAAAACGATCGAAAATGATGTTTAATCAAATTTTATGGGATCAAATATTTAATTTTGAACTTTTGACCCTAATTATACAACTTAATCTCAAATTTTGTGCTTTTTACTCGGTTAAATTTCGAACGGGTTCACTCTAAAGCCCATTTAGACATGCACGCTCTAAACCCTACAAAACGATCGAAAATGATGTTTAATCAGATTTTATGGGCTCAAAAATTTAATTATGGACTTTTGACCCTAATTAAACAGCTTAATCTCAAATTTTGAGCTTTTTACTCAGTTAAATTTCGAACGGGTTCACTCTAATGCCCATTTAGACATGCACGCTCTAAACCCTAAAAAACGATCGAAAATGATGTTTAATCACATTTTATGGGATCAAATATTTAATTATGAACGTTTGACCCTAATTATACAGCTTAATCTCAAATTTTGTGCTTTTTACTCGGTTAAATTTCGAACGGGTTCACTCTAAAGCCAATTTAGACTTGCACGCTCTAAACCCTAAAAAAGGATCGAAAATGATGTTTAATCACATTTTATGGGATCAAAAATTTAATTATGGACTTTTGACCCTAATTAAACAGCTTAATCTCAAATTTTGAGCTTTTTACTCGGTTAAAATTCGAACGGGTTCACTATGAAACCCATTTAGACATGCAAGCTCTGAACCCTAAAAAACGATCGAAAATGATGTTTAATCAAATTTTATGGGTTCAAATATTTGATTATTGGCTTTTGAACCTAATTATACAGCTTAATATCAAATTTTGTGCTTTTTACTCGGTTAAATTTCGAACGGGTTCACTCTAAAGCCCATTTAGACATGCACGCTCTAAACCCTAAAAAACGATCGAAAATGATGTTTAATCAAATTTTATGGGATCAAATATTTAATTATGAACGTTTGACCCTAATTATACAGCTTAATCTCAAATTTTGTGCTTTTTACTCGGTTAAATTTCGAACGGGTTCACTCTAAAGCCCATTTAGACATGCACGCTCTGAACCTTAGAAAACGATCAAAAATGATGTTTAATCAAATTTTATGGGTTCAACTATTTAATTATGGGCTTTTGAAACTGATTATACAGCTTAATCTCAAATTTTGTGCTTTTTACTCGGTTAAAATTCGAACGGGTTCACTCTGAACCCCATTTAGACATGCAAGCTCTAAACCCTAAAAAACGATCGAAAATGATGTTTAATCAAATTTTATGGGTTCAAATATTTGATTATTGGCTTTTGAACCTAATTATACAGCTTAATCTCAAATTTTGTGCTTTTTACTCGGTTAAATTTCGAACGGGTTCACTCTAAAGCCCATTTAGACATGCACGCTCTAAACCCTAAAAAACGATCGAAAATGATGTTTAATCAAATTTTATGGGATCAAATATTTAATTATGGACTTTTGACCCTAATTAAACAGCTTAATCTCAAATTTTGAGCTTTTTACTCGGTTAAAATTCGAACGGGTTCACTCTGAAACCCATTTAGACATGCAAGCTCTGAACCCTAAAAAACGATCGAAAATGATGTTTAATCAAATTTTATGGGTTCAAATATTTGATTATTGGCTTTTGAACCTAATTATACAGCTTAATCTCAAATTTTGTGCTTTTTACTCGGTTAAATTTCGAACGGGTTCACTCTAAAGCCCATTTAGACATGCACGCTCTAAACCCTAAAAAACGATCGAAAATGATGTTTAATCACATTTTATGGGATCAAAAATTTAATTATGGACTTTTGACCCTAATTATACAGCTTAATCTCAAATTTTGAGCTTTTTACTCGGTTAAAATTCGAACGGGTTCACTCTAAAGCCCATTTAGACATGCAAGCTCTGAACCCTAAAAAACGATCGAAAATGATGTTTAATCAAATTTTATGGGTTCAAATATTTGATTATTGGCTTTTGAACCTAATTATACAGCTTAATCTCAAATTTTGTGCTTTTTACTCGGTTAAATTTCGAACGGGTTCACTCTAAAGCCCATTTAGACATGCACGCTCTAAACCCTAAAAAACGATCGAAAATGATGTTTAATCAAATTTTATGGGATCAAATATTTAATTTTGAACTTTTGACCCTAATTATACAACTTAATCTCAAATTTTGTGCTTTTTACTCGGTTAAATTTCGAACGGGTTCACTCTAAAGCCCATTTAGACATGCACGCTCTAAACCCTACAAAACGATCGAAAATGATGTTTAATCAGATTTTATGGGCTCAAAAATTTAATTATGGACTTTTGACCCTAATTAAACAGCTTAATCTCAAATTTTGAGCTTTTTACTCAGTTAAATTTCGAACGGGTTCACTCTAATGCCCATTTAGACATGCACGCTCTAAACCCTAAAAAACGATCGAAAATGATGTTTAATCACATTTTATGGGATCAAATATTTAATTATGAACGTTTGACCCTAATTATACAGCTTAATCTCAAATTTTGTGCTTTTTACTCGGTTAAATTTCGAACGGGTTCACTCTAAAGCCCATTTAGACATGCACGCTCTAAACCCTAAAAAACGATCGAAAATGATGTTTAATCAAATTTTATGGGATCAAATATTTAATTATGGACTTTTGACCCTAATTAAACAGCTTAATCTCAAATTTTGAGCTTTTTACTCGGTTAAAATTCGAACGGGTTCACTATGAAACCCATTTAGACATGCAAGCTCTGAACCCTAAAAAACGATCGAAAATGATGTTTAATCAAATTTTATGGGTTCAAATATTTGATTATTGGCTTTTGAACCTAATTATACAGCTTAATATCAAATTTTGTGCTTTTTACTCGGTTAAATTTCGAACGGGTTCACTCTAAAGCCCATTTAGACATGCACGCTCTAAACCCTAAAAAACGATCGAAAATGATGTTTAATCACATTTTATGGGATCAAAAATTTAATTATGGACTTTTGACCCTAATTATACAGCTTAATCTCAAATTTTGAGCTTTTTACTCGGTTAAAATTCAAACGGGTTCACTCTAAAGCCCATTTAGACATGCAAGCTCCGAACCCTAAAAAACGATCGAAAATGATGTTTAATCAAATTTTATGGGTTCAAATATTTGATTATTGGCTTTTGAACCTAATTATACAGCTTAATCTCAAATTTTGTGCTTTTTACTCGGTTAAATTTCGAACGGGTTCACTCTAAAGCCCATTTAGACATGCACGCTCTAAACCCTAAAAAACGATCGAAAATGATGTTTAATCAAATTTTATGGGATCAAATATTTAATTTTGAACTTTTGACCCTAATTATACAACTTAATCTCAAATTTTGTGCTTTTTACTCGGTTAAATTTCGAACGGGTTCACTCTAAAGCCCATTTAGACATGCACGCTCTAAACCCTACAAAACGATCGAAAATGATGTTTAATCAGATTTTATGGGCTCAAAAATTTAATTATGGACTTTTGACCCTAATTAAACAGCTTAATCTCAAATTTTGAGCTTTTTACTCAGTTAAATTTCGAACGGGTTCACTCTAATGCCCATTTAGACATGCACGCTCTAAACCCTAAAAAACGATCGAAAATGATGTTTAATAACATTTTATGGGATCAAATATTTAATTATGAACGTTTGACCCTAATTATACAGCTTAATCTCAAATTTTGTGCTTTTTACTCGGTTAAATTTCGAACGGGTTCACTCTAAAGCCCATTTAGACATGCACGCTCTAAACCCTAAAAAACGATCGAAAATGATGTTTAATCAAATTTTATGGGATCAAATATTTAATTATGAACGTTTGACCCTAATTATACAACTTAATCTCAAATTTTGTGCTTTTTACTCGGTTAAATTTCGAACGGGTTCACTCTAAAGCCCATTTAGACATGCACGCTCTAAACCCTACAAAACGATCGAAAATGATGTTTAATCAGATTTTATGGGCTCAAAAATTTAATTATGGACTTTTGACCCTAATTAAACAGCTTAATCTCAAATTTTGAGCTTTTTACTCGGTTAAATTTCGAACGGGTTCACTCTAAAGCCCATTTAGACATGCACGCTCTAAACCCTAAAAAACGATCGAAAATGATGTTTAATCACATTTTATGGGATCAAAAATTTAATTATGGACTTTTGACCCTAATTATACAGCTTAATCTCAAATTTTGAGCTTTTTACTCGGTTAAAATTCGAACGGGTTCACTCTAAAGCCCATTTAGACATGCACGCTCTAAACCCTAAAAAACGATCGAAAATGATGTTTAATCAAATTTTATGGGTTCAAATATTTGTTTATTGGCTTTTGAACCTAATTATACAGCTTAATCTCAAATTTTGAGCTTTTTACTCGGTTAAATTTCGAACGGGTTCACTCTAAAGCCCATTTAGACATGCACGCTCTAAACCCTACAAAACGATCGAAAATGATGTTTAATCAGATTTTATGGGCTCAAAAATTTAATTATGGACTTTTGACCCTAATTAAACAGCTTAATCTCAAATTTTGAGCTTTTTACTCAGTTAAATTTCGAACGGGTTCACTCTAATGCCCATTTAGACATGCACGCTCTAAACCCTAAAAAACGATCGAAAATGATGTTTAATCACATTTTATGGGATCAAATATTTAATTATGAACGTTTGACCCTAATTATACAGCTTAATCTCAAATTTTGTGCTTTTTACTCGGTTAAATTTCGAACGGGTTCACTCTAAAGCCAATTTAGACTTGCACGCTCTAAACCCTAAAAAAGGATCGAAAATGATGTTTAATCACATTTTATGGGATCAAAAATTTAATTATGGACTTTTGACCCTAATTAAACAGCTTAATCTCAAATTTTGAGCTTTTTACTCGGTTAAAATTCGAACGGGTTCACTATGAAACCCATTTAGACATGCAAGCTCTGAACCCTAAAAAACGATCGAAAATGATGTTTAATCAAATTTTATGGGTTCAAATATTTGATTATTGGCTTTTGAACCTAATTATACAGCTTAATATCAAATTTTGTGCTTTTTACTCGGTTAAATTTCGAACGGGTTCACTCTAAAGCCCATTTAGACATGCACGCTCTAAACCCTAAAAAACGATCGAAAATGATGTTTAATCAAATTTTATGGGATCAAATATTTAATTATGAACGTTTGACCCTAATTATACAGCTTAATCTCAAATTTTGTGCTTTTTACTCGGTTAAATTTCGAACGGGTTCACTCTAAAGCCCATTTAGACATGCACGCTCTGAACCTTAGAAAACGATCAAAAATGATGTTTAATCAAATTTTATGGGTTCAACTATTTAATTATGGGCTTTTGAAACTGATTATACAGCTTAATCTCAAATTTTGTGCTTTTTACTCGGTTAAAATTCGAACGGGTTCACTCTGAACCCCATTTAGACATGCAAGCTCTAAACCCTAAAAAACGATCGAAAATGATGTTTAATCAAATTTTATGGGTTCAAATATTTGATTATTGGCTTTTGAACCTAATTATACAGCTTAATCTCAAATTTTGTGCTTTTTACTCGGTTAAATTTCGAACGGGTTCACTCTAAAGCCCATTTAGACATGCACGCTCTAAACCCTAAAAAACGATCGAAAATGATGTTTAATCAAATTTTATGGGATCAAATATTTAATTATGGACTTTTGACCCTAATTAAACAGCTTAATCTCAAATTTTGAGCTTTTTACTCGGTTAAAATTCGAACGGGTTCACTCTGAAACCCATTTAGACATGCAAGCTCTGAACCCTAAAAAACGATCGAAAATGATGTTTAATCAAATTTTATGGGTTCAAATATTTGATTATTGGCTTTTGAACCTAATTATACAGCTTAATCTCAAATTTTGTGCTTTTTACTCGGTTAAATTTCGAACGGGTTCACTCTAAAGCCCATTTAGACATGCACGCTCTAAACCCTAAAAAACGATCGAAAATGATGTTTAATCACATTTTATGGGATCAAAAATTTAATTATGGACTTTTGACCCTAATTATACAGCTTAATCTCAAATTTTGAGCTTTTTACTCGGTTAAAATTCGAACGGGTTCACTCTAAAGCCCATTTAGACATGCAAGCTCTGAACCCTAAAAAACGATCGAAAATGATGTTTAATCAAATTTTATGGGTTCAAATATTTGATTATTGGCTTTTGAACCTAATTATACAGCTTAATCTCAAATTTTGTGCTTTTTACTCGGTTAAATTTCGAACGGGTTCACTCTAAAGCCCATTTAGACATGCACGCTCTAAACCCTAAAAAACGATCGAAAATGATGTTTAATCAAATTTTATGGGATCAAATATTTAATTTTGAACTTTTGACCCTAATTATACAACTTAATCTCAAATTTTGTGCTTTTTACTCGGTTAAATTTCGAACGGGTTCACTCTAAAGCCCATTTAGACATGCACGCTCTAAACCCTACAAAACGATCGAAAATGATGTTTAATCAGATTTTATGGGCTCAAAAATTTAATTATGGACTTTTGACCCTAATTAAACAGCTTAATCTCAAATTTTGAGCTTTTTACTCAGTTAAATTTCGAACGGGTTCACTCTAAAGCCCATTTAGACATGCACGCTCTAAACCCTAAAAAACGATCGAAAATGATGTTTAATCAAATTTTATGGGATCAAATATTTAATTATGGACTTTTGACCCTAATTAAACAGCTTAATCTCAAATTTTGAGCTTTTTACTCGGTTAAAATTCGAACGGGTTCACTATGAAACCCATTTAGACATGCAAGCTCTGAACCCTAAAAAACGATCGAAAATGATGTTTAATCAAATTTTATGGGTTCAAATATTTGATTATTGGCTTTTGAACCTAATTATACAGCTTAATATCAAATTTTGTGCTTTTTACTCGGTTAAATTTCGAACGGGTTCACTCTAAAGCCCATTTAGACATGCACGCTCTAAACCCTAAAAAACGATCGAAAATGATGTTTAATCACATTTTATGGGATCAAAAATTTAATTATGGACTTTTGACCCTAATTATACAGCTTAATCTCAAATTTTGAGCTTTTTACTCGGTTAAAATTCAAACGGGTTCACTCTAAAGCCCATTTAGACATGCAAGCTCCGAACCCTAAAAAACGATCGAAAATGATGTTTAATCAAATTTTATGGGTTCAAATATTTGATTATTGGCTTTTGAACCTAATTATACAGCTTAATCTCAAATTTTGTGCTTTTTACTCGGTTAAATTTTGAACGGGTTCACTCTAAAGCCCATTTAGACATGCACGCTCTAAACCCTAAAAAACGATCGAAAATGATGTTTAATCAAATTTTATGGGATCAAATATTTAATTTTGAACTTTTGACCCTAATTATACAACTTAATCTCAAATTTTGTGCTTTTTACTCGGTTAAATTTCGAACGGGTTCACTCTAAAGCCCATTTAGACATGCACGCTCTAAACCCTACAAAACGATCGAAAATGATGTTTAATCAGATTTTATGGGCTCAAAAATTTAATTATGGACTTTTGACCCTAATTAAACAGCTTAATCTCAAATTTTGAGCTTTTTACTCAGTTAAATTTCGAACGGGTTCACTCTAATGCCCATTTAGACATGCACGCTCTAAACCCTAAAAAACGATCGAAAATGATGTTTAATAACATTTTATGGGATCAAATATTTAATTATGAACGTTTGACCCTAATTATACAGCTTAATCTCAAATTTTGTGCTTTTTACTCGGTTAAATTTCGAACGGGTTCACTCTAAAGCCCATTTAGACATGCACGCTCTAAACCCTAAAAAACGATCGAAAATGATGTTTAATCAAATTTTATGGGATCAAATATTTAATTATGAACGTTTGACCCTAATTATACAACTTAATCTCAAATTTTGTGCTTTTTACTCGGTTAAATTTCGAACGGGTTCACTCTAAAGCCCATTTAGACATGCACGCTCTAAACCCTACAAAACGATCGAAAATGATGTTTAATCAGATTTTATGGGCTCAAAAATTTAATTATGGACTTTTGACCCTAATTAAACAGCTTAATCTCAAATTTTGAGCTTTTTACTCGGTTAAATTTCGAACGGGTTCACTCTAAAGCCCATTTAGACATGCACGCTCTAAACCCTAAAAAACGATCGAAAATGATGTTTAATCACATTTTATGGGATCAAAAATTTAATTATGGACTTTTGACCCTAATTATACAGCTTAATCTCAAATTTTGAGCTTTTTACTCGGTTAAAATTCGAACGGGTTCACTCTAAAGCCCATTTAGACATGCACGCTCTAAACCCTAAAAAACGATCGAAAATGATGTTTAATCAAATTTTATGGGTTCAAATATTTGTTTATTGGCTTTTGAACCTAATTATACAGCTTAATCTCAAATTTTGAGCTTTTTACTCGGTTAAATTTCGAACGGGTTCACTCTAAAGCCCATTTGACATGCACGCTCTAAACCCTAAAAAACGATCGAAAATGATGTTTAATCAAATTTTATGGGATCAAATATTTAATTATGGACTTTTGACCCTAATTAAACAGCTTAATCTCAAATTTTGAGCTTTTTACTCGGTTAAAATTCGAACGGGTTCACTCTGAAACCCATTTAGACATGCAAGCTCTGAACCCTAAAAAACGATCGAAAATGATGTTTAATCAAATTTTATGGGTTCAAATATTTGATTATTGGCTTTTGAACCTAATTATACAGCTTAATCTCAAATTTTGTGCTTTTTACTCGGTTAAATTTCGAACGGGTTCACTCTAAAGCCCATTTAGACATGCACGCTCTAAACCCTAAAAAACGATCGAAAATGATGTTTAATCAAATTTTATGGGATCAAATATTTAATTATGAACGTTTGACCCTAATTATACAGCTTAATCTCAAATTTTGTGCTTTTTACTCGGTTAAATTTCGAACGGGTTCACTCTAAAGCCCATTTAGACATGCACGCTCTGAACCTTAGAAAACGATCAAAAATGATGTTTAATCAAATTTTATGGGTTCAACTATTTAATTATGGGCTTTTGAAACTGATTATACAGCTTAATCTCAAATTTTGTGCTTTTTACTCGGTTAAATTTCGAACGGGTTCACTCTAAAGCCCATTTAGACATGCACGCTCTAAACCCTAAAAAACGATCGAAAATGATGTTTAATCAAATTTTATGGGATCAAATATTTAATTATGAACGTTTGACCCTAATTAGACAACTTAATCTCAAATTTTGTGCTTTTTACTCGGTTAAATTTCGAACGGGTTCACTCTAAAGCCAATTTAGACTTGCACGCTCTAAACCCTAAAAAAGGATCGAAAATGATGTTTAATCACATTTTATGGGATCAAAAATTTAATTATGGACTTTTGACCCTAATTAAACAGCTTAATCTCAAATTTTGAGCTTTTTACTCGGTTAAAATTCGAACGGGTTCACTATGAAACCCATTTAGACATGCAAGCTCTGAACCCTAAAAAACGATCGAAAATGATGTTTAATCAAATTTTATGGGTTCAAATATTTGATTATTGGCTTTTGAACCTAATTATACAGCTTAATATCAAATTTTGTGCTTTTTACTCGGTTAAATTTCGAACGGGTTCACTCTAAAGCCCATTTAGACATGCATGCTCTAAACCCTAAAAAACGATCGAAAATGATGTTTAATCACATTTTATGGGATAAAAAATTTAATTATGGACTTTTGACCCTAATTATACAGCTTAATCTCAAATTTTGAGCTTTTTACTCGGTTAAAATTCGAACGGGTTCACTCTAAAGCCCATTTAGACATGCAAGCTCTGAACCCTAAAAAACGATCGAAAATGATGTTTAATCAAATTTTATGGGTTCAAATATTTGATTATTGGCTTTTGAACCTAATTATACAGCTTAATCTCAAATTTTGTGCTTTTTACTCGGTTAAATTTCGAACGGGTTCACTCTGAAGCCCATTTAGACATGCACGCTCTAAACCCTAAAAAACGATCGAAAATGATGTTTAATCAAATTTTATGGGATCAAATATTTAATTTTGAACTTTTGACCCTAATTATACAACTTAATCTCAAATTTTGTGCTTTTTACTCGGTTAAATTTCGAACGGGTTCACTCTAAAGCCCATTTAGACATGCACGCTCTAAACCCTACAAAACGATCGAAAATGATGTTTAATCAGATTTTATGGGCTCAAAAATTTAATTATGGACTTTTGACCCTAATTAAACAGCTTAATCTCAAATTTTGAGCTTTTTACTCAGTTAAATTTCGAACGGGTTCACTCTAATGCCCATTTAGACATGCACGCTCTAAACCCTAAAAAACGATCGAAAATGATGTTTAATCACATTTTATGGGATCAAATATTTAATTATGAACGTTTGACCCTAATTATACAGCTTAATCTCAAATTTTGTGCTTTTTACTCGGTTAAATTTCGAACGGGTTCACTCTAAAGCCCATTTAGACATGCACGCTCTAAACCCTAAAAAACGATCGAAAATGATGTTTAATCAAATTTTATGGGATCAAATATTTAATTATGAACGTTTGACCCTAATTATACAACTTAATCTCAAATTTTGTGCTTTTTACTCGGTTAAATTTCGAACGGGTTCACTCTAAAGCCCATTTAGACATGCACGCTCTAAACCCTACAAAACGATCGAAAATGATGTTTAATCAGATTTTATGGGCTCAAAAATTTAATTATGGACTTTTGACCCTAATTAAACAGCTTAATCTCAAATTTTGAGCTTTTTACTCGGTTAAAATTCGAACGGGTTCACTATGAAACCCATTTAGACATGCAAGCTCTGAACCCTAAAAAACGATCGAAAATGATGTTTAATCAAATTTTATGGGTTCAAATATTTGATTATTGGCTTTTGAACCTAATTATACAGCTTAATATCAAATTTTGTGCTTTTTACTCGGTTAAATTTCGAACGGGTTCACTCTAAAGCCCATTTAGACATGCACGCTCTAAACCCTAAAAAACGATCGAAAATGATGTTTAATCACATTTTATGGGATCAAAAATTTAATTATGGACTTTTGACCCTAATTATACAGCTTAATCTCAAATTTTGAGCTTTTTACTCGGTTAAAATTCGAACGGGTTCACTCTAAAGCCCATTTAGACATGCAAGCTCTGAACCCTAAAAAACGATCGAAAATGATGTTTAATCAAATTTTATGGGTTCAAATATTTGATTATTGGCTTTTGAACCTAATTATACAGCTTAATCTCAAATTTTGTGCTTTTTACTCGGTTAAATTTCGAACGGGTTCACTCTAAAGCCCATTTAGACATGCACGCTCTAAACCCTAAAAAACGATCGAAAATGATGTTTAATCAAATTTTATGGGATCAAATATTTAATTTTGAACTTTTGACCCTAATTATACAACTTAATCTCAAATTTTGTGCTTTTTACTCGGTTAAATTTCGAACGGGTTCACTCTAAAGCCCATTTAGACATGCACGCTCTAAACCCTAAAAAACGATCGAAAATGATGTTTAATCAGATTTTATGGGCTCAAATATTTAATTATGGACTTTTGACCCTAATTAAACAGCTTAATCTCAAATTTTGAGCTTTTTACTCGGTTAAAATTCGAACGGGTTCACTTTGAAACCCATTTAGACATGCAAGCTCTGAACCCTAAAAAACGATCGAAAATGATGTTTAATCAAATTTTATGGGTTCAAATATTTGATTATTGGCTTTTGAACCTAATTATACAGCTTAATCTCAAATTTTGTGCTTTTTACTCGGTTAAATTTCGAACGGGTTCACTCTAAAGCCCATTTAGACATGCACGCTCTAAACCCTAAAAAACGATCGAAAATGATGTTTAATCACATTTTATGGGATCAAAAATTTAATTATGGACTTTTGACCCTAATTATACAGCTTAATCTCAAATTTTGAGCTTTTTACTCGGTTAAAATTCGAACGGGTTCACTCTAAAGCCCATTTAGACATGCAAGCTCTGAACCCTAAAAAACGATCGAAAATGATGTTTAATCAAATTTTATGGGTTCAAATATTTGATTATTGGCTTTTGAACCTAATTATACAGCTTAATCTCAAATTTTGTGCTTTTTACTCGGTTAAATTTCGAACGGGTTCACTCTAAAGCCCATTTAGACATGCACGCTCTAAACCCTAAAAAACGATCGAAAATGATGTTTAATCAAATTTTATGGGATCAAATATTTAATTTTGAACTTTTGACCCTAATTATACAACTTAATCTCAAATTTTGTGCTTTTTACTCGGTTAAATTTCGAACGGGTTCACTCTAAAGCCCATTTAGACATGCACGCTCTAAACCCTACAAAACGATCGAAAATGATGTTTAATCAGATTTTATGGGCTCAAAAATTTAATTATGGACTTTTGACCCTAATTAAACAGCTTAATCTCAAATTTTGAGCTTTTTACTCAGTTAAATTTCGAACGGGTTCACTCTAATGCCCATTTAGACATGCACGCTCTAAACCCTAAAAAACGATCGAAAATGATGTTTAATAACATTTTATGGGATCAAATATTTAATTATGAACGTTTGACCCTAATTATACAGCTTAATCTCAAATTTTGTGCTTTTTACTCGGTTAAATTTCGAACGGGTTCACTCTAAAGCCCATTTAGACATGCACGCTCTAAACCCTAAAAAACGATAGAAAATGATGTTTAATCAAATTTTATGGGATCAAATATTTAATTATGAACGTTTGACCCTAATTATACAACTTAATCTCAAATTTTGTGCTTTTTACTCGGTTAAATTTCGAACGGGTTCACTCTAAAGCCCATTTAGACATGCACGCTCTAAACCCTACAAAACGATCGAAAATGATGTTTAATCAGATTTTATGGGCTCAAAAATTTAATTATGGACTTTTGACCCTAATTAAACAGCTTAATCTCAAATTTTGAGCTTTTTACTCGGTTAAATTTCGAACGGGTTCACTCTAAAGCCCATTTAGACATGCACGCTCTAAACCCTAAAAAACGATCGAAAATGATGTTTAATCACATTTTATGGGATCAAAAATTTAATTATGGACTTTTGACCCTAATTATACAGCTTAATCTCAAATTTTGAGCTTTTTACTCGGTTAAAATTCGAACGGGTTCACTCTAAAGCCCATTTAGACATGCACGCTCTAAACCCTAAAAAACGATCGAAAATGATGTTTAATCAAATTTTATGGGTTCAAATATTTGTTTATTGGCTTTTGAACCTAATTATACAGCTTAATCTCAAATTTTGAGCTTTTTACTCGGTTAAATTTCGAACGGGTTCACTCTAAAGCCCATTTGACATGCACGCTCTAAACCCTAAAAAACGATCGAAAATGATGTTTAATCAAATTTTATGGGATCAAATATTTAATTATGGACTTTTGACCCTAATTAAACAGCTTAATCTCAAATTTTGAGCTTTTTACTCGGTTAAAATTCGAACGGGTTCACTCTGAAACCCATTTAGACATGCAAGCTCTGAACCCTAAAAAACGATCGAAAATGATGTTTAATCAAATTTTATGGGTTCAAATATTTGATTATTGGCTTTTGAACCTAATTATACAGCTTAATCTCAAATTTTGTGCTTTTTACTCGGTTAAATTTCGAACGGGTTCACTCTAAAGCCCATTTAGACATGCACGCTCTAAACCCTAAAAAACGATCGAAAATGATGTTTAATCAAATTTTATGGGATCAAATATTTAATTATGAACGTTTGACCCTAATTATACAGCTTAATCTCAAATTTTGTGCTTTTTACTCGGTTAAATTTCGAACGGGTTCACTCTAAAGCCCATTTAGACATGCACGCTCTAAACCCTACAAAACGATCGAAAATGATGTTTAATAAGATTTTATGGGCTCAAAAATTTAATTATGGACTTTTGACCCTAATTAAACAGCTTAATCTCAAATTTTGAGCTTTTTACTCGGTTAAATTTCGAACGGGTTCACTCTAAAGCCCATTTAGACATGCACGCTCTAAACCCTAAAAAACGATCGAAAATGATGTTTAATCACATTTTATGGGATCAAAAATTTAATTATGGAATTTTGACCCTAATTATACAGCTTAATCTCAAATTTTGAGCTTTTTACTCGGTTAAAATTCGAACGGGTTCACTCTAAAGCCCATTTAGACATGCACGCTCTAAACCCTAAAAAACGATCGAAAATGATGTTTAATCAAATTTTATGGGTTCAAATATTTGTTTATTGGCTTTTGAACCTAATTATACAGCTTAATCTCAAATTTTGAGCTTTTTACTCGGTTAAATTTCGAACGGGTTCACTCTAAAGCCCATTTAGACATGCACGCTCTAAACCCTAAAAAACGATCGAAAATGGTGTTTAATCACATTTTATGGGATCAAATATTTAACTATGGACTTTTGACCCTAATTAAACAACTTAATCTCAAATTTTGAGCTTTTTACTCGGTTAAAATTCGAACGGGTTCACTCTGAAACCCATTTAGACATGCAAGCTCTGAACCCTACAAAACGATCGAAAATGATGTTTAATCAAATTTTATGGGTTCAAATATTTGATTATTGGCTTTTGAACCTAATTATACAGCTTAATCTCAAATTTTGTGCTTTTTACTCGGTTAAATTTCGAACGGGTTCACTCTAAAGCCCATTTAGACATGCACGCTCTAAACCCTAAAAAACGATCGAAAATGATGTTTAATCAAATTTTATGGGATCAAATATTTAATTATGGACTTTTGACCCTAATTAAACAGCTTAATCTCAAATTTTGAGCTTTTTACTCGGTTAAAATTCGAACGGGTTCACTCTGAAACCCATTTAGACATGCAAGCTCTGAACCCTAAAAAACGATCGAAAATGATGTTTAATCAAATTTTATGGGTTCAAATATTTGATTATTGGCTTTTGAACCTAATTAAACAGCTTAATCTCAAATTTTGAGCTTTTTACTCGGTTAAAATTCGAACGGGTTCACTCTGAACCCCATTTAGACATGCACGCTCTAAACCCTAAAAAACGATCGAAAATGATGTTTAATCAAATTTTATGGGATCAAATATTTAATTATGAACTTTTGACCCTAATTATACAACTTCATCTCAAATTTTGTGCTTTTTACTCGGTTAAATTTCGAACGGGTTCACTCTAAAGCCCATTTAGACATGCACGCTCTAAACCCTACAAAACGATCGAAAATGATGTTTAATCAGATTTTATGGGTTCAAATATTTGATTAGTGGCTTTTGAACCTAATTATACATCTTAATCTCAAATTTTGTGCTTTTTACTCGATTAAATTTCGAACGGGTTCACTCTAAAGCCCATTTAGACATGCACGCTCTAAACCCTAAAAAACGATCGAAAATGATGTTTAATCAAATTTTATGGGATCAAAATTTAATTATGAACTTTTGACACTACTTATACAGCTTAATCTCAAATTTTGTGCTTTTTACTTGGTTAAAATTCAAACGGGTTCACTCTAAAGCCCATTTAGACATGCACGCTCTGAACCTTAGAAAACGATCAAAAATGATGTTTAATCAAATTTTATGGGTTCAACTATTTAATTATGGGCTTTTGAAACTGATTATACAGCTTAATCTCAAATTTTGTGCTTTTTACTCGGTTAAATTTCGAACGGGTTCACTCTAAAGCCCATTTAGACATGCACGCTCTAAACCCTAAAAAACGATCGAAAATGATGTTTAATCAAATTTTATGGGATCAAATATTTAATTATGAACGTTTGACCCTAATTATACAACTTAATCTCAAATTTTGTGCTTTTTACTCGGTCAAATTTCGAACGGGTTCACTCTAAAGCCAATTTAGACATGCACGCTCTAAACCATACAAAACGATCGAAAATGATGTTTAATCAGATTTTATGGGCTCAAAAATTTAATTATGGACTTTTGACCCTAATTAAACCGCTTAATCTCAAATTTTGAGCTTTTTACTCGGTTAAAATTCGAATGGGTTCACTCTGAACCCCATTTAGACATGCAAGCTCTGAACCCTAAAAAACGATCGAAAATGATGTTTAATCAAATTTTATGGGTTCAAATATTTGATTATTGGCTTTTGAACCTAATTATACAGCTTAATCTCAAATTTTGTGCTTTTTACTCGGTTAAATTTCGAACGGGTTCACTCTAAAGCCCATTTAGACTTGCACGCTCTAAACCCTAAAAAAGGATCGAAAATGATGTTTAATCAGATTTTATGGGCTCAAAAATTTAATTATGGACTTTTGACCCTAATTAAACAGCTTAATCTCAAATTTTGAGCTTTTTACTCGGTTAAATTTCGAACGGGTTCACTCTAAAGCCCATTTAGACATGCAAGCTCTGAACCCTAAAAAACGATCGAAAATGATGTTTAATCAAATTTTATGGGTTCAAATATTTGATTATTGGCTTTTGAACCTAATTATACAGCTTAATCTCAAATTTTGTGCTTTTTACTCGGTTAAATTTCGAACGGGTTCACTCTAAAGCCCATTTAGACATGCACGCTCTACACCCTAAAAAACGATCGAAAATGATGTTTAATCAAATTTTATGGGATCAAATATTTAATTATGGACTTTTGACCCTAATTAAACAGCTTAATCTCAAATTTTGAGCTTTTTACTCGGTTAAAATTCGAACGGGTTCACTCTGAAACCCATTTAGACATGCAAGCTCTGAACCCTAAAAAACGATCGAAAATGATGTTTAATCAAATTTTATGGGTTCAAATATTTGATTATTGGCTTTTGAACCTAATTAAACAGCTTAATCTCAAATTTTGAGCTTTTTACTCGGTTAAAATTCGAACGGGTTCACTCTGAACCCCATTTAGACATGCACGCTCTAAACCCTAAAAAACGATCGAAAATGATGTTTAATCAAATTTTATGGGATCAAATATTTAATTATGAACTTTTGACCCTAATTATACAACTTAATCTCAATTTTTGTGCTTTTTACTTGGTTAAATTTCGAACGGGTTCACTCTAAAGCCCATTTAGACATGCACGCTCTAAACCCTAAAAAACGATCGAAAATGATGTTTAATCAGATTTTATGGGCTCAAAAATTTAATTATGGACTTTTGACCCTAATTAAACAGCTTAATCTCAAATTTTGAGCTTTTTACTCGGTTAAAATTCGAACGGGTTCACTCTAAAGCCCATTTAGACATGCAAGCTCTGAACCCTAAAAAACGATCGAAAATGATGTTTAATCAAATTTTATGGGTTCAAATATTTGATTATTGGCTTTTGAACCTAATTATACAGCTTAATCTCAAATTTTGTGCTTTTTACTCGGTTAAATTTCGAACGGGTTCACTTTAAAGCCCATTTAGACTTGCACGCTCTAAACCCTAAAAAAGGATCGAAAATGATGTTTAATCAGATTTTATGGGCTCAAAAATTTAATTATGGACTTTTGACACTAATTAAACAGCTTAATCTCAAATTTTGAGCTTTTTACTCGGTTAAAATTCGAACGGGTTCACTCTAAACCCCATTTAGACATGCAAGCTCTGAACCCTAAAAAACGATCGAAAATGATGTTTAATCAAATTTTATGGGTTCAAATATTTGATTATTGGCTTTTGAACCTAATTATACAGCTTAATCTCAAATTTTGTGCTTTTTACTCGGTTAAATTTCGAACGGGTTCACTCTAAAGCCCATTTAGACATGCACGCTCTAAACCCTACAAAACGATCGAAAATGATGTTTAATCAGATTTTATGGGCTCAAAAATTTAATTATGGACTTTTGACCCTAATTAAACAGCTTAATCTCAAATTTTGAGCTTTTTACTCGGTTAAATTTCGAACGGGTTCACTCTAAAGCCCATTTAGACATGACCGCTCTAAACCCTAAAAAACGATCGAAAATGATGTTTAATCACATTTTATGGGATCAAAAATTTAATTATGGACTTTTGACCCTAATTAAACAGCTTAATCTCAAATTTTGAGCTTTTTACTCGGTTAAAATTCGAACGGGTTCACTCTGAACCCCATTTAGACATGCAAGCTCTGAACCCTAAAAAACGATCGAAAATGATGTTTAATCAAATTTTATGGGATCAAATATTTAATTATGAACGTTTGACCCTAATTATACAACTTAATCTCAAATTTTGTGCTTTTTACTCGGTTAAATTTCGAACGGGTTCACTCTAAAGCCCATTTAGACATGCACGCTCTAAACCCTACAAAACGATCGAAAATGATGTTTAATCAAATTTTATGGGTTCAAATATTTGATTATTGGCTTTTGAACCTAATTATACAGCTTAATCTCAAATTTTGTGCTTTTTACTCGGTTAAATTTCGAACGGGTTCACTCTAAAGCCCATTTAGACATGCACGCTCTAAACCCTAAAAAACGATAGAAAATGATGTTTAATCAAATTTTATGGGATCAAATATTTAATTATGGACTTTTGACCCTAATTAAACAGCTTAATCTCAAATTTTGAGCTTTTTACTCGGTTAAAATTCGAACGGGTTCACTCTGAAACCCATTTAGACATGCAAGCTCTGAACCCTAAAAAACGATCGAAAATGATGTTTAATCAAATTTTATGGGTTCAAATATTTGATTATTGGCTTTTGAACCTAATTAAACAGCTTAATCTCAAATTTTGAGCTTTTTACTCGGTTAAAATTCGAACGGGTTCACTCTGAACCCCATTTAGACATGCACGCTCTAAACCCTAAAAAACGATCGAAAATGATGTTTAATCAAATTTTATGGGATCAAATATTTAATTATGAACTTTTGACCCTAATTATACAACTTAATCTCAAATTTTGTGCTTTTTACTCGGTTAAATTTCGAAGGGGTTCACTCTAAAGCCCATTTAGACATGCACGCTCTAAACCCTAAAAAACGATCGAAAATGATGTTTAATCAGATTTTATGGGCTCAAAAATTTAATTATGGACTTTTGACCCTAATTAAACAGCTTAATCTCAAATTTTGAGCTTTTTACTCGGTTAAAATTCGAACGGGTTCACTCTAAAGCCCATTTAGACATGCAAGCTCTGAACCCTAAAAAACGATCGAAAATGATGTTTAATCAAATTTTATGGGTTCAAATATTTGATTATTGGCTTTTGAACCTAATTATACAGCTTAATCTCAAATTTTGTGCTTTTTACTCGGTTAAATTTCGAACGGGTTCACTTTAAAGCCCATTTAGACTTGCACGCTCTAAACCCTAAAAAAGGATCGAAAATGATGTTTAATCAGATTTTATGGGCTCAAAAATTTAATTATGGACTTTTGACACTAATTAAACAGCTTAATCTCAAATTTTGAGCTTTTTACTCGGTTAAAATTCGAACGGGTTCACTCTAAACCCCATTTAGACATGCAAGCTCTGAACCCTAAAAAACGATCGAAAATGATGTTTAATCAAATTTTATGGGTTCAAATATTTGATTATTGGCTTTTGAACCTAATTATACAGCTTAATCTCAAATTTTGTGCTTTTTACTCGGTTAAATTTCGAACGGGTTCACTCTAAAGCCCATTTAGACATGCACGCTCTAAACCCTAAAAAACGATCGAAAATGATGTTTAATCAAATTTTATGGGATCAAATATTTAATTATGAACTTTTGACCCTAATTATACAACTTAATCTCAAATTTTGTGCTTTTTACTCGGTTAAATTTCGAACGGGTTCACTCTAAAGCCCATTTAGACATGCACGCTCTAAACCCTACAAAACGATCGAAAATGATGTTTAATCAGATTTTATGGGCTCAAAAATTTAATTATGGACTTTTGACCCTAATTAAACAACTTAATCTCAAATTTTGAGCTTTTTACTCGGTTAAAATTCGAACGGGTTCACTCTAAAGCCCATTTAGACATGCAAGCTCTGAACCCTAAAAAACGATCGAAAATGATGTTTAATCAAATTTTATGGGTTCAAATATTTGATTATTGGCTTTTGAACCTAATTATACAGCTTAATCTCAAATTTTGTGCTTTTTACTCGGTTAAATTTCGAACGGGTTCACTTTAAAGCCCATTTAGACTTGCACGCTCTAAACCCTAAAAAAGGATCGAAAATGATGTTTAATCAGATTTTATGGGCTCAAAAATTTAATTATGGACTTTTGACACTAATTAAACAGCTTAATCTCAAATTTTGAGCTTTTTACTCGGTTAAAATTCGAACGGGTTCACTCTAAAGCCCATTTAGACATGCAAGCTCTGAACCCTAAAAAACGATCGAAAATGATGTTTAATCAAATTTTATGGGTTCAAATATTTGATTATTGGCTTTTGAACCTAATTAAACAGCTTAATCTCAAATTTTGAGCTTTTTACTCGGTTAAAATTCGAACGGGTTCACTCTGAACCCCATTTAGACATGCAAGCTCTAAACCCTAAAAAACGATCGAAAATGATGTTTAATCAAATTTTATGGGTTCAAATATTTGATTATTGGCTTTTGAACCTAATTATACAGCTTAATCTCAAATTTTGTGCTTTTTACTCGGTTAAATTTCGAACGGGTTCACTCTAAAGCCCATTTAGACATGCACGCTCTAAACCCTAAAAAACGATCGAAAATGATGTTTAATCAGATTTTATGGGAACAAATATTTGATTATTGGCTTTTTAACCTAACTATACTACTTAATCTCAAATTTTGAGCTTTTTACTCGGTTAAATTTCGAACGGGTTCACTCTAAAGCCCATTTAGACATGCACGCTCTACACCCTAAAAAACGATCGAAAATGATGTTTAATCAAATTTTATGGGATCAAATATTTAATTATGGACTTTTGACCCTAATTAAACAGCTTAATCTCAAATTTTGAGCTTTTTACTCGGTTAAAATTCGAACGGGTTCACTCTGAAACCCATTTAGACATGCAAGCTCTGAACCCTAAAAAACGATCGAAAATGATGTTTAATCAAATTTTATGGGTTCAAATATTTGATTATTGGCTTTTGAACCTAATTAAACAGCTTAATCTCAAATTTTGAGCTTTTTACTCGGTTAAAATTCGAACGGGTTCACTCTGAACCCCATTTAGACATGCACGCTCTAAACCCTAAAAAACGATCGAAAATGATGTTTAATCAAATTTTATGGGATCAAATATTTAATTATGAACTTTTGACCCTAATTATACAACTTAATCTCAATTTTTGTGCTTTTTACTTGGTTAAATTTCGAACGGGTTCACTCTAAAGCCCATTTAGACATGCACGCTCTAAACCCTAAAAAACGATCGAAAATGATGTTTAATCAGATTTTATGGGCTCAAAAATTTAATTATGGACTTTTGACCCTAATTAAACAGCTTAATCTCAAATTTTGAGCTTTTTACTCGGTTAAAATTCGAACGGGTTCACTCTAAAGCCCATTTAGACATGCAAGCTCTGAACCCTAAAAAACGATCGAAAATGATGTTTAATCAAATTTTATGGGTTCAAATATTTGATTATTGGCTTTTGAACCTAATTATACAGCTTAATCTCAAATTTTGTGCTTTTTACTCGGTTAAATTTCGAACGGGTTCACTTTAAAGCCCATTTAGACTTGCACGCTCTAAACCCTAAAAAAGGATCGAAAATGATGTTTAATCAGATTTTATGGGCTCAAAAATTTAATTATGGACTTTTGACACTAATTAAACAGCTTAATCTCAAATTTTGAGCTTTTTACTCGGTTAAAATTCGAACGGGTTCACTCTAAACCCCATTTAGACATGCAAGCTCTGAACCCTAAAAAACGATCGAAAATGATGTTTAATCAAATTTTATGGGTTCAAATATTTGATTATTGGCTTTTGAACCTAATTATACAGCTTAATCTCAAATTTTGTGCTTTTTACTCGGTTAAATTTCGAACGGGTTCACTCTAAAGCCCATTTAGACATGCACGCTCTAAACCCTACAAAACGATCGAAAATGATGTTTAATCAGATTTTATGGGCTCAAAAATTTAATTATGGACTTTTGACCCTAATTAAACAGCTTAATCTCAAATTTTGTGCTTTTTACTCGGTTAAATTTCGAACGGGTTCACTCTAAAGCCCATTTAGACATGCACGCTCTAAACCCTACAAAACGATCGAAAATGATGTTTAATCAGATTTTATGGGCTCAAAAATTTAATTATGGACTTTTGACCCTAATTAAACAGCTTAATCTCAAATTTTGAGCTTTTTACTCGGTTAAAATTAGAATGGGTTCACTCTGAACCCCATTTAGACATGCAAGCTCTAAACCCTAAAAAACGATCGAAAATGATGTTTAATCAAATTTTATGGGTTCAAATATTTGATTATTGGCTTTTGAACCTAATTATACAGCTTAATCTCAAATTTTGTGCTTTTTACTCGGTTAAATTTCGAACGGGTTCACTCTAAAGCCCATTTAGACATGCACGCTCTAAACCCTAAAAAACGATCGAAAATGATGTTTAATCAAATTTTATGGGATCAAATATTTAATTATGGACTTTTGACCCTAATTAAACAGCTTAATCTCAAATTTTGAGCTTTTTACTCGGTTAAAATTCGAACGGGTTCACTATGAAACCCATTTAGACATGCAAGCTCTGAACCCTAAAAAACGATCGAAAATGATGTTTAATCAAATTTTATGGGTTCAAATATTTGATTATTGGCTTTTGAACCTAATTATACAGCTTAATATCAAATTTTGTGCTTTTTACTCGGTTAAATTTCGAACGGGTTCACTCTAAATCCCATTTAGACATGCACGCTCTAAACCCTAAAAAACGATCGAAAATGATGTTTAATCACATTTTATGGGATCAAAAATTTAATTATGGACTTTTGACCCTAATTATACAGCTTAATCTCAAATTTTGAGCTTTTTACTCAGTTAAAATTCGAACGGGTTCACTCTAAACCCCATTTAGACATGCAAGCTCTGAACCCTAAAAAACGATCGAAAATGATGTTTAATCAAATTTTATGGGTTCAAATATTTGATTATTGGCTTTTGAACCTAATTATACAGCTTAATCTCAAATTTTGTGCTTTTTACTCGGTTAAATTTCGAACGGGTTCACTCTAAAGCCCATTTAGACATGCACGCTCTAAACCCTAAAAAACGATCGAAAATGATGTTTAATCAAATTTTATGGGATCAAATTTTTAATTTTGAACTTTTGACCCTAATTATACAACTTAATCTCAAATTTTGTGCTTTTTACTCGGTTAAATTTCGAACGGGTTCACTCTAAAGCCCATTTAGACATGCACGCTCTAAACCCTACAAAACGATCGAAAATGATGTTTAATCAGATTTTATGGGCTCAAAAATTTAATTATGGACTTTTGACCCTAATTAAAGAGCTTAATCTCAAATTTTGAGCTTTTTACTCGGTTAAATTTCGAACGGGTTCACTCTAAAGCCCATTTAGACATGCACGCTCTAAACCCTAAAAAACGATCGAAAATGATGTTTAATCACATTTTATGGGATCAAATATTTAATTATGAACGTTTGACCCTAATTATACAGCTTAATCTCAAATTTTGTGCTTTTTACTCGGTTAAATTTCGAACGGGTTCACTCTAAAGCCCATTTAGACATGCACGCTCTAAACCCTAAAAAACGATCGAAAATGATGTTTAATCAAATTTTATGGGATCAAATATTTAATTATGAACGTTTGACCCTAATTATACAACTTAATCTCAAATTTTGTGCTTTTTACTCGGTTAAATTTCGAACGGGTTCACTCTAAAGCCCATTTAGACATGCACGCTCTAAACCCTACAAAACGATCGAAAATGATGTTTAATCAGATTTTATGGGCTCAAAAATTTAATTATGGACTTTTGACCCTAATTAAACAGCTTAATCTCAAATTTTGAGCTTTTTACTCGGTTAAATTTCGAACGGGTTCACTCTAAAGCCCATTTAGACATGCACGCTCTAAACCCTAAAAAACGATCAAAAATGATGTTTAATCACATTTTATGGGATCAAAAATTTAATTATGGACTTTTGACCCTAATTATACAGCTTAATCTCAAATTTTGAGCTTTTTACTCGGTTAAAATTCGAACGGGTTCACTCTAAAGCCCATTTAGACATGCACGCTCTAAACCCTAAAAAACGATCGAAAATGATGTTTAATCAAATTTTATGGGTTCAAATATTTGTTTATTGGGTTTTGAACCTAATTATACAGCTTAATCTCAAATTTTGAGCTTTTTACTCGGTTAAATTTCGAACGGGTTCACTCTAAAGCCCATTTAGACATGCACGCTCTAAACCCTAAAAAACGATCGAAAATGATGTTTAATCAAATTTTATGGGATCAAATATTTAATTATGGACTTTTGACCCTAATTAAACAGCTTAATCTCAAATTTTGAGCTTTTTACTCGGTTAAAATTCGAACGGGTTCACTCTGAAACCCATTTAGACATGCAAGCTCTGAACCCTAAAAAACGATCGAAAATGATGTTTAATCAAATTTTATGGGTTCAAATATTTGATTATTGGCTTTTGAACCTAATTATACAGCTTAATCTCAAATTTTGTGCTTTTTACTCGGTTAAATTTCGAACGGGTTCACTCTAAAGCCCATTTAGACTTGCACGCTCTAAACCCTAAAAAAGGATCAAAAATGATGTTTAATCATCTTTTATGGGCTCAAAAATTTAATTATGAACTTTTGACACTACTTATACAGCTTAATCTCAAATTTTGTGCTTTTTACTTGGTTAAAATTCGAACGGGTTCACTCTAAAGCCCATTTAGACATGCACGCTCTGAACCTTAGAAAACGATCAAAAATGATGTTTAATCAAATTTTATGGGTTCAACTATTTAATTATGGGCTTTTGAAACTGATTATACAGCTTAATCTCAAATTTTGTGCTTTTTACTCGGTTAAATTTCGAACGGGTTCACTCTAAAGCCCATTTAGACATGCACGCTCTAAACCCTAAAAAACGATCGAAAATGATGTTTAATCATATTTTATTGGATCAAATATTTAATTATGAACGTTTGACCCTAATTATACAACTTAATCTCAAATTTTGTGCTTTTTACTCGGTTAAATTTCGAACGGGTTCACTCTAAAGCCCATTTAGACATGCACGCTCTAAACCCTACAAAACGATCGAAAATGATGTTTAATCAGATTTTATGGGCTCAAAAATTTAATTATGGACTTTTGACCCTAATTAAACAGCTTAATCTCAAATTTTGAGCTTTTTACTCGGTTAAATTTCAAACGGGTTCACTCTAAAGCCCATTTAGACATGCACGCTCTAAACCCTAAAAAACGATCGAAAATGATGTTTAATCACATTTTATGGGATCAAAAATTTAATTATGGACTTTTGACCCTAATTAAACAGCTTAATCTCAAATTTTGAGCTTTTTACTCGGTTAAAATTCGAACGGGTTCACTCTGAACCCCATTTAGACATGCAAGCTCTGAACCCTAAAAAACGATCGAAAATGATGTTTAATCAAATTTTATGGGTTCAAATATTTGATTATTGCTTTTGAAACTAATTATACAGCTTAATCTCAAATTTTGAGCTTTTTACTCGGTTAAATTTCGAACGGGTTCACTCTAAAGCCCATTTAGACATGCACGCTCTAAACCCTAAAAAACGATCGAAAATGATGTTTAATCAAATTTTATGGGATCAAATATTTAATTATGGACTTTTGACCCTAATTAAACAGCTTAATCTCAAATTTTGAGCTTTTTACTCGGTTAAAATTCGAACGGGTTCACTCTGAAACCCATTTAGACATGCAAGCTCTGAACCCTAAAAAACGATCGAAAATGATGTTTAATCAAATTTTATGGGTTCAAATATTTGATTATTGGCTTTTGAACCTAATTATACAGCTTAATCTCAAATTTTGAGCTTTTTACTCGGTTAAATTTCGAACGGGTTCACTCTAAAGCCCATTTAGACATGCACGCTCTAAACCCTAAAAAACGATCGAAAATGATGTTTAATCAAATTTTATGGGATCAAATATTTAATTATGGACTTTTGACCCTAATTAAACAGCTTAATCTCAAATTTTGAGCTTTTTACTCGGTTAAAATTCGAACGGGTTCACTCTGAAACCCATTTAGACATGCAAGCTCTGAACCCTAAAAAACGATCGAAAATGATGTTTAATCAAATTTTATGGGTTCAAATATTTGATTATTGGCTTTTGAACCTAATTATACAGCTTAATCTCAAATTTTGTGCTTTTTACTCGGTTAAATTTCGAACGGGTTCACTCTAAAGCCCATTTAGACATGCACGCTCTAAACCCTAAAAAACGATCGAAAATGATGTTTAATCACATTTTATGGGATCAAAAATTTAATTATGGACTTTTGACCCTAATTATACAACTTAATCTCAAATTTTGAGCTTTTTACTCGGTTAAAATTCGAACGGGTTCACTCTAAAGCCCGTTTAGACATGCAAGCTCTGAACCCTAAAAAACGATCGAAAATGATGTTTAATCAAATTTTATGGGTTCAAATATTTGATTATTGGCTTTTGAACCTAATTATACAGCTTAATCTCAAATTTTGTGCTTTTTACTCGGTTAAATTTCGAACGGGTTCACTCTAAAGCCCATTTAGACATGCACGCTCTAAACCCTAAAAAACGATCGAAAATGATGTTTAATCACATTTTATGGGATCAAAAATTTAATTATGGACTTTTGACCCTAATTATACAACTTAATCTCAAATTTTGAGCTTTTTACTCGGTTAAAATTCGAACGGGTTCACTCCAAAGCCCATTTAGACATGCACGCTCTGAACCCTAAAAAACGATCGAAAATGATGTTTAATCAAATTTTATGGGTTCAAATATTTGATTATTGGCTTTTGAACCTAATTATACAGCTTAATCTCAAATTTTGAGCTTTTTACTCGGTTAAATTTCGAACGGGTTCACTCTAAAGCCCATTTAGACATGCACGCTCTAAACCCTAAAAAACGATCGAAAATGATGTTTAATCAAATTTTATGGGCTCAAAAATTTAATTATGGACTTTTGACCCTAATTAAACAGCTTAATCTCAAATTTTGAGCTTTTTACTCGGTTAAATTTCGAACGGGTTCACTCTAAAGCCCATTTAGACATGCACGCTCTAAACCCTAAAAAACGATCGAAAATGATGTTTAATCAAATTTTATGGGATCAAATATTTAATTATGGACTTTTGACCCTAATTAAACAGCTTAATCTCAAATTTTGAGCTTTTTACTCGGTTAAAATTCGAACGGGTTCACTCTGAAACCCATTTAGACATGCAAGCTCTGAACCCTAAAAAACGATCGAAAATGATGTTTAATCAAATTTTATGGGTTCAAATATTTGATTATTGGCTTTTGAACCTAATTATACAGCTTAATCTCAAATTTTGTGCTTTTTACTCGGTTAAATTTCGAACGGGTTCACTCTAAAGCCCATTTAGACATGCACGCTCTAAACCCTAAAAAACGATCGAAAATGATGTTTAATCACATTTTATGGGATCAAAAATTTAATTATGTACTTTTGACCCTAATTATACAACTTAATCTCAAATTTTGAGCTTTTTACTCGGTTAAAATTCGAACGGGTTCACTCTAAAGCCCGTTTAGACATGCAAGCTCTGAACCCTAAAAAACGATCGAAAATGATGTTTAATCAAATTTTATGGGTTCAAATATTTGATTATTGGCTTTTGAACCTAATTATACAGCTTAATCTCAAATTTTGTGCTTTTTACTCGGTTAAATTTCGAACGGGTTCACTCTAAAGCCCATTTAGACATGCACGCTCTAAACCCTAAAAAACGATCGAAAATGATGTTTAATCACATTTTATGGGATCAAAAATTTAATTATGGACTTTTGACCCTAATTATACAACTTAATCTCAAATTTTGAGCTTTTTACTCGGTTAAAATTCGAACGGGTTCACTCTAAAGCCCATTTAGACATGCACGCTCTGAACCCTAAAAAACGATCGAAAATGATGTTTAATCAAATTTTATGGGTTCAAATATTTGATTATTGGCTTTTGAACCTAATTATACAGCTTAATCTCAAATTTTGAGCTTTTTACTCGGTTAAATTTCGAACGGGTTCACTCTAAAGCCCATTTAGACATGCACGCTCTAAACCCTAAAAAACGATCGAAAATGATGTTTAATCAAATTTTATGGGCTCAAAAATTTAATTATGGACTTTTGACCCTAATTAAACAGCTTAATCTCAAATTTTGAGCTTTTTACTCGGTTAAATTTCGAACGGGTTCACTCTAAAGCCCATTTAGACATGCACGCTCTAAACCCTAAAAAACGATCGAAAATGATGTTTAATCACATTTTATGGGATCAAAAATTTAATTATGGACTTTTGACCCTAATTATACAGCTTAATCTCAAATTTTGAGATTTTTACTCGGTTAAAATTCGAACGGGTTCACTCTAAAGCCCATTTAGACATGCAAGCTCTGAACCCTAAAAAACGATCGAAAATGATGTTTAATCAAATTTTATGGGTTCAAATATTTCATTATTGGCTTTTGAACCTAATTATACAGCTTAATCTCAAATTTTGTGCTTTTTACTCCGTTAAATTTCGAACGGGTTCACTCTAAAGCCCATTTAGACATGCACGCTCTAAACCCTAAAAAACGATCGAAAATGATGTTTAATCAAATTTTATGGGATCAAATATTTAATTATGGACTTTTGACCCTAATTAAACAGCTTAATCTCAAATTTTGAGCTTTTTACTCGGTTAAAATTCGAACGGGTTCACTCTGAAACCCATTTAGACATGCAAGCTCTGAACCCTAAAAAACGATCGAAAATGATGTTTAATCAAATTTTATGGGTTCAACTATTTAATTATGAACTTTTGACCCTAATTATACAGCTTAATCTCAAATTTGGAGCTTTTTACTCGATTAAAATTTGAACGGGTTCACTCTAAAGCCCATTTAGACATGCACGCTCTAAACCCTAAAAAACGATCGAAAATGATGTTTAATCAAATTTTATGGGATCAAATATTTAATTATGGACTTTTGACCCTAATTAAACAGCTTAATCTCAAATTTTGAGCTTTTTACTCGGTTAAAATTCGAACGGGTTCACTCTGAACCCCATTTAGACATGCAAGCTCTGAACCCTAAAAAACGATCGAAAATGATGTTTAATCAAATTTTATGGGTTCAAATATTTGATTATTGGCTTTTGAACCTAATTATACAGCTTAATCTCAAATTTTGTGCTTTTTACTCGGTTAAATTTCGAACGGGTTCACTCTAAAGCCCATTTAGACATGCACGCTCTAAACCCTAAAAAACGATCGAAAATGATGTTTAATCACATTTTATGGGATCAAAAATTTAATTATGGACTTTTGACCCTAATTATACAACTTAATCTCAAATTTTGAGCTTTTTACTCGGTTAAAATTCGAACGGGTTCACTCTAAAGCCCGTTTAGACATGCAAGCTCTGAACCCTAAAAAACGATCGAAAATGATGTTTAATCAAATTTTATGGGTTCAAATATTTGATTATTGGCTTTTGAACCTAATTATACAGCTTAATCTCAAATTTTGTGCTTTTTACTCGGTTAAATTTCGAACGGGTTCACTCTAAAGCCCATTTAGACATGCACGCTCTAAACCCTAAAAAACGATCGAAAATGATGTTTAATCACATTTTATGGGATCAAAAATTTAATTATGGACTTTTGACCCTAATTATACAACTTAATCTCAAATTTTGAGCTTTTTACTCGGTTAAAATTCGAACGGGTTCACTCTAAAGCCCATTTAGACATGCACGCTCTAAACCCTAAAAAACGATCGAAAATGATGTTTAATCAAATTTTATGGGTTCAAATATTTGATTATTGGCTTTTGAACCTAATTATACAGCTTAATCTCAAATTTTGAGCTTTTTACTCGGTTAAATTTCGAACGGGTTCACTCTAAAGCCCATTTGACATGCACGCTCTAAACCCTAAAAAACGATCGAAAATGATGTTTAATCAAATTTTATGGGATCAAATATTTAATTATGGACTTTTGACCCTAATTAAACAGCTTAATCTCAAATTTTGAGCTTTTTACTCGGTTAAAATTCGAACGGGTTCACTCTGAAACCCATTTAGACATGCAAGCTCTGAACCCTAAAAAACGATCGAAAATGATGTTTAATCAAATTTTATGGGTTCAAATATTTGATTATTGGCTTTTGAACCTAATTATACAGCTTAATCTCAAATTTTGTGCTTTTTACTCGGTTAAATTTCGAACGGGTTCACTCTAAAGCCCATTTAGACATGCACGCTCTAAACCCTAAAAAACGATCGAAAATGATGTTTAATCACATTTTATGGGATCAAAAATTTAATTATGTACTTTTGACCCTAATTATACAACTTAATCTCAAATTTTGAGCTTTTTACTCGGTTAAAATTCGAACGGGTTCACTCTAAAGCCCGTTTAGACATGCAAGCTCTGAACCCTAAAAAACGATCGAAAATGATGTTTAATCAAATTTTATGGGTTCAAATATTTGATTATTGGCTTTTGAACCTAATTATACAGCTTAATCTCAAATTTTGTGCTTTTTACTCGGTTAAATTTCGAACGGGTTCACTCTAAAGCCCATTTAGACATGCACGCTCTAAACCCTAAAAAACGATCGAAAATGATGTTTAATCACATTTTATGGGATCAAAAATTTAATTATGGACTTTTGACCCTAATTATACAACTTAATCTCAAATTTTGAGCTTTTTACTCGGTTAAAATTCGAACGGGTTCACTCTAAAGCCCATTTAGACATGCACGCTCTGAACCCTAAAAAACGATCGAAAATGATGTTTAATCAAATTTTATGGGTTCAAATATTTGATTATTGGCTTTTGAACCTAATTATACAGCTTAATCTCAAATTTTGAGCTTTTTACTCGGTTAAATTTCGAACGGGTTCACTCTAAAGCCCATTTAGACATGCACGCTCTAAACCCTAAAAAACGATCGAAAATGATGTTTAATCAAATTTTATGGGCTCAAAAATTTAATTATGGACTTTTGACCCTAATTAAACAGCTTAATCTCAAATTTTGAGCTTTTTACTCGGTTAAATTTCGAACGGGTTCACTCTAAAGCCCATTTAGACATGCACGCTCTAAACCCTAAAAAACGATCGAAAATGATGTTTAATCACATTTTATGGGATCAAAAATTTAATTATGGACTTTTGACCCTAATTATACAGCTTAATCTCAAATTTTGAGATTTTTACTCGGTTAAAATTCGAACGGGTTCACTCTAAAGCCCATTTAGACATGCAAGCTCTGAACCCTAAAAAACGATCGAAAATGATGTTTAATCAAATTTTATGGGTTCAAATATTTCATTATTGGCTTTTGAACCTAATTATACAGCTTAATCTCAAATTTTGTGCTTTTTACTCCGTTAAATTTCGAACGGGTTCACTCTAAAGCCCATTTAGACATGCACGCTCTAAACCCTAAAAAACGATCGAAAATGATGTTTAATCAAATTTTATGGGATCAAATATTTAATTATGGACTTTTGACCCTAATTAAACAGCTTAATCTCAAATTTTGAGCTTTTTACTCGGTTAAAATTCGAACGGGTTCACTCTGAAACCCATTTAGACATGCAAGCTCTGAACCCTAAAAAACGATCGAAAATGATGTTTAATCAAATTTTATGGGTTCAAATATTTGATTATTGGCTTTTGAACCTAATTATACAGCTTAATCTCAAATTTTGAGCTTTTTACTCGGTTAAATTTCGAACGGGTTCACTCTAAAGCCCATTTAGACATGCACGCTCTAAACCCTAAAAAACGATCGAAAATGATGTTTAATCAAATTTTATGGGATCAAATATTTAATTATGGACTTTTGACCCTAATTAAACAGCTTAATCTCAAATTTTGAGCTTTTTACTCGGTTAAAATTCGAACGGGTTCACTCTGAAAACCATTTAGACATGCAAGCTCTGAACCCTAAAAAACGATCGAAAATGATGTTTAATCAAATTTTATGGGTTCAAATATTTGATTATTGGCTTTTGAACCTAATTATTCAGCTTAATCTCAAATTTTGTGCTTTTTACTCGGTTAAATTTCGAACGGGTTCACTCTAAAGCCCATTTAGACATGCACGCTCTAAACCCTAAAAAACGATCGAAAATGATGTTTAATCACATTTTATGGGATCAAAAATTTAATTATGGACTTTTGACCCTAATTATACAGCTTAATCTCAAATTTTGAGCTTTTTACTCGGTTAAAATTCGAACGGGTTCACTCTAAAGCCCATTTAGACATGCACGCTCTGAACCCTAAAAAACGATCGAAAATGATGTTTAATCAAATTTTATGGGTTCAAATATTTGATTATTGGCTTTTGAACCTAATTATACAGCTTAATCTCAAATTTTGAGCTTTTTACTCGGTTAAATTTCGAACGGGTTCACTCTAAAGCCCATTTAGACATGCACGCTCTAAACCCTAAAAAACGATCGAAAATGATGTTTAATCAAATTTTATGGGCTCAAAAATTTAATTATGGACTTTTGACCCTAATTAAACAGCTTAATCTCAAATTTTGAGCTTTTTACTCGGTTAAATTTCGAACGGGTTCACTCTAAAGCCCATTTAGACATGCACGCTCTAAACCCTAAAAAACGATCGAAAATGATGTTTAATCACATTTTATGGGATCAAAAATTTAATTATGGACTTTTGACCCTAATTATACAGCTTAATCTCAAATTTTGAGATTTTTACTCGGTTAAAATTCGAACGAGTTCACTCTAAAGCCCATTTAGACATGCAAGCTCTGAACCCTAAAAAACGATCGAAAATGATGTTTAATCAAATTTTATGGGTTCAAATATTTCATTATTGGCTTTTGAACCTAATTATACAGCTTAATCTCAAATTTTGTGCTTTTTACTCCGTTAAATTTCGAACGGGTTCACTCTAAAGCCCATTTAGACATGCACGCTCTAAACCCTAAAAAACGATCGAAAATGATGTTTAATCAAATTTTATGGGATCAAATATTTAATTATGGACTTTTGACCCTAATTAAACAGCTTAATCTCAAATTTTGAGCTTTTTACTCGGTTAAAATTCGAACGGGTTCACTCTGAAACCCATTTAGACATGCAAGCTCTGAACCCTAAAAAACGATCGAAAATGATGTTTAATCAAATTTTATGGGTTCAAATATTTGATTATTGGCTTTTGAACCTAATTATACAGCTTAATCTCAAATTTTGAGCTTTTTACTCGGTTAAATTTCGAACGGGTTCACTCTAAAGCCCATTTAGACATGCACGCTCTAAACCCTAAAAAACGATCGAAAATGATGTTTAATCAAATTTTATGGGATCAAATATTTAATTATGGACTTTTGACCCTAATTAAACAGCTTAATCTCAAATTTTGAGCTTTTTACTCGGTTAAAATTCGAACGGGTTCACTCTGAAACCCATTTAGACATGCAAGCTCTGAACCCTAAAAAACGATCGAAAATGATGTTTAATCAAATTTTATGGGTTCAAATATTTGATTATTGGCTTTTGAACCTAATTATACAGCTTAATCTCAAATTTTGTGCTTTTTACTCGGTTAAATTTCGAACGGGTTCACTCTAAAGCCCATTTAGACATGCACGCTCTAAACCCTAAAAAACGATCGAAAATGATGTTTAATCACATTTTATGGGATCAAAAATTTAATTATGGACTTTTGACCCTAATTATACAGCTTAATCTCAAATTTTGAGCTTTTTACTCGGTTAAAATTCGAACGGGTTCACTCTAAAGCCCGTTTAGACATGCAAGCTCTGAACCCTAAAAAACGATCGAAAATGATGTTTAATCAAATTTTATGGGTTCAAATATTTGATTATTGGCTTTTGATCCTAATTATACAGCTTAATCTCAAATTTTGTGCTTTTTACTCGGTTAAATTTCGAACGGGTTCACTCTAAAGCCCATTTAGACATGCACGCTCTAAACCCTAAAAAACGATCGAAAATGATGTTTAATCAGATTTTATGGGAACAAATATTTGATTATTGGCTTTTTAACTTAACTATACTACTTAATCTCAAATTTTGAGCTTTTTACTCGGTTAAATTTCGAACGGGTTCACTCTAAAGCCCATTTAGACATGCACGCTCTAAACCCTAAAAAACGATCGAAAATGATGTTTAATCAAATTTTATGGGATCAAATATTTAATTATGGACTTTTGACCATAATTAAACAGCTTAATCTCAAATTTTGAGCTTTTTACTCGGTTAAAATTCGAACGGGTTCACTCTGAAACCCATTTAGACATGCAAGCTCTGAACCCTAAAAAACGATCGAAAATGATGTTTAATCAAATTTTATGGGTTCAAATATTTGATTATTGGCTTTTGAACCTAATTAAACAGCTTAATCTCAAATTTTGAGCTTTTTACTCGGTTAAAATTCGAACGGGTTCACTCTGAACCCCATTTAGACATGCAAGCTCTAAACCCTAAAAAACGATCGAAAATGATGTTTAATAAAATTTTATGGGTTCAAATATTTGATTATTGGCTTTTGAACCTAATTATACAGCTTAATCTCAAATTTTGTGCTTTTTACTCGGTTAAATTTCGAACGGGTTCACTCTAAAGCCCATTTAGACATGCACGCTCTAAACCCTAAAAAACGATCGAAAATGATGTTTAATCACATTTTATGGGATCAAAAATTTAATTATGGACTTTTGACCCTAATTATACAGCTTAATCTCAAATTTTGAGCTTTTTACTCGGTTAAAATTCGAACGGGTTCACTCTAAAGCCCATTTAGACATGCAAGCTCTGAACCCTAAAAAACGATCGAAAATGATGTTTAATCAAATTTTATGGGTTCAAATATTTGATTATTGGCTTTTGAACCTAATTAAACAGCTTAATCTCAAATTTTGAGCTTTTTACTCGGTTAAAATTCGAACGGGTTCACTCTGAACCCCATTTAGACATGCAAGCTCTAAACCCTAAAAAACGATCGAAAATGATGTTTAATCAAATTTTATGGGTTCAAATATTTGATTATTGGCTTTTGAACCTAATTATACAGCTTAATCTCAAATTTTGTGCTTTTTACTCGGTTAAATTTCGAACGGGTTCACTCTAAAGCCCATTTAGACATGCACGCTCTAAACCCTAAAAAACGATCGAAAATGATGTTTAATCAGATTTTATGGGAACAAATATTTGATTATTGGCTTTTTAACCTAACTATACTACTTAATCTCAAATTTTGAGCTTTTTACTCGGTTAAATTTCGAACGGGTTCACTCTAAAGCCCATTTAGACATGCACGCTCTAAACCCTAAAAAACGATCGAAAATGATGTTTAATCAAATTTTATGGGATCAAATATTTAATTATGGACTTTTGACCATAATTAAACAGCTTAATCTCAAATTTTGAGCTTTTTACTCGGTTAAAATTCGAACGGGTTCACTCTGAAACCCATTTAGACATGCAAGCTCTGAACCCTAAAAAACGATCGAAAATGATGTTTAATCAAATTTTATGGGTTCAAATATTTGATTATTGGCTTTTGAACCTAATTAAACAGCTTAATCTCAAATTTTGAGCTTTTTACTCGGTTAAAATTCGAACGGGTTCACTCTGAACCCCATTTAGACATGCAAGCTCTAAACCCTAAAAAACGATCGAAAATGATGTTTAATCAAATTTTATGGGTTCAAATATTTGATTATTGGCTTTTGAACCTAATTATACAGCTTAATCTCAAATTTTGTGCTTTTTACTCGGTTAAATTTCGAACGGGTTCACTCTAAAGCCCATTTAGACATGCACGCTCTAAACCCTAAAAAACGATCGAAAATGATGTTTAATCACATTTTATGGGATCAAAAATTTAATTATGGACTTTTGACCCTAATTATACAGCTTAATCTCAAATTTTGAGCTTTTTACTCGGTTAAAATTCGAACGGGTTCACTCTAAAGCCCATTTAGACATGCAAGCTCTGAACCCTAAAAAACGATCGAAAATGATGTTTAATCAAATTTTATGGGTTCAAATATTTGATTATTGGCTTTTGAACCTAATTAAACAGCTTAATCTCAAATTTTGAGCTTTTTACTCGGTTAAAATTCGAACGGGTTCACTCTGAACCCCATTTAGACATGCAAGCTCTAAACCCTAAAAAACGATCGAAAATGATGTTTAATCAAATTTTATGGGTTCAAATATTTGATTATTGGCTTTTGAACCTAATTATACAGCTTAATCTCAAATTTTGTGCTTTTTACTCGGTTAAATTTCGAACGGGTTCACTCTAAAGCCCATTTAGACATGCACGCTCTAAACCCTAAAAAACGATCGAAAATGATGTTTAATCAGATTTTATGGGAACAAATATTTGATTATTGGCTTTTTAACCTAACTATACTACTTAATCTCAAATTTTGAGCTTTTTACTCGGTTAAATTTCGAACGGGTTCACTCTAAAGCCCATTTAGACATGCACGCTCTAAACCCTAAAAAACGATCGAAAATGATGTTTAATCAAATTTTATGGGATCAAATATTTAATTATGGACTTTTGACCCTAATTAAACAGCTTAATCTCAAATTTTGAGCTTTTTACTCGGTTAAAATTCGAACGGGTTCACTCTGAAACCCATTTAGACATGCAAGCTCTGAACCCTAAAAAACGATCGAAAATGATGTTTAATCAAATTTTATGGGTTCAAATATTTGATTATTGGCTTTTGAACCTAATTATACAGCTTAATCTCAAATTTTGTGCTTTTTACTCGGTTAAATTTCGAACGGGTTCACTCTAAAGCCCATTTAGACATGCACGCTCTAAACCCTAAAAAACGATCGAAAATGATGTTTAATCACATTTTATGGGATCAAAAATTTAATTATGGACTTTTGACCCTAATTATACAGCTTAATCTCAAATTTTGAGCTTTTTACTCGGTTAAAATTCGAACGGGTTCACTCTAAAGCCCATTTAGACATGCAAGCTCTGAACCCTAAAAAACGATCGAAAATGATGTTTAATCAAATTTTATGGGTTCAAATATTTGATTATTGGCTTTTGAACCTAATTATACAGCTTAATCTCAAATTTTGTGCTTTTTACTCGGTTAAATTTCGAACGGGTTCACTCTAAAGCCCATTTAGACATGCACGCTCTAAACCCTAAAAAACGATCGAAAATGATGTTTAATCACATTTTATGGGATCAAAAATTTAATTATGGACTTTTGACCCTAATTATACAACTTAATCTCAAATTTTGAGCTTTTTACTCGGTTAAAATTCGAACGGGTTCACTCTAAAGCCCATTTAGACATGCACGCTCTGAACCCTAAAAAACGATCGAAAATGATGTTTAATCAAATTTTATGGGTTCAAATATTTGATTATTGGCTTTTGAACCTAATTATACAGCTTAATCTCAAATTTTGAGCTTTTTACTCGGTTAAATTTCGAACGGGTTCACTCTAAAGCCCATTTAGACATGCACGCTCTAAACCCTAAAAAACGATCGAAAATGATGTTTAATCAAATTTTATGGGATCAAATATTTAATTATGGACTTTTGACCCTAATTATACAGCTTAATCTCAAATTTTGAGCTTTTTACTCGGTTAAAATTCGAACGGGTTCACTCTGAAACCCATTTAGACATGCAAGCTCTGAACCCTAAAAAACGATCGAAAATGATGTTTAATCAAATTTTATGGGTTCAAATATTTGATTATTGGCTTTTGAACCTAATTAAACAGCTTAATCTCAAATTTTGAGCTTTTTACTCGGTTAAAATTCGAACGGGTTCACTCTGAACCCCATTTAGACATGCAAGCTCTAAACCCTAAAAAACGATCAAAAATGATGTTTAATCAAATTTTATGGGTTCAAATATTTGATTATTGGCTTTTGAACCTAATTATACAGCTTAATCTCAAATTTTGTGCTTTTTACTCGGTTAAATTTCGAACGGGTTCACTCTAAAGCCCATTTAGACATGCACGCTCTAAACCCTAAAAAACGATCGAAAATGATGTTTAATCAGATTTTATGGGAACAAATATTTGATTATTGGCTTTTTAACCTAACTATACTACTTAATCTCAAATTTTGATCTTTTTACTCGGTTAAATTTCGAACGGGTTCACTCTAAAGCCCATTTAGACATGCACGCTCTAAACCCTAAAAAACGATCGAAAATGATGTTTAATCAAATTTTATGGGATCAAATATTTAATTATGGACTTTTGACCCTAATTAAACAGCTTAATCTCAAATTTTGAGCTTTTTACTCGGTTAAAATTCGAACGGGTTCACTCTGAAACCCATTTAGACATGCAAGCTCTGAACCCTAAAAAACGATCGAAAATGATGTTTAATCAAATTTTATGGGTTCAAATATTTGATTATTGGCTTTTGAACCTAATTATACAGCTTAATCTCAAATTTTGTGCTTTTTACTCGGTTAAATTTCGAACGGGTACACTCTAAAGCCCATTTAGACATGCACGCTCTAAACCCTAAAAAACGATCGAAAATGATGTTTAATCAAATTTTATGGGATCAAATATTTAATTATGGACTTTTGACCCTAATTATACAGCTTAATCTCAAATTTTGAGCTTTTTACTCGGTTAAAATTCGAACGGGTTCACTCTGAAACCCATTTAGACATGCAAGCTCTGAACCCTAAAAAACGATCGAAAATGATGTTTAATCAAATTTTATGGGTTCAAATATTTGATTATTGGCTTTTGAACCTAATTAAACAGCTTAATCTCAAATTTTGAGCTTTTTACTCGGTTAAAATTCGAACGGGTTCACTCTGAACCCCATTTAGACATGCAAGCTCTAAACCCTAAAAAACGATCGAAAATGATGTTTAATCAAATTTTATGGGTTCAAATATTTGATTATTGGCTTTTGAACCTAATTATACAGCTTAATCTCAAATTTTGTGCTTTTTACTCGGTTAAATTTCGAACGGGTTCACTCTAAAGCCCATTTAGACATGCACGCTCTAAACCCTAAAAAACGATCGAAAATGATGTTTAATCAGATTTTATGGGAACAAATATTTGATTATTGGCTTTTTAACCTAACTATACTACTTAATCTCAAATTTTGAGCTTTTTACTCGGTTAAATTTCGAACGGGTTCACTCTAAAGCCCATTTAGACATGCACGCTCTAAACCCTAAAAAACGATCGAAAATGATGTTTAATCAAATTTTATGGGATCAAATATTTAATTATGGACTTTTGACCCTAATTAAACAGCTTAATCTCAAATTTTGAGCTTTTTACTCGGTTAAAATTCGAACGGGTTCACTCTGAAACCCATTTAGACATGCAAGCTCTGAACCCTAAAAAACGATCGAAAATGATGTTTAATCAAATTTTATGGGTTCAAATATTTGATTATTGGCTTTTGAACCTATTTATACAGCTTAATCTCAAATTTTGTGCTTTTTACTCGGTTAAATTTCGAACGGGTTCACTCTAAAGCCCATTTAGACATGCACGCTCTAAACCCTAAAAAACGATCGAAAATGATGTTTAATCACATTTTATGGGATCAAAAATTTAATTATGGACTTTTGACCCTAATTATACAGCTTAATCTCAAATTTTGAGCTTTTTACTCGGTTAAAATTCGAACGGGTTCACTCTAAAGCCCATTTAGACATGCAAGCTCTGAACCCTAAAAAACGATCGAAAATGATGTTTAATCAAATTTTATGGGTTCAAATATTTGATTATTGGCTTTTGAACCTAATTATACAGCTTAATCTCAAATTTTGTGCTTTTTACTCGGTTAAATTTCGAACGGGTTCACTCTAAAGCCCATTTAGACATGCACGCTCTAAACCCTAAAAAACGATCGAAAATGATGTTTAATCACATTTTATGGGATCAAAAATTTAATTATGGACTTTTGACCCTAATTATACAACTTAATCTCAAATTTTGAGCTTTTTACTCGGTTAAAATTCGAACGGGTTCACTCTAAAGCCCATTTAGACATGCACGCTCTGAACCCTAAAAAACGATCGAAAATGATGTTTAATCAAATTTTATGGGTTCAAATATTTGATTATTGGCTTTTGAACCTAATTATACAGCTTAATCTCAAATTTTGAGCTTTTTACTCGGTTAAATTTCGAACGGGTTCACTCTAAAGCCCATTTAGACATGCACGCTCTAAACCCTAAAAAACGATCGAAAATGATGTTTAATCAAATTTTATGGGATCAAATATTTAATTATGGACTTTTGACCCTAATTAAACAGCTTAATCTCAAATTTTGAGCTTTTTACTCGGTTAAAATTCGAACGGGTTCACTCTGAAACCCATTTAGACATGCAAGCTCTGAACCCTAAAAAACGATCGAAAATGATGTTTAATCAAATTTTATGGGTTCAAATATTTGATTATTGGCTTTTGAACCTAATTATACAGCTTAATCTCAAATTTTGTGCTTTTTACTCGGTTAAATTTCGAACGGGTTCACTCTAAAGCCCATTTAGACATGCACGCTCTAAACCCTAAAAAACGATCGAAAATGATGTTTAATCACATTTTATGGGATCAAAAATTTAATTATGGACTTTTGACCCTAATTATACAGCTTAATCTCAAATTTTGAGCTTTTTACTCGGTTAAAATTCGAACGGGTTCACTCTAAAGCCCATTTAGACATGCAAGCTCTGAACCCTAAAAAACGATCGAAAATGATGTTTAATCAAATTTTATGGGTTCAAATATTTGATTATTGGCTTTTGAACCTAATTATACAGCTTAATCTCAAATTTTGTGCTTTTTACTCGGTTAAATTTCGAACGGGTTCACTCTAAAGCCCATTTAGACATGCACGCTCTAAACCCTAAAAAACGATCGAAAATGATGTTTAATCACATTTTATGGGATCAAAAATTTAATTATGGACTTTTGACCCTAATTATACAACTTAATCTCAAATTTTGAGCTTTTTACTCGGTTAAAATTCGAACGGGTTCACTCTAAAGCCCATTTAGACATGCACGCTCTGAACCCTAAAAAACGATCGAAAATGATGTTTAATCAAATTTTATGGGTTCAAATATTTGATTATTGGCTTTTGAACCTAATTATACAGCTTAATCTCAAATTTTGAGCTTTTTACTCGGTTAAATTTCGAACGGGTTCACTCTAAAGCCCATTTAGACATGCATGCTCTAAACCCTAAAAAACGATCGAAAATGATGTTTAATCAAATTTTATGGGATCAAATATTTAATTATGGACTTTTGACCCTAATTAAACAGCTTAATCTCAAATTTTGAGCTTTTTACTCGGTTAAAATTCGAACGGGTTCACTCTGAAACCCATTTAGACATGCAAGCTCTGAACCCTAAAAAACGATCGAAAATGATGTTTAATCAAATTTTATGGGTTCAAATATTTGATTATTGGCTTTTGAACCTAATTATACAGCTTAATCTCAAATTTTGTGCTTTTTACTCGGTTAAATTTCGAACGGGTTCACTCTAAAGCCCATTTAGACATGCAAGCTCTGAACCCTCAAAAACGATCGAAAATGATGTTTAATCAAATTTTATGGGTTCAAATATTTGATTATTGGCTTTTGAACCTAATTATACAGCTTAATCTCAAATTTTGAGCTTTTTACTCGGTTAAATTTCGAACGGGTTCACTCTAAAGCCCATTTAGACATGCACGCTCTAAACCCTAAAAAACGATCGAAAATGATGTTTAATCAAATTTTATGGGATCAAATATTTAATTATGGACTTTTGACCCTAATTAAACAGCTTAATCTCAAATTTTGAGCTTTTTACTCGGTTAAAATTCGAACGGGTTCACTCTGAAACCCATTTAGACATGCAAGCTCTGAACCCTAAAAAACGATCGAAAATGATGTTTAATCAAATTTTATGGGTTCAAATATTTGATTATTGGCTTTTGAACCTAATTATACAGCTTAATCTCAAATTTTGTGCTTTTTACTCGGTTAAATTTCGAACGGGTTCACTCTAAAGCCCATTTAGACATGCACGCTCTAAACCCTAAAAAACGATCGAAAATGATGTTTAATCAAATTTTATGGGTTCAAAAATTTAATTATGGACTTTTCGAACCTAATTATACAGCTTAATCTCAAATTTTGAGCTTTTTACTCGATTAAATTTCGAACGGGTTCACTCTAAAGCCCATCTAGACATGCACGCTCTAAACCCTAAAAAACGATCGAAAATGATGTTTAATCAAATTTTATGGGATCAAATATTTAATTATGGACTTTTGACCCTAATTAAACAGCTTAATCTCAAATTTTGAGCTTTTTACTCGGTTAAAATTCGAACGGGTTCACTCTGAAACCCATTTAGACATGCAAGCTCTGAACCCTAAAAAACGATCGAAAATGATGTTTAATCAAATTTTATGGGTTCAAATATTTGATTATTGGCTTTTGAACCTAATTATACAGCTTAATCTCAAATTTTGTGCTTTTTACTCGGTTAAATTTCGAACGGGTTCACTCTAAAGCCCATTTAGACATGCACGCTCTAAACCCTAAAAAACGATCGAAAATGATGTTTAATCACATTTTATGGGATCAAAAATTTAATTATGTACTTTTGACCCTAATTATACAACTTAATCTCAAATTTTGAGCTTTTTACTCGGTTAAAATTCGAACGGGTTCACTCTAAAGCCCGTTTAGACATGCACGCTCTAAACCCTAAAAAACGATCGAAAATGATGTTTAATCAAATTTTATGGGATCAAATATTTAATTATGGACTTTTGACCCTAATTATACAGCTTAATCTCAAATTTTGAGCTTTTTACTCGGTTAAAATTCGAACGGGTTCACTCTGAAACCCATTTAGACATGCAAGCTCTGAACCCTAAAAAACGATCGAAAATGATGTTTAATCAAATTTTATGGGTTCAAATATTTGATTATTGGCTTTTGAACCTAATTAAACAGCTTAATCTCAAATTTTGAGCTTTTTACTCGGTTAAAATTCGAACGGGTTCACTCTGAACCCCATTTAGACATGCAAGCTCTAAACCCTAAAAAACGATCAAAAATGATGTTTAATCAAATTTTATGGGTTCAAATATTTGATTATTGGCTTTTGAACCTAATTATACAGCTTAATCTCAAATTTTGTGCTTTTTACTCGGTTAAATTTCGAACGGGTTCACTCTAAAGCCCATTTAGACATGCACGCTCTAAACCCTAAAAAACGATCGAAAATGATGTTTTATCACATTTTATGGGATCAAAAATTTAACTATGGACTTTTGACCCTAATTATACAGCTTAATCTCAAATTTTGAGCTTTTTACTCGGTTAAAATTCGAACGGGTTCACTCTAAAGCCCATTTAGACATGCACGCTCTAAACCCTAAAAAACGATCGAAAATGATGTTTAATCAAATTTTATGGGTTCAAATATTTGATTATTGGCTTTTGAACCTAATTATACAGCTTAATCTCAAATTTTGAGCTTTTTACTCGGTTAAATTTCGAACGGGTTCACTCTAAAGCCCATTTAGACATGCACGCTCTAAACCCTAAAAAACGATCGAAAATGATGTTTAATCAAATTTTATGGGATCAAATATTTAATTATGGACTTTTGACCCTAATTAAACAGCTTAATCTCAAATTTTGAGCTTTTTACTCGGTTAAAATTCGAACGGGTTCACTCTGAAACCCATTTAGACATGCAAGCTCTGAACCCTAAAAAACGATCGAAAATGATGTTTAATCAAATTTTATGGGTTCAAATATTTGATTATTGGCTTTTGAACCTAATTATACAGCTTAATCTCAAATTTTGAGCTTTTTACTCGGTTAAAATTCGAACGGGTTCACTCTGAAACCCATTTAGACATGCACGCTCTGAACCCTAAAAAACGATCGAAAATGATGTTTAATCAAATTTTATGGGTTCAAATATTTGATTATTGGCTTTTGAACCTAATTATACAGCTTAATCTCAAATTTTGTGCTTTTTACTCGGTTAAATTTCGAACGGGTTCACTCTAAAGCCCATTTAGACATGCACGCTCTAAACCCTAAAAAACGATCGAAAATGATGTTTAATCACATTTTATGGGATCAAAAATTTAATTATGGACTTTTGACCCTAATTATACAGCTTAATCTCAAATTTTGAGCTTTTTACTCGGTTAAAATTCGAACGGGTTCACTCTAAAGCCCATTTAGACATGCAAGCTCTGAACCCTAAAAAACGATCGAAAATGATGTTTAATCAAATTTTATGGGTTCAAATATTTGATTATTGGCTTTTGAACCTAATTAAACAGCTTAATCTCAAATTTTGAGCTTTTTACTCGGTTAAAATTCGAACGGGTTCACTCTGAACCCCATTTAGACATGCAAGCTCTAAACCCTAAAAAACGATCGAAAATGATGTTTAATCAAATTTTATGGGTTCAAATATTTGATTATTGGCTTTTGAACCTAATTATACAGCTTAATCTCAAATTTTGTGCTTTTTACTCGGTTAAATTTCGAACGGGTTCACTCTAAAGCCCATTTAGACATGCACGCTCTAAACCCTAAAAAACGATCGAAAATGATGTTTAATCAGATTTTATGGGAACAAATATTTGATTATTGGCTTTTTAACCTAACTATACTACTTAATCTCAAATTTTGAGCTTTTTACTCGGTTAAATTTCGAACGGGTTCACTCTAAAGCCCATTTAGACATGCACGCTCTAAACCCTAAAAAACGATCGAAAATGATGTTTAATCGAATTTTATGGGATCAAATATTTAATTATGGACTTTTGACCATAATTAAACAGCTTAATCTCAAATTTTGAGCTTTTTACTCGGTTAAAATTCGAACGGGTTCACTCTGAAACCCATTTAGACATGCAAGCTCCGAACCCTAAAAAACGATCGAAAATGATGTTTAATCAAATTTTATGGGTTCAAATATTTGATTATTGGCTTTTGAACCTAATTATACAGCTTAATCTCAAATTTTGTGCTTTTTACTCGGTTAAATTTCGAACGGGTTCACTCTAAAGCCCATTTAGACATGCACGCTCTAAACCCTAAAAAACGATCGAAAATGATGTTTAATCACATTTTATGGGATCAAAAATTTAATTATGGACTTTTGACCCTAATTATACAGCTTAATCTCAAATTTTGAGCTTTTTACTCGGTTAAAATTCGAACGGGTTCACTCTAAAGCCCATTTAGACATGCAAGCTCTGAACCGTAAAAAACGATCGAAAATGATGTTTAATCAAATTTTATGGGTTCAAATATTTGATTATTGGCTTTTGAACCTAATTATACAGCTTAATCTCAAATTTTGTGCTTTTTACTCGGTTAAATTTCGAACGGGTTCACTCTAAAGCCCATTTAGACATGCACGCTCTAAACCCTAAAAAACGATCGAAAATGATGTTTAATCACATTTTATGGGATCAAAAATTTAATTATGGACTTTTGACCCTAATTATACAGCTTAATCTCAAATTTTGAGCTTTTTACTCGGTTAAAATTCGAACGGGTTCACTCTAAAGCCCATTTAGACATGCAAGCTCTGAACCCTAAAAAACGATCGAAAATGATGTTTAATCAAATTTTATGGGTTCAAATATTTGATTATTGGCTTTTGAACCTAATTAAACAGCTTAATCTCAAATTTTGAGCTTTTTACTCGGTTAAAATTCGAACGGGTTCACTCTGAACCCCATTTAGACATGCAAGCTCTAAACCCTAAAAAACGATCGAAAATGATGTTTAATCAAATTTTATGGGTTCAAATATTTGATTATTGGCTTTTGAACCTAATTATACAGCTTAATCTCAAATTTTGTGCTTTTTACTCGGTTAAATTTCGAACGGGTTCACTCTAAAGCCCATTTAGACATGCACGCTCTAAACCCTAAAAAACGATCGAAAATGATGTTTAATCAGATTTTATGGGAACAAATATTTGATTATTGGCTTTTTAACCTAACTATACTACTTAATCTCAAATTTTGAGCTTTTTACTCGGTTAAATTTCGAACGGGTTCACTCTAAAGCCCATTTAGACATGCACGCTCTAAACCCTAAAAAACGATCGAAAATGATGTTTAATCAAATTTTATGGGATCAAATATTTAATTATGGACTTTTGACCATAATTAAACAGCTTAATCTCAAATTTTGAGCTTTTTACTCGGTTAAAATTCGAACGGGTTCACTCTGAAACCCATTTAGACATGCAAGCTCTGAACCCTAAAAAACGATCGAAAATGATGTTTAATCAAATTTTATGGGTTCAAATATTTGATTATTGGCTTTTGAACCTAATTAAACAGCTTAATCTCAAATTTTGAGCTTTTTACTCGGTTAAAATTCGAACGGGTTCACTCTGAACCCCATTTAGACATGCAAGCTCTAAACCCTAAAAAACGATCGAAAATGATGTTTAATAAAATTTTATGGGTTCAAATATTTGATTATTGGCTTTTGAACCTAATTATACAGCTTAATCTCAAATTTTGTGCTTTTTACTCGGTTAAATTTCGAACGGGTTCACTCTAAAGCCCATTTAGACATGCACGCTCTAAACCCTAAAAAACGATCGAAAATGATGTTTAATCACATTTTATGGGATCAAAAATTTAATTATGGACTTTTGACCCTAATTATACAGCTTAATCTCAAATTTTGAGCTTTTTACTCGGTTAAAATTCGAACGGGTTCACTCTAAAGCCCATTTAGACATGCAAGCTCTGAACCCTAAAAAACGATCGAAAATGATGTTTAATCAAATTTTATGGGTTCAAATATTTGATTATTGGCTTTTGAACCTAATTAAACAGCTTAATCTCAAATTTTGAGCTTTTTACTCGGTTAAAATTCGAACGGGTTCACTCTGAACCCCATTTAGACATGCAAGCTCTAAACCCTAAAAAACGATCGAAAATGATGTTTAATCAAATTTTATGGGTTCAAATATTTGATTATTGGCTTTTGAACCTAATTATACAGCTTAATCTCAAATTTTGTGCTTTTTACTCGGTTAAATTTCGAACGGGTTCACTCTAAAGCCCATTTAGACATGCACGCTCTAAACCCTAAAAAACGATCGAAAATGATGTTTAATCAGATTTTATGGGAACAAATATTTGATTATTGGCTTTTTAACCTAACTATACTACTTAATCTCAAATTTTGAGCTTTTTACTCGGTTAAATTTCGAACGGGTTCACTCTAAAGCCCATTTAGACATGCACGCTCTAAACCCTAAAAAACGATCGAAAATGATGTTTAATCAAATTTTATGGGATCAAATATTTAATTATGGACTTTTGACCATAATTAAACAGCTTAATCTCAAATTTTGAGCTTTTTACTCGGTTAAAATTCGAACGGGTTCACTCTGAAACCCATTTAGACATGCAAGCTCTGAACCCTAAAAAACGATCGAAAATGATGTTTAATCAAATTTTATGGGTTCAAATATTTGATTATTGGCTTTTGAACCTAATTAAACAGCTTAATCTCAAATTTTGAGCTTTTTACTCGGTTAAAATTCGAACGGGTTCACTCTGAACCCCATTTAGACATGCAAGCTCTAAACCCTAAAAAACGATCGAAAATGATGTTTAATCAAATTTTATGGGTTCAAATATTTGATTATTGGCTTTTGAACCTAATTATACAGCTTAATCTCAAATTTTGTGCTTTTTACTCGGTTAAATTTCGAACGGGTTCACTCTAAAGCCCATTTAGACATGCACGCTCTAAACCCTAAAAAACGATCGAAAATGATGTTTAATCACATTTTATGGGATCAAAAATTTAATTATGGACTTTTTACCCTAATTATACAGCTTAATCTCAAATTTTGAGCTTTTTACTCGGTTAAAATTCGAACGGGTTCACTCTAAAGCCCATTTAGACATGCAAGCTCTGAACCCTAAAAAACGATCGAAAATGATGTTTAATCAAATTTTATGGGTTCAAATATTTGATTATTGGCTTTTGAACCTAATTAAACAGCTTAATCTCAAATTTTGAGCTTTTTACTCGGTTAAAATTCGAACGGGTTCACTCTGAACCCCATTTAGACATGCAAGCTCTAAACCCTAAAAAACGATCGAAAATGATGTTTAATCAAATTTTATGGGTTCAAATATTTGATTATTGGCTTTTGAACCTAATTATACAGCTTAATCTCAAATTTTGTGCTTTTTACTCGGTTAAATTTCGAACGGGTTCACTCTAAAGCCCATTTAGACATGCACGCTCTAAACCCTAAAAAACGATCGAAAATGATGTTTAATCAGATTTTATGGGAACAAATATTTGATTATTGGCTTTTTAACCTAACTATACTACTTAATCTCAAATTTTGAGCTTTTTACTCGGTTAAATTTCGAACGGGTTCACTCTAAAGCCCATTTAGACATGCACGCTCTAAACCCTAAAAAACGATCGAAAATGATGTTTAATCAAATTTTATGGGATCAAATATTTAATTATGGACTTTTGACCCTAATTAAACAGCTTAATCTCAAATTTTGAGCTTTTTACTCGGTTAAAATTCGAACGGGTTCACTCTGAAACCCATTTAGACATGCAAGCTCTGAACCCTAAAAAACGATCGAAAATGATGTTTAATCAAATTTTATGGGTTCAAATATTTGATTATTGGCTTTTGAACCTAATTATACAGCTTAATCTCAAATTTTGTGCTTTTTACTCGGTTAAATTTCGAACGGGTTCACTCTAAAGCCCATTTAGACATGCACGCTCTAAACCCTAAAAAACGATCGAAAATGATGTTTAATCACATTTTATGGGATCAAAAATTTAATTATGGACTTTTGACCCTAATTATACAGCTTAATCTCAAATTTTGAGCTTTTTACTCGGTTAAAATTCGAACGGGTTCACTTTAAAGCCCATTTAGACATGCAAGCTCTGAACCCTAAAAAACGATCGAAAATGATGTTTAATCAAATTTTATGGGTTCAAATATTTGATTATTGGCTTTTGAACCTAATTATACAGCTTAATCTCAAATTTTGTGCTTTTTACTCGGTTAAATTTCGAACGGGTTCACTCTAAAGCCCATTTAGACATGCACGCTCTAAACCCTAAAAAACGATCGAAAATGATGTTTAATCACATTTTATGGGATCAAAAATTTAATTATGGACTTTTGACCCTAATTATACAACTTAATCTCAAATTTTGAGCTTTTTACTCGGTTAAAATTCGAACGGGTTCACTCTAAAGCCCATTTAGACATGCACGCTCTGAACCCTAAAAAACGATCGAAAATGATGTTTAATCAAATTTTATGGGTTCAAATATTTGATTATTGGCTTTTGAACCTAATTATACAGCTTAATCTCAAATTTTGAGCTTTTTACTCGGTTAAATTTCGAACGGGTTCACTCTAAAGCCCATTTAGACATGCACGCTCTAAACCCTAAAAAACGATCGAAAATGATGTTTAATCAAATTTTATGGGATCAAATATTTAATTATGGACTTTTGACCCTAATTAAACAGCTTAATCTCAAATTTTGAGCTTTTTACTCGGTTAAAATTCGAACGGGTTCACTCTGAAACCCATTTAGACATGCAAGCTCTGAACCCTAAAAAACGATCGAAAATGATGTTTAATCAAATTTTATGGGTTCAAATATTTGATTATTGGCTTTTGAACCTAATTATACAGCTTAATCTCAAATTTTGTGCTTTTTACTCGGTTAAATTTCGAACGGGTTCACTCTAAAGCCCATTTAGACATGCACGCTCTAAACCCTAAAAAACGGTCGAAAATGATGTTTAATCACATTTTATGGGATCAAAAATTTAATTATGGACTTTTGACCCTAATTATACAGCTTAATCTCAAATTTTGAGCTTTTTACTCGGTTAAAATTCGAACGGGTTCACTCTAAAGCCCATTTAGACATGCAAGCTCTGAACCCTAAAAAACGATCGAAAATGATGTTTAATCAAATTTTATGGGTTCAAATATTTGATTATTGGCTTTTGAACCTAATTATACAGCTTAATCTCAAATTTTGTGCTTTTTACTCGGTTAAATTTCGAACGGGTTCACTCTAAAGCCCATTTAGACATGCACGCTCTAAACCCTAAAAAACGATCGAGAATGATGTTTAATCACATTTTATGGGATCAAAAATTTAATTATGGACTTTTGACCCTAATTATACAACTTAATCTCAAATTTTGAGCTTTTTACTCGGTTAAAATTCGAACGGGTTCACTCTAAAGCCCATTTAGACATGCACGCTCTGAACCCTAAAAAACGATCGAAAATGATGTTTAATCAAATTTTATGGGTTCAAATATTTGATTATTGGCTTTTGAACCTAATTATACAGCTTAATCTCAAATTTTGAGCTTTTTACTCGGTTAAATTTCGAACGGGTTCACTCTAAAGCCCATTTAGACATGCACGCTCTAAACCCTAAAAAACGATCGAAAATGATGTTTAATCAAATTTTATGGGATCAAATATTTAATTATGGACTTTTGACCCTAATTAAACAGCTTAATCTCAAATTTTGAGCTTTTTACTCGGTTAAAATTCGAACGGGTTCACTCTGAAACCCATTTAGACATGCAAGCTCTGAACCCTAAAAAACGATCGAAAATGATGTTTAATCAAATTTTATGGGTTCAAATATTTGATTATTGGCTTTTGAACCTAATTATACAGCTTAATCTCAAATTTTGTGCTTTTTACTCGGTTAAATTTCGAACGGGTTCACTCTAAAGCCCATTTAGACATGCACGCTCTAAACCCTAAAAAACGATCGAAAATGATGTTTAATCACATTTTATGGGATCAAAAATTTAATTATGGACTTTTGACCCTAATTATACAGCTTAATCTCAAATTTTGAGCTTTTTACTCGGTTAAAATTCGAACGGGTTCACTCTAAAGCCCATTTAGACATGCAAGCTCTGAACCCTAAAAAACGATCGAAAATGATGTTTAATCAAATTTTATGGGTTCAAATATTTGATTATTGGCTTTTGAACCTAATTAAATAGCTTAATCTCAAATTTTGAGCTTTTTACTCGGTTAAAATTCGAACGGGTTCACTCTGAACCCCATTTAGACATGCAAGCTCTAAACCCTAAAAAACGATCGAAAATGATGTTTAATCAAATTTTATGGGTTCAAATATTTGATTATGGACTTTTGACCCTAATTATACAACTTAATCTCAAATTTTGAGCTTTTTACTCGGTTAAAATTCGAACGGGTTCACTCTAAAGCCCATTTAGACATGCACGCTCTGAACCCTAAAAAACGATCGAAAATGATGTTTAATCAAATTTTATGGGTTCAAATATTTGATTATTGGCTTTTGAACCTAATTATACAGCTTAATCTCAAATTTTGAGCTTTTTACTCGGTTAAATTTCGAACGGGTTCACTCTAAAGCCCATTTAGACATGCACGCTCTAAACCCTAAAAAACGATCGAAAATGATGTTTAATCAAATTTTATGGGATCAAATATTTAATTATGGACTTTTGACCCTAATTAAACAGCTTAATCTCAAATTTTGAGCTTTTTACTCGGTTAAAATTCGAACGGGTTCACTCTGAAACCCATTTAGACATGCAAGCTCTGAACCCTAAAAAACGATCGAAAATGATGTTCAATCAAATTTTATGGGTTCAAATATTTGATTATTGGCTTTTGAACCTAATTATACAGCTTAATCTCAAATTTTGTGCTTTTTACTCGGTTAAATTTCGAACGGGTTCACTCTAAAGCCCATTTAGACATGCACGCTCTAAACCCTAAAAAACGATCGAAAATGATGTTTAATCACATTTTATGGGATCAAAAATTTAATTATGGACTTTTGACCCTAATTATACAGCTTAATCTCAAATTTTGAGCTTTTTACTCGGTTAAAATTCGAACGGGTTCACTCTAAAGCCCATTTAGACATGCAAGCTCTGAACCCTAAAAAACGATCGAAAATGATGTTTAATCAAATTTTATGGGTTCAAATATTTGATTATTGGCTTTTGAACCTAATTATACAGCTTAATCTCAAATTTTGTGCTTTTTACTCGGTTAAATTTCGAACGGGTTCACTCTAAAGCCCATTTAGACATGCACGCTCTAAACCCTAAAAAACGATCGAAAATGATGTTTAATCACATTTTATGGGATCAAAAATTTAATTATGGACTTTTGACCCTAATTATACAACTTAATCTCAAATTTTGAGCTTTTTACTCGGTTAAAATTCGAACGGGTTCACTCTAAAGCCCATTTAGACATGCACGCTCTGAACCCTAAAAAACGATCGAAAATGATGTTTAATCAAATTTTATGGGTTCAAATATTTGATTATTGGCTTTTGAACCTAATTATACAGCTTAATCTCAAATTTTGAGCTTTTTACTCGGTTAAATTTCGAACGGGTTCACTCTAAAGCCCATTTAGACATGCACGCTCTAAACCCTAAAAAACGATCGAAAATGATGTTTAATCAAATTTTATGGGATCAAATATTTAATTATGGACTTTTGACCCTAATTAAACAGCTTAATCTCAAATTTTGAGCTTTTTACTCGGTTAAAATTCGAACGGGTTCACTCTGAAACCCATTTAGACATGCAAGCTCTGAACCCTAAAAAACGATCGAAAATGATGTTTAATCAAATTTTATGGGTTCAAATATTTGATTATTGGCTTTTGAACCTAATTATACAGCTTAATCTCAAATTTTGTGCTTTTTACTCGGTTAAATTTCGAACGGGTTCACTCTAAAGCCCATTTAGACATGCACGCTCTAAACCCTAAAAAACGATCGAAAATGATGTTTAATCACATTTTATGGGATCAAAAATTTAATTATGGACTTTTGACCCTAATTATACAGCTTAATCTCAAATTTTGAGCTTTTTACTCGGTTAAAATTCGAACGGGTTCACTCTAAAGCCCATTTAGACATGCAAGCTCTGAACCCTAAAAAACGATCGAAAATGATGTTTAATCAAATTTTATGGGTTCAAATATTTGATTATTGGCTTTTGAACCTAATTAAATAGCTTAATCTCAAATTTTGAGCTTTTTACTCGGTTAAAATTCGAACGGGTTCACTCTGAACCCCATTTAGACATGCAAGCTCTAAACCCTAAAAAACGATCGAAAATGATGTTTAATCAAATTTTATGGGTTCAAATATTTGATTATTGGCTTTTGAACCTAATTATACAGCTTAATCTCAAATTTTGTGCTTTTTACTCGGTTAAATTTCGAACGGGTTCACTCTAAAGCCCATTTAGACATGCACGCTCTAAACCCTAAAAAACGATCGAAAATGATGTTTAATCAGATTTTATGGGAACAAATATTTGATTATTGGCTTTTTAACCTAACTATACTCTTTAATCTCAAATTTTGAGCTTTTTACTCGGTTAAAATTCGAACGGGTTCACTCTAAAGCCCATTTAGACATGCATGCTCTAAACCTTAAAAAACGATCAAAAATGATGTTTAATCAGATTTTATGGGATCAAATATTTAATTATGAACTCTTGACCCTAATTATACAGCTTAATCTCAAATTTTGAGCTTTTTACTCGGTTAAAATTCGAACAGGTTCACTCTAAAGCCCATTTAGACATGCAAGCTCTGAACCCTAAAAAACGATCGAAAATGATGTTTAATCAAATTTTATGGGATCAAATATTTAATTATGAACTTTTGACCCTAATTATACAACTTAATCTCAAATTTTGTGCTTTTTACTCGGTTAAATTTCGAACGGGTTCACTCTAAAGCCCATTTAGACATGCACGCTCTAAACCCTAAAAAACGATCGAAAATGATGTTTAATCAGATTTTATGGGCTCATAAATTTAATTATGGACTTTTGACCCTAATTAAACAGCTTAATCTCAAATTTTGAGCTTTTTACTCGGTTAAAATTCGAACGGGTTCACTCTAAAGCCCATTTAGACATGCAAGCTTTGAACCCTAAAAAACGATCGAAAATGATGTTTAATCAAATTTTATGGGTTCAAATATTTGATTATTGGCTTTTGAACCTAATTATACATTTTAATCTCAAATTTTGTGCTTTTTACTCGGTTAAATTTCGAACGGGTTCACTCTAAAGCCCATTTAGACATGCACGCTCTAAACCCTAAAAAAGGATCGAAAATGATGTTTAATCAGATTTTATGGGCTCAAAAATTTAATTATGGACTTTTGACCCTAATTAAACAGCTTAATCTCAAATTTTGAGCTTTTTACTCGGTTAAAATTCGAACGGGTTCACTCTGAAACCCATTTAGACATGCAAGCTCTGAACCCTAAAAAACGATCGAAAATGATGTTTAATCAAATTTTATGGGTTCAAATATTTGATTATTGGCTTTTGAACCTAATTATACAGCTTAATCTCAAATTTTTTGCTTTTTACTCGGTTAAATTTCGAACGGGTTCACTCTAAAGCCCATTTAGACATGCACGCTCTAAACCCTAAAAAACGATCGAAAATGATGTTTAATCAAATTTTATGGGATCAAATATTTAATTATGAACTTTTGACCCTAATTATACAACTTAATCTCAAATTTTGTGCTTTTTACTCGGTTAAATTTCGAACAGGTTCACTCTAAAGCCCATTTAGACATGCACGCTCTAAACCCTACAAAACGATCGAAAATGATGTTTAATCAGATTTTATGGGCTCAAAAATTTAATTATGGACTTTTGACCCTAATTAAACAGCTTAATCTCAAATTTTGAGCTTTTTACTCGGTTAAAATTCGAACGGGTTCACTCTGAACCCCATTTAGACATGCAAGCTCTGAACCCTAAAAAACGATCGAAAATGATGTTTAATCAAATTTTATGGGTTCAAATATTTGATTATTGGCTTTTGAACCTAATTATACAGCTTAATCTCAAATTTTGTGCTTTTTACTCGGTTAAATTTCGAACGGGTTCACTCTAAAGCCCATTTAGACATGCACGCTCTAAACCCTAAAAAACGATCGAAAATGATGTTTAATCAAATTTTATGGGATCAAGTATTTAATTATGGACTTTTGACCCTAATTAAACAACTTAATCTCAAATTTTGAGCTTTTTACTCGGTTAAAATTCGAACGGGTTCACTCTGAAAACCATTTAGACATGCAAGCTCTGAACCCTAAAAAACGATCGAAAATGATGTTTAATCAAATTTTATGGGTTCAAATATTTGATTATTGGCTTTTGAACCTAATTATACAGCTTAATCTCAAATTTTGTGCCTTTTACTCGGTTAAATTTCGAACGGGTTCACTCTAAAGCCCATTTAGACATGCACGCTCTAAACCCTAAAAAACGATCGAAAATGATGTTTAATCACATTTTATGGGATCAAAAATTTAATTATGGACTTTTGACCCTAATTATACAGCTTAATCTCAAATTTTGAGATTTTTACTCGGTTAAAATTCGAACGGGTTCACTCTAAAGCCCATTTAGACATGCAAGCTCTGAACCCTAAAAAACGATCGAAAATGATGTTTAATCAAATTTTATGGGTTCAAATATTTGATTATTGGCTTTTGAACCTAATTATACAGCTTAATCTCAAATTTTGTGCTTTTTACTCCGTTAAATTTCGAACGGGTTCACTCTAAAGCCCATTTAGACATGCACGCTCTAAACCCTAAAAAACGATCGAAAATGATGTTTAATCAAATTTTATGGGATCAAATATTTAATTATGAACTTTTGACCCTAATTATACAACTTAATCTCAAATTTTGTGCTTTTTACTCGGTTAAATTTCGAACGGGTTCACTCTAAAGCCCATTTAGACATGCACGCTCTAAACCCTACAAAACGATCGAAAATGATGTTTAATCAGAGTTTATGGGCTCAAAAATTTAATTATGGACTTTTGACCCTAATTAAATAGCTTAATCTCAAATTTTGAGCTTTTTACTCGGTTAAAATTCGAACGGGTTCACTCTAAAGCCCATTTAGACATGCAAGCTCTGAACCCTAAAAAACGATCGAAAATGATGTTTAATCAAATTTTATGGGTTCAAATATTTGATTATTGGCTTTTGAACCTAATTATACAGCTTAATCTCAAATTTTGTGCTTTTTACTCGGTTAAATTTCGAACGGGTTCACTCTAAAGCCCATTTAGACATGCACGCTCTAAACCCTAAAAAACGATCGAAAATGTTGTTTAATCAAATTTTATGGGATCAAATATTTAATTATGGACTTTTGACCCTAATTAAACAGCTTAATCTCAAATTTTGAGCTTTTTACTCGGTTAAAATTCGAACGGGTTCACTCTGAAACCCATTTAGACATGCAAGCTCTAAACCCTAAAAAACGATCGAAAATGATGTTTAATCAAATTTTATGGGTTCAAATATTTGATTATTGGCTTTTGAACCTAATTATACAGCTTAATCTCAAATTTTGTGCTTTTTACTCGGTTAAATTTCGAACGGGTTCACTCTAAAGCCCATTTAGACATGCACGCTCTAAACCCTAAAAAACGATCGAAAATGATGTTTAATCAGATTTTATGGGAACAAATATTTGATTATTGGCTTTTTAACCTAACTATACTCTTTAATCTCAAATTTTGAGCTTTTTACTCGGTTAAAATTCGAACGGGTTCACTCTAAAGCCCATTTAGACATGCAAGCTCTGAACCCTAAAAAACGATCGAAAATGATGTTTAATCAGATTTTATGGGATCAAATATTTAATTATGAACTCTTGACCCTAATTATACAGCTTAATCTCAAATTTTGAGCTTTTTACTCGGTTAAAATTCGAACAGGTTCACTCTAAAGCCCATTTAGACATGCAAGCTCTGAACCCTAAAAAACGATCGAAAATGATGTTTAATCAAATTTTATGGGATCAAATATTTAATTATGAACTTTTGACCCTAATTATACAACTTAATCTCAAATTTTGTGCTTTTTACTCGGTTAAATTTCGAACGGGTTCACTCTAAAGCCCATTTAGACATGCACGCTCTAAACCCTAAAAAACGATCGAAAATGATGTTTAATCAGATTTTATGGGCTCATAAATTTAATTATGGACTTTTGACCCTAATTAAACAGCTTAATCTCAAATTTTGAGCTTTTTACTCGGTTAAAATTCGAACGGGTTCACTCTAAAGCCCATTTAGACATGCAAGCTCTGAACCCTAAAAAACGATCGAAAATGATGTTTAATCAAATTTTATGGGTTCAAATATTTGATTATTGGCTTTTGAACCTAATTATACATTTTAATCTCAAATTTTGTGCTTTTTACTCGGTTAAATTTCGAACGGGTTCACTCTAAAGCCCATTTAGACATGCACGCTCTAAACCCTAAAAAAGGATCGAAAATGATGTTTAATCAGATTTTATGGGCTCAAAAATTTAATTATGGACTTTTGACCCTAATTAAACAGCTTAATCTCAAATTTTGAGCTTTTTACTCGGTTAAAATTCGAACGGGTTCACTCTGAAACCCATTTAGACATGCAAGCTCTGAACCCTAAAAAACGATCGAAAATGATGTTTAATCAAATTTTATGGGTTCAAATATTTGATTATTGGCTTTTGAACCTAATTATACAGCTTAATCTCAAATTTTTTGCTTTTTACTCGGTTAAATTTCGAACGGGTTCACTCTAAAGCCCATTTAGACATGCACGCTCTAAACCCTAAAAAACGATCGAAAATGATGTTTAATCAAATTTTATGGGATCAAATATTTAATTATGAACTTTTGACCCTAATTATACAACTTAATCTCAAATTTTGTGCTTTTTACTCGGTTAAATTTCGAACAGGTTCACTCTAAAGCCCATTTAGACATGCACGCTCTAAACCCTACAAAACGATCGAAAATGATGTTTAATCAGATTTTATGGGCTCAAAAATTTAATTATGGACTTTTGACCCTAATTAAACAGCTTAATCTCAAATTTTGAGCTTTTTACTCGGTTAAAATTCGAACGGGTTCACTCTGAACCCCATTTAGACATGCAAGCTCTGAACCCTAAAAAACGATCGAAAATGATGTTTAATCAAATTTTATGGGTTCAAATATTTGATTATTGGCTTTTGAACCTAATTATACAGCTTAATCTCAAATTTTGTGCTTTTTACTCGGTTAAATTTCGAACGGGTTCACTCTAAAGCCCATTTAGACATGCACGCTCTAAACCCTAAAAAACGATCGAAAATGATGTTTAATCAAATTTTATGGGATCAAGTATTTAATTATGGACTTTTGACCCTAATTAAACAGCTTAATCTCAAATTTTGAGCTTTTTACTCGGTTAAAATTCGAACGGGTTCACTCTGAAAACCATTTAGACATGCAAGCTCTGAACCCTAAAAAACGATCGAAAATGATGTTTAATCAAATTTTATGGGTTCAAATATTTGATTATTGGCTTTTGAACCTAATTATACAGCTTAATCTCAAATTTTGTGCCTTTTACTCGGTTAAATTTCGAACGGGTTCACTCTAAAGCCCATTTAGACATGCACGCTCTAAACCCTAAAAAACGATCGAAAATGATGTTTAATCACATTTTATGGGATCAAAAATTTAATTATGGACTTTTGACCCTAATTATACAGCTTAATCTCAAATTTTGAGATTTTTACTCGGTTAAAATTCGAACGGGTTCACTCTAAAGCCCATTTAGACATGCAAGCTCTGAACCCTAAAAAACGATCGAAAATGATGTTTAATCAAATTTTATGGGTTCAAATATTTGATTATTGGCTTTTGAACCTAATTATACAGCTTAATCTCAAATTTTGTGCTTTTTACTCCGTTAAATTTCGAACGGGTTCACTCTAAAGCCCATTTAGACATGCACGCTCTAAACCCTAAAAAACGATCGAAAATGATGTTTAATCAAATTTTATGGGATCAAATATTTAATTATGAACTTTTGACCCTAATTATACAACTTAATCTCAAATTTTGTGCTTTTTACTCGGTTAAATTTCGAACGGGTTCACTCTAAAGCCCATTTAGACATGCACGCTCTAAACCCTACAAAACGATCGAAAATGATGTTTAATCAGAGTTTATGGGCTCAAAAATTTAATTATGGACTTTTGACCCTAATTAAATAGCTTAATCTCAAATTTTGAGCTTTTTACTCGGTTAAAATTCGAACGGGTTCACTCTAAAGCCCATTTAGACATGCAAGCTCTGAACCCTAAAAAACGATCGAAAATGATGTTTAATCAAATTTTATGGGTTCAAATATTTGATTATTGGCTTTTGAACCTAATTATACAGCTTAATCTCAAATTTTGTGCTTTTTACTCGGTTAAATTTCGAACGGGTTCACTCTAAAGCCCATTTAGACATGCACGCTCTAAACCCTAAAAAACGATCGAAAATGTTGTTTAATCAAATTTTATGGGATCAAATATTTAATTATGGACTTTTGACCCTAATTAAACAGCTTAATCTCAAATTTTGAGCTTTTTACTCGGTTAAAATTCGAACGGGTTCACTCTGAAACCCATTTAGACATGCAAGCTCTGAACCCTAAAAAACGATCGAAAATGATGTTTAATCAAATTTTATGGGTTCAAATATTTGATTATTGGCTTTTGAACCTAATTATACAGCTTAATCTCAAATTTTGTGCTTTTTACTCGGTTAAATTTCGAACGGGTTCACTCTAAAGCCCATTTAGACATGCACGCTCTAAACCCTAAAAAACGATCGAAAATGATGTTTAATCAAATTTTATGGGTTCAAATATTTGATTATTGGCTTTTGAACCTAATTATACAACTTAATCTCAAATTTTGTGCTTTTTACTCGGTTAAATTTCGAACGGGTTCACTCTAAAGCCCATTTAGACATGCACGCTCTAAACCCTAAAAAACGATCGAAAATGATGTTTTATCACATTTTATGGGATCAAAAATTTAATTATGGACTTTTGACCCTAATTATACAGCTTAATCTAAAATTTTGAGCTTTTTACTCGGTTAAAATTCGAACGGGTTCACTCTAAAGCCCATTTAGACATGCAAGCTCTGAACCCTAAAAAACGATCGAAAATGATGTTTAATCAAATTTTATGGGTTCAAATATTTGATTATTGGCTTTTGAACCTAATTATACAGCTTAATCTCAAATTTTGTGCTTTTTACTCGGTTAAATTTCGAACGGGTTCACTCTAAAGCCCATTTAGACATGCACGCTCTAAACCCTAAAAAACGATCGAAAATGATGTTTAATCAAATTTTATGGGATCAAGTATTTAATTATGGACTTTTGACCCTAATTAAACAGCTTAATCTCAAATTTTGAGCTTTTTACTCGGTTAAAATTCGAACGGGTTCACTCTGAAAACCATTTAGACATGCAAGCTCTGAACCCTAAAAAACGATCGAAAATGATGTTTAATCAAATTTTATGGGTTCAAATATTTGATTATTGGCTTTTGAACCTAATTATACAGCTTAATCTCAAATTTTGTGCCTTTTACTCGGTTAAATTTCGAACGGGTTCACTCTAAAGCCCATTTAGACATGCACGCTCTAAACCCTAAAAAACGATCGAAAATGATGTTTAATCACATTTTATGGGATCAAAAATTTAATTATGGACTTTTGACCCTAATTATACAGCTTAATCTCAAATTTTGAGATTTTTACTCGGTTAAAATTCGAACGGGTTCACTCTAAAGCCCATTTAGACATGCAAGCTCTGAACCCTAAAAAACGATCGAAAATGATGTTTAATCAAATTTTATGGGTTCAAATATTTGATTATTGGCTTTTGAACCTAATTATACAGCTTAATCTCAAATTTTGTGCTTTTTACTCCGTTAAATTTCGAACGGGTTCACTCTAAAGCCCATTTAGACATGCACGCTCTAAACCCTAAAAAACGATCGAAAATGATGTTTAATCAAATTTTATGGGATCAAATATTTAATTATGAACTTTTGACCCTAATTATACAACTTAATCTCAAATTTTGTGCTTTTTACTCGGTTAAATTTCGAACGGGTTCACTCTAAAGCCCATTTAGACATGCACGCTCTAAACCCTACAAAACGATCGAAAATGATGTTTAATCAGAGTTTATGGGCTCAAAAATTTAATTATGGACTTTTGACCCTAATTAAATAGCTTAATCTCAAATTTTGAGCTTTTTACTCGGTTAAAATTCGAACGGGTTCACTCTAAAGCCCATTTAGACATGCAAGCTCTGAACCCTAAAAAACGATCGAAAATGATGTTTAATCAAATTTTATGGGTTCAAATATTTGATTATTGGCTTTTGAACCTAATTATACAGCTTAATCTCAAATTTTGTGCTTTTTACTCGGTTAAATTTCGAACGGGTTCACTCTAAAGCCCATTTAGACATGCACGCTCTAAACCCTAAAAAACGATCGAAAATGTTGTTTAATCAAATTTTATGGGATCAAATATTTAATTATGGACTTTTGACCCTAATTAAACAGCTTAATCTCAAATTTTGAGCTTTTTACTCGGTTAAAATTCGAACGGGTTCACTCTGAAACCCATTTAGACATGCAAGCTCTGAACCCTAAAAAACGATCGAAAATGATGTTTAATCAAATTTTATGGGTTCAAATATTTGATTATTGGCTTTTGAACCTAATTATACAGCTTAATCTCAAATTTTGTGCTTTTTACTCGGTTAAATTTCGAACGGGTTCACTCTAAAGCCCATTTAGACATGCACGCTCTAAACCCTAAAAAACGATCGAAAATGATGTTTAATCAAATTTTATGGGTTCAAATATTTGATTATTGGCTTTTGAACCTAATTATACAACTTAATCTCAAATTTTGTGCTTTTTACTCGGTTAAATTTCGAACGGGTTCACTCTAAAGCCCATTTAGACATGCACGCTCTAAACCCTAAAAAACGATCGAAAATGATGTTTTATCACATTTTATGGGATCAAAAATTTAATTATGGACTTTTGACCCTAATTATACAGCTTAATCTAAAATTTTGAGCTTTTTACTCGGTTAAAATTCGAACGGGTTCACTCTAAAGCCCATTTAGACATGCAAGCTCTGAACCCTAAAAAACGATCGAAAATGATGTTTAATCAAATTTTATGGGTTCAAATATTTGATTATTGGCTTTTGAACCTAATTATACAGCTTAATCTCAAATTTTGTGCTTTTTACTCGGTTAAAATTTGAACGGGTTCACTCTAAAGCCCATTTAGAAAAGCAAGCTCTAAACCCTAAAAAACGATCGAAAATGATGTTTAATCAAATTTTATGGGTTCAAAAATTTAATTATGGACTTTTCGAACCTAATTATACAGCTTAATCTCAAATTTTGAGCTTTTTACTCGATTAAATTTCGAACGGGTTCACTCTAAAGCCCATCTAGACATGCACGCTCTAAACCCTAAAAAACGATCGAAAATGATGTTTAATCAGATTTTATGGGAACAAATATTTGATTATTGGCTTTTTAACCTAACTATACTACTTAATCTCAAATTTTGAGCTTTTTACTCGGTTAAAATTCGAACGGGTTCACTCTAAAGCCCATTTAGACATGCATGCTCTAAACCTTAAAAAAGATCAAAAATGATGTTTAATCAGATTTTATGGGATCAAATATTTAATTATGAACTCTTGACCCTAATTATACAGCTTAATCTCAAATTTTGAGCTTTTTACTCGGTTAAAATTCGAACGGGTTCACTCTAAAGCCCATTTAGACATGCAAGCTCTGAACCCTAAAAAACGATCGAAAATGATGTTTAATCAAATTTTATGGGATCAAATATTTAATTATGAACTCTTGACCCTAATTATACAGCTTAATCTCAAATTTTGAGCTTTTTACTCGGTTAAAATTCGAACGGGTTCACTCTAAAGCCCATTTAGACATGCAAGCTCTGAACCCTAAAAAACGATCGAAAATGATGTTTAATCAAATTTTATGGGATCAAATATTTAATTATGAACTTTTGACCCTAATTATACAACTTAATCTCAAATTTTGTGCTTTTTACTCGGTTAAATTTCGAACGGGTTCACTCTGAAACCCATTTAGACATGCAAGCTCTGAACCCTAAAAAACGATCGAAAATGATGTTTAATCAAATTTTATGGGTTCAAATATTTGATTATTGGCTTTTGAACCTAATTATACAGCTTAATCTCAAATTTTGTGCTTTTTACTCGGTTAAATTTCGAACGGGATCACTCTAAAGCCCATTTAGACATGCACGCTCTAAACCCTAAAAAACGATCGAAAATGATGTTTAATCACATTTTATGGGATCAAAAATTTAATTATGGACTTTTGACCCTAATTATACAGCTTAATCTCAAATTTTGAGATTTTTACTCGGTTAAAATTCGAACGGGTTCACTCTAAAGCCCATTTAGACATGCAAGCTCTGAACCCTAAAAAACGATCGAAAATGATGTTTAATCAAATTTTATGGGTTCAAATATTTCATTATTGGCTTTTGAACCTAATTATACAGCTTAATCTCAAATTTTGTGCTTTTTACTCCGTTAAATTTCGAACGGGTTCACTCTAAAGCCCATTTAGACATGCACGCTCTAAACCCTAAAAAACGATCGAAAATGATGTTTAATCACATTTTATGGGATCAAAAATTTAATTATGGACTTTTGACCCTAATTATACAGCTTAATCACAAATTTTGAGATTTTTACTCGGTTAAAATTCGAACGGGTTCACTCTAAAGCCCATTTAGACATGCAAGCTCTGAACCCTAAAAAATGATCGAAAATGATGTTTAATCAAATTTTATGGGTTCAAATATTTGATTATTGGCTTTTGAACCTAATAATACAGCTTAATCTCAAATTTTGTGCTTTTTACTCGGTTAAATTTCGAACGGGTTCACTCTAAAGCCCATTTAGATATGCACGCTCTAAACCCTAAAAAAGGATCGAAAATGATGTTTAATCAGATTTTATGGGCTCAAAAATTTAATTATGGACTTTTGACCCTAATTAAACAGCTTAATCTCAAATTTTGAGCTTTTTACTCGGTTAAAATTCGAACGGGTTCACTCTGAAACCCATTTAGACATGCAAGCTCTGAACCCTAAAAAACGATCGAAAATGATGTTTAATCAAATTTTATGGGTTCAAATATTTGATTATTGGCTTTTGAACCTAATTATACAGCTTAATCTCAAATTTTTTGCTTTTTACTCGGTTAAATTTCGAACGGGTTCACTCTAAAGCCCATTTAGACATGCACGCTCTAAACCCTAAAAAACCATCGAAAATGATGTTTAATCAAATTTTATGGGATCAAATATTTAATTATGGACTTTTGACCCTAATTATACAGCTTAATCTCAAATTTTGAGCTTTTTACTCGGTTAAAATTCAAACGGGTTCACTCTGAAACCCATTTAGACATGCAAGCTCTGAACCCTAAAAAACGATCGAAAATGATGTTTAATCAAATTTTATGGGTTCAAATATTTGATTATTGGCTTTTGAACCTAATTATACAGCTTAATCTCAAATTTTGTGCTTTTTACTCGGTTAAATTTCGAACGGGATCACTCTAAAGCCCATTTAGACATGCACGCTCTAAACCCTAAAAAACGATCGAAAATGATGTTTAATCACATTTTATGGGATCGAAAATTTAATTATGAACTTTTGACCCTAATTATACAGCTTAATCTCAAATTTTGAGATTTTTACTCGGTTAAAATTCGAACGGGTTCACTCTAAAGCCCATTTAGACATGCAAGCTCTGAACCCTAAAAAACGATCGAAAATGATGTTTAATCAAATTTTATGGGTTCAAATATTTCATTATTGGCTTTTGAACCTAATTATACAGCTTAATCTCAAATTTTGTGCTTTTTACTCCGTTAAATTTCGAACGGGTTCACTCTAAAGCCCATTTAGACATGCACGCTCTAAACCCTAAAAAACGATCGAAAATGATGTTTAATCACATTTTATGGGATCAAAAATTTAATTATGGACTTTTGACCCTAATTATACAGCTTAATCACAAATTTTGAGATTTTTACTCGGTTAAAATTCGAACGGGTTCACTCTAAAGCCCATTTAGACATGCAAGCTCTGAACCCTAAAAAACGATCGAAAATGATGTTTAATCAAATTTTATGGGTTCAAATATTTGATTATTGGCTTTTGAACCTAATAATACAGCTTAATCTCAAATTTTGTGCTTTTTACTCGGTTAAATTTCGAACGGGTTCACTCTAAAGCCCATTTAGACATGCACGCTCTAAACCCTAAAAAAGGATCGAAAATGATGTTTAATCAGATTTTATGGGCTCAAAAATTTAATTATGGACTTTTGACCCTAATTAAACAGCTTAATCTCAAATTTTGAGCTTTTTACTCGGTTAAAATTCGAACGGGTTCACTCTGAAACCCATTTAGACATGCAAGCTCTGAACCCTAAAAAACGATCGAAAATGATGTTTAATCAAATTTTATGGGTTCAAATATTTGATTATTGGCTTTTGAACCTAATTATACAGCTTAATCTCAAATTTTTTGCTTTTTACTCGGTTAAATTTCGAACGGGTTCACTCTAAAGCCCATTTAGACATGCACGCTCTAAACCCTAAAAAACCATCGAAAATGATGTTTAATCACATTTTATGGGATCAAAAATTTAATTATGGACTTTTGACCCTAATTATACAGCTTAATCTCAAATTTTGAGATTTTTACTCGGTTAAAATTCAAACGGGTTCACTCTAAAGCCCATTTAGACATGCAAGCTCTGAACCCTAAAAAACGATCGAAAATGATGTTTAATCAAATTTTATGGGTTCAAATATTTGATTATTGGCTTTTGAACCTAATTATACAGCTTAATCTCAAATTTTGTGCTTTTTACTCCGTTAAATTTCGAACGGGTTCACTCTAAAGCCCATTTAGACATGCACGCTCTAAACCCTAAAAAACGATCGAAAATGATGTTTAATCAAATTTTATGGGATCAAATATTTAATTATGAACTTTTGACCCTAATTATACAACTTAATCTCAAATTTTGTGCTTTTTACTCGGTTAAATTTCGAACGGGTTCACTCTAAAGCCCATTTAGACATGCACGCTCTAAACCCTACAAAACGATCGAAAATGATGTTTAATCAGATTTTATGGGCTCAAAAATTTAATTATGGACTTTTGACCCTAATTAAACAGCTTAATCTCAAATTTTGAGCTTTTTACTCGGTTAAAATTCGAACGGGTTCACTCTGAACCCCATTTAGACATGCAAGCTCTGAACCCTAAAAAAGGATCGAAAATGATGTTTAATCAAATTTTATGGGTTCAAATATTTGATTATTAGCTTTTGAACCTAATTATACAGCTTAATCTCAAATTTTTTGCTTTTTACTCGGTTAAATTTCGAACGGGTTCACTCTAAAGCCCATTTAGACATGCACGCTCTAAACCCTAAAAAACGATCGAAAATGATGTTTAATCAAATTTTATGGGATCAAATATTTAATTATGGACTTTTGACCCTAATTAAACAGCTTAATCTCAAATTTTGAGCTTTTTACTCGGTTAAAATTCGAACGGGTTCACTCTGAACCCCATTTAGACATGCAAGCTCTGAACCCTAAAAAACGATCGAAAATGATGTTTAATCAAATTTTATGGGTTCAAATATTTGATTATTGCCTTTTGAACCTAATTATACAGCTTAATCTCAAATTTTTTGCTTTTTACTCGGTTAAATTTCGAACGGGTTCACTCTAAAGCCCATTTAGACATGCACGCTCTAAACCCTAAAAAACGATCGAAAATGATGTTTAATCACATTTTATGGGATCAAAAATTTAATTATGGACTTTTGACCCTAATTATACAGCTTAATCTCAAATTTTGAGATTTTTACTCGGTTAAAATTCAAACGGGTTCACTCTAAAGCCCATTTAGACATGCAAGCTCTGAACCCTAAAAAACGATCGAAAATGATGTTTAATCAAATTTTATGGGTTCAAATATTTGATTATTGGCTTTTGAACCTAATTATACAGCTTAATCTCAAATTTTGTGCTTTTTACTCCGTTAAATTTCGAACGGGTTCACTCTAAAGCCCATTTAGACATGCACGCTCTAAACCCTAAAAAACGATCGAAAATGATGTTTCATCAAATTTTATGGGATCAAATATTTAATTATGAACTTTTGACCCTAATTATACAACTTAATCTCAAATTTTGTGCTTTTTACTCGGTTAAATTTCGAACGGGTTCACTCTAAAGCCCATTTAGACATGCACGCTCTAAACCCTAAAAAACCATCGAAAATGATGTTTAATCACATTTTATGGGATCAAAAATTTAATTATGGACTTTTGACCCTAATTATACAGCTTAATCTCAAATTTTGAGATTTTTACTCGGTTAAAATTCAAACGGGTTCACTCTAAAGCCCATTTAGACATGCAAGCTCTGAACCCTAAAAAACGATCGAAAATGATGTTTAATCAAATTTTATGGGTTCAAATATTTGATTATTGGCTTTTGAACCTAATTATACAGCTTAATCTCAAATTTTGTGCTTTTTACTCCGTTAAATTTCGAACGGGTTCACTCTAAAGCCCATTTAGACATGCACGCTCTAAACCCTAAAAAACGACCGAAAATGATGTTTAATCAAATTTTATGGGATCAAATATCTAATTATGGACCTTTGATCCTAATTATACAACTTAATCTCAAATTTTGTGCTTTTTACTCGGTTAAATTTCGAACGGGTTCACTCTAAAGCCCATTTAGACATGCACGCTCTAAACCCTAAAAAACGATCGAAAATGATGTTTAATCAAATTTTATGGGATCAAATATTTAATTATGGACTTTTGACCCTAATTAAACAGCTTAATCTTAAATTTTGAGCTTTTTACTCGGTTAAAATTCGAACGGGTTCACTCTGAAACCCATTTAGACATGCAAGCTCTGAACCCTAAAAAACGATCGAAAATGATGTTTAATAAAATTTTATGGGTTCAAATATTTGATTATTGGCTTTTGAACCTAATTATACAGCTTAATCTAAAATTTTGTGCTTTTTACTCGGTTAAATTTCGAACGGGTTCACTCTAAAGCCCATTTAGACATGCACGCTCTAAACCCTAAAAAACCATCGAAAATGATGTTTAATCACATTTTATGGGATCAAAAATTTAATTATGGACTTTTGACCCTAATTATACAGCTTAATCTCAAATTTTGAGATTTTTACTCGGTTAAAATTCAAACGGGTTCACTCTAAAGCCCATTTAGACATGCACGCTCTAAACCCTAAAAAACGATCGAAAATGATGTTTAATCAAATTTTATGGGCTCAAAAATTTAATTATGGACTTTTGACCCTAATTAAACAGCTTAATCTCAAATTTTGAGCTTTTTACTCGGTTAAAATTCGAACGGGTTCACTCTGAACCCCATTTAGACATGCAAGCTCTGAACCCTAAAAAACGATCGAAAATGATGTTTAATCAAATTTTATGGGTTCAAATATTTGATTATTGGCTTTTGAACCTAATTATACAGCTTAATCTCAAATTTTTTGCTTTTTACTCGGTTAAATTTCGAACGGGTTCACTCTAAAGCCCATTTAGACATGCACGCTCTAAACCCTAAAAAACGATCGAAAATGATGTTTAATCACATTTTATGGGATCAAAAATTTAATTATGGACTTTTGACCCTAATTATACAGCTTAATCTCAAATTTTGAGATTTTTACTCGGTTAAAATTCAAACGGGTTCACTCTAAAGCCCATTTAGACATGCAAGCTCTGAACCCTAAAAAACGATCGAAAATGATGTTTAATCAAATTTTATGGGTTCAAATATTTGATTATTGGCTTTTGAACCTAATTATACAGCTTAATCTCAAATTTTGTGCTTTTTACTCGGTTAAATTTCGAACGGGTTCACTCTAAAGCCCATTTAGACATGCACGCTCTAAACCCTAAAAAACGATCGAAAATGATGTTTAATCAAATTTTATGGGATCAAATATTTAATTATGAACTTTTGACCCTAATTATACAACTTAATCTCAAATTTTGTGCTTTTTACTCGGTTAAATTTCGAACGGGTTCACTCTAAAGCCCATTTAGACATGCACGCTCTAAACCCTACAAAACGATCGAAAATGATGTTTAATCAGATTTTATGGGCTCAAAAATTTAATTATGGACTTTTGACCCTAATTAAACAGCTTAATCTCAAATTTTGAGCTTTTTACTCGGTTAAAATTCGAACGGGTTCACTCTGAACCCCATTTAGACATGCAAGCTCTGAACCCTAAAAAACGATCGAAAATGATGTTTAATCAAATTTTATGGGTTCAAATATTTGATTATTGGCTTTTGAACCTAATTATACAGCTTAATCTCAAATTTTGTGCTTTTTACTCGGTTAAATTTCGAACGGGTTCACTCTAAAGCCCATTTAGACATGCACGCTCTAAACCCTAAAAAACGATCGAAAATGATGTTTAATCAAATTTTATGGGATCAAATATTTAATTATGGACTTTTGACCCTAATTAAACAGCTTAATCTCAAATTTTGAGCTTTTTACTCGGTTAAAATTCGAACGGGTTCACTCTGAACCCCATTTAGACATGCAAGCTCTGAACCCTAAAAAACGATCGAAAATGATGTTTAATCAAATTTTATGGGTTCAAATATTTGATTATTGGCTTTTGAACCTAATTATACAGCTTAATCTCAAATTTTTTGCTTTTTACTCGGTTAAATTTCGAACGGGTTCACTCTAAAGCCCATTTAGACATGCACGCTCTAAACCCTAAAAAACCATCGAAAATGATGTTTAATCACATTTTATGGGATCAAAAATTTAATTATGGACTTTTGACCCTAATTATACAGCTTAATCTCAAATTTTGAGATTTTTACTCGGTTAAAATTCAAACGGGTTCACTCTAAAGCCCATTTAGACATGCACGCTCTGAACCCTAAAAAACGATCGAAAATGATGTTTAATCAAATTTTATGGGTTCAAATATTTGATTATTGGCTTTTGAACCTAATTATACAGCTTAATCTCAAATTTTGTGCTTTTTACTCGGTTAAATTTCGAACGGGTTCACTCTAAAGCCCATTTAGACATGCACGCTCTAAACCCTAAAAAACGATCGAAAATGATGTTTAATCAAATTTTATGGGATCAAATATTTAATTATGGACTTTTGACCCTAATTAAACAGCTTAATCTCAAATTTTGAGCTTTTTACTCGGTTAAAATTCGAACGGGTTCACTCTGAACCCCATTTAGACATGCAAGCTCTGAACCCTAAAAAACGATCGAAAATGATGTTTAATCAAATTTTATGGGTTCAAATATTTGATTATTGGCTTTTGAACCTAATTATACAGCTTAATCTCAAATTTTGTGCTTTTTACTCGGTTAAATTTCGAACGGGTTCACTCTAAAGCCCATTTAGACATGCACGCTCTAAACCCTAAAAAACGATCGAAAATGATGTTTAATCACATTTTATGGGATCAAAAATTTAATTATGGACTTTTGACCCTAATTATACAGCTTAATCTCAAATTTTGAGATTTTTACTCGGTTAAAATTCAAACGGGTTCACTCTAAAGCCCATTTAGACATGCAAGCTCTGAACCCTAAAAAACGATCGAAAATGATGTTTAATCAGATTTTATGGGTTCAAATATTTGATTATTGGCTTTTGAACCTAATTATACAGCTTAATCTCAAATTTTTTGCTTTTTACTCGGTTAAATTTCGAACGGGTTCACTCTAAAGCCCATTTAGACATGCACGCTCTAAACCCTAAAAAACGATCGAAAATGATGTTTAATCAAATTTTATGGGATCAAATATTTAATTATGGACTTTTGACCCTAATTAAACAGCTTAATCTCAAATTTTGAGCTTTTTACTCGGTTAAAATTCGAACGGGTTCACTCTGAACCCCATTTAGACATGCAAGCTCTGAACCCTAAAAAACGATCGAAAATGATGTTTAATCAAATTTTATGGGTTCAAATATTTGATTATTGCCTTTTGAACCTAATTATACAGCTTAATCTCAAATTTTTTGCTTTTTACTCGGTTAAATTTCGAACGGGTTCACTCTAAAGCCCATTTAGACATGCACGCTCTAAACCCTAAAAAACGATCGAAAATGATGTTTAATCACATTTTATGGGATCAAAAATTTAATTATGGACTTTTGACCCTAATTATACAGCTTAATCTCAAATTTTGAGATTTTTACTCGGTTAAAATTCAAACGGGTTCACTCTAAAGCCCATTTAGACATGCAAGCTCTGAACCCTAAAAAACGATCGAAAATGATGTTTAATCAAATTTTATGGGTTCAAATATTTGATTATTGGCTTTTGAACCTAATTATACAGCTTAATCTCAAATTTTGTGCTTTTTACTCCGTTAAATTTCGAACGGGTTCACTCTAAAGCCCATTTAGACATGCACGCTCTAAACCCTAAAAAACGATCGAAAATGATGTTTCATCAAATTTTATGGGATCAAATATTTAATTATGAACTTTTGACCCTAATTATACAACTTAATCTCAAATTTTGTGCTTTTTACTCGGTTAAATTTCGAACGGGTTCACTCTAAAGCCCATTTAGACATGCACGCTCTAAACCCTAAAAAACCATCGAAAATGATGTTTAATCACATTTTATGGGATCAAAAATTTAATTATGGACTTTTGACCCTAATTATACAGCTTAATCTCAAATTTTGAGATTTTTACTCGGTTAAAATTCAAACGGGTTCACTCTAAAGCCCATTTAGACATGCAAGCTCTGAACCCTAAAAAACGATCGAAAATGATGTTTAATCAAATTTTATGGGTTCAAATATTTGATTATTGGCTTTTGAACCTAATTATACAGCTTAATCTCAAATTTTGTGCTTTTTACTCCGTTAAATTTCGAACGGGTTCACTCTAAAGCCCATTTAGACATGCACGCTCTAAACCCTAAAAAACGACCGAAAATGATGTTTAATCAAATTTTATGGGATCAAATATCTAATTATGGACCTTTGATCCTAATTATACAACTTAATCTCAAATTTTGTGCTTTTTACTCGGTTAAATTTCGAACGGGTTCACTCTAAAGCCCATTTAGACATGCACGCTCTAAACCCTAAAAAACGATCGAAAATGATGTTTAATCAAATTTTATGGGATCAAATATTTAATTATGGACTTTTGACCCTAATTAAACAGCTTAATCTTAAATTTTGAGCTTTTTACTCGGTTAAAATTCGAACGGGTTCACTCTGAAACCCATTTAGACATGCAAGCTCTGAACCCTAAAAAACGATCGAAAATGATGTTTAATAAAATTTTATGGGTTCAAATATTTGATTATTGGCTTTTGAACCTAATTATACAGCTTAATCTAAAATTTTGTGCTTTTTACTCGGTTAAATTTCGAACGGGTTCACTCTAAAGCCCATTTAGACATGCACGCTCTAAACCCTAAAAAACCATCGAAAATGATGTTTAATCACATTTTATGGGATCAAAAATTTAATTATGGACTTTTGACCCTAATTATACAGCTTAATCTCAAATTTTGAGATTTTTACTCGGTTAAAATTCAAACGGGTTCACTCTAAAGCCCATTTAGACATGCACGCTCTAAACCCTAAAAAACGATCGAAAATGATGTTTAATCAAATTTTATGGGCTCAAAAATTTAATTATGGACTTTTGACCCTAATTAAACAGCTTAATCTCAAATTTTGAGCTTTTTACTCGGTTAAAATTCGAACGGGTTCACTCTGAACCCCATTTAGACATGCAAGCTCTGAACCCTAAAAAACGATCGAAAATGATGTTTAATCAAATTTTATGGGTTCAAATATTTGATTATTGGCTTTTGAACCTAATTATACAGCTTAATCTCAAATTTTTTGCTTTTTACTCGGTTAAATTTCGAACGGGTTCACTCTAAAGCCCATTTAGACATGCACGCTCTAAACCCTAAAAAACGATCGAAAATGATGTTTAATCACATTTTATGGGATCAAAAATTTAATTATGGACTTTTGACCCTAATTATACAGCTTAATCTCAAATTTTGAGATTTTTACTCGGTTAAAATTCAAACGGGTTCACTCTAAAGCCCATTTAGACATGCAAGCTCTGAACCCTAAAAAACGATCGAAAATGATGTTTAATCAAATTTTATGGGTTCAAATATTTGATTATTGGCTTTTGAACCTAATTATACAGCTTAATCTCAAATTTTGTGCTTTTTACTCGGTTAAATTTCGAACGGGTTCACTCTAAAGCCCATTTAGACATGCACGCTCTAAACCCTAAAAAACGATCGAAAATGATGTTTAATCAAATTTTATGGGATCAAATATTTAATTATGAACTTTTGACCCTAATTATACAACTTAATCTCAAATTTTGTGCTTTTTACTCGGTTAAATTTCGAACGGGTTCACTCTAAAGCCCATTTAGACATGCACGCTCTAAACCCTACAAAACGATCGAAAATGATGTTTAATCAGATTTTATGGGCTCAAAAATTTAATTATGGACTTTTGACCCTAATTAAACAGCTTAATCTCAAATTTTGAGCTTTTTACTCGGTTAAAATTCGAACGGGTTCACTCTGAACCCCATTTAGACATGCAAGCTCTGAACCCTAAAAAACGATCGAAAATGATGTTTAATCAAATTTTATGGGTTCAAATATTTGATTATTGGCTTTTGAACCTAATTATACAGCTTAATCTCAAATTTTGTGCTTTTTACTCGGTTAAATTTCGAACGGGTTCACTCTAAAGCCCATTTAGACATGCACGCTCTAAACCCTAAAAAACGATCGAAAATGATGTTTAATCAAATTTTATGGGATCAAATATTTAATTATGGACTTTTGACCCTAATTAAACAGCTTAATCTCAAATTTTGAGCTTTTTACTCGGTTAAAATTCGAACGGGTTCACTCTGAACCCCATTTAGACATGCAAGCTCTGAACCCTAAAAAACGATCGAAAATGATGTTTAATCAAATTTTATGGGTTCAAATATTTGATTATTGGCTTTTGAACCTAATTATACAGCTTAATCTCAAATTTTTTGCTTTTTACTCGGTTAAATTTCGAACGGGTTCACTCTAAAGCCCATTTAGACATGCACGCTCTAAACCCTAAAAAACCATCGAAAATGATGTTTAATCACATTTTATGGGATCAAAAATTTAATTATGGACTTTTGACCCTAATTATACAGCTTAATCTCAAATTTTGAGATTTTTACTCGGTTAAAATTCAAACGGGTTCACTCTAAAGCCCATTTAGACATGCACGCTCTGAACCCTAAAAAACGATCGAAAATGATGTTTCATCAAATTTTATGGGATCAAATATTTAATTATGAACTTTTGACCCTAATTATACAACTTAATCTCAAATTTTGTGCTTTTTACTCGGTTAAATTTCGAACGGGTTCACTCTAAAGCCCATTTAGACATGCACGCTCTAAACCCTAAAAAACCATCGAAAATGATGTTTAATCACATTTTATGGGATCAAAAATTTAATTATGGACTTTTGACCCTAATTATACAGCTTAATCTCAAATTTTGAGATTTTTACTCGGTTAAAATTCAAACGGGTTCACTCTAAAGCCCATTTAGACATGCAAGCTCTGAACCCTAAAAAACGATCGAAAATGATGTTTAATCAAATTTTATGGGTTCAAATATTTGATTATTGGCTTTTGAACCTAATTATACAGCTTAATCTCAAATTTTGTGCTTTTTACTCCGTTAAATTTCGAACGGGTTCACTCTAAAGCCCATTTAGACATGCACGCTCTAAACCCTAAAAAACGACCGAAAATGATGTTTAATCAAATTTTATGGGATCAAATATCTAATTATGGACCTTTGATCCTAATTATACAACTTAATCTCAAATTTTGTGCTTTTTACTCGGTTAAATTTCGAACGGGTTCACTCTAAAGCCCATTTAGACATGCACGCTCTAAACCCTAAAAAACGATCGAAAATGATGTTTAATCAAATTTTATGGGATCAAATATTTAATTATGGACTTTTGACCCTAATTAAACAGCTTAATCTTAAATTTTGAGCTTTTTACTCGGTTAAAATTCGAACGGGTTCACTCTGAAACCCATTTAGACATGCAAGCTCTGAACCCTAAAAAACGATCGAAAATGATGTTTAATAAAATTTTATGGGTTCAAATATTTGATTATTGGCTTTTGAACCTAATTATACAGCTTAATCTAAAATTTTGTGCTTTTTACTCGGTTAAATTTCGAACGGGTTCACTCTAAAGCCCATTTAGACATGCACGCTCTAAACCCTAAAAAACCATCGAAAATGATGTTTAATCACATTTTATGGGATCAAAAATTTAATTATGGACTTTTGACCCTAATTATACAGCTTAATCTCAAATTTTGAGATTTTTACTCGGTTAAAATTCAAACGGGTTCACTCTAAAGCCCATTTAGACATGCACGCTCTAAACCCTAAAAAACGATCGAAAATGATGTTTAATCAAATTTTATGGGCTCAAAAATTTAATTATGGACTTTTGACCCTAATTAAACAGCTTAATCTCAAATTTTGAGCTTTTTACTCGGTTAAAATTCGAACGGGTTCACTCTGAACCCCATTTAGACATGCAAGCTCTGAACCCTAAAAAACGATCGAAAATGATGTTTAATCAAATTTTATGGGTTCAAATATTTGATTATTGGCTTTTGAACCTAATTATACAGCTTAATCTCAAATTTTTTGCTTTTTACTCGGTTAAATTTCGAACGGGTTCACTCTAAAGCCCATTTAGACATGCACGCTCTAAACCCTAAAAAACGATCGAAAATGATGTTTAATCACATTTTATGGGATCAAAAATTTAATTATGGACTTTTGACCCTAATTATACAGCTTAATCTCAAATTTTGAGATTTTTACTCGGTTAAAATTCAAACGGGTTCACTCTAAAGCCCATTTAGACATGCAAGCTCTGAACCCTAAAAAACGATCGAAAATGATGTTTAATCAAATTTTATGGGTTCAAATATTTGATTATTGGCTTTTGAACCTAATTATACAGCTTAATCTCAAATTTTGTGCTTTTTACTCGGTTAAATTTCGAACGGGTTCACTCTAAAGCCCATTTAGACATGCACGCTCTAAACCCTAAAAAACGATCGAAAATGATGTTTAATCAAATTTTATGGGATCAAATATTTAATTATGAACTTTTGACCCTAATTATACAACTTAATCTCAAATTTTGTGCTTTTTACTCGGTTAAATTTCGAACGGGTTCACTCTAAAGCCCATTTAGACATGCACGCTCTAAACCCTACAAAACGATCGAAAATGATGTTTAATCAGATTTTATGGGCTCAAAAATTTAATTATGGACTTTTGACCCTAATTAAACAGCTTAATCTCAAATTTTGAGCTTTTTACTCGGTTAAAATTCGAACGGGTTCACTCTGAACCCCATTTAGACATGCAAGCTCTGAACCCTAAAAAACGATCGAAAATGATGTTTAATCAAATTTTATGGGTTCAAATATTTGATTATTGGCTTTTGAACCTAATTATACAGCTTAATCTCAAATTTTGTGCTTTTTACTCGGTTAAATTTCGAACGGGTTCACTCTAAAGCCCATTTAGACATGCACGCTCTAAACCCTAAAAAACGATCGAAAATGATGTTTAATCAAATTTTATGGGATCAAATATTTAATTATGGACTTTTGACCCTAATTAAACAGCTTAATCTCAAATTTTGAGCTTTTTACTCGGTTAAAATTCGAACGGGTTCACTCTGAACCCCATTTAGACATGCAAGCTCTGAACCCTAAAAAACGATCGAAAATGATGTTTAATCAAATTTTATGGGTTCAAATATTTGATTATTGGCTTTTGAACCTAATTATACAGCTTAATCTCAAATTTTTTGCTTTTTACTCGGTTAAATTTCGAACGGGTTCACTCTAAAGCCCATTTAGACATGCACGCTCTAAACCCTAAAAAACCATCGAAAATGATGTTTAATCACATTTTATGGGATCAAAAATTTAATTATGGACTTTTGACCCTAATTATACAGCTTAATCTCAAATTTTGAGATTTTTACTCGGTTAAAATTCAAACGGGTTCACTCTAAAGCCCATTTAGACATGCACGCTCTGAACCCTAAAAAACGATCGAAAATGATGTTTCATCAAATTTTATGGGATCAAATATTTAATTATGAACTTTTGACCCTAATTATACAACTTAATCTCAAATTTTGTGCTTTTTACTCGGTTAAATTTCGAACGGGTTCACTCTAAAGCCCATTTAGACATGCACGCTCTAAACCCTAAAAAACCATCGAAAATGATGTTTAATCACATTTTATGGGATCAAAAATTTAATTATGGACTTTTGACCCTAATTATACAGCTTAATCTCAAATTTTGAGATTTTTACTCGGTTAAAATTCAAACGGGTTCACTCTAAAGCCCATTTAGACATGCAAGCTCTGAACCCTAAAAAACGATCGAAAATGATGTTTAATCAAATTTTATGGGTTCAAATATTTGATTATTGGCTTTTGAACCTAATTATACAGCTTAATCTCAAATTTTGTGCTTTTTACTCCGTTAAATTTCGAACGGGTTCACTCTAAAGCCCATTTAGACATGCACGCTCTAAACCCTAAAAAACGACCGAAAATGATGTTTAATCAAATTTTATGGGATCAAATATCTAATTATGGACCTTTGATCCTAATTATACAACTTAATCTCAAATTTTGTGCTTTTTACTCGGTTAAATTTCGAACGGGTTCACTCTAAAGCCCATTTAGACATGCACGCTCTAAACCCTAAAAAACGATCGAAAATGATGTTTAATCAAATTTTATGGGATCAAATATTTAATTATGGACTTTTGACCCTAATTAAACAGCTTAATCTTAAATTTTGAGCTTTTTACTCGGTTAAAATTCGAACGGGTTCACTCTGAAACCCATTTAGACATGCAAGCTCTGAACCCTAAAAAACGATCGAAAATGATGTTTAATAAAATTTTATGGGTTCAAATATTTGATTATTGGCTTTTGAACCTAATTATACAGCTTAATCTAAAATTTTGTGCTTTTTACTCGGTTAAATTTCGAACGGGTTCACTCTAAAGCCCATTTAGACATGCACGCTCTAAACCCTAAAAAACCATCGAAAATGATGTTTAATCACATTTTATGGGATCAAAAATTTAATTATGGACTTTTGACCCTAATTATACAGCTTAATCTCAAATTTTGAGATTTTTACTCGGTTAAAATTCAAACGGGTTCACTCTAAAGCCCATTTAGACATGCACGCTCTAAACCCTAAAAAACGATCGAAAATGATGTTTAATCAAATTTTATGGGCTCAAAAATTTAATTATGGACTTTTGACCCTAATTAAACAGCTTAATCTCAAATTTTGAGCTTTTTACTCGGTTAAAATTCGAACGGGTTCACTCTGAACCCCATTTAGACATGCAAGCTCTGAACCCTAAAAAACGATCGAAAATGATGTTTAATCAAATTTTATGGGTTCAAATATTTGATTATTGGCTTTTGAACCTAATTATACAGCTTAATCTCAAATTTTTTGCTTTTTACTCGGTTAAATTTCGAACGGGTTCACTCTAAAGCCCATTTAGACATGCACGCTCTAAACCCTAAAAAACGATCGAAAATGATGTTTAATCACATTTTATGGGATCAAAAATTTAATTATGGACTTTTGACCCTAATTATACAGCTTAATCTCAAATTTTGAGATTTTTACTCGGTTAAAATTCAAACGGGTTCACTCTAAAGCCCATTTAGACATGCAAGCTCTGAACCCTAAAAAACGATCGAAAATGATGTTTAATCAAATTTTATGGGTTCAAATATTTGATTATTGGCTTTTGAACCTAATTATACAGCTTAATCTCAAATTTTGTGCTTTTTACTCGGTTAAATTTCGAACGGGTTCACTCTAAAGCCCATTTAGACATGCACGCTCTAAACCCTAAAAAACGATCGAAAATGATGTTTAATCAAATTTTATGGGATCAAATATTTAATTATGAACTTTTGACCCTAATTATACAACTTAATCTCAAATTTTGTGCTTTTTACTCGGTTAAATTTCGAACGGGTTCACTCTAAAGCCCATTTAGACATGCACGCTCTAAACCCTACAAAACGATCGAAAATGATGTTTAATCAGATTTTATGGGCTCAAAAATTTAATTATGGACTTTTGACCCTAATTAAACAGCTTAATCTCAAATTTTGAGCTTTTTACTCGGTTAAAATTCGAACGGGTTCACTCTGAACCCCATTTAGACATGCAAGCTCTGAACCCTAAAAAACGATCGAAAATGATGTTTAATCAAATTTTATGGGTTCAAATATTTGATTATTGGCTTTTGAACCTAATTATACAGCTTAATCTCAAATTTTGTGCTTTTTACTCGGTTAAATTTCGAACGGGTTCACTCTAAAGCCCATTTAGACATGCACGCTCTAAACCCTAAAAAACGATCGAAAATGATGTTTAATCAAATTTTATGGGATCAAATATTTAATTATGGACTTTTGACCCTAATTAAACAGCTTAATCTCAAATTTTGAGCTTTTTACTCGGTTAAAATTCGAACGGGTTCACTCTGAACCCCATTTAGACATGCAAGCTCTGAACCCTAAAAAACGATCGAAAATGATGTTTAATCAAATTTTATGGGTTCAAATATTTGATTATTGGCTTTTGAACCTAATTATACAGCTTAATCTCAAATTTTTTGCTTTTTACTCGGTTAAATTTCGAACGGGTTCACTCTAAAGCCCATTTAGACATGCACGCTCTAAACCCTAAAAAACCATCGAAAATGATGTTTAATCACATTTTATGGGATCAAAAATTTAATTATGGACTTTTGACCCTAATTATACAGCTTAATCTCAAATTTTGAGATTTTTACTCGGTTAAAATTCAAACGGGTTCACTCTAAAGCCCATTTAGACATGCACGCTCTGAACCCTAAAAAACGATCGAAAATGATGTTTAATCAAATTTTATGGGTTCAAATATTTGATTATTGGCTTTTGAACCTAATTATACAGCTTAATCTCAAATTTTGTGCTTTTTACTCGGTTAAATTTCGAACGGGTTCACTCTAAAGCCCATTTAGACATGCACGCTCTAAACCCTAAAAAACGATCGAAAATGATGTTTAATCAAATTTTATGGGATCAAATATTTAATTATGGACTTTTGACCCTAATTAAACAGCTTAATCTCAAATTTTGAGCTTTTTACTCGGTTAAAATTCGAACGGGTTCACTCTGAACCCCATTTAGACATGCAAGCTCTGAACCCTAAAAAACGATCGAAAATGATGTTTAATCAAATTTTATGGGTTCAAATATTTGATTATTGGCTTTTGAACCTAATTATACAGCTTAATCTCAAATTTTGTGCTTTTTACTCGGTTAAATTTCGAACGGGTTCACTCTAAAGCCCATTTAGACATGCACGCTCTAAACCCTAAAAAACGATCGAAAATGATGTTTAATCACATTTTATGGGATCAAAAATTTAATTATGGACTTTTGACCCTAATTATACAGCTTAATCTCAAATTTTGAGATTTTTACTCGGTTAAAATTCAAACGGGTTCACTCTAAAGCCCATTTAGACATGCAAGCTCTGAACCCTAAAAAACGATCGAAAATGATGTTTAATCAGATTTTATGGGTTCAAATATTTGATTATTGGCTTTTGAACCTAATTATACAGCTTAATCTCAAATTTTGTGCTTTTTACTCGGTTAAATTTCGAACGGGTTCACTCTAAAGCCCATTTAGACATGCACGCTCTAAACCCTAAAAAACGATCGAAAATGATGTTTAATCAAATTTTATGGGATCAAATATTTAATTATGAACTTTTGACCCTAATTATACAACTTAATCTCAAATTTTGTGCTTTTTACTCGGTTAAATTTCGAACCGGTTCACTCTAAAGCCCATTTAGACATGCACGCTCTAAACCCTACAAAACGATCGAAAATGATGTTTAATCACATTTTATGGGCTCAAAAATTTAATTATGGACTTTTGACCCTAATTAAACAGCTTAATCTCAAATTTTGAGCTTTTTACTCGGTTAAAATTCGAACGGGTTCACTCTGAACCCCATTTAGACATGCAAGCTCTGAACCCTAAAAAACGATCGAAAATGATGTTTAATCAAATTTTATGGGTTCAAATATTTGATTATTGGCTTTTGAACCTAATTATACAGCTTAATCTCAAATTTTGTGCTTTTTACTCGGTTAAATTTCGAACGGGTTCACTCTAAAGCCCATTTAGACATGCACGCTCTAAACCCTAAAAAACGATCGAAAATGATGTTTAATCAGATTTTATGGGCTCAAAAATTTAATTATGGACTTTTGACCCTAATTAAACAGCTTAATCTCAAATTTTGAGCTTTTTACTCGGTTAAAATTCGAACGGGTTCACTCTGAACCCCATTTAGACATGCAAGCTCTGAACCCTAAAAAACGATCGAAAATGATGTTTAATCAAATTTTATGGGTTCAAATATTTGATTATTGGCTTTTGAACCTAATTATACAGCTTAATCTCAAATTTTTTGCTTTTTACTCGGTTAAATTTCGAACGGGTTCACTCTAAAGCCCATTTAGACATGCACGCTCTAAACCCTAAAAAACGATCGAAAATGATGTTTAATCACATTTTATGGGATCAAAAATTTAATTATGGACTTTTGACCCTAATTATACAGCTTAATCTCAAATTTTGAGATTTTTACTCGGTTAAAATTCGAACGGGTTCACTCTGAACCCCATTTAGACATGCAAGCTCTGAACCCTAAAAAACGATCGAAAATGATGTTTAATCAAATTTTATGGGTTCAAATATTTGATTATTGGCTTTTGAACCTAATTATACAGCTTAATCTCAAATTTTGTGCTTTTTACTCGGTTAAATTTCGAACGGGTTCACTCTAAAGCCCATTTAGACATGCACGCTCTAAACCCTAAAAAACGATCGAAAATGATGTTTAATCACATTTTATGGGATCAAAAATTTAATTATGGACTTTTGACCCTAATTATACAGCTTAATCTCAAATTTTGAGATTTTTACTCGGTTAAAATTCAAACGGGTTCACTCTAAAGCCCATTTAGACATGCAAGCTCTGAACCCTAAAAAACGATCGAAAATGATGTTTAATCAGATTTTATGGGTTCAAATATTTGATTATTGGCTTTTGAACCTAATTATACAGCTTAATCTCAAATTTTGTGCTTTTTACTCGGTTAAATTTCGAACGGGTTCACTCTAAAGCCCATTTAGACATGCACGCTCTAAACCCTAAAAAACGATCGAAAATGATGTTTAATCAAATTTTATGGGATCAAATATTTAATTATGAACTTTTGACCCTAATTATACAACTTAATCTCAAATTTTGTGCTTTTTACTCGGTTAAATTTCGAACCGGTTCACTCTAAAGCCCATTTAGACATGCACGCTCTAAACCCTACAAAACGATCGAAAATGATGTTTAATCACATTTTATGGGCTCAAAAATTTAATTATGGACTTTTGACCCTAATTAAACAGCTTAATCTCAAATTTTGAGCTTTTTACTCGGTTAAAATTCGAACGGGTTCACTCTGAACCCCATTTAGACATGCAAGCTCTGAACCCTAAAAAACGATCGAAAATGATGTTTAATCAAATTTTATGGGTTCAAATATTTGATTATTGGCTTTTGAACCTAATTATACAGCTTAATCTCAAATTTTGTGCTTTTTACTCGGTTAAATTTCGAACGGGTTCACTCTAAAGCCCATTTAGACATGCACGCTCTAAACCCTAAAAAACGATCGAAAATGATGTTTAATCAGATTTTATGGGCTCAAAAATTTAATTATGGACTTTTGACCCTAATTAAACAGCTTAATCTCAAATTTTGAGCTTTTTACTCGGTTAAAATTCGAACGGGTTCACTCTGAACCCCATTTAGACATGCAAGCTCTGAACCCTAAAAAACGATCGAAAATGATGTTTAATCAAATTTTATGGGTTCAAATATTTGATTATTGGCTTTTGAACCTAATTATACAGCTTAATCTCAAATTTTTTGCTTTTTACTCGGTTAAATTTCGAACGGGTTCACTCTAAAGCCCATTTAGACATGCACGCTCTAAACCCTAAAAAACGATCGAAAATGATGTTTAATCACATTTTATGGGATCAAAAATTTAATTATGGACTTTTGACCCTAATTATACAGCTTAATCTCAAATTTTGAGATTTTTACTCGGTTAAAATTCAAACGGGTTCACTCTAAAGCCCATTTAGACATGCAAGCTCTGAACCCTAAAAAACGATCGAAAATGATGTTTAATCAAATTTTATGGGTTCAAATATTTGATTATTGGCTTTTGAACCTAATTATACAGCTTAATCTCAAATTTTGTGCTTTTTACTCGGTTAAATTTCGAACGGGTTCACTCTAAAGCCCATTTAGACATGCACGCTCTAAACCCTAAAAAACGATCGAAAATGATGTTTAATCAAATTTTATGGGATCAAATATTTAATTATGAACTTTTGACCCTAATTATACAACTTAATCTCAAATTTTGTGCTTTTTACTCGGTTAAATTTCGAACGGGTTCACTCTAAAGCCCATTTAGACATGCACGCTCTAAACCCTACAAAACGATCGAAAATGATGTTTAATCACATTTTATGGGCTCAAAAATTTAATTATGGACTTTTGACCCTAATTAAACAGCTTAATCTCAAATTTTGAGCTTTTTACTCGGTTAAAATTCGAACGGGTTCACTCTGAACCCCATTTAGACATGCAAGCTCTGAACCCTAAAAAACGATCGAAAATGATGTTTAATCAAATTTTATGGGTTCAAATATTTGATTATTGGCTTTTGAACCTAATTATACAGCTTAATCTCAAATTTTGTGCTTTTTACTCGGTTAAATTTCGAACGGGTTCACTCTAAAGCCCATTTAGACATGCACGCTCTAAACCCTAAAAAACGATCGAAAATGATGTTTAATCAGATTTTATGGGCTCAAAAATTTAATTATGGACTTTTGACCCTAATTAAACAGCTTAATCTCAAATTTTGAGCTTTTTACTCGGTTAAAATTCGAACGGGTTCACTCTGAACCCCATTTAGACATGCAAGCTCTGAACCCTAAAAAACGATCGAAAATGATGTTTAATCAAATTTTATGGGTTCAAATATTTGATTATTGGCTTTTGAACCTAATTATACAGCTTAATCTCAAATTTTTTGCTTTTTACTCGGTTAAATTTCGAACGGGTTCACTCTAAAGCCCATTTAGACATGCACGCTCTAAACCCTAAAAAACGATCGAAAATGATGTTTAATCACATTTTATGGGATCAAAAATTTAATTATGGACTTTTGACCCTAATTATACAGCTTAATCTCAAATTTTGAGATTTTTACTCGGTTAAAATTCAAACGGGTTCACTCTAAAGCCCATTTAGACATGCAAGCTCTGAACCCTAAAAAACGATCGAAAATGATGTTTAATCAAATTTTATGGGTTCAAATATTTGATTATTGGCTTTTGAACCTAATTATACAGCTTAATCTCAAATTTTGTGCTTTTTACTCGGTTAAATTTCGAACGGGTTCACTCTAAAGCCCATTTAGACATGCACGCTCTAAACCCTAAAAAACGATCGAAAATGATGTTTAATCAAATTTTATGGGATCAAATATTTAATATGAACTTTTGACCCTAATTATACAACTTAATCTCAAATTTTGTGCTTTTTACTCGGTTAAATTTCGAACGGGTTCACTCTAAAGCCCATTTAGACATGCACGCTCTAAACCCTACAAAACGATCGAAAATGATGTTTAATCACATTTTATGGGCTCAAAAATTTAATTATGGACTTTTGACCCTAATTAAACAGCTTAATCTCAAATTTTGAGCTTTTTACTCGGTTAAAATTCGAACGGGTTCACTCTGAACCCCATTTAGACATGCAAGCTCTGAACCCTAAAAAACGATCGAAAATGATGTTTAATCAAATTTTATGGGTTCAAATATTTGATTATTGGCTTTTGAACCTAATTATACAGCTTAATCTCAAATTTTGTGCTTTTTACTCGGTTAAATTTCGAACGGGTTCACTCTAAAGCCCATTTAGACATGCACGCTCTAAACCCTAAAAAACGATCGAAAATGATGTTTAATCAGATTTTATGGGCTCAAAAATTTAATTATGGACTTTTGACCCTAATTAAACAGCTTAATCTCAAATTTTGAGCTTTTTACTCGGTTAAAATTCGAACGGGTTCACTCTGAACCCCATTTAGACATGCAAGCTCTGAACCCTAAAAAACGATCGAAAATGATGTTTAATCAAATTTTATGGGTTCAAATATTTGATTATTGGCTTTTGAACCTAATTATACAGCTTAATCTCAAATTTTTTGCTTTTTACTCGGTTAAATTTCGAACGGGTTCACTCTAAAGCCCATTTAGACATGCACGCTCTAAACCCTAAAAAACGATCGAAAATGATGTTTAATCACATTTTATGGGATCAAAAATTTAATTATGGACTTTTGACCCTAATTATACAGCTTAATCTCAAATTTTGAGATTTTTACTCGGTTAAAATTCAAACGGGTTCACTCTAAAGCCCATTTAGACATGCAAGCTCTGAACCCTAAAAAACGATCGAAAATGATGTTTAATCAAATTTTATGGGTTCAAATATTTGATTATTGGCTTTTGAACCTAATTATACAGCTTAATCTCAAATTTTGTGCTTTTTACTCGGTTAAATTTCGAACGGGTTCACTCTAAAGCCCATTTAGACATGCACGCTCTAAACCCTAAAAAACGATCGAAAATGATGTTTAATCAAATTTTATGGGATCAAATATTTAATATGAACTTTTGACCCTAATTATACAACTTAATCTCAAATTTTGTGCTTTTTACTCGGTTAAATTTCGAACGGGTTCACTCTAAAGCCCATTTAGACATGCACGCTCTAAACCCTACAAAACGATCGAAAATGATGTTTAATCACATTTTATGGGCTCAAAAATTTAATTATGGACTTTTGACCCTAATTAAACAGCTTAATCTCAAATTTTGAGCTTTTTACTCGGTTAAAATTCGAACGGGTTCACTCTGAACCCCATTTAGACATGCAAGCTCTGAACCCTAAAAAACGATCGAAAATGATGTTTAATCAAATTTTATGGGTTCAAATATTTGATTATTGGCTTTTGAACCTAATTATACAGCTTAATCTCAAATTTTGTGCTTTTTACTCGGTTAAATTTCGAACGGGTTCACTCTAAAGCCCATTTAGACATGCACGCTCTAAACCCTAAAAAACGATCGAAAATGATGTTTAATAAAATTTTATGGGATCAAATATTTAATTATGGACTTTTGACCCTAATTAAACAGCTTAATCTTAAATTTTGAGCTTTTTACTCGGTTAAAATTCGAACGGGTTCACTCTGAAACCCATTTAGACATGCAAGCTCTGAACCCTAAAAAACGATCGAAAATGATGTTTAATCAAATTTTATGGGTTCAAATATTTGATTATTGGCTTTTGAACCTAATTATACAGCTTAATCTCAAATTTTGTGCTTTTTACTCGGTTAAAATTTGAACGGGTTCACTCTAAAGCCCATTTAGAAAAGCAAGCTCTGAACCCTAAAAAACGATCGAAAATGATGTTTAATCAGATTTTATGGGCTCAAAAATTTAATTATGGACTTTTGACCCTAATTAAACAGCTTAATCTCAAATTTTGAGCTTTTTACTCGGTTAAAATTCGAACGGGTTCACTCTGAAACCCATTTAGACATGCAAGCTCTGAACCCTAAAAAACGATCGAAAATGATGTTTAATCAAATTTTATGGGTTCAAATATTTGATTATTGGCTTTTGAACCTAATTATACAGCTTAATCTCAAATTTTGTGCTTTTTACTCGGTTAAATTTCGAACGGGTTCACTCTAAAGCCCATTTAGACATGCACGCTCTAAACCCTACAAAACGATCGAAAATGATGTTTAATCACATTTTATGGGCTCAAAAATTTAATTATGGACTTTTGACCCTAATTATACAGCTTAATCTCAAATTTTGAGATTTTTACTCGGTTAAAATTCAAACGGGTTCACTCTAAAGCCCATTTAGACATGCAAGCTCTGAACCCTAAAAAACGATCGAAAATGATGTTTAATCAAATTTTATGGGTTCAAATATTTGATTATTGGCTTTTGAACCTAATTATACAGCTTAATCTCAAATTTTGTGCTTTTTACTCGGTTAAATTTCGAACGGGTTCACTCTAAAGCCCATTTAGACATGCACGCTCTAAACCCTAAAAAACGATCGAAAATGATGTTTAATCAAATTTTATGGGATCAAATATTTAATATGAACTTTTGACCCTAATTATACAACTTAATCTCAAATTTTGTGCTTTTTACTCGGTTAAATTTCGAACGGGTTCACTCTAAAGCCCATTTAGACATGCACGCTCTAAACCCTACAAAACGATCGAAAATGATGTTTAATCACATTTTATGGGCTCAAAAATTTAATTATGGACTTTTGACCCTAATTAAACAGCTTAATCTCAAATTTTGAGCTTTTTACTCGGTTAAAATTCGAACGGGTTCACTCTGAACCCCATTTAGACATGCAAGCTCTGAACCCTAAAAAACGATCGAAAATGATGTTTAATCAAATTTTATGGGTTCAAATATTTGATTATTGGCTTTTGAACCTAATTATACAGCTTAATCTCAAATTTTGTGCTTTTTACTCGGTTAAATTTCGAACGGGTTCACTCTAAAGCCCATTTAGACATGCACGCTCTAAACCCTAAAAAACGATCGAAAATGATGTTTAATAAAATTTTATGGGATCAAATATTTAATTATGGACTTTTGACCCTAATTAAACAGCTTAATCTTAAATTTTGAGCTTTTTACTCGGTTAAAATTCGAACGGGTTCACTCTGAAACCCATTTAGACATGCAAGCTCTGAACCCTAAAAAACGATCGAAAATGATGTTTAATCAAATTTTATGGGTTCAAATATTTGATTATTGGCTTTTGAACCTAATTATACAGCTTAATCTCAAATTTTGTGCTTTTTACTCGGTTAAATTTCGAACGGGTTCACTCTAAAGCCCATTTAGACATGCACGCTCTAAACCCTACAAAACGATCGAAAATGATGTTTAATCACATTTTATGGGCTCAAAAATTTAATTATGGACTTTTGACCCTAATTATACAGCTTAATCTCAAATTTTGAGATTTTTACTCGGTTAAAATTCAAACGGGTTCACTCTAAAGCCCATTTAGACATGCAAGCTCTGAACCCTAAAAAACGATCGAAAATGATGTTTAATCAAATTTTATGGGTTCAAATATTTGATTATTGGCTTTTGAACCTAATTATACAGCTTAATCTCAAATTTTGTGCTTTTTACTCGGTTAAATTTCGAACGGGTTCACTCTAAAGCCCATTTAGACATGCACGCTCTAAACCCTAAAAAACGATCGAAAATGATGTTTAATCAAATTTTATGGGATCAAATATTTAATATGAACTTTTGACCCTAATTATACAACTTAATCTCAAATTTTGTGCTTTTTACTCGGTTAAATTTCGAACGGGTTCACTCTAAAGCCTATTTAGACATGCACGCTCTAAACCCTACAAAACGATCGAAAATGATGTTTAATCACATTTTATGGGCTCAAAAATTTAATTATGGACTTTTGACCCTAATTAAACAGCTTAATCTCAAATTTTGAGCTTTTTACTCGGTTAAAATTCGAACGGGTTCACTCTGAACCCCATTTAGACATGCAAGCTCTGAACCCTAAAAAACGATCGAAAATGATGTTTAATCAAATTTTATGGGTTCAAATATTTGATTATTGGCTTTTGAACCTAATTATACAGCTTAATCTCAAATTTTGTGCTTTTTACTCGGTTAAATTTCGAACGGGTTCACTCTAAAGCCCATTTAGACATGCACGCTCTAAACCCTAAAAAACGATCGAAAATGATGTTTAATAAAATTTTATGGGATCAAATATTTAATTATGGACTTTTGACCCTAATTAAACAGCTTAATCTTAAATTTTGAGCTTTTTACTCGGTTAAAATTCGAACGGGTTCACTCTGAAACCCATTTAGACATGCAAGCTCTGAACCCTAAAAAACGATCGAAAATGATGTTTAATCAAATTTTATGGGTTCAAATATTTGATTATTGGCTTTTGAACCTAATTATACAGCTTAATCTCAAATTTTGTGCTTTTTACTCGGTTAAAATTTGAACGGGTTCACTCTAAAGCCCATTTAGAAAAGCAAGCTCTGAACCCTAAAAAACGATCGAAAATGATGTTTAATCAGATTTTATGGGCTCAAAAATTTAATTATGGACTTTTGACCCTAATTAAACAGCTTAATCTCAAATTTTGAGCTTTTTACTCGGTTAAAATTCGAACGGGTTCACTCTGAAACCCATTTAGACATGCAAGCTCTGAACCCTAAAAAACGATCGAAAATGATGTTTAATCAAATTTTATGGGTTCAAATATTTGATTATTGGCTTTTGAACCTAATTATACAGCTTAATCTCAAATTTTGTGCTTTTTACTCGGTTAAATTTCGAACGGGTTCACTCTAAAGCCCATTTAGACATGCACGCTCTAAACCCTACAAAACGATCGAAAATGATGTTTAATCACATTTTATGGGCTCAAAAATTTAATTATGGACTTTTGACCCTAATTATACAGCTTAATCTCAAATTTTGAGATTTTTACTCGGTTAAAATTCAAACGGGTTCACTCTAAAGCCCATTTAGACATGCAAGCTCTGAACCCTAAAAAACGATCGAAAATGATGTTTAATCAGATTTTATGGGTTCAAATATTTGATTATTGGCTTTTGAACCTAATTATACAGCTTAATCTCAAATTTTGTGCTTTTTACTCGGTTAAATTTCGAACGGGTTCACTCTAAAGCCCATTTAGACATGCACGCTCTAAACCCTAAAAAACGATCGAAAATGATGTTTAATCAAATTTTATGGGATCAAATATTTAATATGAACTTTTGACCCTAATTATACAACTTAATCTCAAATTTTGTGCTTTTTACTCGGTTAAATTTCGAACGGGTTCACTCTAAAGCCCATTTAGACATGCACGCTCTAAACCCTACAAAACGATCGAAAATGATGTTTAATCACATTTTATGGGCTCAAAAATTTAATTATGGACTTTTGACCCTAATTAAACAGCTTAATCTCAAATTTTGAGCTTTTTACTCGGTTAAAATTCGAACGGGTTCACTCTGAACCCCATTTAGACATGCAAGCTCTGAACCCTAAAAAACGATCGAAAATGATGTTTAATCAAATTTTATGGGTTCAAATATTTGATTATTGGCTTTTGAACCTAATTATACAGCTTAATCTCAAATTTTGTGCTTTTTACTCGGTTAAATTTCGAACGGGTTCACTCTAAAGCCCATTTAGACATGCACGCTCTAAACCCTAAAAAACGATCGAAAATGATGTTTAATAAAATTTTATGGGATCAAATATTTAATTATGGACTTTTGACCCTAATTAAACAGCTTAATCTTAAATTTTGAGCTTTTTACTCGGTTAAAATTCGAACGGGTTCACTCTGAACCCCATTTAGACATGCAAGCTCTGAACCCTAAAAAACGATCGAAAATGATGTTTAATCAAATTTTATGGGTTCAAATATTTGATTATTGGCTTTTGAACCTAATTATACAGCTTAATCTCAAATTTTGTGCTTTTTACTCGGTTAAATTTCGAACGGGTTCACTCTGAACCCCATTTAGACATGCAAGCTCTGAACCCTAAAAAACGATCGAAAATGATGTTTAATCAAATTTTATGGGTTCAAATATTTGATTATTGGCTTTTGAACCTAATTATACAGCTTAATCTCAAATTTTGTGCTTTTTACTCGGTTAAATTTCGAACGGGTTCACTCTAAAGCCCATTTAGACATGCACGCTCTAAACCCTAAAAAACGATCGAAAATGATGTTTAATAAAATTTTATGGGATCAAATATTTAATTATGGACTTTTGACCCTAATTAAACAGCTTAATCTTAAATTTTGAGCTTTTTACTCGGTTAAAATTCGAACGGGTTCACTCTGAAACCCATTTAGACATGCAAGCTCTGAACCCTAAAAAACGATCGAAAATGATGTTTAATCAAATTTTATGGGTTCAAATATTTGATTATTGGCTTTTGAACCTAATTATACAGCTTAATCTCAAATTTTGTGCTTTTTACTCGGTTAAAATTTGAACGGGTTCACTCTAAAGCCCATTTAGAAAAGCAAGCTCTGAACCCTAAAAAACGATCGAAAATGATGTTTAATCAGATTTTATGGGCTCAAAAATTTAATTATGGACTTTTGACCCTAATTAAACAGCTTAATCTCAAATTTTGAGCTTTTTACTCGGTTAAAATTCGAACGGGTTCACTCTGAAACCCATTTAGACATGCAAGCTCTGAACCCTAAAAAACGATCGAAAATGATGTTTAATCAAATTTTATGGGTTCAAATATTTGATTATTGGCTTTTGAACCTAATTATACAGCTTAATCTCAAATTTTGTGCTTTTTACTCGGTTAAATTTCGAACGGGTTCACTCTAAAGCCCATTTAGACATGCACGCTCTAAACCCTACAAAACGATCGAAAATGATGTTTAATCACATTTTATGGGCTCAAAAATTTAATTATGGACTTTTGACCCTAATTATACAGCTTAATCTCAAATTTTGAGATTTTTACTCGGTTAAAATTCAAACGGGTTCACTCTAAAGCCCATTTAGACATGCAAGCTCTGAACCCTAAAAAACGATCGAAAATGATGTTTAATCAGATTTTATGGGTTCAAATATTTGATTATTGGCTTTTGAACCTAATTATACAGCTTAATCTCAAATTTTGTGCTTTTTACTCGGTTAAATTTCGAACGGGTTCACTCTAAAGCCCATTTAGACATGCACGCTCTAAACCCTAAAAAACGATCGAAAATGATGTTTAATCAAATTTTATGGGATCAAATATTTAATATGAACTTTTGACCCTAATTATACAACTTAATCTCAAATTTTGTGCTTTTTACTCGGTTAAATTTCGAACGGGTTCACTCTAAAGCCCATTTAGACATGCACGCTCTAAACCCTACAAAACGATCGAAAATGATGTTTAATCACATTTTATGGGCTCAAAAATTTAATTATGGACTTTTGACCCTAATTAAACAGCTTAATCTCAAATTTTGAGCTTTTTACTCGGTTAAAATTCGAACGGGTTCACTCTGAACCCCATTTAGACATGCAAGCTCTGAACCCTAAAAAACGATCGAAAATGATGTTTAATCAAATTTTATGGGTTCAAATATTTGATTATTGGCTTTTGAACCTAATTATACAGCTTAATCTCAAATTTTGTGCTTTTTACTCGGTTAAATTTCGAACGGGTTCACTCTAAAGCCCATTTAGACATGCACGCTCTAAACCCTAAAAAACGATCGAAAATGATGTTTAATAAAATTTTATGGGATCAAATATTTAATTATGGACTTTTGACCCTAATTAAACAGCTTAATCTCAAATTTTGAGCTTTTTACTCGGTTAAATTTCGAACGGGTTCACTCTAAAGCCCATTTAGACATGCACGCTCTAAACCCTAAAAAACGATCGAAAATGATGTTTAATCAAATTTTATGGGATCAAATATTTAATTATGGACTTTTGACCCTAATTAAACAGCTTAATCTCAAATTTTGAGCTTTTTACTCGGTTAAAATTCGAACGGGTTCACTCTGAACCCCATTTAGACATGCAAGCTCTGAACCCTAAAAAACGATCGAAAATGATGTTTAATCAAATTTTATGGGTTCAAATATTTGATTATTGGCTTTTGAACCTAATTATACAGCTTAATCTCAAATTTTGTGCTTTTTACTCGGTTAAATTTCGAACGGGTTCACTCTAAAGCCCATTTAGACATGCACGCTCTAAACCCTAAAAAACGATCGAAAATGATGTTTAATCAGATTTTATGGGCTCAAAAATTTAATTATGGACTTTTGACCCTAATTAAACAGCTTAATCTCAAATTTTGAGCTTTTTACTCGGTTAAAATTCGAACGGGTTCACTCTGAACCCCATTTAGACATGCAAGCTCTGAACCCTAAAAAACGATCGAAAATGATGTTTAATCAAATTTTATGGGTTCAAATATTTGATTATTGGCTTTTGAACCTAATTATACAGCTTAATCTCAAATTTTGTGCTTTTTACTCGGTTAAATTTCGAACGGGTTCACTCTAAAGCCCATTTAGACATGCACGCTCTAAACCCTAAAAAACGATCGAAAATGATGTTTAATCAAATTTTATGGGATCAAATATTTAATTATGAACTTTTGACCCTAATTATACAACTTAATCTCAAATTTTGTGCTTTTTACTCGGTTAAATTTCGAACGGGTTCACTCTAAAGCCCATTTAGACATGCACGCTCTAAACCCTACAAAACGATCGAAAATGATGTTTAATCACATTTTATGGGCTCAAAAATTTAATTATGGACTTTTGACCCTAATTAAACAGCTTAATCTCAAATTTTGAGCTTTTTACTCGGTTAAAATTCGAACGGGTTCACTCTGAACCCCATTTAGACATGCAAGCTCTGAACCCTAAAAAACGATCGAAAATGATGTTTAATCAAATTTTATGGGTTCAAATATTTGATTATTGGCTTTTGAACCTAATTATACAGCTTAATCTCAAATTTTGTGCTTTTTACTCGGTTAAATTTCGAACGGGTTCACTCTAAAGCCCATTTAGACATGCACGCTCTAAACCCTAAAAAACGATCGAAAATGATGTTTAATCAGATTTTATGGGCTCAAAAATTTAATTATGGACTTTTGACCCTAATTAAACAGCTTAATCTCAAATTTTGAGCTTTTTACTCGGTTAAAATTCGAACGGGTTCACTCTGAACCCCATTTAGACATGCAAGCTCTGAACCCTAAAAAACGATCGAAAATGATGTTTAATCAAATTTTATGGGTTCAAATATTTGATTATTGGCTTTTGAACCTAATTATACAGCTTAATCTCAAATTTTTTGCTTTTTACTCGGTTAAATTTCGAACGGGTTCACTCTAAAGCCCATTTAGACATGCACGCTCTAAACCCTAAAAAACGATCGAAAATGATGTTTAATCACATTTTATGGGATCAAAAATTTAATTATGGACTTTTGACCCTAATTATACAGCTTAATCTCAAATTTTGAGATTTTTACTCGGTTAAAATTCAAACGGGTTCACTCTAAAGCCCATTTAGACATGCAAGCTCTGAACCCTAAAAAACGATCGAAAATGATGTTTAATCAAATTTTATGGGTTCAAATATTTGATTATTGGCTTTTGAACCTAATTATACAGCTTAATCTCAAATTTTGTGCTTTTTACTCCGTTAAATTTCGAACGGGTTCACTCTAAAGCCCATTTAGACATGCACGCTCTAAACCCTAAAAAACGATCGAAAATGATGTTTAATCAAATTTTATGGGATCAAATATTTAATTATGAACTTTTGACCCTAATTATACAACTTAATCTCAAATTTTGTGCTTTTTACTCGGTTAAATTTCGAACGGGTTCACTCTAAAGCCCATTTAGACATGCACGCTCTAAACCCTACAAAACGGTCGAAAATGATGTTTAATCAGATTTTATGGGCTCAAAAATTTAATTATGGACTTTTGACCCTAATTAAACAGCTTAATCTCAAATTTTGAGCTTTTTACTCGGTTAAAATTCGAACGGGTTCACTCTGAACCCCATTTAGACATGCAAGCTCTGAACTCTAAAAAACGATCGAAAATGATGTTTAATCAAATTTTATGGGTTCAAATATTTGATTATTGGCTTTTGAACCTAATTATACAGCTTAATCTCAAATTTTGTGCTTTTTACTCGGTTAAATTTCGAACGGGTTCACTCTAAAGCCCATTTAGACATGCACGCTCTAAACCCTAAAAAACGATCGAAAATGATGTTTGATCAAATTTTATGGGATCAAATATTTAATTATGGACTTTTGACCCTAATTAAACAGCTTAATCTTAAATTTTGAGCTTTTTACTCGGTTAAAATTCGAACGGGTTCACTCTGAAACCCATTTAGACATGCAAGCTCTGAACCCTAAAAAACGATCGAAAATGATGTTTACTCAAATTTTATGGGTTCAAATATTTGATTATTGGCTTTTGAACCTAATTATACAGCTTAATCTCAAATTTTGTGCTTTTTACTCGGTTAAATTTCGAACGGGTTCACTCTAAAGCCCATTTAGACATGCACGCTCTAAACCCTAAAAAACCATCGAAAATGATGTTTAATCACATTTTATGGGATCAAAAATTTAATTATGGACTTTTGACCCTAATTATACAGCTTAATCTCAAATTTTGAGCTTTTTACTCGGTTAAAATTCAAACGGGTTCACTCTGAAACCCATTTAGACATGCAAGCTCTGAACCCTAAAAAACGATCGAAAATGATGTTTAATCAAATTTTATGGGTTCAAATATTTGATTATTGGCTTTTGAACCTAATTATACAGCTTAATCTCAAATTTTTTGCTTTTTACTCGGTTAAATTTCGAACGGGTTCACTCTAAAGCCCATTTAGACATGCACGCTCTAAACCCTAAAAAACCATCGAAAATGATGTTTAATCACATTTTATGGGATCAAAAATTTAATTATGGACTTTTGACCTTAATTATACAGCTTAATCTCAAATTTTGAGCTTTTTACTCGGTTAAAATTCAAACGGGTTCACTCTGAAACCCATTTAGACATGCAAGCTCTGAACCCTAAAAAACGATCGAAAATGATGTTTAATCAAATTTTATGGGTTCAAATATTTGATTATTGGCTTTTGAACCTAATTATACAGCTTAATCTCAAATTTTTTGCTTTTTACTCGGTTAAATTTCGAACGGGTTCACTCTAAAGCCCATTTAGACATGCACGCTCTAAACCCTAAAAAACCATCGAAAATGATGTTTAATCACATTTTATGGGATCAAAAATTTAATTATGGACTTTTGACCCTAATTATACAGCTTAATCTCAAATTTTGAGCTTTTTACTCGGTTAAAATTCGAACGGGTTCACTCTGAAACCCATTTAGACATGCAAGCTCTGAACCCTAAAAAACGATCGAAAATGATGTTTAATCAAATTTTATGGGTTCAAATATTTGATTATTGGCTTTTGAACCTAATTATACAGCTTAATCTCAAATTTTTTGCTTTTTACTCGGTTAAATTTCGAACGGGTTCACTCTAAAGCCCATTTAGACATGCACGCTCTAAACCCTAAAAAACGATCGAAAATGATGTTTAATCACATTTTATGGGATCAAAAATTTAATTATGGACTTTTGACCCTAATTATACAGCTTAATCTCAAATTTTGAGATTTTTACTCGGTTAAAATTCAAACGGGTTCACTCTAAAGCCCATTTAGACATGCAAGCTCTGAACCCTAAAAAACGATCGAAAATGATGTTTAATCAAATTTTATGGGTTCAAATATTTGATTATTGGCTTTTGAACCTAATTATACAGCTTAATCTCAAATTTTGTGCTTTTTACTCGGTTAAATTTCGAACGGGTTCACTCTAAAGCCCATTTAGACATGCACGCTCTAAACCCTAAAAAACGATCGAAAATGATGTTTAATCAAATTTTATGGGATCAAATATTTAATTATGAACTTTTGACCCTAATTATACAACTTAATCTCAAATTTTGTGCTTTTTACTCGGTTAAATTTCGAACGGGTTCACTCTAAAGCCCATTTAGACATGCACGCTCTAAACCCTACAAAACGATCGAAAATGATGTTTAATCACATTTTATGGGCTCAAAAATTTAATTATGGACTTTTGACCCTAATTAAACAGCTTAATCTCAAATTTTGAGCTTTTTACTCGGTTAAAATTCGAACGGGTTCACTCTGAACCCCATTTAGACATGCAAGCTCTGAACCCTAAAAAACGATCGAAAATGATGTTTAATCAAATTTTATGGGTTCAAATATTTGATTATTGGCTTTTGAACCTAATTATACAGCTTAATCTCAAATTTTGTGCTTTTTACTCGGTTAAATTTCGAACGGGTTCACTCTAAAGCCCATTTAGACATGCACGCTCTAAACCCTAAAAAACGATCGAAAATGATGTTTAATCAAATTTTATGGGATCAAATATTTAATTATGGACTTTTGACCCTAATTAAACAGCTTAATCTCAAATTTTGAGCTTTTTACTCGGTTAAAATTCGAACGGGTTCACTCTGAACCCCATTTAGACATGCAAGCTCTGAACCCTAAAAAACGATCGAAAATGATGTTTAATCAAATTTTATGGGTTCAAATATTTGATTATTGGCTTTTGAACCTAATTATACAGCTTAATCTCAAATTTTTTGCTTTTTACTCGGTTAAATTTCGAACGGGTTCACTCTAAAGCCCATTTAGACATGCACGCTCTAAACCCTAAAAAACCATCGAAAATGATGTTTAATCACATTTTATGGGATCAAAAATTTAATTATGGACTTTTGACCCTAATTATACAGCTTAATCTCAAATTTTGAGATTTTTACTCGGTTAAAATTCAAACGGGTTCACTCTAAAGCCCATTTAGACATGCACGCTCTGAACCCTAAAAAACGATCGAAAATGATGTTTAATCAAATTTTATGGGTTCAAATATTTGATTATTGGCTTTTGAACCTAATTATACAGCTTAATCTCAAATTTTGTGCTTTTTACTCGGTTAAATTTCGAACGGGTTCACTCTAAAGCCCATTTAGACATGCACGCTCTAAACCCTAAAAAACGATCGAAAATGATGTTTAATCAAATTTTATGGGATCAAATATTTAATTATGGACTTTTGACCCTAATTAAACAGCTTAATCTCAAATTTTGAGCTTTTTACTCGGTTAAAATTCGAACGGGTTCACTCTGAACCCCATTTAGACATGCAAGCTCTGAACCCTAAAAAACGATCGAAAATGATGTTTAATCAAATTTTATGGGTTCAAATATTTGATTATTGGCTTTTGAACCTAATTATACAGCTTAATCTCAAATTTTGTGCTTTTTACTCGGTTAAATTTCGAACGGGTTCACTCTAAAGCCCATTTAGACATGCACGCTCTAAACCCTAAAAAACGATCGAAAATGATGTTTAATCACATTTTATGGGATCAAAAATTTAATTATGGACTTTTGACCCTAATTATACAGCTTAATCTCAAATTTTGAGATTTTTACTCGGTTAAAATTCAAACGGGTTCACTCTAAAGCCCATTTAGACATGCAAGCTCTGAACCCTAAAAAACGATCGAAAATGATGTTTAATCAAATTTTATGGGTTCAAATATTTGATTATTGGCTTTTGAACCTAATTATACAGCTTAATCTCAAATTTTGTGCTTTTTACTCCGTTAAATTTCGAACGGGTTCACTCTAAAGCCCATTTAGACATGCACGCTCTAAACCCTAAAAAACGATCGAAAATGATGTTTAATCAAATTTTATGGGATCAAATATTTAATTATGAACTTTTGACCCTAATTATACAACTTAATCTCAAATTTTGTGCTTTTTACTCGGTTAAATTTCGAACGGGTTCACTCTAAAGCCCATTTAGACATGCACGCTCTAAACCCTAAAAAACGATCGAAAATGATGTTTAATCAGATTTTATGGGCTCAAAAATTTAATTATGGACTTTTGACCCTAATTAAACAGCTTAATCTCAAATTTTGAGCTTTTTACTCGGTTAAAATTCGAACGGGTTCACTCTGAACCCCATTTAGACATGCAAGCTCTGAACCCTAAAAAACGATCGAAAATGATGTTTAATCAAATTTTATGGGTTCAAATATTTGATTATTGGCTTTTGAACCTAATTATACAGCTTAATCTCAAATTTTGTGCTTTTTACTCGGTTAAATTTCGAACGGGTTCACTCTAAAGCCCATTTAGACATGCACGCTCTAAACCCTAAAAAACGATCGAAAATGATGTTTAATCAAATTTTATGGGATCAAATATTTAATTATGGACTTTTGACCCTAATTAAACAGCTTAATCTCAAATTTTGAGCTTTTTACTCGGTTAAAATTCGAACGGGTTCAGTCTGAACCCCATTTAGACATGCAAGCTCTGAACCCTAAAAAATGATCGAAAATGATGTTTAATCAAATTTTATGGGTTCAAATATTTGATTATTGGCTTTTGAACCTAATTATACAGCTTAATCTCAAATTTTGTGCTTTTTACTCGGTTAAATTTCGAACGGGTTCACTCTAAAGCCCATTTAGACATGCACGCTCTAAACCCTAAAAAACGATCGAAAATGATGTTTAATCAGATTTTATGGGCTCAAAAATTTAATTATGGACTTTTGACCCTAATTAAACAGCTTAATCTCAAATTTTGAGCTTTTTACTCGGTTAAAATTCGAACGGGTTCACTCTGAACCCCATTTAGACATGCAAGCTCTGAACCCTAAAAAACGATCGAAAATGATGTTTAATCAAATTTTATGGGTTCAAATATTTGATTATTGGCTTTTGAACCTAATTATACAGCTTAATCTCAAATTTTGTGCTTTTTACTCGGTTAAATTTCGAACGGGTTCACTCTAAAGCCCATTTAGACATGCACGCTCTAAACCCTAAAAAACGATCGAAAATGATGTTTAATCACATTTTATGGGATCAAAAATTTAATTATGGACTTTTGACCCTAATTATACAGCTTAATCTCAAATTTTGAGATTTTTACTCGGTTAAAATTCAAACGGGTTCACTCTAAAGCCCATTTAGACATGCACGCTCTAAACCCTAAAAAACGATCGAAAATGATGTTTAATCACATTTTATGGGATCAAAAATTTAATTATGGACTTTTGACCCTAATTATACAGCTTAATCTCAAATTTTGAGATTTTTACTCGGTTAAAATTCAAACGGGTTCACTCTAAAGCCCATTTAGACATGCAAGCTCTGAACCCTAAAAAACGATCGAAAATGATGTTTAATCAAATTTTATGGGTTCAAATATTTGATTATTGGCTTTTGAACCTAATTATACAGCTTAATCTCAAATTTTGTGCTTTTTACTCGGTTAAATTTCGAACGGGTTCACTCTAAAGCCCATTTAGACATGCACGCTCTAAACCCTAAAAAACGATCGAAAATGATGTTTAATCAAATTTTATGGGATCAAATATTTAATTATGGACTTTTGACCCTAATTAAACAGCTTAATCTCAAATTTTGAGCTTTTTACTCGGTTAAAATTCGAACGGGTTCAGTCTGAACCCCATTTAGACATGCAAGCTCTGAACCCTAAAAAATGATCGAAAATGATGTTTAATCAAATTTTATGGGTTCAAATATTTGATTATTGGCTTTTGAACCTAATTATACAGCTTAATCTCAAATTTTGTGCTTTTTACTCGGTTAAATTTCGAACGGGTTCACTCTAAAGCCCATTTAGACATGCACGCTCTAAACCCTAAAAAACGATCGAAAATGATGTTTAATCAGATTTTATGGGCTCAAAAATTTAATTATGGACTTTTGACCCTAATTAAACAGCTTAATCTCAAATTTTGAGCTTTTTACTCGGTTAAAATTCGAACGGGTTCACTCTGAACCCCATTTAGACATGCAAGCTCTGAACCCTAAAAAACGATCGAAAATGATGTTTAATCAAATTTTATGGGTTCAAATATTTGATTATTGGCTTTTGAACCTAATTATACAGCTTAATCTCAAATTTTGTGCTTTTTACTCGGTTAAATTTCGAACGGGTTCACTCTAAAGCCCATTTAGACAAGCACGCTCTAAACCCTAAAAAACGATCGAAAATGATGTTTAATCACATTTTATGGGATCAAAAATTTAATTATGGACTTTTGACCCTAATTATACAGCTTAATCTCAAATTTTGAGATTTTTACTCGGTTAAAATTCAAACGGGTTCACTCTAAAGCCCATTTAGACATGCAAGCTCTGAACCCTAAAAAACGATCGAAAATGATGTTTAATCAAATTTTATGGGTTCAAATATTTGATTATTGGCTTTTGAACCTAATTATACAGCTTAATCTCAAATTTTGTGCTTTTTACTCGGTTAAATTTCGAACGGGTTCACTCTAAAGCCCATTTAGACATGCACGCTCTAAACCCTAAAAAACGATCGAAAATGATGTTTAATCAAATTTTATGGGATCAAATATTTAATTATGGACTTTTGACCCTAATTAAACAGCTTAATCTCAAATTTTGAGCTTTTTACTCGGTTAAAATTCGAACGGGTTCAGTCTGAACCCCATTTAGACATGCAAGCTCTGAACCCTAAAAAATGATCGAAAATGATGTTTAATCAAATTTTATGGGTTCAAATATTTGATTATTGGCTTTTGAACCTAATTATACAGCTTAATCTCAAATTTTGTGCTTTTTACTCGGTTAAATTTCGAACGGGTTCACTCTAAAGCCCATTTAGACATGCACGCTCTAAACCCTAAAAAACGATCGAAAATGATGTTTAATCAGATTTTATGGGCTCAAAAATTTAATTATGGACTTTTGACCCTAATTAAACAGCTTAATCTCAAATTTTGAGCTTTTTACTCGGTTAAAATTCGAACGGGTTCACTCTGAACCCCATTTAGACATGCAAGCTCTGAACCCTAAAAAACGATCGAAAATGATGTTTAATCAAATTTTATGGGTTCAAATATTTGATTATTGGCTTTTGAACCTAATTATACAGCTTAATCTCAAATTTTGTGCTTTTTACTCGGTTAAATTTCGAACGGGTTCACTCTAAAGCCCATTTAGACATGCACGCTCTAAACCCTAAAAAACGATCGAAAATGATGTTTAATCACATTTTATGGGATCAAAAATTTAATTATGGACTTTTGACCCTAATTATACAGCTTAATCTCAAATTTTGAGATTTTTACTCGGTTAAAATTCAAACGGGTTCACTCTAAAGCCCATTTAGACATGCAAGCTCTGAACCCTAAAAAACGATCGAAAATGATGTTTAATCAAATTTTATGGGTTCAAATATTTGATTATTGGCTTTTGAACCTAATTATACAGCTTAATCTCAAATTTTGTGCTTTTTACTCCGTTAAATTTCGAACGGGTTCACTCTAAAGCCCATTTAGACATGCACGCTCTAAACCCTAAAAAACGATCGAAAATGATGTTTAATCAAATTTTATGGGATCAAATATTTAATTATGAACTTTTGACCCTAATTATACAACTTAATCTCAAATTTTGTGCTTTTTACTCGGTTAAATTTCGAACGGGTTCACTCTAAAGCCCATTTAGACATGCACGCTCTAAACCCTAAAAAACGATCGAAAATGATGTTTAATCAGATTTTATGGGCTCAAAAATTTAATTATGGACTTTTGACCCTAATTAAACAGCTTAATCTCAAATTTTGAGCTTTTTACTCGGTTAAAATTCGAACGGGTTCACTCTGAACCCCATTTAGACATGCAAGCTCTGAACCCTAAAAAACGATCGAAAATGATGTTTAATCAAATTTTATGGGTTCAAATATTTGATTATTGGCTTTTGAACCTAATTATACAGCTTAATCTCAAATTTTGTGCTTTTTACTCGGTTAAATTTCGAACGGGTTCACTCTAAAGCCCATTTAGACATGCACGCTCTAAACCCTAAAAAACGATCGAAAATGATGTTTAATCAAATTTTATGGGATCAAATATTTAATTATGGACTTTTGACCCTAATTAAACAGCTTAATCTCAAATTTTGAGCTTTTTACTCGGTTAAAATTCGAACGGGTTCAGTCTGAACCCCATTTAGACATGCAAGCTCTGAACCCTAAAAAATGATCGAAAATGATGTTTAATCAAATTTTATGGGTTCAAATATTTGATTATTGGCTTTTGAACCTAATTATACAGCTTAATCTCAAATTTTGTGCTTTTTACTCGGTTAAATTTCGAACGGGTTCACTCTAAAGCCCATTTAGACATGCACGCTCTAAACCCTAAAAAACGATCGAAAATGATGTTTAATCAGATTTTATGGGCTCAAAAATTTAATTATGGACTTTTGACCCTAATTAAACAGCTTAATCTCAAATTTTGAGCTTTTTACTCGGTTAAAATTCGAACGGGTTCACTCTGAACCCCATTTAGACATGCAAGCTCTGAACCCTAAAAAACGATCGAAAATGATGTTTAATCAAATTTTATGGGTTCAAATATTTGATTATTGGCTTTTGAACCTAATTATACAGCTTAATCTCAAATTTTGTGCTTTTTACTCGGTTAAATTTCGAACGGGTTCACTCTAAAGCCCATTTAGACATGCACGCTCTAAACCCTAAAAAACGATCGAAAATGATGTTTAATCACATTTTATGGGATCAAAAATTTAATTATGGACTTTTGACCCTAATTATACAGCTTAATCTCAAATTTTGAGATTTTTACTCGGTTAAAATTCAAACGGGTTCACTCTAAAGCCCATTTAGACATGCACGCTCTAAACCCTAAAAAACGATCGAAAATGATGTTTAATCACATTTTATGGGATCAAAAATTTAATTATGGACTTTTGACCCTAATTATACAGCTTAATCTCAAATTTTGAGATTTTTACTCGGTTAAAATTCAAACGGGTTCACTCTAAAGCCCATTTAGACATGCAAGCTCTGAACCCTAAAAAACGATCGAAAATGATGTTTAATCAAATTTTATGGGTTCAAATATTTGATTATTGGCTTTTGAACCTAATTATACAGCTTAATCTCAAATTTTGTGCTTTTTACTCGGTTAAATTTCGAACGGGTTCACTCTAAAGCCCATTTAGACATGCACGCTCTAAACCCTAAAAAACGATCGAAAATGATGTTTAATCAAATTTTATGGGATCAAATATTTAATTATGGACTTTTGACCCTAATTAAACAGCTTAATCTCAAATTTTGAGCTTTTTACTCGGTTAAAATTCGAACGGGTTCAGTCTGAACCCCATTTAGACATGCAAGCTCTGAACCCTAAAAAATGATCGAAAATGATGTTTAATCAAATTTTATGGGTTCAAATATTTGATTATTGGCTTTTGAACCTAATTATACAGCTTAATCTCAAATTTTGTGCTTTTTACTCGGTTAAATTTCGAACGGGTTCACTCTAAAGCCCATTTAGACATGCACGCTCTAAACCCTAAAAAACGATCGAAAATGATGTTTAATCAGATTTTATGGGCTCAAAAATTTAATTATGGACTTTTGACCCTAATTAAACAGCTTAATCTCAAATTTTGAGCTTTTTACTCGGTTAAAATTCGAACGGGTTCACTCTGAACCCCATTTAGACATGCAAGCTCTGAACCCTAAAAAACGATCGAAAATGATGTTTAATCAAATTTTATGGGTTCAAATATTTGATTATTGGCTTTTGAACCTAATTATACAGCTTAATCTCAAATTTTGTGCTTTTTACTCGGTTAAATTTCGAACGGGTTCACTCTAAAGCCCATTTAGACATGCACGCTCTAAACCCTAAAAAACGATCGAAAATGATGTTTAATCACATTTTATGGGATCAAAAATTTAATTATGGACTTTTGACCCTAATTATACAGCTTAATCTCAAATTTTGAGATTTTTACTCGGTTAAAATTCAAACGGGTTCACTCTAAAGCCCATTTAGACATGCAAGCTCTGAACCCTAAAAAACGATCGAAAATGATGTTTAATCAAATTTTATGGGTTCAAATATTTGATTATTGGCTTTTGAACCTAATTATACAGCTTAATCTCAAATTTTGTGCTTTTTACTCGGTTAAATTTCGAACGGGTTCACTCTAAAGCCCATTTAGACATGCACGCTCTAAACCCTAAAAAACGATCGAAAATGATGTTTAATCAAATTTTATGGGATCAAATATTTAATTATGGACTTTTGACCCTAATTAAACAGCTTAATCTCAAATTTTGAGCTTTTTACTCGGTTAAAATTCGAACGGGTTCAGTCTGAACCCCATTTAGACATGCAAGCTCTGAACCCTAAAAAATGATCGAAAATGATGTTTAATCAAATTTTATGGGTTCAAATATTTGATTATTGGCTTTTGAACCTAATTATACAGCTTAATCTCAAATTTTGTGCTTTTTACTCGGTTAAATTTCGAACGGGTTCACTCTAAAGCCCATTTAGACATGCACGCTCTAAACCCTAAAAAACGATCGAAAATGATGTTTAATCAGATTTTATGGGCTCAAAAATTTAATTATGGACTTTTGACCCTAATTAAACAGCTTAATCTCAAATTTTGAGCTTTTTACTCGGTTAAAATTCGAACGGGTTCACTCTGAACCCCATTTAGACATGCAAGCTCTGAACCCTAAAAAACGATCGAAAATGATGTTTAATCAAATTTTATGGGTTCAAATATTTGATTATTGGCTTTTGAACCTAATTATACAGCTTAATCTCAAATTTTGTGCTTTTTACTCGGTTAAATTTCGAACGGGTTCACTCTAAAGCCCATTTAGACATGCACGCTCTAAACCCTAAAAAACGATCGAAAATGATGTTTAATCACATTTTATGGGATCAAAAATTTAATTATGGACTTTTGACCCTAATTATACAGCTTAATCTCAAATTTTGAGATTTTTACTCGGTTAAAATTCAAACGGGTTCACTCTAAAGCCCATTTAGACATGCAAGCTCTGAACCCTAAAAAACGATCGAAAATGATGTTTAATCAAATTTTATGGGTTCAAATATTTGATTATTGGCTTTTGAACCTAATTATACAGCTTAATCTCAAATTTTGTGCTTTTTACTCCGTTAAATTTCGAACGGGTTCACTCTAAAGCCCATTTAGACATGCACGCTCTAAACCCTAAAAAACGATCGAAAATGATGTTTAATCAAATTTTATGGGATCAAATATTTAATTATGAACTTTTGACCCTAATTATACAACTTAATCTCAAATTTTGTGCTTTTTACTCGGTTAAATTTCGAACGGGTTCACTCTAAAGCCCATTTAGACATGCACGCTCTAAACCCTAAAAAACGATCGAAAATGATGTTTAATCAGATTTTATGGGCTCAAAAATTTAATTATGGACTTTTGACCCTAATTAAACAGCTTAATCTCAAATTTTGAGCTTTTTACTCGGTTAAAATTCGAACGGGTTCACTCTGAACCCCATTTAGACATGCAAGCTCTGAACCCTAAAAAACGATCGAAAATGATGTTTAATCAAATTTTATGGGTTCAAATATTTGATTATTGGCTTTTGAACCTAATTATACAGCTTAATCTCAAATTTTGTGCTTTTTACTCGGTTAAATTTCGAACGGGTTCACTCTAAAGCCCATTTAGACATGCACGCTCTAAACCCTAAAAAACGATCGAAAATGATGTTTAATCAAATTTTATGGGATCAAATATTTAATTATGGACTTTTGACCCTAATTAAACAGCTTAATCTCAAATTTTGAGCTTTTTACTCGGTTAAAATTCGAACGGGTTCAGTCTGAACCCCATTTAGACATGCAAGCTCTGAACCCTAAAAAATGATCGAAAATGATGTTTAATCAAATTTTATGGGTTCAAATATTTGATTATTGGCTTTTGAACCTAATTATACAGCTTAATCTCAAATTTTGTGCTTTTTACTCGGTTAAATTTCGAACGGGTTCACTCTAAAGCCCATTTAGACATGCACGCTCTAAACCCTAAAAAACGATCGAAAATGATGTTTAATCAAATTTTATGGGATCAAATATTTAATTATGGACTTTTGACCCTAATTAAACAGCTTAATCTCAAATTTTGAGCTTTTTACTCGGTTAAAATTCGAACGGGTTCACTCTGAAACCCATTTAGACATGCAAGCTCTGAACCCTAAAAAACGATCGAAAATGATGTTTAATCAAATTTTATGGGTTCAAATATTTGATTATTGGCTTTTGAACCTAATTATACAGCTTAATCTCAAATTTTGTGCTTTTTACTCGGTTAAATTTCGAACGGGTTCACTCTAAAGCCCATTTAGACATGCACGCTCTAAACCCTAAAAAACGATCGAAAATGATGTTTAATCAAATTTTATGGGATCAAATATTTAATTATGAACTTTTGACCCTAATTATACAACTTAATCTCAAATTTTGTGCTTTTTACTCGGTTAAATTTCGAACGGGTTCACTCTAAAGCCCATTTAGACATGCACGCTCTAAACCCTAAAAAACGATCGAAAATGATGTTTAATCAGATTTTATGGGCTCAAAAATTTCATTATGGACTTTTGACCCTAATTAAACAGCTTAATCTCAAATTTTGAGCTTTTTACTCGGTTAAAATTCGAACGGGTTCACTCTGAACCCCATTTAGACATGCAAGCTCTGAACCCTAAAAAACGATCGAAAATGATGTTTAATCAAATTTTATGGGTTCAAATATTTGATTATTGGCTTTTGAACCTAATTATACAGCTTAAGCTCAAATTTTTTGCTTTTTACTCGGTTAAATTTCGAACGGGTTCACTCTAAAGCCCATTTAGACATGCACGCTCTAAACCCTAAAAAAGGATCGAAAATGATGTTTAATCAGATTTTATGGGCTCAAAAATTTAATTATGGACTTTTGACCCTAATTAAACAGCTTAATCTCAAATTTTGAGCTTTTTACTCGGTTAAAATTCGAACGGGTTCACTCTGAAACCCATTTAGACATGCAAGCTCTGAACCCTAAAAAACGATCGAAAATGATGTTTAATCAAATTTTATGGGTTCAAATATTTGATTATTGGCTTTTGAACCTAATTATAAAGCTTAATCTCAAATTTTTTGCTTTTTACTCGGTTAAATTTCGAACGGGTTCACTCTAAAGCCCATTTAGACATGCACGCTCTAAACCCTAAAAAACGATCGAAAATGATGTTTAATCAGATTTTATGGGCTCAAAAATTTAATTATGGACTTTTGACCCTAATTAAACAGCTTAATCTCAAATTTTGAGCTTTTTACTCGGTTAAAATTCGAACGGGTTCACTCTGAACCCCATTTAGACATGCAAGCTCTGAACCCTAAAAAACGATCGAAAATGATGTTTAATCAAATTTTATGGGTTCAAATATTTGATTATTGGCTTTTGAACCTAATTATACAGCTTAATCTCAAATTTTGTGCTTTTTACTCCGTTAAATTTCGAACGGGTTCACTCTAAAGCCCATTTAGACATGCACGCTCTAAACCCTAAAAAACGATCGAAAATGATGTTTAATCAAATTTTATGGGATCAAATATTTAATTATGAACTTTTGACCCTAATTATACAACTTAATCTCAAATTTTGTGCTTTTTACTCGGTTAAATTTCGAACGGGTTCACTCTAAAGCCCATTTAGACATGCACGCTCTAAACCCTACAAAACGATCGAAAATGATGTTTAATCAGATTTTATGGGCTCAAAAATTTAATTATGGACTTTTGACCCTAATTAAACAGCTTAATCTCAAATTTTGAGCTTTTTACTCGGTTAAAATTCGAACGGGTTCACTCTGAACCCCATTTAGACATGCAAGCTCTGAACCCTAAAAAACGATCGAAAATGATGTTTAATCAAATTTTATGGGTTCAAATATTTGATTATTGGCTTTTGAACCTAATTATACAGCTTAATCTCAAATTTTGTGCTTTTTACTCGGTTAAATTTCGAACGGGTTCACTCTAAAGCCCATTTAGACATGCACGCTCTAAACCCTAAAAAACGATCGAAAATGATGTTTAATCAAATTTTATGGGATCAAATATTTAATTATGGACTTTTGACCCTAATTAAACAGCTTAATCTCAAATTTTGAGCTTTTTACTCGGTTAAAATTCGAACGGGTTCAGTCTGAACCCCATTTAGACATGCAAGCTCTGAACCCTAAAAAATGATCGAAAATGATGTTTAATCAAATTTTATGGGTTCAAATATTTGATTATTGGCTTTTGAACCTAATTATACAGCTTAATCTCAAATTTTGTGCTTTTTACTCGGTTAAATTTCGAACGGGTTCACTCTAAAGCCCATTTAGACATGCACGCTCTAAACCCTAAAAAACGATCGAAAATGATGTTTAATCAAATTTTATGGGATCAAATATTTAATTATGGACTTTTGACCCTAATTAAACAGCTTAATCTCAAATTTTGAGCTTTTTACTCGGTTAAAATTCGAACGGGTTCACTCTGAAACCCATTTAGACATGCAAGCTCTGAACCCTAAAAAACGATCGAAAATGATGTTTAATCAAATTTTATGGGTTCAAATATTTGATTATTGGCTTTTGAACCTAATTATACAGCTTAATCTCAAATTTTGTGCTTTTTACTCGGTTAAATTTCGAACGGGTTCACTCTAAAGCCCATTTAGACATGCACGCTCTAAACCCTAAAAAACGATCGAAAATGATGTTTAATCAAATTTTATGGGATCAAATATTTAATTATGAACTTTTGACCCTAATTATACAACTTAATCTCAAATTTTGTGCTTTTTACTCGGTTAAATTTCGAACGGGTTCACTCTAAAGCCCATTTAGACATGCACGCTCTAAACCCTAAAAAACGATCGAAAATGATGTTTAATCAGATTTTATGGGCTCAAAAATTTCATTATGGACTTTTGACCCTAATTAAACAGCTTAATCTCAAATTTTGAGCTTTTTACTCGGTTAAAATTCGAACGGGTTCACTCTGAACCCCATTTAGACATGCAAGCTCTGAACCCTAAAAAACGATCGAAAATGATGTTTAATCAAATTTTATGGGTTCAAATATTTGATTATTGGCTTTTGAACCTAATTATACAGCTTAAGCTCAAATTTTTTGCTTTTTACTCGGTTAAATTTCGAACGGGTTCACTCTAAAGCCCATTTAGACATGCACGCTCTAAACCCTAAAAAAGGATCGAAAATGATGTTTAATCAGATTTTATGGGCTCAAAAATTTAATTATGGACTTTTGACCCTAATTAAACAGCTTAATCTCAAATTTTGAGCTTTTTACTCGGTTAAAATTCGAACGGGTTCACTCTGAAACCCATTTAGACATGCAAGCTCTGAACCCTAAAAAACGATCGAAAATGATGTTTAATCAAATTTTATGGGTTCAAATATTTGATTATTGGCTTTTGAACCTAATTATAAAGCTTAATCTCAAATTTTTTGCTTTTTACTCGGTTAAATTTCGAACGGGTTCACTCTAAAGCCCATTTAGACATGCACGCTCTAAACCCTAAAAAACGATCGAAAATGATGTTTAATCAGATTTTATGGGCTCAAAAATTTAATTATGGACTTTTGACCCTAATTAAACAGCTTAATCTCAAATTTTGAGCTTTTTACTCGGTTAAAATTCGAACGGGTTCACTCTGAACCCCATTTAGACATGCAAGCTCTGAACCCTAAAAAACGATCGAAAATGATGTTTAATCAAATTTTATGGGTTCAAATATTTGATTATTGGCTTTTGAACCTAATTATACAGCTTAATCTCAAATTTTGTGCTTTTTACTCCGTTAAATTTCGAACGGGTTCACTCTAAAGCCCATTTAGACATGCACGCTCTAAACCCTAAAAAACGATCGAAAATGATGTTTAATCAAATTTTATGGGATCAAATATTTAATTATGAACTTTTGACCCTAATTATACAACTTAATCTCAAATTTTGTGCTTTTTACTCGGTTAAATTTCGAACGGGTTCACTCTAAAGCCCATTTAGACATGCACGCTCTAAACCCTACAAAACGATCGAAAATGATGTTTAATCAGATTTTATGGGCTCAAAAATTTAATTATGGACTTTTGACCCTAATTAAACAGCTTAATCTCAAATTTTGAGCTTTTTACTCGGTTAAAATTCGAACGGGTTCACTCTGAACCCCATTTAGACATGCAAGCTCTGAACCCTAAAAAACGATCGAAAATGATGTTTAATCAAATTTTATGGGTTCAAATATTTGATTATTGGCTTTTGAACCTAATTATACAGCTTAATCTCAAATTTTGTGCTTTTTACTCGGTTAAATTTCGAACGGGTTCACTCTAAAGCCCATTTAGACATGCACGCTCTAAACCCTAAAAAACGATCGAAAATGATGTTTAATCAAATTTTATGGGATCAAATATTTAATTATGGACTTTTGACCCTAATTAAACAGCTTAATCTCAAATTTTGAGCTTTTTACTCGGTTAAAATTCGAACGGGTTCAGTCTGAACCCCATTTAGACATGCAAGCTCTGAACCCTAAAAAACGATCGAAAATGATGTTTAATCAAATTTTATGGGTTCAAATATTTGATTATTGGCTTTTGAACCTAATTATACAGCTTAAGCTCAAATTTTGTGCTTTTTACTCGGTTAAATTTCGAACGGGTTCACTCTAAAGCCCATTTAGACATGCACGCTCTAAACCCTAAAAAACGATCGAAAATGATGTTTAATCAGATTTTATGGGATCAAATATTTAATTATGGACTTTTGACCCTAATTAAACAGCTTAATCTCAAATTTTGAGCTTTTTTACTCGGTTAAAATTCGAACGGGTTCACTCTGAAACCCATTTAGACATGCAAGCTCTGAACCCTAAAAAACGATCGAAAATGATGTTTAATCAAATTTTATGGGTTCAAATATTTGATTATTGGCTTTTGAACCTAATTATACAGCTTAATCTCAAATTTTGTGCTTTTTACTCGGTTAAATTTCGAACGGGTTCACTCTAAAGCCCATTTAGACATGCACGCTCTAAACCCTAAAAAACGATCGAAAATGATGTTTAATCAGATTTTATGGGCTCAAAAATTTAATTATGGACTTTTGACCCTAATTAAACAGCTTAATCTCAAATTTTGAGCTTTTTACTCGGTTAAAATTCGAACGGGTTCACTCTGAACCCCATTTAGACATGCAAGCTCTGAACCCTAAAAAACGATCGAAAATGATGTTTAATCAAATTTTATGGGTTCAAATATTTGATTATTGGCTTTTGAACCTAATTATACAGCTTAATCTCAAATTTTGTGCTTTTTACTCCGTTAAATTTCGAACGGGTTCACTCTAAAGCCCATTTAGACATGCACGCTCTAAACCCTAAAAAACGATCGAAAATGATGTTTAATCAAATTTTATGGGATCAAATATTTAATTATGAACTTTTGACCCTAATTATACAACTTAATCTCAAATTTTGAGCTTTTTACTCGGTTAAATTTCGAACGGGTTCACTCTAAAGCCCATTTAGACATGCACGCTCTAAACCCTACAAAACGATCGAAAATGATGTTTAATCAGATTTTATGGGCTCAAAAATTTAATTATGGACTTTTGACCCTAATTAAACAGCTTAATCTCAAATTTTGAGCTTTTTACTCGGTTAAAATTCGAACGGGTTCACTCTGAACCCCATTTAGACATGCAAGCTCTGAACCCTAAAAAACGATCGAAAATGATGTTTAATCAAATTTTATGGGTTCAAATATTTGATTATTGGCTTTTGAACCTAATTATACAGCTTAATCTCAAATTTTGTGCTTTTTACTCGGTTAAATTTCGAACGGGTTCACTCTAAAGCCCATTTAGACATGCACGCTCTAAACCCTAAAAAACGATCGAAAATGATGTTTAATCAAATTTTATGGGATCAAATATTTAATTATGGACTTTTGACCCTAATTAAACAGCTTAATCTCAAATTTTGAGCTTTTTACTCGGTTAAAATTCGAACGGGTTCAGTCTGAACCCCATTTAGACATGCAAGCTCTGAACCCTAAAAAACGATCGAAAATGATGTTTAATCAAATTTTATGGGTTCAAATATTTGATTGTTGGCTTTTGAACCTAATTATACAGCTTAATCTCAAATTTTGTGCTTTTTACTCGGTTAAATTTCGAACGGGTTCACTCTAAAGCCCATTTAGACATGCACGCTCTAAACCCTACAAAACGATCGAAAATGATGTTTAATCAGATTTTATGGGCTCAAAAATTTAATTATGGACTTTTGACCCTAATTAAACAGCTTAATCTCAAATTTTGAGCTTTTTACTCGGTTAAAATTCGAACGGGTTCACTCTGAACCCCATTTAGACATGCAAGCTCTGAACCCTAAAAAACGATCGAAAATGATGTTTAATCAAATTTTATGGGTTCAAATATTTGATTATTGGCTTTTGAACCTAATTATACAGCTTAATCTCAAATTTTGTGCTTTTTACTCGGTTAAATTTCGAACGGGTTCACTCTAAAGCCCATTTAGACATGCACGCTCTAAACCCTAAAAAACGATCGAAAATGATGTTTAATCAAATTTTATGGGATCAAATATTTAATTATGGACTTTTGACCCTAATTAAACAGCTTAATCTCAAATTTTGAGCTTTTTACTCGGTTAAAATTCGAACGGGTTCAGTCTGAACCCCATTTAGACATGCAAGCTCTGAACCCTAAAAAACGATCGAAAATGATGTTTAATCAAATTTTATGGGTTCAAATATTTGATTGTTGGCTTTTGAACCTAATTATACAGCTTAATCTCAAATTTTGTGCTTTTTACTCGGTTAAATTTCGAACGGGTTCACTCTAAAGCCCATTTAGACATGCACGCTCTAAACCCTAAAAAACGATCGAAAATGATGTTTAATCAAATTTTATGGGATCAAATATTTAATTATGGACTTTTGACCCTAATTAAACAGCTTAATCTCAAATTTTGAGCTTTTTACTCGGTTAAAATTCGAACGGGTTCACTCTGAAACCCATTTAGACATGCAAGCTCTGAACCCTAAAAAACGATCGAAAATGATGTTTAATCAAATTTTATGGGTTCAAATATTTGATTATTGGCTTTTGAACCTAATTATACAGCTTAATCTCAAATTTTGTGCTTTTTACTCCGTTAAATTTCGAACGGGTTCACTCTAAAGCCCATTTAGACATGCACGCTCTAAACCCTAAAAAACGATCGAAAATGATGTTTAATCAAATTTTATGGGATCAAATATTTAATTATGAACTTTTGACCCTAATTATACAACTTAATCTCAAATTTTGTGCTTTTTACTCGGTTAAATTTCGAACGGGTTCACTCTAAAGCCCATTTAGACATGCACGCTCTAAACCCTACAAAACGATCGAAAATGATGTTTAATCAGATTTTATGGGCTCAAAAATTTAATTATGGACTTTTGACCCTAATTAAACAGCTTAATCTCAAATTTTGAGCTTTTTACTCGGTTAAAATTCGAACGGGTTCACTCTGAACCCCATTTAGACATGCAAGCTCTGAACCCTAAAAAACGATCGAAAATGATGTTTAATCAAATTTTATGGGTTCAAATATTTGATTATTGGCTTTTGAACCTAATTATACAGCTTAATCTCAAATTTTGTGCTTTTTACTCCGTTAAATTTCGAACGGGTTCACTCTAAAGCCCATTTAGACATGCACGCTCTAAACCCTAAAAAACGATCGAAAATGATGTTTAATCAAATTTTATGGGATCAAATATTTAATTATGAACTTTTGACCCTAATTATACAACTTAATCTCAAATTTTGTGCTTTTTACTCGGTTAAATTTCGAACGGGTTCACTCTAAAGCCCATTTAGACATGCACGCTCTAAACCCTAAAAAACGATCGAAAATGATGTTTAATCAGATTTTATGGGCTCAAAAATTTAATTATGGACTTTTGACCCTAATTAAACAGCTTAATCTCAAATTTTGAGCTTTTTACTCGGTTAAAATTCGAACGGGTTCACTCTGAACCCCATTTAGACATGCAAGCTCTGAACCCTAAAAAACGATCGAAAATGATGTTTAATCAAATTTTATGGGTTCAAATATTTGATTATTGGCTTTTGAACCTAATTATACAGCTTAAGCTCAAATTTTTTGCTTTTTACTCGGTTAAATTTCGAACGGGTTCACTCTAAAGCCCATTTAGACATGCACGCTCTAAACCCTAAAAAAGGATCGAAAATGATGTTTAATCAGATTTTATGGGCTCAAAAATTTAATTATGGACTTTTGACCCTAATTAAACAGCTTAATCTCAAATTTTGAGCTTTTTACTCGGTTAAAATTCGAACGGGTTCACTCTGAACCCCATTTAGACATGCAAGCTCTGAACCCTAAAAAACGATCGAAAATGATGTTTAATCAAATTTTATGGGTTCAAATATTTGATTATTGGCTTTTGAACCTAATTATACAGCTTAAGCTCAAATTTTGTGCTTTTTACTCGGTTAAATTTCGAACGGGTTCACTCTAAAGCCCATTTAGACATGCACGCTCTAAACCCTACAAAACGATCGAAAATGATGTTTAATCAGATTTTATGGGCTCAAAAATTTAATTATGGACTTTTGACCCTAATTAAACAGCTTAATCTCAAATTTTGAGCTTTTTACTCGGTTAAAATTCGAACGGGTTCACTCTGAACCCCATTTAGACATGCAAGCTCTGAACCCTAAAAAACGATCGAAAATGATGTTTAATCAAATTTTATGGGTTCAAATATTTGATTATTGGCTTTTGAACCTAATTATACAGCTTAATCTCAAATTTTGTGCTTTTTACTCGGTTAAATTTCGAACGGGTTCACTCTAAAGCCCATTTAGACATGCACGCTCTAAACCCTAAAAAACGATCGAAAATGATGTTTAATCAAATTTTATGGGATCAAATATTTAATTATGGACTTTTGACCCTAATTAAAGAGCTTAATCTCAAATTTTGAGCTTTTTACTCGGTTAAAATTCGAACGGGTTCAGTCTGAACCCCATTTAGACATGCAAGCTCTGAACCCTAAAAAATGATCGAAAATGATGTTTAATCAAATTTTATGGGTTCAAATATTTGATTATTGGCTTTTGAACCTAATTATACAGCTTAATCTCAAATTTTGTGCTTTTTACTCGGTTAAATTTCGAACGGGTTCACTCTAAAGCCCATTTAGACATGCACGCTCTAAACCCTAAAAAACGATCGAAAATGATGTTTAATCAAATTTTATGGGATCAAATATTTAATTATGGACTTTTGACCCTAATTAAACAGCTTAATCTCAAATTTTGAGCTTTTTACTCGGTTAAAATTCGAACGGGTTCACTCTGAAACCCATTTAGACATGCAAGCTCTGAACCCTAAAAAACGATCGAAAATGATGTTTAATCAAATTTTATGGGTTCAAATATTTGATTATTGGCATTTGAACCTAATTATACAGCTTAATCTCAAATTTTGTGCTTTTTACTCGGTTAAATTTCGAACGGGTTCACTCTAAAGCCCATTTAGACATGCACGCTCTAAACCCTAAAAAACGATCGAAAATGATGTTTAATCAAATTTTATGGGATCAAATATTTAATTATGAACTTTTGACCCTAATTATACAACTTAATCTCAAATTTTGTGCTTTTTACTCGGTTAAATTTCGAACGGGTTCACTCTAAAGCCCATTTAGACATGCACGCTCTAAACCCTAAAAAACGATCGAAAATGATGTTTAATCAGATTTTATGGGCTCAAAAATTTAATTATGGACTTTTGACCCTAATTAAACAGCTTAATCTCAAATTTTGAGCTTTTTACTCGGTTAAAATTCGAACGGGTTCACTCTGAACCCCATTTAGACATGCAAGCTCTGAACCCTAAAAAACGATCGAAAATGATGTTTAATCAAATTTTATGGGTTCAAATATTTGATTATTGGCTTTTGAACCTAATTATACAGCTTAATCTCAAATTTTGTGCTTTTTACTCGGTTAAATTTCGAACGGGTTCACTCTAAAGCCCATTTAGACATGCACGCTCTAAACCCTAAAAAACGATCGAAAATGATGTTTAATCAAATTTTATGGGATCAAATATTTAATTATGAACTTTTGACCCTAATTATACAACTTAATCTCAAATTTTGTGCTTTTTACTCGGTTAAATTTCGAACGGGTTCACTCTAAAGCCCATTTAGACATGCACGCTCTAAACCCTAAAAAACGATCGAAAATGATGTTTAATCAGATTTTATGGGCTCAAAAATTTAATTATGGACTTTTGACCCTAATTAAACAGCTTAATCTCAAATTTTGAGCTTTTTACTCGGTTAAAATTCGAACGGGTTCACTCTGAACCCCATTTAGACATGCAAGCTCTGAACCCTAAAAAACGATCGAAAATGATGTTTAATCAAATTTTATGGGTTCAAATATTTGATTATTGGCTTTTGAACCTAATTATACAGCTTAAGCTCAAATTTTTTGCTTTTTACTCGGTTAAATTTCGAACGGGTTCACTCTAAAGCCCATTTAGACATGCACGCTCTAAACCCTAAAAAAGGATCGAAAATGATGTTTAATCAGATTTTATGGGCTCAAAAATTTAATTATGGACTTTTGACCCTAATTAAACAGCTTAATCTCAAATTTTGAGCTTTTTACTCGGTTAAAATTCGAACGGGTTCACTCTGAAACCCATTTAGACATGCAAGCTCTGAACCCTAAAAAACGATCGAAAATGATGTTTAATCAAATTTTATGGGTTCAAATATTTGATTATTGGCTTTTGAACCTAATTATACAGCTTAATCTCAAATTTTGTGCTTTTTACTCGGTTAAATTTCGAACGGGTTCACTCTAAAGCCCATTTAGACATGCACGCTCTAAACCCTAAAAAACGATCGAAAATGATGTTTAATCAAATTTTATGGGATCAAATATTTAATTATGGACTTTTGACCCTAATTAAACAGCTTAATCTCAAATTTTGAGCTTTTTACTCGGTTAAAATTCGAACGGGTTCAGTCTGAACCCCATTTAGACATGCAAGCTCTGAACCCTAAAAAATGATCGAAAATGATGTTTAATCAAATTTTATGGGTTCAAATATTTGATTATTGGCTTTTGAACCTAATTATACAGCTTAATCTCAAATTTTGTGCTTTTTACTCGGTTAAATTTCGAACGGGTTCACTCTAAAGCCCATTTAGACATGCACGCTCTAAACCCTAAAAAACGATCGAAAATGATGTTTAATCAAATTTTATGGGATCAAGTATTTAATTATGGACTTTTGACCCTAATTAAACAGCTTAATCTCAAATTTTGAGCTTTTTACTCGGTTAAAATTCGAACGGGTTCACTCTGAAACCCATTTAGACATGCAAGCTCTGAACCCTAAAAAACGATCGAAAATGATGTTTAATCAAATTTTATGGGTTCAAATATTTGATTATTGGCTTTTGAACCTAATTATACAGCTTAATCTCAAATTTTGTGCTTTTTACTCCGTTAAATTTCGAACGGGTTCACTCTAAAGCCCATTTAGACATGCACGCTCTAAACCCTAAAAAACGATCGAAAATGATGTTTAATCAAATTTTATGGGATCAAATATTTAATTATGAACTTTTGACCCTAATTATACAACTTAATCTCAAATTTTGTGCTTTTTACTCGGTTAAATTTCGAACGGGTTCACTCTAAAGCCCATTTAGACATGCACGCTCTAAACCCTACAAAACGATCGAAAATGATGTTTAATCAGATTTTATGGGCTCAAAAATTTAATTATGGACTTTTGACCCTAATTAAACAGCTTAATCTCAAATTTTGAGCTTTTTACTCGGTTAAAATTCGAACGGGTTCACTCTGAACCCCATTTAGACATGCAAGCTCTGAACCCTAAAAAACGATCGAAAATGATGTTTAATCAAATTTTATGGGTTCAAATATTTGATTATTGGCTTTTGAACCTAATTATACAGCTTAATCTCAAATTTTGTGCTTTTTACTCCGTTAAATTTCGAACGGGTTCACTCTAAAGCCCATTTAGACATGCACGCTCTAAACCCTAAAAAACGATCGAAAATGATGTTTAATCAAATTTTATGGGATCAAATATTTAATTATGGACTTTTGACCCTAATTAAACAGCTTAATCTCAAATTTTGAGCTTTTTACTCGGTTAAAATTCGAACGGGTTCACTCTGAAACCCATTTAGACATGCAAGCTCTGAACCCTAAAAAACGATCGAAAATGATGTTTAATCAAATTTTATGGGTTCAAATATTTGATTATTGGCTTTTGAACCTAATTATACAGCTTAATCTCAAATTTTGAGCTTTTTACTCGGTTAAATTTCGAACGGGTTCACTCTAAAGCCCATTTAGACATGCACGCTCTAAACCCTAAAAAACGATCGAAAATGATGTTTAATCAAATTTTATGGGATCAAATATTTAATTATGGACTTTTGACCCTAATTAAACAGCTTAATCTCAAATTTTGAGCTTTTTACTCGGTTAAAATTCGAACGGGTTCACTCTGAACCCCATTTAGACATGCAAGCTCTGAACCCTAAAAAACGATCGAAAATGATGTTTAATCAAATTTTATGGGTTCAAATATTTGATTATTGGCTTTTGAACCTAATTATACAGCTTAAGCTCAAATTTTTTGCTTTTTACTCGGTTAAATTTCGAACGGGTTCACTCTAAAGCCCATTTAGACATGCACGCTCTAAACCCTAAAAAAGGATCGAAAATGATGTTTAATCAGATTTTATGGGCTCAAAAATTTAATTATGGACTTTTGACCCTAATTAAACAGCTTAATCTCAAATTTTGAGCTTTTTACTCGGTTAAAATTCGAACGGGTTCACTCTGAAACCCATTTAGACATGCAAGCTCTGAACCCTAAAAAACGATCGAAAATGATGTTTAATCAAATTTTATGGGTTCAAATATTTGATTATTGGCTTTTGAACCTAATTATAAAGCTTAATCTCAAATTTTTTGCTTTTTACTCGGTTAAATTTCGAACGGGTTCACTCTAAAGCCCATTTAGACATGCACGCTCTAAACCCTAAAAAACGATCGAAAATGATGTTTAATCACATTTTATGGGATCAAAAATTTAATTATGGACTTTTGACCCTAATTAAACAGCTTAATCTCAAATTTTGAGCTTTTTACTCGGTTAAAATTCGAACGGGTTCACTCTGAACCCCATTTAGACATGCAAGCTCTGAACCCTAAAAAACGATCGAAAATGATGTTTAATCAAATTTTATGGGTTCAAATATTTGATTATTGGCTTTTGAACCTAATTATACAGCTTAATCTCAAATTTTGTGCTTTTTACTCCGTTAAATTTCGAACGGGTTCACTCTAAAGCCCATTTAGACATGCACGCTCTAAACCCTAAAAGACGATCGAAAATGATGTTTAATCAAATTTTATGGGATCAAATATTTAATTATGAACTTTTGACCCTAATTATACAACTTAATCTCAAATTTTGTGCTTTTTACTCGGTTAAATTTCGAACGGGTTCACTCTAAAGCCCATTTAGACATGCACGCTCTAAACCCTAAAAAACGATCGAAAATGATGTTTAATCAGATTTTATGGGCTCAAAAATTTAATTATGGACTTTTGACCCTAATTAAACAGCTTAATCTCAAATTTTGAGCTTTTTACTCGGTTAAAATTCGAACGGGTTCACTCTGAACCCCATTTAGACATACAAGCTCTGAACCCTAAAAAACGATCGAAAATGATGTTTAATCAAATTTTATGGGTTCAAATATTTGATTATTGGCTTTTGAACCTAATTATACAGCTTAATCTCAAATTTTGTGCTTTTTACTCGGTTAAATTTCGAACGGGTTCACTCTAAAGCCCATTTAGACATGCACGCTCTAAACCCTAAAAAACGATCGAAAATGATGTTTAATCAAATTTTATGGGATCAAATATTTAATTATGAACTTTTGACCCTAATTATACAACTTAATCTCAAATTTTGTGCTTTTTACTCGGTTAAATTTCGAACGGGTTCACTTTAAAGCCCATTTAGACATGCACGCTCTAAACCCTAAAAAACGATCGAAAATGATGTTTAATCAGATTTTATGGGCTCAAAAATTTAATTATGGACTTTTGACCCTAATTAAACAGCTTAATCTCAAATTTTGAGATTTTTACTCGGTTAAAATTCGAACGGGTTCACTCTGAACCCCATTTAGACATGCAAGCTCTGAACCCTAAAAAACGATCGAAAATGATGTTTAATCAAATTTTATGGGTTCAAATATTTGATTATTGGCTTTTGAACCTAATTATACAGCTTAATCTCAAATTTTGTGCTTTTTACTCGGTTAAATTTCGAACGGGTTCACTCTAAAGCCCATTTAGACATGCACGCTCTAAACCCTAAAAAACGATCGAAAATGATGTTTAATCAAATTTTATGGGATCAAATATTTAATTATGGACTTTTGACCCTAATTAAACAGCTTAATCTCAAATTTTGAGCTTTTTACTCGGTTAAAATTCGAACGGGTTCACTCTGAAACCCATTTAGACATGCAAGCTCTGAACCCTAAAAAACGATCGAAAATGATGTTTAATCAAATTTTATGGGTTCAAATATTTGATTATTGGCATTTGAACCTAATTATACAGCTTAATCTCAAATTTTGTGCTTTTTACTCGGTTAAATTTCGAACGGGTTCACTCTAAAGCCCATTTAGACATGCACGCTCTAAACCCTAAAAAACGATCGAAAATGATGTTTAATCAAATTTTATGGGATCAAATATTTAATTATGAACTTTTGACCCTAATTATACAACTTAATCTCAAATTTTGTGCTTTTTACTCGGTTAAATTTCGAACGGGTTCACTCTAAAGCCCATTTAGACATGCACGCTCTAAACCCTAAAAAACGATCGAAAATGATGTTTAATCAGATTTTATGGGCTCAAAAATTTAATTATGGACTTTTGACCCTAATTAAACAGCTTAATCTCAAATTTTGAGCTTTTTACTCGGTTAAAATTCGAACGGGTTCACTCTGAACCCCATTTAGACATGCAAGCTCTGAACCCTAAAAAACGATCGAAAATGATGTTTAATCAAATTTTATGGGTTCAAATATTTGATTATTGGCTTTTGAACCTAATTATACAGCTTAATCTCAAATTTTGTGCTTTTTACTCGGTTAAATTTCGAACGGGTTCACTCTAAAGCCCATTTAGACATGCACGCTCTAAACCCTAAAAAACGATCGAAAATGATGTTTAATCAAATTTTATGGGATCAAATATTTAATTATGGACTTTTGACCCTAATTAAACAGCTTAATCTCAAATTTTGAGCTTTTTACTCGGTTAAAATTCGAACGGGTTCACTCTGAAACCCATTTAGACATGCAAGCTCTGAACCCTAAAAAACGATCGAAAATGATGTTTAATCAAATTTTATGGGTTCAAATATTTGATTATTGGCATTTGAACCTAATTATACAGCTTAATCTCAAATTTTGTGCTTTTTACTCGGTTAAATTTCGAACGGGTTCACTCTAAAGCCCATTTAGACATGCACGCTCTAAACCCTAAAAGACGATCGAAAATGATGTTTAATCAAATTTTATGGGATCAAATATTTAATTATGAACTTTTGACCCTAATTATACAACTTAATCTCAAATTTTGTGCTTTTTACTCGGTTAAATTTCGAACGGGTTCACTCTAAAGCCCATTTAGACATGCACGCTCTAAACCCTAAAAAACGATCGAAAATGATGTTTAATCAGATTTTATGGGCTCAAAAATTTAATTATGGACTTTTGACCCTAATTAAACAGCTTAATCTCAAATTTTGAGCTTTTTACTCGGTTAAAATTCGAACGGGTTCACTCTGAACCCCATTTAGACATACAAGCTCTGAACCCTAAAAAACGATCGAAAATGATGTTTAATCAAATTTTATGGGTTCAAATATTTGATTATTGGCTTTTGAACCTAATTATACAGCTTAATCTCAAATTTTTTGCTTTTTACTCGGTTAAATTTCGAACGGGTTCACTCTAAAGCCCATTTAGACATGCACGCTCTAAACCCTAAAAAACGATCGAAAATGATGTTTAATCACATTTTATGGGATCAGAAATTTAATTATGGACTTTTGACCCTAATTATACAGCTTAATCTCAAATTTTGAGATTTTTACTCGGTTAAAATTCAAACGGGTTCACTCTAAAGCCCATTTAGACATGCACGCTCTAAACCCTAAAAAACGATCGAAAATGATGTTTAATCAAATTTTATGGGCTCAAAAATTTAATTATGGACTTTTGACCCTAATTAAACAGCTTAATCTCAAATTTTGAGCTTTTTACTCGATTAAAATTCGAACGGGTTCACTCTGAACCCCATTTAGACATGCAAGCTCTGAACCCTAAAAAACGATCGAAAATGATGTTTAATCAAATTTTATGGGTTCAAATATTTGATTATTGGCTTTTGAACCTAATTATACAGTTTAATCTCAAATTTTTTGCTTTTTACTCGGTTAAATTTCGAACGGGTTCACTCTAAAGCCCATTTAGACATGCACGCTCTAAACCCTAAAAAAGGATCGAAAATGATGTTTAATCAGATTTTATGGGCTCAAAAATTTAATTATGGACTTTTGACCCTAATTAAACAGCTTAATCTCAAATTTTGAGCTTTTTACTCGGTTAAAATTCGAACGGGTTCACTCTGAAACCCATTTAGACATGTAAGCTCTGAACCCTAAAAAACGATCGAAAATGATGTTTAATCAAATTTTATGGGTTCAAATATTTGATTATTGGCTTTTGAACCTAATTATACAGCTTAATCTCAAATTTTGTGCTTTTTACTCGGTTAAATTTCGAACGGGTTCACTCTAAAGCCCATTTAGACATGCACGCTCTAAACCCTAAAAAACGATCGAAAATGATGTTTAATCAAATTTTATGGGATCAAATATTTAATTATGGACTTTTGACCCTAATTAAACAGCTTAATCTCAAATTTTGAGCTTTTTACTCGGTTAAAATTCGAACGGGTTCACTCTGAAACCCATTTAGACATGCAAGCTCTGAACCCTAAAAAACGATCGAAAATGATGTTTAATCAAATTTTATGGGTTCAAATATTTGATTATTGGCTTTTGAACCTAATTATACAGCTTAATCTCAAATTTTGTGCTTTTTACTCGGTTAAATTTCGAACGGGTTCACTCTAAAGCCCATTTAGACATGCACGCTCTAAACCCTAAAAAACCATCGAAAATGATGTTTAATCACATTTTATGGGATCAAAAATTTAATTATGGACTTTTGACCCTAATTATACAGCTTAATCTCAAATTTTGAGATTTTTACTCGGTTAAAATTCAAACGGGTTCACTCTAAAGCCCATTTAGACATGCAAGCTCTGAACCCTAAAAAACGATCGAAAATGATGTTTAATCAAATTTTATGGGTTCAAATATTTGATTATTGGCTTTTGAACCTAATTATACAGCTTAATCTCAAATTTTGTGCTTTTTACTCCGTTAAATTTCGAACGGGTTCACTCTAAAGCCCATTTAGACATGCACGCTCTAAACCCTAAAAGACGATCGAAAATGATGTTTAATCAAATTTTATGGGATCAAATATTTAATTATGAACTTTTGACCCTAATTATACAACTTAATCTCAAATTTTGTGCTTTTTACTCGGTTAAATTTCGAACGGGTTCACTCTAAAGCCCATTTAGACATGCACGCTCTAAACCCTAAAAAACGATCGAAAATGATGTTTAATCAGATTTTATGGGCTCAAAAATTTAATTATGGACTTTTGACCCTAATTAAACAGCTTAATCTCAAATTTTGAGCTTTTTACTCGGTTAAAATTCGAACGGGTTCACTCTGAACCCCATTTAGACATACAAGCTCTGAACCCTAAAAAACGATCGAAAATGATGTTTAATCAAATTTTATGGGTTCAAATATTTGATTATTGGCTTTTGAACCTAATTATACAGCTTAATCTCAAATTTTGTGCTTTTTACTCGGTTAAATTTCGAACGGGTTCACTCTAAAGCCCATTTAGACATGCACGCTCTAAACCCTAAAAAACGATCGAAAATGATGTTTAATCAAATTTTATGGGATCAAATATTTAATTATGAACTTTTGACCCTAATTATACAACTTAATCTCAAATTTTGTGCTTTTTACTCGGTTAAATTTCGAACGGGTTCACTTTAAAGCCCATTTAGACATGCACGCTCTAAACCCTAAAAAACGATCGAAAATGATGTTTAATCAGATTTTATGGGCTCAAAAATTTAATTATGGACTTTTGACCCTAATTAAACAGCTTAATCTCAAATTTTGAGATTTTTACTCGGTTAAAATTCGAACGGGTTCACTCTGAACCCCATTTAGACATGCAAGCTCTGAACCCTAAAAAACGATCGAAAATGATGTTTAATCAAATTTTATGGGTTCAAATATTTGATTATTGGCTTTTGAACCTAATTATACAGCTTAATCTCAAATTTTGTGCTTTTTACTCGGTTAAATTTCGAACGGGTTCACTCTAAAGCCCATTTAGACATGCACGCTCTAAACCCTAAAAAACGATCGAAAATGATGTTTAATCAAATTTTATGGGATCAAATATTTAATTATGGACTTTTGACCCTAATTAAACAGCTTAATCTCAAATTTTGAGCTTTTTACTCGGTTAAAATTCGAACGGGTTCACTCTGAAACCCATTTAGACATGCAAGCTCTGAACCCTAAAAAACGATCGAAAATGATGTTTAATCAAATTTTATGGGTTCAAATATTTGATTATTGGCATTTGAACCTAATTATACAGCTTAATCTCAAATTTTGTGCTTTTTACTCGGTTAAATTTCGAACGGGTTCACTCTAAAGCCCATTTAGACATGCACGCTCTAAACCCTAAAAAACGATCGAAAATGATGTTTAATCAAATTTTATGGGATCAAATATTTAATTATGAACTTTTGACCCTAATTATACAACTTAATCTCAAATTTTGTGCTTTTTACTCGGTTAAATTTCGAACGGGTTCACTCTAAAGCCCATTTAGACATGCACGCTCTAAACCCTAAAAAACGATCGAAAATGATGTTTAATCAGATTTTATGGGCTCAAAAATTTAATTATGGACTTTTGACCCTAATTAAACAGCTTAATCTCAAATTTTGAGCTTTTTACTCGGTTAAAATTCGAACGGGTTCACTCTGAACCCCATTTAGACATGCAAGCTCTGAACCCTAAAAAACGATCGAAAATGATGTTTAATCAAATTTTATGGGTTCAAATATTTGATTATTGGCTTTTGAACCTAATTATACAGCTTAATCTCAAATTTTGTGCTTTTTACTCGGTTAAATTTCGAACGGGTTCACTCTAAAGCCCATTTAGACATGCACGCTCTAAACCCTAAAAAACGATCGAAAATGATGTTTAATCAAATTTTATGGGATCAAATATTTAATTATGGACTTTTGACCCTAATTAAACAGCTTAATCTCAAATTTTGAGCTTTTTACTCGGTTAAAATTCGAACGGGTTCACTCTGAAACCCATTTAGACATGCAAGCTCTGAACCCTAAAAAACGATCGAAAATGATGTTTAATCAAATTTTATGGGTTCAAATATTTGATTATTGGCATTTGAACCTAATTATACAGCTTAATCTCAAATTTTGTGCTTTTTACTCGGTTAAATTTCGAACGGGTTCACTCTAAAGCCCATTTAGACATGCACGCTCTAAACCCTAAAAGACGATCGAAAATGATGTTTAATCAAATTTTATGGGATCAAATATTTAATTATGAACTTTTGACCCTAATTATACAACTTAATCTCAAATTTTGTGCTTTTTACTCGGTTAAATTTCGAACGGGTTCACTCTAAAGCCCATTTAGACATGCACGCTCTAAACCCTAAAAAACGATCGAAAATGATGTTTAATCAGATTTTATGGGCTCAAAAATTTAATTATGGACTTTTGACCCTAATTAAACAGCTTAATCTCAAATTTTGAGCTTTTTACTCGGTTAAAATTCGAACGGGTTCACTCTGAACCCCATTTAGACATACAAGCTCTGAACCCTAAAAAACGATCGAAAATGATGTTTAATCAAATTTTATGGGTTCAAATATTTGATTATTGGCTTTTGAACCTAATTATACAGCTTAATCTCAAATTTTTTGCTTTTTACTCGGTTAAATTTCGAACGGGTTCACTCTAAAGCCCATTTAGACATGCACGCTCTAAACCCTAAAAAACGATCGAAAATGATGTTTAATCACATTTTATGGGATCAGAAATTTAATTATGGACTTTTGACCCTAATTATACAGCTTAATCTCAAATTTTGAGATTTTTACTCGGTTAAAATTCAAACGGGTTCACTCTAAAGCCCATTTAGACATGCACGCTCTAAACCCTAAAAAACGATCGAAAATGATGTTTAATCAAATTTTATGGGCTCAAAAATTTAATTATGGACTTTTGACCCTAATTAAACAGCTTAATCTCAAATTTTGAGCTTTTTACTCGATTAAAATTCGAACGGGTTCACTCTGAACCCCATTTAGACATGCAAGCTCTGAACCCTAAAAAACGATCGAAAATGATGTTTAATCAAATTTTATGGGTTCAAATATTTGATTATTGGCTTTTGAACCTAATTATACAGTTTAATCTCAAATTTTTTGCTTTTTACTCGGTTAAATTTCGAACGGGTTCACTCTAAAGCCCATTTAGACATGCACGCTCTAAACCCTAAAAAAGGATCGAAAATGATGTTTAATCAGATTTTATGGGCTCAAAAATTTAATTATGGACTTTTGACCCTAATTAAACAGCTTAATCTCAAATTTTGAGCTTTTTACTCGGTTAAAATTCGAACGGGTTCACTCTGAAACCCATTTAGACATGTAAGCTCTGAACCCTAAAAAACGATCGAAAATGATGTTTAATCAAATTTTATGGGTTCAAATATTTGATTATTGGCTTTTGAACCTAATTATACAGCTTAATCTCAAATTTTGTGCTTTTTACTCGGTTAAATTTCGAACGGGTTCACTCTAAAGCCCATTTAGACATGCACGCTCTAAACCCTAAAAAACGATCGAAAATGATGTTTAATCAAATTTTATGGGATCAAATATTTAATTATGGACTTTTGACCCTAATTAAACAGCTTAATCTCAAATTTTGAGCTTTTTACTCGGTTAAAATTCGAACGGGTTCACTCTGAAACCCATTTAGACATGCAAGCTCTGAACCCTAAAAAACGATCGAAAATGATGTTTAATCAAATTTTATGGGTTCAAATATTTGATTATTGGCTTTTGAACCTAATTATACAGCTTAATCTCAAATTTTGTGCTTTTTACTCGGTTAAATTTCGAACGGGTTCACTCTAAAGCCCATTTAGACATGCACGCTCTAAACCCTAAAAAACCATCGAAAATGATGTTTAATCACATTTTATGGGATCAAAAATTTAATTATGGACTTTTGACCCTAATTATACAGCTTAATCTCAAATTTTGAGATTTTTACTCGGTTAAAATTCAAACGGGTTCACTCTAAAGCCCATTTAGACATGCAAGCTCTGAACCCTAAAAAACGATCGAAAATGATGTTTAATCAAATTTTATGGGTTCAAATATTTGATTATTGGCTTTTGAACCTAATTATACAGCTTAATCTCAAATTTTGTGCTTTTTACTCCGTTAAATTTCGAACGGGTTCACTCTAAAGCCCATTTAGACATGCACGCTCTAAACCCTAAAAGACGATCGAAAATGATGTTTAATCAAATTTTATGGGATCAAATATTTAATTATGAACTTTTGACCCTAATTATACAACTTAATCTCAAATTTTGTGCTTTTTACTCGGTTAAATTTCGAACGGGTTCACTCTAAAGCCCATTTAGACATGCACGCTCTAAACCCTACAAAACGATCGAAAATGATGTTTAATCAGATTTTATGGGCTCAAAAATTTAATTATGGACTTTTGACACTAATTAAACAGCTTAATCTCAAATTTTGAGCTTTTTACTCGGTTAAAATTCGAACGGGTTCACTCTGAACCCCATTTAGACATGCAAGCTCTGAACCCTAAAAAACGATCGAAAATGATGTTTAATCAAATTTTATGGGTTCAAATATTTGATTATTGGCTTTTGAACCTAATTATACAGCTTAATCTCAAATTTTGTGCTTTTTACTCGGTTAAATTTCGAACGGGTTCACTCTAAAGCCCATTTAGACATGCACACTCTAAACCCTAAAAAACGATCGAAAATGATGTTTAATCAAATTTTATGGGATCAAATATTTAATTATGGACTTTTGACCCTAATTAAACAGCTTAATCTCAAATTTTGAGCTTTTTACTCGGTTAAAATTCGAACGGGTTCACTCTGAAACCCATTTAGACATGCAAGCTCTGAACCCTAAAAAACGATCGAAAATGATGTTTAATCAAATTTTATGGGTTCAAATATTTGATTATTGGCATTTGAACCTAATTATACAGCTTAATCTCAAATTTTGTGCTTTTTACTCGGTTAAATTTCGAACGGGTTCACTCTAAAGCCCATTTAGACATGCACGCTCTAAACCCTAAAAAACGATCGAAAATGATGTTTAATCAAATTTTATGGGATCAAATATTTAATTATGAACTTTTGACCCTAATTATACAACTTAATCTCAAATTTTGTGCTTTTTACTCGGTTAAATTTCGAACGGGTTCACTCTAAAGCCCATTTAGACATGCACGCTCTAAACCCTACAAAACGATCGAAAATGATGTTTAATCAGATTTTATGGGCTCAAAAATTTAATTATGGACTTTTGACCCTAATTAAACAGCTTAATCTCAAATTTTGAGCTTTTTACTCGGTTAAAATTCGAACGGGTTCACTCTGAACCCCATTTAGACATGCAAGCTCTGAACCCTAAAAAACGATCGAAAATGATGTTTAATCAAATTTTATGGGTTCAAATATTTGATTATTGGCTTTTGAACCTAATTATACAGCTTAATCTCAAATTTTGTGCTTTTTACTCGGTTAAATTTCGAACGGGTTCACTCTAAAGCCCATTTAGACATGCACGCTCTAAACCCTAAAAAACGATCGAAAATGATGTTTAATCAAATTTTATGGGATCAAATATTTAATTATGGACTTTTGACCCTAATTAAACAGCTTAATCTCAAATTTTGAGCTTTTTACTCGGTTAAAATTCGAACGGGTTCACTCTGAAACCCATATAGACATGCAAGCTCTGAACCCTAAAAAACGATCGAAAATGATGTTTAATCAAATTTTATGGGTTCAAATATTTGATTATTGGCATTTGAACCTAATTATACAGCTTAATCTCAAATTTTGTGCTTTTTACTCGGTTAAATTTCGAACGGGTTCACTCTAAAGCCCATTTAGACATGCACGCTCTAAACCCTAAAAAACGATCGAAAATGATGTTTAATCAAATTTTATGGGATCAAATATTTAATTATGAACTTTTGACCCTAATTATACAACTTAATCTCAAATTTTGTGCTTTTTACTCGGTTAAATTTCGAACGGGTTCACTCTAAAGCCCATTTAGACATGCACGCTCTAAACCCTAAAAAACGATCGAAAATGATGTTTAATCAGATTTTATGGGCTCAAAAATTTAATTATGGACTTTTGACCCTAATTAAACAGCTTAATCTCAAATTTTGAGCTTTTTACTCGGTTAAAATTCGAACGGGTTCACTCTGAACCCCATTTAGACATGCAAGCTCTGAACCCTAAAAAACGATCGAAAATGATGTTTAATCAAATTTTATGGGTTCAAATATTTGATTATTGGCTTTTGAACCTAATTATACAGCTTAATCTCAAATTTTGTGCTTTTTACTCGGTTAAATTTCGAACGGGTTCACTCTAAAGCCCATTTAGACATGCACGCTCTAAACCCTAAAAAACGATCGAAAATGATGTTTAATCAAATTTTATGGGATCAAATATTTAATTATGGACTTTTGACCCTAATTAAACAGCTTAATCTCAAATTTTGAGCTTTTTACTCGGTTAAAATTCGAACGGGTTCACTCTGAAACCCATTTAGACATGCAAGCTCTGAACCCTAAAAAACGATCGAAAATGATGTTTAATCAAATTTTATGGGTTCAAATATTTGATTATTGGCATTTGAACCTAATTATACAGCTTAATCTCAAATTTTGTGCTTTTTACTCGGTTAAATTTCGAACGGGTTCACTCTAAAGCCCATTTAGACATGCACGCTCTAAACCCTAAAAGACGATCGAAAATGATGTTTAATCAAATTTTATGGGATCAAATATTTAATTATGAACTTTTGACCCTAATTATACAACTTAATCTCAAATTTTGTGCTTTTTACTCGGTTAAATTTCGAACGGGTTCACTCTAAAGCCCATTTAGACATGCACGCTCTAAACCCTAAAAAACGATCGAAAATGATGTTTAATCAGATTTTATGGGCTCAAAAATTTAATTATGGACTTTTGACCCTAATTAAACAGCTTAATCTCAAATTTTGAGCTTTTTACTCGGTTAAAATTCGAACGGGTTCACTCTGAACCCCATTTAGACATACAAGCTCTGAACCCTAAAAAACGATCGAAAATGATGTTTAATCAAATTTTATGGGTTCAAATATTTGATTATTGGCTTTTGAACCTAATTATACAGCTTAATCTCAAATTTTTTGCTTTTTACTCGGTTAAATTTCGAACGGGTTCACTCTAAAGCCCATTTAGACATGCACGCTCTAAACCCTAAAAAACGATCGAAAATGATGTTTAATCACATTTTATGGGATCAGAAATTTAATTATGGACTTTTGACCCTAATTATACAGCTTAATCTCAAATTTTTTGCTTTTTACTCGGTTAAAATTCAAACGGGTTCACTCTAAAGCCCATTTAGACATGCACGCTCTAAACCCTAAAAAACGATCGAAAATGATGTTTAATCAAATTTTATGGGCTCAAAAATTTAATTATGGACTTTTGACCCTAATTAAACAGCTTAATCTCAAATTTTGAGCTTTTTACTCGATTAAAATTCGAACGGGTTCACTCTGAACCCCATTTAGACATGCAAGCTCTGAACCCTAAAAAACGATCGAAAATGATGTTTAATCAAATTTTATGGGTTCAAATATTTGATTATTGGCTTTTGAACCTAATTATACAGTTTAATCTCAAATTTTTTGCTTTTTACTCGGTTAAATTTCGAACGGGTTCACTCTAAAGCCCATTTAGACATGCACGCTCTAAACCCTAAAAAAGGATCGAAAATGATGTTTAATCAGATTTTATGGGCTCAAAAATTTAATTATGGACTTTTGACCCTAATTAAACAGCTTAATCTCAAATTTTGAGCTTTTTACTCGGTTAAAATTCGAACGGGTTCACTCTGAAACCCATTTAGACATGTAAGCTCTGAACCCTAAAAAACGATCGAAAATGATGTTTAATCAAATTTTATGGGTTCAAATATTTGATTATTGGCTTTTGAACCTAATTATACAGCTTAATCTCAAATTTTGTGCTTTTTACTCGGTTAAATTTCGAACGGGTTCACTCTAAAGCCCATTTAGACATGCACGCTCTAAACCCTAAAAAACGATCGAAAATGATGTTTAATCAAATTTTATGGGATCAAATATTTAATTATGGACTTTTGACCCTAATTAAACAGCTTAATCTCAAATTTTGAGCTTTTTACTCGGTTAAAATTCGAACGGGTTCACTCTGAAACCCATTTAGACATGCAAGCTCTGAACCCTAAAAAACGATCGAAAATGATGTTTAATCAAATTTTATGGGGTTCAAATATTTGATTATTGCTTTTGAACCTAATTATACAGCTTAATCTCAAATTTTGTGCTTTTTACTCGGTTAAATTTCGAACGGGTTCACTCTAAAGCCCATTTAGACATGCACGCTCTAAACCCTAAAAAACGATCGAAAATGATGTTTAATCAAATTTTATGGGATCAAATATTTAATTATGAACTTTTGACCCTAATTATACAACTTAATCTCAAATTTTGTGCTTTTTACTCGGTTAAATTTCGAACGGGTTCACTCTAAAGCCCATTTAGACATGCACGCTCTAAACCCTAAAAAACGATCGAAAATGATGTTTAATCAGATTTTATGGGCTCAAAAATTTAATTATGGACTTTTGACCCTAATTAAACAGCTTAATCTCAAATTTTGAGCTTTTTACTCGGTTAAAATTGGAACGGGTTCACTCTGAACCCCATTTAGACATGCACGCTCTAAACCCTAAAAAACGATCGAAAATGATGTTTAATCAAATTTTATGGGATCAAATATTTAATTATGAACTTTTGACCCTAATTATACAACTTAATCTCAAATTTTGTGCTTTTTACTCGGTTAAATTTCGAACGGGTTCACTCTAAAGCCCATTTAGACATGCACGCTCTAAACCCTACAAAACGATCGAAAATGATGTTTAATCAGATTTTATGGGCTCAAAAATTTAATTATGGACTTTTGACCCTAATTAAACAGCTTAATCTCAAATTTTGAGCTTTTTACTCGGTTAAAATTCGAACGGGTTCACTCTGAACCCCATTTAGACATGCAAGCTCTGAACCCTAAAAAACGATCGAAAATGATGTTTAATCAAATTTTATGGGTTCAAATATTTGATTATTGGCTTTTGAACCTAATTATACAGCTTAATCTCAAATTTTGTGCTTTTTACTCGGTTAAATTTCGAACGGGTTCACTCTAAAGCCCATTTAGACATGCACGCTCTAAACCCTAAAAAACGATCGAAAATGATGTTTAATCAAATTTTATGGGATCAAATATTTAATTATGGACTTTTGACCCTAATTAAACAGCTTAATCTCAAATTTTAAGCTTTTTACTCGGTTAAAATTCGAACGGGTTCACTCTGAACCCCATTTAGACATGCAAGCTCTGAACCCTAAAAAACGATCGAAAATGATGTTTAATCACATTTTATGTGTTCAAATATTTTATTATTGGCTTTTGAACCTAATTATACAACTTAATCTCAAATTTTGTGCTTTTTACTCGGTTAAATTTCGAACGGGTTCACTCTAAAGCCCATTTAGACATGCACGCTCTAAACCCTAAAAAAGGATCGAAAATGATGTTTAATCAAATTTTATGGGATCAAATATTTAATTATGGACTTTTGACCCTAATTAAACAGCTTAATCTCAAATTTTGAGCTTTTTACTCTGTTAAAATTCGAACGGGTTCACTCTGAAACCCATTTAGACATGCAAGCTCTGAACCCTAAAAAACGATCGAAAATGATGTTTAATCAAATTTTATGGGTTCAAATATTTGATTATTGGCTTTTGAACCTAATTATACAGCTTAATCTCAAATTTTGTGCTTTTTACTCGGTTAAATTTCGAACGGGTTCACTCTAAAGCCCATTTAGACATGCACGCTCTAAACCCTAAAAAACGATCGAAAATGATGTTTAATCAAATTTTATGGGATCAAATATTTAATTATGGACTTTTGACCCTAATTAAACAGCTTAATCTCAAATTTTGAGCTTTTTACTCGGTTAAAATTCGAACGGGTTCACTCTGAAACCCATTTAGACATGCAAGCTCTGAACCCTAAAAAACGATCGAAAATGATGTTTAATCAAATTTTATGGGTTCAAATATTTGATTATTGGCTTTTGAACCTAATTATACAGCTTAAGCTCAAATTTTTTGCTTTTTACTCGGTTAAATTTCGAACGGGTTCACTCTAAAGCCCATTTAGACATGCACGCTCTAAACCCTAAAAAAGGATCGAAAATGATGTTTAATCAGATTTTATGGGCTCAAAAATTTAATTATGGACTTTTGACCCTAATTAAACAGCTTAATCTCAAATTTTGAGCTTTTTACTCGGTTAAAATTCGAACGGGTTCACTCTGAAACCCATTTAGACATGCAAGCTCTGAACCCTAAAAAACGATCGAAAATGATGTTTAATCAAATTTTATGGGTTCAAATATTTGATTATTGGCTTTTGAACCTAATTATACAGCTTAATCTCAATTTTTTTGCTTTTTACTCGGTTAAATTTCGAACGGGTTCACTCTAAAGCCCATTTAGACATGCACGCTCTAAACCCTAAAAAACGATCGAAAATGATGTTTAATCAAATTTTATGGGATCAAATATTTAATTATGGACTTTTGACCCTAATTAAACAGCTTAATCTCAAATTTTGAGCTTTTTACTCGGTTAAAATTCGAACGGGTTCACTCTGAAACCCATTTAGACATGCAAGCTCTGAACCCTAAAAAACGATCGAAAATGATGTTTAATCAAATTTTATGGGTTCAAATATTTGATTATTGGCTTTTGAACCTAATTATACAGCTTAATCTCAAATTTTGTGCTTTTTACTCGGTTAAATTTCGAACGGGTTCACTCTAAAGCCCATTTAGACATGCACGCTCTAAACCCTAAAAAACGATCGAAAATGATGTTTAATCAAATTTTATGGGATCAAATATTTAATTATGAACTTTTGACCCTAATTATACAACTTAATCTCAAATTTTGTGCTTTTTACTCGGTTAAATTTCGAACGGGTTCACTCTAAAGCCCATTTAGACATGCACGCTCTAAACCCTAAAAAACGATCGAAAATGATGTTTAATCAGATTTTATGGGCTCAAAAATTTAATTATGGACTTTTGACCCTAATTAAACAGCTTAATCTCAAATTTTGAGCTTTTTACTCGGTTAAAATTGGAACGGGTTCACTCTGAACCCCATTTAGACATGCACGCTCTAAACCCTAAAAAACGATCGAAAATGATGTTTAATCAAATTTTATGGGATCAAATATTTAATTATGAACTTTTGACCCTAATTATACAACTTAATCTCAAATTTTGTGCTTTTTACTCGGTTAAATTTCGAACGGGTTCACTCTAAAGCCCATTTAGACATGCACGCTCTAAACCCTACAAAACGATCGAAAATGATGTTTAATCAGATTTTATGGGCTCAAAAATTTAATTATGGACTTTTGACCCTAATTAAACAGCTTAATCTCAAATTTTGAGCTTTTTACTCGGTTAAAATTCGAACGGGTTCACTCTGAACCCCATTTAGACATGCAAGCTCTGAACCCTAAAAAACGATCGAAAATGATGTTTAATCAAATTTTATGGGTTCAAATATTTGATTATTGGCTTTTGAACCTAATTATACAGCTTAATCTCAAATTTTGTGCTTTTTACTCGGTTAAATTTCGAACGGGTTCACTCTAAAGCCCATTTAGACATGCACGCTCTAAACCCTAAAAAACGATCGAAAATGATGTTTAATCAAATTTTATGGGATCAAATATTTAATTATGGACTTTTGACCCTAATTAAACAGCTTAATCTCAAATTTTAAGCTTTTTACTCGGTTAAAATTCGAACGGGTTCACTCTGAACCCCATTTAGACATGCAAGCTCTGAACCCTAAAAAACGATCGAAAATGATGTTTAATCACATTTTATGTGTTCAAATATTTTATTATTGGCTTTTGAACCTAATTATACAACTTAATCTCAAATTTTGTGCTTTTTACTCGGTTAAATTTCGAACGGGTTCACTCTAAAGCCCATTTAGACATGCACGCTCTAAACCCTAAAAAAGGATCGAAAATGATGTTTAATCAAATTTTATGGGATCAAATATTTAATTATGGACTTTTGACCCTAATTAAACAGCTTAATCTCAAATTTTGAGCTTTTTACTCTGTTAAAATTCGAACGGGTTCACTCTGAAACCCATTTAGACATGCAAGCTCTGAACCCTAAAAAACGATCGAAAATGATGTTTAATCAAATTTTATGGGTTCAAATATTTGATTATTGGCTTTTGAACCTAATTATACAGCTTAATCTCAAATTTTGTGCTTTTTACTCGGTTAAATTTCGAACGGGTTCACTCTAAAGCCCATTTAGACATGCACGCTCTAAACCCTAAAAAACGATCGAAAATGATGTTTAATCAAATTTTATGGGATCAAATATTTAATTATGGACTTTTGACCCTAATTAAACAGCTTAATCTCAAATTTTGAGCTTTTTACTCGGTTAAAATTCGAACGGGTTCACTCTGAAACCCATTTAGACATGCAAGCTCTGAACCCTAAAAAACGATCGAAAATGATGTTTAATCAAATTTTACGGGTTCAAATATTTGATTATTGGCTTTTGAACCTAATTATACAGCTTAAGCTCAAATTTTTTGCTTTTTACTCGGTTAAATTTCGAACGGGTTCACTCTAAAGCCCATTTAGACATGCACGCTCTAAACCCTAAAAAAGGATCGAAAATGATGTTTAATCAGATTTTATGGGCTCAAAAATTTAATTATGGACTTTTGACCCTAATTAAATAGCTTAATCTCAAATTTTGAGCTTTTTACTCGGTTAAAATTCGAACGGGTTCACTCTGAAACCCATTTAGACATGCAAGCTCTGAACCCTAAAAAACGATCGAAAATGATGTTTAATCAAATTTTATGGGTTCAAATATTTGATTATTGGCTTTTGAACCTAATTATACAGCTTAATCTCAATTTTTTTGCTTTTTACTCGGTTAAATTTCGAACGGGTTCACTCTAAAGCCCATTTAGACATGCACGCTCTAAACCCTAAAAAACGATCGAAAATGATGTTTAATCAAATTTTATGGGATCAAATATTTAATTATGGACTTTTGACCCTAATTAAACAGCTTAATCTCAAATTTTGAGCTTTTTACTCGGTTAAAATTCGAACGGGTTCACTCTGAAACCCATTTAGACATGCAAGCTCTGAACCCTAAAAAACGATCGAAAATGATGTTTAATCAAATTTTATGGGTTCAAATATTTGATTATTGGCTTTTGAACCTAATTATACAGCTTAATCTCAAATTTTGTGCTTTTTACTCGGTTAAATTTCGAACGGGTTCACTCTAAAGCCCATTTAGACATGCACGCTCTAAACCCTAAAAAACGATCGAAAATGATGTTTAATCAAATTTTATGGGATCAAATATTTAATTATGAACTTTTGACCCTAATTATACAACTTAATCTCAAATTTTGTGCTTTTTACTCGGTTAAATTTCGAACGGGTTCACTCTAAAGCCCATTTAGACATGCACGCTCTAAACCCTAAAAAACGATCGAAAATGATGTTTAATCAGATTTTATGGGCTCAAAAATTTAATTATGGACTTTTGACCCTAATTAAACAGCTTAATCTCAAATTTTGAGCTTTTTACTCGGTTAAAATTCGAACGGGTTCACTCTGAACCCCATTTAGACATGCACGCTCTAAACCCTAAAAAACGATCGAAAATGATGTTTAATCAAATTTTATGGGATCAAATATTTAATTATGAACTTTTGACCCTAATTATACAACTTAATCTCAAATTTTGTGCTTTTTACTCGGTTAAATTTCGAACGGGTTCACTCTAAAGCCCATTTAGACATGCACGCTCTAAACCCTACAAAACGATCGAAAATGATGTTTAATCAGATTTTATGGGCTCAAAAATTTAATTATGGACTTTTGACCCTAATTAAACAGCTTAATCTCAAATTTTGAGCTTTTTACTCGGTTAAAATTCGAACGGGTTCACTCTGAACCCCATTTAGACATGCAAGCTCTGAACCCTAAAAAACGATCGAAAATGATGTTTAATCAAATTTTATGGGTTCAAATATTTGATTATTGGCTTTTGAACCTAATTATACAGCTTAATCTCAAATTTTGTGCTTTTTACTCGGTTAAATTTCGAACGGGTTCACTCTAAAGCCCATTTAGACATGCACGCTCTAAACCCTAAAAAACGATCAAAAATGATGTTTAATCAAATTTTATGGGATCAAATATTTAATTATGGACTTTTGACCCTAATTAAACAGCTTAATCTCAAATTTTGAGCTTTTTACTCGGTTAAAATTCGAACGGGTTCACTCTGAACCCCATTTAGACATGCAAGCTCTGAACCCTAAAAAACGATCGAAAATGATGTTTAATCACATTTTATGTGTTCAAATATTTTATTATTGGCTTTTGAACCTAATTATACAACTTAATCTCAAATTTTGTGCTTTTTACTCGGTTAAATTTCGAACGGGTTCACTCTAAAGCCCATTTAGACATGCACGCTCTAAACCCTAAAAAAGGATCGAAAATGATGTTTAATCAAATTTTATGGGATCAAATATTTAATTATGGACTTTTGACCCTAATTAAACAGCTTAATCTCAAATTTTGAGCTTTTTACTCTGTTAAAATTCGAACGGGTTCACTCTGAAACCCATTTAGACATGCAAGCTCTGAACCCTAAAAAACGATCGAAAATGATGTTTAATCAAATTTTATGGGTTCAAATATTTGATTATTGGCTTTTGAACCTAATTATACAGCTTAATCTCAATTTTTTTGCTTTTTACTCGGTTAAATTTCGAACGGGTTCACTCTAAAGCCCATTTAGACATGCACGCTCTAAACCCTAAAAAACGATCGAAAATGATGTTTAATCACATTTTATGGGATCAAAAATTTAATTATGGACTTTTGACCCTAATTATACAGCTTAATCTCAAATTTTGAGATTTTTACTCGGTTAAAATTCGAACGGGTTCACTCTGAAACCCATTTAGACATGCAAGCTCTGAACCCTAAAAAACGATCGAAAATGATGTTTAATCAAATTTTACGGGTTCAAATATTTGATTATTGGCTTTTGAACCTAATTATACAGCTTAAGCTCAAATTTTTTGCTTTTTACTCGGTTAAATTTCGAACGGGTTCACTCTAAAGCCCATTTAGACATGCACGCTCTAAACCCTAAAAAAGGATCGAAAATGATGTTTAATCAGATTTTATGGGCTCAAAAATTTAATTATGGACTTTTGACCCTAATTAAATAGCTTAATCTCAAATTTTGAGCTTTTTACTCGGTTAAAATTCGAACGGGTTCACTCTGAAACCCATTTAGACATGCAAGCTCTGAACCCTAAAAAACGATCGAAAATGATGTTTAATCAAATTTTATGGGTTCAAATATTTGATTATTGGCTTTTGAACCTAATTATACAGCTTAATCTCAATTTTTTTGCTTTTTACTCGGTTAAATTTCGAACGGGTTCACTCTAAAGCCCATTTAGACATGCACGCTCTAAACCCTAAAAAACGATCGAAAATGATGTTTAATCAAATTTTATGGGATCAAATATTTAATTATGGACTTTTGACCCTAATTAAACAGCTTAATCTCAAATTTTGAGCTTTTTACTCGGTTAAAATTCGAACGGGTTCACTCTGAACCCCATTTAGACATGCAAGCTCTGAACCCTAAAAAACGATCGAAAATGATGTTTAATCACATTTTATGTGTTCAAATATTTTATTATTGGCTTTTGAACCTAATTATACAACTTAATCTCAAATTTTGTGCTTTTTACTCGGTTAAATTTCGAACGGGTTCACTCTAAAGCCCATTTAGACATGCACGCTCTAAACCCTAAAAAAGGATCGAAAATGATGTTTAATCAAATTTTATGGGATCAAATATTTAATTATGGACTTTTGACCCTAATTAAACAGCTTAATCTCAAATTTTGAGCTTTTTACTCTGTTAAAATTCGAACGGGTTCACTCTGAAACCCATTTAGACATGCAAGCTCTGAACCCTAAAAAACGATCGAAAATGATGTTTAATCAAATTTTATGGGTTCAAATATTTGATTATTGGCTTTTGAACCTAATTATACAGCTTAATCTCAATTTTTTTGCTTTTTACTCGGTTAAATTTCGAACGGGTTCACTCTAAAGCCCATTTAGACATGCACGCTCTAAACCCTAAAAAACGATCGAAAATGATGTTTAATCACATTTTATGGGATCAAAAATTTAATTATGGACTTTTGACCCTAATTATACAGCTTAATCTCAAATTTTGAGATTTTTACTCGGTTAAAATTCGAACGGGTTCACTCTGAAACCCATTTAGACATGCAAGCTCTGAACCCTAAAAAACGATCGAAAATGATGTTTAATCAAATTTTACGGGTTCAAATATTTGATTATTGGCTTTTGAACCTAATTATACAGCTTAAGCTCAAATTTTTTGCTTTTTACTCGGTTAAATTTCGAACGGGTTCACTCTAAAGCCCATTTAGACATGCACGCTCTAAACCCTAAAAAAGGATCGAAAATGATGTTTAATCAGATTTTATGGGCTCAAAAATTTAATTATGGACTTTTGACCCTAATTAAATAGCTTAATCTCAAATTTTGAGCTTTTTACTCGGTTAAAATTCGAACGGGTTCACTCTGAAACCCATTTAGACATGCAAGCTCTGAACCCTAAAAAACGATCGAAAATGATGTTTAATCAAATTTTATGGGTTCAAATATTTGATTATTGGCTTTTGAACCTAATTATACAGCTTAATCTCAATTTTTTTGCTTTTTACTCGGTTAAATTTCGAACGGGTTCACTCTAAAGCCCATTTAGACATGCACGCTCTAAACCCTAAAAAACGATCGAAAATGATGTTTAATCAAATTTTATGGGATCAAATATTTAATTATGGACTTTTGACCCTAATTAAACAGCTTAATCTCAAATTTTGAGCTTTTTACTCGGTTAAAATTCGAACGGGTTCACTCTGAAACCCATTTAGACATGCAAGCTCTGAACCCTAAAAAACGATCGAAAATGATGTTTAATCAAATTTTATGGGTTCAAATATTTGATTATTGGCTTTTGAACCTAATTATACAGCTTAATCTCAAATTTTGTGCTTTTTACTCGGTTAAATTTCGAACGGGTTCACTCTAAAGCCCATTTAGACATGCACGCTCTAAACCCTAAAAAACGATCGAAAATGATGTTTAATCAAATTTTATGGGATCAAATATTTAATTATGAACTTTTGACCCTAATTATACAACTTAATCTCAAATTTTGTGCTTTTTACTCGGTTAAATTTCGAACGGGTTCACTCTAAAGCCCATTTAGACATGCACGCTCTAAACCCTAAAAAACGATCGAAAATGATGTTTAATCAGATTTTATGGGCTCAAAAATTTAATTATGGACTTTTGACCCTAATTAAACAGCTTAATCTCAAATTTTGAGCTTTTTACTCGGTTAAAATTCGAACGGGTTCACTCTGAACCCCATTTAGACATGCACGCTCTAAACCCTAAAAAACGATCGAAAATGATGTTTAATCAAATTTTATGGGATCAAATATTTAATTATGAACTTTTGACCCTAATTATACAACTTAATCTCAAATTTTGTGCTTTTTACTCGGTTAAATTTCGAACGGGTTCACTCTAAAGCCCATTTAGACATGCACGCTCTAAACCCTACAAAACGATCGAAAATGATGTTTAATCAGATTTTATGGGCTCAAAAATTTAATTATGGACTTTTGACCCTAATTAAACAGCTTAATCTCAAATTTTGAGCTTTTTACTCGGTTAAAATTCGAACGGGTTCACTCTGAACCCCATTTAGACATGCAAGCTCTGAACCCTAAAAAACGATCGAAAATGATGTTTAATCAAATTTTATGGGTTCAAATATTTGATTATTGGCTTTTGAACCTAATTATACAGCTTAATCTCAAATTTTGTGCTTTTTACTCGGTTAAATTTCGAACGGGTTCACTCTAAAGCCCATTTAGACATGCACGCTCTAAACCCTAAAAAACGATCGAAAATGATGTTTAATCAAATTTTATGGGATCAAATATTTAATTATGGACTTTTGACCCTAATTAAACAGCTTAATCTCAAATTTTGAGCTTTTTACTCGGTTAAAATTCGAACGGGTTCACTCTGAACCCCATTTAGACATGCAAGCTCTGAACCCTAAAAAACGATCGAAAATGATGTTTAATCACATTTTATGTGTTCAAATATTTTATTATTGGCTTTTGAACCTAATTATACAACTTAATCTCAAATTTTGTGCTTTTTACTCGGTTAAATTTCGAACGGGTACACTCTAAAGCCCATTTAGACATGCACGCTCTAAACCCTAAAAAAGGATCGAAAATGATGTTTAATCAAATTTTATGGGATCAAATATTTAATTATGGACTTTTGACCCTAATTAAACAGCTTAATCTCAAATTTTGAGCTTTTTACTCTGTTAAAATTCGAACGGGTTCACTCTGAAACCCATTTAGACATGCAAGCTCTGAACCCTAAAAAACGATCGAAAATGATGTTTAATCAAATTTTATGGGTTCAAATATTTGATTATTGGCTTTTGAACCTAATTATACAGCTTAATCTCAATTTTTTTGCTTTTTACTCGGTTAAATTTCGAACGGGTTCACTCTAAAGCCCATTTAGACATGCACGCTCTAAACCCTAAAAAACGATCGAAAATGATGTTTAATCACATTTTATGGGATCAAAAATTTAATTATGGACTTTTGACCCTAATTATACAGCTTAATCTCAAATTTTGAGATTTTTACTCGGTTAAAATTCGAACGGGTTCACTCTGAAACCCATTTAGACATGCAAGCTCTGAACCCTAAAAAACGATCGAAAATGATGTTTAATCAAATTTTATGGGTTCAAATATTTGATTATTGGCTTTTGAACCTAATTATACAGCTTAATCTCAAATTTTGTGCTTTTTACTCCGTTAAATTTCGAACGGGTTCACTCTAAAGCCCTTTTAGACATGCACGCTCTAAACCCTAAAAAACGATCGAAAATGATGTTTAATCAAATTTTATGGGATCAAATATTTAATTATGAACTTTTGACCCTAATTATACAACTTAATCTCAAATTTTGTGCTTTTTACTCGGTTAAATTTCGAACGGGTTCACTCTAAAGCCCATTTAGACATGCACGCTCTAAACCCTAAAAAACGATCGAAAATGATGTTTAATCAGATTTTATGGGCTCAAAAATTTAATTATGGACTTTTGACCCTAATTAAACAGCTTAATCTCAAATTTTGAGCTTTTTACTCGGTTAAAATTCGAACGGGTTCACTCTGAACCCCATTTAGACATGCAAGCTCTGAACCCTAAAAAACGATCGAAAATGATGTTTAATCAAATTTTATGGGTTCAAATATTTGATTATTGGCTTTTGAACCTAATTATACAGCTTAATCTCAAATTTTGTGCTTTTTACTCGGTTAAATTTCGAACGGGTTCACTCTAAAGCCCATTTAGACATGCACGCTCTAAACCCTAAAAAACGATCGAAAATGATGTTTAATCACATTTTATGGGATCAAAAATTTAATTATGGACTTTTGACCCTAATTATACAGCTTAATCTCAAATTTTGAGATTTTTACTCGGTTAAAATTCGAACGGGTTCACTCTGAAACCCATTTAGACATGCAAGCTCTGAACCCTAAAAAACGATCGAAAATGATGTTTAATCAAATTTTATGGGTTCAAATATTTGATTATTGGCTTTTGAACCTAATTATACAGCTTAATCTCAAATTTTGTGCTTTTTACTCCGTTAAATTTCGAACGGGTTCACTCTAAAGCCCTTTTAGACATGCACGCTCTAAACCCTAAAAAACGATCGAAAATGATGTTTAATCAAATTTTATGGGATCAAATATTTAATTATGAACTTTTGACCCTAATTATACAACTTAATCTCAAATTTTGTGCTTTTTACTCGGTTAAATTTCGAACGGGTTCACTCTAAAGCCCATTTAGACATGCACGCTCTAAACCCTAAAAAAGGATCGAAAATGATGTTTAATCAGATTTTATGGGCTCAAAAATTTAATTATGGACTTTTGACCCTAATTAAACAGCTTAATCTCAAATTTTGAGCTTTTTACTCGGTTAAAATTCGAACGGGTTCACTCTGAAACCCATTTAGACATGCAAGCTCTGAACCCTAAAAAACGATCGAAAATGATGTTTAATCAAATTTTATGGGTTCAAATATTTGATTATTGGCTTTTGAACCTAATTATACAGCTTAATCTCAATTTTTTTGCTTTTTACTCGGTTAAATTTCGAACGGGTTCACTCTAAAGCCCATTTAGACATGCACGCTCTAAACCCTAAAAAACGATCGAAAATGATGTTTAATCACATTTTATGGGATCAAAAATTTAATTATGGACTTTTGACCCTAATTATACAGCTTAATCTCAAATTTTGAGATTTTTACTCGGTTAAAATTCGAACGGGTTCACTCTGAAACCCATTTAGACATGCAAGCTCTGAACCCTAAAAAACGATCGAAAATGATGTTTAATCAAATTTTATGGGTTCAAATATTTGATTATTGGCTTTTGAACCTAATTATACAGCTTAATCTCAAATTTTGTGCTTTTTACTCCGTTAAATTTCGAACGGGTTCACTCTAAAGCCCTTTTAGACATGCACGCTCTAAACCCTAAAAAACGATCGAAAATGATGTTTAATCAAATTTTATGGGATCAAATATTTAATTATGAACTTTTGACCCTAATTATACAACTTAATCTCAAATTTTGTGCTTTTTACTCGGTTAAATTTCGAACGGGTTCACTCTAAAGCCCATTTAGACATGCACGCTCTAAACCCTAAAAAACGATCGAAAATGATGTTTAATCAGATTTTATGGGCTCAAAAATTTAATTATGGACTTTTGACCCTAATTAAACAGCTTAATCTCAAATTTTGAGCTTTTTACTCGGTTAAAATTCGAACGGGTTCACTCTGAAACCCATTTAGACATGCAAGCTCTGAACCCTAAAAAACGATCGAAAATGATGTTTAATCAAATTTTATGGGTTCAAATATTTGATTATTGGCTTTTGAACCTAATTATACAGCTTAATCTCAAATTTTGTGCTTTTTACTCGGTTAAATTTCGAACGGGTTCACTCTAAAGCCCATTTAGACATGCACGCTCTAAACCCTAAAAAACGATCGAAAATGATGTTTAATCACATTTTATGGGATCAAAAATTTAATTATGGACTTTTGACCCTAATTATACAGCTTAATCTCAAATTTTGAGATTTTTACTCGGTTAAAATTCGAACGGGTTCACTCTGAAACCCATTTAGACATGCAAGCTCTGAACCCTAAAAAACGATCGAAAATGATGTTTAATCAAATTTTATGGGTTCAAATATTTGATTATTGGCTTTTGAACCTAATTATACAGCTTAATCTCAAATTTTGTGCTTTTTACTCCGTTAAATTTCGAACGGGTTCACTCTGAAGCCCTTTTAGACATGCACGCTCTAAACCCTAAAAAACGATCGAAAATGATGTTTAATCAAATTTTATGGGATCAAATATTTAATTATGAACTTTTGACCCTAATTATACAACTTAATCTCAAATTTTGTGCTTTTTACTCGGTTAAATTTCGAACGGGTTCACTCTAAAGCCCATTTAGACATGCACGCTCTAAACCCTAAAAAACGATCGAAAATGATGTTTAATCAGATTTTATGGGCTCAAAAATTTAATTATGGACTTTTGACCCTAATTAAACAGCTTAATCTCAAATTTTGAGCTTTTTACTCGGTTAAAATTCGAACGGGTTCACTCTGAACCCCATTTAGACATGCAAGCTCTGAACCCTAAAAAACGATCGAAAATGATGTTTAATCAAATTTTATGGGTTCAAATATTTGATTATTGGCTTTTGAACCTAATTATACAGCTTAATCTCAATTTTTTTGCTTTTTACTCGGTTAAATTTCGAACGGGTTCACTCTAAAGCCCATTTAGACATGCACGCTCTAAACCCTAAAAAACGATCGAAAATGATGTTTAATCACATTTTATGGGATCAAAAATTTAATTATGGACTTTTGACCCTAATTATACAGCTTAATCTCAAATTTTGAGATTTTTACTCGGTTAAAATTCGAACGGGTTCACTCTGAAACCCATTTAGACATGCAAGCTCTGAACCCTAAAAAACGATCGAAAATGATGTTTAATCAAATTTTATGGGTTCAAATATTTGATTATTGGCTTTTGAACCTAATTATACAGCTTAATCTCAAATTTTGTGCTTTTTACTCCGTTAAATTTCGAACGGGTTCACTCTAAAGCCCTTTTAGACATGCACGCTCTAAACCCTAAAAAACGATCGAAAATGATGTTTAATCAAATTTTATGGGATCAAATATTTAATTATGAACTTTTGACCCTAATTATACAACTTAATCTCAAATTTTGTGCTTTTTACTCGGTTAAATTTCGAACGGGTTCACTCTAAAGCCCATTTAGACATGCACGCTCTAAACCCTAAAAAACGATCGAAAATGATGTTTAATCAGATTTTATGGGCTCAAAAATTTAATTATGGACTTTTGACCCTAATTAAACAGCTTAATCTCAAATTTTGAGCTTTTTACTCGGTTAAAATTCGAACGGGTTCACTCTGAACCCCATTTAGACATGCAAGCTCTGAACCCTAAAAAACGATCGAAAATGATGTTTAATCAAATTTTATGGGTTCAAATATTTGATTATTGGCTTTTGAACCTAATTATACAGCTTAATCTCAAATTTTGTGCTTTTTACTCGGTTAAATTTCGAACGGGTTCACTCTAAAGCCCATTTAGACATGCACGCTCTAAACCCTAAAAAACGATCGAAAATGATGTTTAATCACATTTTATGGGATCAAAAATTTAATTATGGACTTTTGACCCTAATTATACAGCTTAATCTCAAATTTTGAGATTTTTACTCGGTTAAAATTCGAACGGGTTCACTCTGAAACCCATTTAGACATGCAAGCTCTGAACCCTAAAAAACGATCGAAAATGATGTTTAATCAAATTTTATGGGTTCAAATATTTGATTATTGGCTTTTGAACCTAATTATACAGCTTAATCTCAAATTTTGTGCTTTTTACTCCGTTAAATTTCGAACGGGTTCACTCTAAAGCCCTTTTAGACATGCACGCTCTAAACCCTAAAAAACGATCGAAAATGATGTTTAATCAAATTTTATGGGATCAAATATTTAATTATGAACTTTTGACCCTAATTATACAACTTAATCTCAAATTTTGTGCTTTTTACTCGGTTAAATTTCGAACGGGTTCACTCTAAAGCCCATTTAGACATGCACGCTCTAAACCCTAAAAAACGATCGAAAATGATGTTTAATCAGATTTTATGGGCTCAAAAATTTAATTATGGACTTTTGACCCTAATTAAACAGCTTAATCTCAAATTTTGAGCTTTTTACTCGGTTAAAATTCGAACGGGTTCACTCTGAACCCCATTTAGACATGCAAGCTCTGAACCCTAAAAAACGATCGAAAATGATGTTTAATCAAATTTTATGGGTTCAAATATTTGATTATTGGCTTTTGAACCTAATTATACAGCTTAATCTCAAATTTTGTGCTTTTTACTCGGTTAAATTTCGAACGGGTTCACTCTAAAGCCCATTTAGACATGCACGTTCTAAACCCTAAAAAACGATCGAAAATGATGTTTAATCAGATTTTATGGGATCAAATATTTAATTATGGACTTTTGACCCTAATTAAACAGCTTAATCTCAAATTTTGAGCTTTTTACTCGGTTAAAATTCGAACGGGTTCACTCTGAAACCCATTTAGACATGCAAGCTCTGAACCCTAAAAAACGATCGAAAATGATGTTTAATCAAATTTTATGGGTTCAAATATTTGATTATTGGCTTTTGAACCTAATTATACAGCTTAATCTCAAATTTTGTGCTTTTTACTCGGTTAAATTTCGAACGGGTTCACTCTAAAGCCCATTTAGACATGCACGCTCTAAACCCTAAAAAACCATCGAAAATGATGTTTAATCAGATTTTATGGGCTCAAAAATTTAATTATGGACTTTTGACCCTAATTAAACAGCTTAATCTCAAATTTTGAGCTTTTTACTCGGTTAAAATTCGAACGGGTTCACTCTGAACCCCATTTAGACATGCAAGCTCTGAACCCTAAAAAACGATCGAAAATGATGTTTAATCAAATTTTATGGGTTCAAATATTTGATTATTGGCTTTTGAACCTAATTATACAGCTTAATCTCAAATTTTGTGCTTTTTACTCGGTTAAATTTCGAACGGGTTCACTCTAAAGCCCATTTAGACATGCACGCTCTAAACCCTAAAAAACGATCGAAAATGATGTTTAATCAAATTTTATGGGATCAAATATTTAATTATGGACTTTTGACCCTAATTAAACAGCTTAATCTCAAATTTTGAGCTTTTTACTCGGTTAAAATTCGAACGGGTTCACTCTGAAACCCATTTAGACATGCAAGCTCTGAACCCTAAAAAACGATCGAAAATGATGTTTAATCAAATTTTATGGGTTCAAATATTTGATTATTGGCTTTTGAACCTAATTATACAGCTTAAGCTCAAATTTTTTGCTTTTTACTCGGTTAAATTTCGAACGGGTTCACTCTAAAGCCCATTTAGACATGCACGCTCTAAACCCTAAAAAAGGATCGAAAATGATGTTTAATCAGATTTTATGGGCTCAAAAATTTAATTATGGACTTTTGACCCTAATTAAACAGCTTAATCTCAAATTTTGAGCTTTTTACTCGGTTAAAATTCGAACGGGTTCACTCTGAAACCCATTTAGACATGCAAGCTCTGAACCCTAAAAAACGATCGAAAATGATGTTTAATCAAATTTTATGGGTTCAAATATTTGATTATTGGCTTTTGAACCTAATTATACAGCTTAATCTCAATTTTTTTGCTTTTTACTCGGTTAAATTTCGAACGGGTTCACTCTAAAGCCCATTTAGACATGCACGCTCTAAACCCTAAAAAACGATCGAAAATGATGTTTAATCACATTTTATGGGATCAAAAATTTAATTATGGACTTTTGACCCAATTATACAGCTTAATCTCAAATTTTGAGATTTTTACTCTGTTAAAATTCGAACGGGTTCACTCTGAAACCCATTTAGACATGCAAGCTCTGAACCCTAAAAAACGATCGAAAATGATGTTTAATCAAATTTTATGGGTTCAAATATTTGATTATTGGCTTTTGAACCTAATTATACAGCTTAATCTCAAATTTTGTGCTTTTTACTCCGTTAAATTTCGAACGGGTTCACTCTAAAGCCCTTTTAGACATGCACGCTCTAAACCCTAAAAAACGATCGAAAATGATGTTTAATCAAATTTTATGGGATCAAATATTTAATTATGAACTTTTGACCCTAATTATACAGCTTAATCTCAAATTTTGTGCTTTTTACTCGGTTAAATTTCGAACGGGTTCACTCTAAAGCCCATTTAGACATGCACGCTCTAAACCCTAAAAAACGATCGAAAATGATGTTTAATCAGATTTTATGGGCTCAAAAATTTAATTATGGACTTTTGACCCTAATTAAACAGCTTAATCTCAAATTTTGAGCTTTTTACTCGGTTAAAATTCGAACGGGTTCACTCTGAACCCCATTTAGACATGCAAGCTCTGAACCCTAAAAAACGATCGAAAATGATGTTTAATCAAATTTTATGGGTTCAAATATTTGATTATTGGCTTTTGAACCTAATTATACAGCTTAATCTCAAATTTTGTGCTTTTTACTCGGTTAAATTTCGAACGGGTTCACTCTAAAGCCCATTTAGACATGCACGCTCTAAACCCTAAAAAACGATCGAAAATGATGTTTAATCAGATTTTATGGGATCAAATATTTAATTATGGACTTTTGACCCTAATTAAACAGCTTAATCTCAAATTTTGAGCTTTTTACTCGGTTAAAATTCGAACGGGTTCACTCTGAAACCCATTTAGACATGCAAGCTCTGAACCCTAAAAAACGATCGAAAATGATGTTTAATCAAATTTTATGGGTTCAAATATTTGATTATTGGCTTTTGAACCTAATTATACAGCTTAATCTCAAATTTTGTGCTTTTTACTCGGTTAAATTTCGAACGGGTTCACTCTAAAGCCCATTTAGACATGCACGCTCTAAACCCTAAAAAACCATCGAAAATGATGTTTAATCAGATTTTATGGGCTCAAAAATTTAATTATGGACTTTTGACCCTAATTAAACAGCTTAATCTCAAATTTTGAGCTTTTTACTCGGTTAAAATTCGAACGGGTTCACTCTGAACCCCATTTAGACATGCAAGCTCTGAACCCTAAAAAACGATCGAAAATGATGTTTAATCAAATTTTATGGGTTCAAATATTTGATTATTGGCTTTTGAACCTAATTATACAGCTTAATCTCAAATTTTGTGCTTTTTACTCGGTTAAATTTCGAACGGGTTCACTCTAAAGCCCATTTAGACATGCACGCTCTAAACCCTAAAAAACGATCGAAAATGATGTTTAATCAGATTTTATGGGATCAAATATTTAATTATGGACTTTTGACCCTAATTAAACAGCTTAATCTCAAATTTTGAGCTTTTTACTCGGTTAAAATTCGAACGGGTTCACTCTGAAACCCATTTAGACATGCAAGCTCTGAACCCTAAAAAACGATCGAAAATGATGTTTAATCAAATTTTATGGGTTCAAATATTTGATTATTGGCTTTTGAACCTAATTATACAGCTTAATCTCAAATTTTGTGCTTTTTACTCGGTTAAATTTCGAACGGGTTCACTCTAAAGCCCATTTAGACATGCACGCTCTAAACCCTAAAAAACCATCGAAAATGATGTTTAATCAGATTTTATGGGCTCAAAAATTTAATTATGGACTTTTGACCCTAATTAAACAGCTTAATCTCAAATTTTGAGCTTTTTACTCGGTTAAAATTCGAACGGGTTCACTCTGAACCCCATTTAGACATGCAAGCTCTGAACCCTAAAAAACGATCGAAAATGATGTTTAATCAAATTTTATGGGTTCAAATATTTGATTATTGGCTTTTGAACCTAATTATACAGCTTAATCTCAAATTTTGTGCTTTTTACTCGGTTAAATTTCGAACGGGTTCACTCTAAAGCCCATTTAGACATGCACGCTCTAAACCCTAAAAAACGATCGAAAATGATGTTTAATCAAATTTTATGGGATCAAATATTTAATTATGGACTTTTGACCCTAATTAAACAGCTTAATCTCAAATTTTGAGCTTTTTACTCGGTTAAAATTCGAACGGGTTCACTCTGAACCCCATTTAGACATGCAAGCTCTGAACCCTAAAAAACGATCGAAAATGATGTTTAATCAAATTTTATGGGTTCAAATATTTGATTATTGGCTTTTGAACCTAATTATACAGCTTAATCTCAAATTTTGTGCTTTTTACTCGGTTAAATTTCGAACGGGTTCACTCTAAAGCCCATTTAGACATGCACGCTCTAAACCCTAAAAAACGATCGAAAATGATGTTTAATCAGATTTTATGGGATCAAATATTTAATTATGGACTTTTGACCCTAATTAAACAGCTTAATCTCAAATTTTGAGCTTTTTACTCGGTTAAAATTCGAACGGGTTCACTCTGAAACCCATTTAGACATGCAAGCTCTGAACCCTAAAAAACGATCGAAAATGATGTTTAATCAAATTTTATGGGTTCAAATATTTGATTATTGGCTTTTGAACCTAATTATACAGCTTAATCTCAAATTTTGTGCTTTTTACTCGGTTAAATTTCGAACGGGTTCACTCTAAAGCCCATTTAGACATGCACGCTCTAAACCCTAAAAAACCATCGAAAATGATGTTTAATCAGATTTTATGGGCTCAAAAATTTAATTATGGACTTTTGACCCTAATTAAACAGCTTAATCTCAAATTTTGAGCTTTTTACTCGGTTAAAATTCGAACGGGTTCACTCTGAACCCCATTTAGACATGCAAGCTCTGAACCCTAAAAAACGATCGAAAATGATGTTTAATCAAATTTTATGGGTTCAAATATTTGATTATTGGCTTTTGAACCTAATTATACAGCTTAATCTCAAATTTTGTGCTTTTTACTCCGTTAAATTTCGAACGGGTTCACTCTAAAGCCCATTTAGACATGCACGCTCTAAACCCTAAAAAATGATCGAAAATGATGTTTAATCAAATTTTATGGGATCAAATATTTAATTATGGACTTTTGACCCTAATTAAACAGCTTAATCTCAAATTTTGAGCTTTTTACTCGGTTAAAATTCGAACGGGTTCACTCTGAAACCCATTTAGACATGCAAGCTCTGAACCCTAAAAAACGATCGAAAATGATGTTTAATCAAATTTTATGGGTTCAAATATTTGATTATTGGCTTTTGAACCTAATTATACAGCTTAATCTCAAATTTTGTGCTTTTTACTCGGTTAAATTTCGAACGGGTTCACTCTAAAGCCCATTTAGACATGCACGCTCTAAACCCTAAAAAACGATCGAAAATGATGTTTAATCAGATTTTATGGGATCAAATATTTAATTATGGACTTTTGACCCTAATTAAACAGCTTAATCTCAAATTTTGAGCTTTTTACTCGGTTAAAATTCGAACGGGTTCACTCTGAAACCCATTTAGACATGCAAGCTCTGAACCCTAAAAAACGATCGAAAATGATGTTTAATCAAATTTTATGGGTTCAAATATTTGATTATTGGCTTTTGAACCTAATTATACAGCTTAATCTCAAATTTTGTGCTTTTTACTCGGTTAAATTTCGAACGGGTTCACTCTAAAGCCCATTTAGACATGCACGCTCTAAACCCTAAAAAACCATCGAAAATGATGTTTAATCAGATTTTATGGGCTCAAAAATTTAATTATGGACTTTTGACCCTAATTAAACAGCTTAATCTCAAATTTTGAGCTTTTTACTCGGTTAAAATTCGAACGGGTTCACTCTGAACCCCATTTAGACATGCAAGCTCTGAACCCTAAAAAACGATCGAAAATGATGTTTAATCAAATTTTATGGGTTCAAATATTTGATTATTGGCTTTTGAACCTAATTATACAGCTTAATCTCAAATTTTGTGCTTTTTACTCGGTTAAATTTCGAACGGGTTCACTCTAAAGCCCATTTAGACATGCACGCTCTAAACCCTAAAAAACGATCGAAAATGATGTTTAATCAAATTTTATGGGATCAAATATTTAATTATGGACTTTTGACCCTAATTAAACAGCTTAATCTCAAATTTTGAGCTTTTTACTCGGTTAAAATTCGAACGGGTTCACTCTGAAACCCATTTAGACATGCAAGCTCTGAACCCTAAAAAACGATCGAAAATGATGTTTAATCAAATTTTATGGGTTCAAATATTTGATTATTGGCTTTTGAACCTAATTATACAGCTTAAGCTCAAATTTTTTGCTTTTTACTCGGTTAAATTTCGAACGGGTTCACTCTAAAGCCCATTTAGACATGCACGCTCTAAACCCTAAAAAAGGATCGAAAATGATGTTTAATCAGATTTTATGGGCTCAAAAATTTAATTATGGACTTTTGACCCTAATTAAACAGCTTAATCTCAAATTTTGAGCTTTTTACTCGGTTAAAATTCGAACGGGTTCACTCTGAAACCCATTTAGACATGCAAGCTCTGAACCCTAAAAAACGATCGAAAATGATGTTTAATCAAATTTTATGGGTTCAAATATTTGATTATTGGCTTTTGAACCTAATTATACAGCTTAATCTCAATTTTTTTGCTTTTTACTCGGTTAAATTTCGAACGGGTTCACTCTAAAGCCCATTTAGACATGCACGCTCTAAACCCTAAAAAACGATCGAAAATGATGTTTAATCACATTTTATGGGATCAAAAATTTAATTATGGACTTTTGACCCTAATTATACAGCTTAATCTCAAATTTTGAGATTTTTACTCGGTTAAAATTCGAACGGGTTCACTCTGAAACCCATTTAGACATGCAAGCTCTGAACCCTAAAAAACGATCGAAAATGATGTTTAATCAAATTTTATGGGTTCAAATATTTGATTATTGGCTTTTGAACCTAATTATACAGCTTAATCTCAAATTTTGTGCTTTTTACTCCGTTAAATTTCGAACGGGTTCACTCTAAAGCCCTTTTAGACATGCACGCTCTAAACCCTAAAAAACGATCGAAAATGATGTTTAATCAAATTTTATGGGATCAAATATTTAATTATGAACTTTTGACCCTAATTATACAGCTTAATCTCAAATTTTGTGCTTTTTACTCGGTTAAATTTCGAACGGGTTCACTCTAAAGCCCATTTAGACATGCACGCTCTAAACCCTAAAAAACGATCGAAAATGATGTTTAATCAGATTTTATGGGTTCAAATATTTGATTATTGGCTTTTGAACCTAATTATACAGCTTAATCTCAAATTTTGTGCTTTTTACTCGGTTAAATTTCGAACGGGTTCACTCTAAAGCCCATTTAGACATGCACGCTCTAAACCCTAAAAAACCATCGAAAATGATGTTTAATCACATTTTATGGGCTCAAAAATTTAATTATGGACTTTTGACCCTAATTAAACAGCTTAATCTCAAATTTTGAGCTTTTTACTCGGTTAAAATTCGAACGGGTTCACTCTGAACCCCATTTAGACATGCAAGCTCTGAACCCTAAAAAACGATCGAAAATGATGTTTAATCAAATTTTATGGGTTCAAATATTTGATTATTGGCTTTTGAACCTAATTATACAGCTTAATCTCAAATTTTGTGCTTTTTACTCGGTTAAATTTCGAACGGGTTCACTCTAAAGCCCATTTAGACATGCACGCTCTAAACCCTAAAAAACGATCGAAAATGATGTTTAATCAAATTTTATGGGATCAAATATTTAATTATGGACTTTTGACCCTAATTAAACCGCTTAATCTCAAATTTTGAGCTTTTTACTCGGTTAAAATTCGAACGGGTTCACTCTGAACCCCATTTAGACATGCAAGCTCTGAACCCTAAAAAACGATCGAAAATGATGTTTAATCAAATTTTATGGGTTCAAATATTTGATTATTGGCTTTTGAACCTAATTATACAGCTTAATCTCAAATTTTGTGCTTTTTACTCGGTTAAATTTCGAACGGGTTCACTCTAAAGCCCATTTAGACATGCACGCTCTAAACCCTAAAAAACCATCGAAAATGATGTTTAATCACATTTTATGGGATCAAAAATTTAATTATGGACTTTTGACCCTAATTATACAGCTTAATCTCAAATTTTGAGCTTTTTACTCGGTTAAAATTCAAACGGGTTCACTCTAAAGCCCATTTAGACATGCAAGCTCTGAACCCTAAAAAACGATCGAAAATGATGTTTAATCAAATTTTATGGGTTCAAATATTTGATTATTGGCTTTTGAACCTAATTATACAGCTTAATCTCAAATTTTGTGCTTTTTACTCGGTTAAATTTCGAACGGGTTCACTCTAAAGCCCATTTAGACATGCACGCTCTAAACCCTAAAAAAGGATCGAAAATGATGTTTAATCAGATTTTATGGGCTCAAAAATTTAATTATGGACTTTTGACCCTAATTAAACAGCTTAATCTCAAATTTTGAGCTTTTTACTCGGTTAAAATTCGAACGGGTTCACTCTGAACCCCATTTAGACATGCAAGCTCTGAACCCTAAAAAACGATCGAAAATGATGTTTAATCAAATTTTATGGGTTCAAATATTTGATTATTGGCTTTTGAACCTAATTATACAGCTTAATCTCAAATTTTTTGCTTTTTACTCGGTTAAATTTCGAACGGGTTCACTCTAAAGCCCATTTAGACATGCACGCTCTAAACCCTAAAAAACCATCGAAAATGATGTTTAATCACATTTTATGGGATCAAAAATTTAATTATGGACTTTTGACCCTAATTAAACAGGTTAATCTCAAATTTTGAGCTTTTTACTCGGTTAAAATTCAAACGGGTTCACTCTAAAGCCCATTTAGACATGCAAGCTCTGAACCCTAAAAAACGATCGAAAATGATGTTTAATCAAATTTTATGGGTTCAAATATTTGATTATTGGCTTTTGAACCTAATTATACAGCTTAATCTCAAATTTTGTGCTTTTTACTCGGTTAAATTTCGAACGGGTTCACTCTAAAGCCCATTTAGACATGCACGCTCTAAACCCTAAAAAACCATCGAAAATGATGTTTAATCACATTTTATGGGATCAAAAATTTAATTATGGACTTTTGACCCTAATTATACAGCTTAATCTCCAATTTTGAGATTTTTACTCGGTTAAAATTCGAACGGGTTCACTCTAAAGCCCATTTAGACATGCAAGCTCTGAACCCTAAAAAACGATCGAAAATGATGTTTAATCAAATTTTATGGGTTCAAATATTTGATTATTGGCTTTTGAACCTAATTATACAGCTTAATCTCAAATTTTGTGCTTTTTACTCCGTTAAATTTCGAACGGGTTCACTCTAAAGCCCATTTAGACATGCACGCTCTAAACCCTAAAAAACGATCGAAAATGATGTTTAATCAAATTTTATGGGATCAAATATTTAATTATGAACTTTTGACCCTAATTATACAACTTAATCTCAAATTTTGTGCTTTTTACTCGGTTAAATTTCGAACGGGTTCACTCTAAAGCCCATTTAGACATGCACGCTCTAAACCCTACAAAACGATCGAAAATGATGTTTAATCAGATTTTATGGGCTCAAAAATTTAATTATGGACTTTTGACCCTAATTAAACAGCTTAATCTCAAATTTTGAGCTTTTTACTCGGTTAAATTTCGAACGGGTTCACTCTAAAGCCCATTTAGACATGCACGCTCTAAACCCTAAAAAACCATCGAAAATGATGTTTAATCACATTTTATGGGATCAAAAATTTAATTATGGACTTTTGACCCTAATTATACAGCTTAATCTCAAATTTTGAGCTTTTTACTCGGTTAAAATTCAAACGGGTTCACTTTAAAGCCCATTTAGACATGCAAGCTCTGAACCCTAAAAAACGATCGAAAATGATGTTTAATCAAATTTTATGGGTTCAAATATTTGATTATTGGCTTTTGAACCTAATTATACAGCTTAATCTCAAATTTTGTGCTTTTTACTCGGTTAAATTTCGAACGGGTTCACTCTAAAGCCCATTTAGACATGCACGCTCTAAACCCTAAAAAAGGATCGAAAATGATGTTTAATCAGATTTTATGGGCTCAAAAATTTAATTATGGACTTTTGACCCTAATTAAACAGCTTAATCTCAAATTTTGAGCTTTTTACTCGGTTAAAATTCGAACGGGTTCACTCTGAAACCCATTTAGACATGCAAGCTCTGAACCCTAAAAAACGATCGAAAATGATGTTTAATCAAATTTTATGGGTTCAAATATTTGATTATTGGCTTTTGAACCTAATTATACAGCTTAATCTCAAATTTTTTGCTTTTTACTCGGTTAAATTTCGAACGGGTTCACTCTAAAGCCCATTTAGACATGCACGCTCTAAACCCTAAAAAACGATCGAAAATGATGTTTAATCACATTTTATGGGATCAAAAATTTAATTACGGACTTTTGACCCTAATTATACAGCTTAATCTCAAATTTTGAGATTTTTACTCGGTTAAAATTCGAACGGGTTCACTCTAAAGCCCATTTAGACATGCAAGCTCTGAACCCTAAAAAACGATCGAAAATGATGTTTAATCAAATTTTATGGGTTCAAATATTTGATTATTGGCTTTTGAACCTAATTATACACCTTAATCTCAAATTTTGTGCTTTTTACTCCGTTAAATTTCGAACGGGTTCACTCTAAAGCCCATTTAGACATGCACGCTCTAAACCCTAAAAAACGATCGAAAATGATGTTTAATCAAATTTTATGGGATCAAATATTTAATTATGAACTTTTGACCCTAATTATACAACTTAATCTCAAATTTTGTGCTTTTTACTCGGTTAAATTTCGATCGGGTTCACTCTAAAGCCCATTTAGACATGCACGCTCTGAACCTTAGAAAACGATCAAAAATGATGTTTAATCAAATTTTATGGGTTCAACTATTTAATTATGGGCTTTTGAAACTGATTATACAGCTTAATCTCAAATTTTGTGCTTTTTACTCGGTTAAATTTCGAACGGGTTCACTCTAAAGCCCATTTAGACATGCACGCTCTAAACCCTAAAAAACGATCGAAAATGATGTTTAATATAATTTTATGGGATCAAATATTTAATTATGAACGTTTGACCCTAATTATACAACTTAATCTCAAATTTTGTGCTTTTTACTCGGTTAAATTTCGAACGGGTTCACTCTAAAGCCCATTTAGACATGCACGCTCTAAACCCTACAAAACGATCGAAAATGATGTTTAATCAGATTTTATGGGCTCAAAAATTTAATTATGGACTTTTGACCCTAATTAAACAGCTTAATCTCAAATTTTGAGCTTTTTACTCGGTTAAATTTCGAACGGGTTCACTCTAAAGCCCATTTAGACATGCACGCTCTAAACCCTAAAAAACCATCGAAAATGATGTTTAATCACATTTTATGGGATCAAAAATTTAATTATGGACTTTTGACCCTAATTATACAGCTTAATCTCAAATTTTGAGCTTTTTACTCGGTTAAAATTCAAACGGGTTCACTTTAAAGCCCATTTAGACATGCAAGCTCTGAACCCTAAAAAACGATCGAAAATGATGTTTAATCAAATTTTATGGGTTCAAATATTTGATTATTGGCTTTTGAACCTAATTATACAGCTTAATCTCAAATTTTGTGCTTTTTACTCGGTTAAATTTCGAACGGGTTCACTCTAAAGCCCATTTAGACATGCACGCTCTAAACCCTAAAAAAGGATCGAAAATGATGTTTAATCAGATTTTATGGGCTCAAAAATTTAATTATGGACTTTTGACCCTAATTAAACAGCTTAATCTCAAATTTTGAGCTTTTTACTCGGTTAAAATTCGAACGGGTTCACTCTGAAACCCATTTAGACATGCAAGCTCTGAACCCTAAAAAACGATCGAAAATGATGTTTAATCAAATTTTATGGGTTCAAATATTTGATTATTGGCTTTTGAACCTAATTATACAGCTTAATCTCAAATTTTTTGCTTTTTACTCGGTTAAATTTCGAACGGGTTCACTCTAAAGCCCATTTAGACATGCACGCTCTAAACCCTAAAAAACGATCGAAAATGATGTTTAATCACATTTTATGGGATCAAAAATTTAATTACGGACTTTTGACCCTAATTATACAGCTTAATCTCAAATTTTGAGATTTTTACTCGGTTAAAATTCGAACGGGTTCACTCTAAAGCCCATTTAGACATGCAAGCTCTGAACCCTAAAAAACGATCGAAAATGATGTTTAATCAAATTTTATGGGTTCAAATATTTGATTATTGGCTTTTGAACCTAATTATACACCTTAATCTCAAATTTTGTGCTTTTTACTCCGTTAAATTTCGAACGGGTTCACTCTAAAGCCCATTTAGACATGCACGCTCTAAACCCTAAAAAACGATCGAAAATGATGTTTAATCAAATTTTATGGGATCAAATATTTAATTATGAACTTTTGACCCTAATTATACAACTTAATCTCAAATTTTGTGCTTTTTACTCGGTTAAATTTCGATCGGGTTCACTCTAAAGCCCATTTAGACATGCACGCTCTGAACCTTAGAAAACGATCAAAAATGATGTTTAATCAAATTTTATGGGTTCAACTATTTAATTATGGGCTTTTGAAACTGATTATACAGCTTAATCTCAAATTTTGTGCTTTTTACTCGGTTAAATTTCGAACGGGTTCACTCTAAAGCCCATTTAGACATGCACGCTCTAAACCCTAAAAAACGATCGAAAATGATGTTTAATATAATTTTATGGGATCAAATATTTAATTATGAACGTTTGACCCTAATTATACAACTTAATCTCAAATTTTGTGCTTTTTACTCGGTTAAATTTCGAACGGGTTCACTCTAAAGCCCATTTAGACATGCACGCTCTAAACCCTACAAAACGATCGAAAATGATGTTTAATCAGATTTTATGGGCTCAAAAATTTAATTATGGACTTTTGACCGTAATTAAACAGCTTAATCTCAAATTTTGAGCTTTTTACTCGGTTAAAATTCGAACGGGTTCACTCTTAACCCCATTTAGACATGCAAGCTCTGAACCCTAAAAAACGATCGAAAATGATGTTTAATCAAATTTTATGGGTTCAAATATTTGATTATTGGCTTTTGAACCTAATTATACAGCTTAATCTCAAATTTTGTGCTTTTTACTCGGTTAAATTTCGAACGGGTTCACTCTAAAGCCCATTTAGACATGCACGCTCTAAACCCTAAAAAACCATCGAAAATGATGTTTAATCACATTTTATGGGATCAAAAATTTAATTATGGACTTTTGACCCTAATTATACAGCTTAATCTCAAATTTTGAGCTTTTTACTCGGTTAAAATTCGAACGGGTTCACTCTAAAGCCCATTTAGACATGCAAGCTCTGAACCCTAAAAAACGATCGAAAATGATGTTTAATCAAATTTTATGGGTTCAAATATTTGATTATTGGCTTTTGAACCTAATTATACAGCTTAATCTCAAATTTTGTGCTTTTTACTCGGTTAAATTTCGAACGGGTTCACTCTAAAGCCCATTTAGACATGCACGCTCTAAACCCTAAAAAACCATCGAAAATGATGTTTAATCACATTTTATGGGATCAAAAATTTAATTATGGACTTTTGACCCTAATTATACAGCTTAATCTCCAATTTTGAGATTTTTACTCGGTTAAAATTCGAACGGGTTCACTCTGAACCCCATTTAGACATGCAAGCTCTGAACCCTAAAAAACGATCGAAAATGATGTTTAATCAAATTTTATGGGTTCAAATATTTGATTATTGGCTTTTGAACCTAATTATACAGCTTAATCTCAAATTTTGTGCTTTTTACTCGGTTAAATTTCGAACGGGTTCACTCTAAAGCCCATTTAGACATGCACGCTCTAAACCCTAAAAAACCATCGAAAATGATGTTTAATCACATTTTATGGGATCAAAAATTTAATTATGGACTTTTGACCCTAATTATACAGCTTAATCTCCAATTTTGAGATTTTTACTCGGTTAAAATTCGAACGGGTTCACTCTAAAGCCCATTTAGACATGCAAGCTCTGAACCCTAAAAAACGATCGAAAATGATGTTTAATCAAATTTTATGGGTTCAAATATTTGATTATTGGCTTTTGAACCTAATTATACAGCTTAATCTCAAATTTTGTGCTTTTTACTCCGTTAAATTTCGAACGGGTTCACTCTAAAGCCCATTTAGACATGCACGCTCTAAACCCTAAAAAACGATCGAAAATGATGTTTAATCAAATTTTATGGGATCAAATATTTAATTATGAACTTTTGACCCTAATTATACAACTTAATCTCAAATTTTGTGCTTTTTACTCGGTTAAATTTCGAACGGGTTCACTCTAAAGCCCATTTAGACATGCACGCTCTAAACCCTACAAAACGATCGAAAATGATGTTTAATCAAATTTTATGGGATCAAATATTTAATTATGAACTTTTGACCCTAATTATACAACTTAATCTCAAATTTTGTGCTTTTTACTAGGTTAAAATTCGAACGGGTTCACTCTGAACCCCATTTAGACATGCAAGCTCTGAACCCTAAAAAACGATCGAAAATGATGTTTAATCAAATTTTATGGGTTCAAATATTTGATTATTGGCTTTTGAACCTAATTATACAGCTTAATCTCAAATTTTGTGCTTTTTACTCGGTTAAAATTCGAACGGGTTCACTCTGAACCCCATTTAGACATGCAAGCTCTGAACCCTAAAAAACGATCGAAAATGATGTTTAATCAAATTTTATGGGTTCAAATATTTGATTATTGGCTTTTGACCCTAATTATACAACTTAATCTCAAATTTTGTGCTTTTTACTCGGTTAAATTTCGAACGGGTTCACTCTAAAGCCCATTTAGACATGCACGCTCTAAACCCTACAAAACGATCGAAAATGATGTTTAATCAGATTTTATGGGCTCAAAAATTTAATTATGGACTTTTGACCCTAATTAAACAGCTTAATCTCAAATTTTGAGCTTTTTACTCGGTTAAAATTCGAACGGGTTCACTCTAAACCCCATTTAGACATGCAAGCTCTGAACCCTAAAAAACGTTCGAAAATGATGTTTAATCAAATTTTATGGGTTCAAATATTTGATTATTGGCTTTTGAACCTAATTATACAGCTTAATCTCAAATTTTTTTGCTTTTTACTCGGTTAAATTTCGAACGGGTTCACTGTAAAGCCCATTTAGACATGCACGCTCTAAACCCTAAAAAACGATCGAAAATGATGTTTAATCACATTTTATGGGATCAAAAATTTAATTATGGACTTTTGACCCTAATTATACAGCTTAATCTCAAATTTTGAGCTTTTTACTCGGTTAAAATTCGAACGGGTTCACTCTAAAGCCCATTTAGACATGCAAGCTCTGAACCCTAAAAAACGATCGAAAATGATGTTTAATCAAATTTTATGGGTTCAAATATTTGATTATTGGCTTTTGAACCTAATTATACAGCTTAATCTCAAATTTTGTGCTTTTTACTCCGTTAAATTTCGAACGGGTTCACTCTAAAGCCCATTTAGACATGCACGCTCTAAACCCTAAAAAACGATCGAAAATGATGTTTAATCAAATTTTATGGGATCAAATATTTAATTATGAACTTTTGACCCTAATTATACAACTTAATCTCAAATTTTGTGCTTTTTACTAGGTTAAAATTCGAACGGGTTCACTCTGAACCCCATTTAGACATGCAAGCTCTGAACCCTAAAAAACGATCGAAAATGATGTTTAATCAAATTTTATGGGTTCAAATATTTGATTATTGGCTTTTGAACCTAATTATACAGCTTAATCTCAAATTTTGTGCTTTTTACTCGGTTAAAATTCGAACGGGTTCACTCTGAACCCCATTTAGACATGCAAGCTCTGAACCCTAAAAAACGATCGAAAATGATGTTTAATCAAATTTTATGGGTTCAAATATTTGATTATTGGCTTTTGAACCTAATTATACAGCTTAATCTCAAATTTTGTGCTTTTTACTCGGTTAAATTTCGAACGGGTTCACTCTAAAGCCCATTTAGACATGCACGCTCTAAACCCTAAAAAACGATCGAAAATGATGTTTAATCAAATTTTATGGGATCAAATATTTAATTATGGACTTTTCACCCTAATTAAACAGCTTAATCTCAAATTTTGAGCTTTTTACTCGGTTAAAATTCGAACGGGTTCACTCTGAAACCCATTTAGACATGCAAGCTCTGAACCCTAAAAAACGATCGAAAATGATGTTTAATCAAATTTTATGGGTTCAAATATTTGATTATTGGCTTTTGAACCTAATTATACAGCTTAATCACAAATTTTGTGCTTTTTACTCGGTTAAATTTCGAACGGGTTCACTCTAAAGCCCATTTAGACATGCACGCTCTAAACCCTAAAAAACGATCGAAAATGATGTTTAATCACATTTTATGGGATCAAAAATTTAATTATGGACTTTTGACCCTAATTATACAACTTAATCTCAAATTTTGTGCTTTTTACTAGGTTAAAATTCGAACGGGTTCACTCTGAACCCCATTTAGACATGCAAGCTCTGAACCCTAAAAAACGATCGAAAATGATGTTTAATCAAATTTTATGGGTTCAAATATTTGATTATTGGCTTTTGAACCTAATTATACAGCTTAATCTCAAATTTTGTGCTTTTTACTCGGTTAAAATTCGAACGGGTTCACTCTGAACCCCATTTAGACATGCAAGCTCTGAACCCTAAAAAACGATCGAAAATGATGTTTAATCAAATTTTATGGGTTCAAATATTTGATTATTGGCTTTTGAACCTAATTATACAGCTTAATCTCAAATTTTGTGCTTTTTACTCGGTTAAATTTCGAACGGGTTCACTCTAAAGCCCATTTAGACATGCACGCTCTAAACCCTAAAAAACGATCGAAAATGATGTTTAATCAAATTTTATGGGATCAAATATTTAATTATGGACTTTTCACCCTAATTAAACAGCTTAATCTCAAATTTTGAGCTTTTTACTCGGTTAAAATTCGAACGGGTTCACTCTGAAACCCATTTAGACATGCAAGCTCTGAACCCTAAAAAACGATCGAAAATGATGTTTAATCAAATTTTATGGGTTCAAATATTTGATTATTGGCTTTTGAACCTAATTATACAGCTTAATCACAAATTTTGTGCTTTTTACTCGGTTAAATTTCGAACGGGTTCACTCTAAAGCCCATTTAGACTTGCACGCTCTAAACCCTAAAAAACGATCGAAAATGATGTTTAATCACATTTTATGGGATCAAAAATTTAATTATGGACTTTTGACCCTAATTATACAACTTAATCTCAAATTTTGTGCTTTTTACTAGGTTAAAATTCGAACGGGTTCACTCTGAACCCCATTTAGACATGCAAGCTCTGAACCCTAAAAAACGATCGAAAATGATGTTTAATCAAATTTTATGGGTTCAAATATTTGATTATTGGCTTTTGAACCTAATTATACAGCTTAATCTCAAATTTTGTGCTTTTTACTCGGTTAAAATTCGAACGGGTTCACTCTAAAGCCCATTTAGACATGCACGCTCTAAACCCTAAAAAACGATCGAAGATGATGTTTAATCAGATTTTATGGGATCAAATATTTAATTATGGACTTTTGACCCTAATTATACAGCTTAAACTCAAATTTTGAGCTTTTTACTCGGTTAAAATTCGAACGGGTTCACTCTAAAGCCCATTTAGACATGCAAGCTCTGAACCCTAAAAATCGATCGAAAATGATGTTTAATAAAATTTTATGGGTTCAAATATTTGATTAGTGGCTTTTGAACCTAATTATACTGCTTAATCTCAAATTTTCTGCTTTTTACTCGGTTAAATTTCGAACGGGTTCACTCTAAAGCCCATTTAGACATGCACGCTCTAAACCCTAAAAAACGATCGAAAATGATGTTTAATCACATTTTATGGGATCAAAAATTTAATTATGAACTTTTGACACTACTTATACAGCTTAATCTCAAATTTTGTGCTTTTTACTTGGTTAAAATTCGAACGGGTTCACTCTTAAGCCCATTTAGACATGCACGCTCTGAACCTTAGAAAACGATCAAAAATGATGTTTAATCAAATTTTATGGGTTCAACTATTTAATTATGGGCTTTTGAAACTGATTATACAGCTTAATCTCAAATTTTGTGCTTTTTACTCGGTTAAATTTCGAACGGGTTCACTCTAAAGCCCATTTAGACATGCACGCTCTAAACCCTAAAAAACGATCGAAAATGACGTTTAATCACAATTTATGGGATCAAAAATTTAATTATGGCCTTTTGACCCTAATTATACAGCTTAATCTCAAATTTTGAGCTTTTTACTCGATTAAAATTCGAACGGGTTCACTCTAAAGCCCATTTAGACATGCAAGCTCTGAACCCTAAAAAACGATCGAAAATGATGTTTAATCAAATTTTATGGGTTCAAATATTTGATTATTGGCTTTTGAACCTAATTATACTGCTTAATCTCAAATTTTGTGCTTTTTACTCGGTTAAATTTCGAACGGGTTCACTCTAAAGCCCATTTAGACATGCACGCTCTAAACCCTAAAAAACGATCGAAAATGATGTTTAATCATATTTTATGGGATCAAATATTTAATTATGAACTTTTGACCCTAATTATACAACCTAATCTCAAATTTTGTGCTTTTTACTCAGTTAAATTTCGAACGGGTTCACTCTAAAGCCCATTTAGACATGCACGCTCTAAACCCTAAAAGACGATCGAAAATGATGCTTAATCAGATTTTATGGGATCAAATATTTAATTATGAACTTTTGACCCTAATTATACAGCTTAATCTCAAATTTTGTGCTTTTTACTTGGTTAAAATTCGAACGGGTTCACTCTGAACCCCATTTAGACATGCAAGCTCTGAACCCTAAAAAACGATCGAAAATGATGTTTAATCAAATTTTATGGGTTCAAATATTTGATTATTGGCTTTTGAACCTAATTATACAGCTTAATCTCAAATTTTGTGCTTTTTACTCGGTTAAATTTCGAACGGGTTCACTCTAAAGCCCATTTAGACATGCACGCTCTTAACCCTAAAAAACGATCGAAAATGATGTTTAATCACATTTTATGGGATCAAAAATTTAATTATGGCCTTTTGACCCTAATTATACAGCTTAATCTCAAATTTTGAGCTTTTTACTCGGTTAAAATTCGAACGGGTTCACTCTAAAGCCCATTTAGACATGCAAGCTCTGAACCCTAAAAAACGATCGAAAATGATGTTTAATCAAATTTTATGGGTTCAAATATTTGATTATTGGCTTTTGAACCTAATTATACTGCTTAATCTCAAATTTTGTGCTTTTTACTCGGTTAAATTTCGAACGGGTTCACTCTAAAGCCCATTTAGACATGCACGCTCTAAACCCTAAAAAACGATCGAAAATGATGTTTAATCAAATTTTATGGGATCAAATATTTAATTATGAACTTTTGACCCTAATTATACAACTTAATCTCAAATTTTGTGCTTTTTACTCGGTTAAATTTCGAACGGGTTCACTCTAAAGCCCATTTAGACATGCACGCTCTAAACCCTAAAAAACGATCGAAAATGATGTTTAATCATATTTTATGGGATCAAAAATTTAATTATGGACTTTTGACCCTAATTATACAACTTAATCTCAAATTTTGAGCTTTTTACTCGGTTAAAATTCGAACGGGTTCACTCTAAAGCCCATTTAGACATGCAAGCTCTGAACCCTAAAAAACGATCGAAAATGATGTTTAATCAAATTTTATGGGTTCAAATATTTGATTATTGGCTTTTGAACCTAATTATACTGCTTAATCTCAAATTTTGTGCTTTTTACTCGGTTAAATTTCGAACGGGTTCACTCTAAAGCCCATTTAGACATGCACGCTCTAAACCCTAAAAAACGATCGAAAATGATGTTTAATCAAATTTTATGGGATCAAATATTTAATTATGAACTTTTGACCCTAATTATACAACTTAATCTCAAATTTTGTGCTTTTTACTCGGTTAAATTTCGAACGGGTTCACTCTAAAGCCCATTTAGACATGCACGCTCTAAACCCTAAAAAACGATCGAAAATGATGTTTAATCACATTTTATGGGATCAAAAATTTAATTATGGACTTTTGACCCTAATTATACAGCTTAATCTCAAATTTTGTGCTATTTACTCGGTTAAAATTCGAACGGGTTCACTCTAAAGCCCATTTAGACATGCAAGCTCTGAACCCTAAAAAACGATCGAAAATGATGTTTAATCAAATTTTATGGGTTCAAATATTTGATTATTGGCTTTTGAACCTAATTATACAGCTTAATCTCAAATTTTGTGCTTTTTACTCGGTTAAATTTTGAACGGGTTCACTCTAAAGCCCATTTAGACATGCACGCTCTTAACCCTAAAAAACGATCGAAAATGATGTTTAATCACATTTTATGGGATCAAAAATTTAATTATGGACTTTTGACCCTAATTATACAGCTTAATCTCAAATTTTGTGCTATTTACTCGGTTAAAATTCGAACGGGTTCACTCTAAAGCCCATTTAGACATGCAAGCTCTGAACCCTAAAAAACGATCGAAAATGATGTTTAATCATATTTTATGGGATCAAAAATTTAATTATGGACTTTTGACCCTAATTATACAACTTAATCTCAAATTTTGAGTTTTTTACTCTGTTAAAATTCGAACGGGTTCACTCTAAAGCCCATTTAGACATGCAAGCTCTGAACCCTAAAAAACGATCGAAAATGATGTTTTATCAAATTTTATGGGTTCAAATATTTGATTATTGGCTTTTGAACCTAATTATACAGCTTAATCTCAAATTTTGTGCTTTTTACTCGGTTAAATTTCGAACGGGTTCACTCTAAAGCCCATTTAGACATGCACGCTCTAAACCCTAAAAAACGATCGAAAATGATATTTAATCAGATTTTATGGGATCAAATATTTGATTATTGGCTTTTGAACCTAATTATACTGCTTAATCTCAAATTTTGTGCTTTTTACTCGGTTAAATTTCGAACGGGTTCGCTCTAAAGCCCATTTAGACATGCACGCTCTAAACCCTAAAAAACGATCGAAAATGATGTTTAATCAAATTTTATGGGATCAAATATTTAATTATGAACTTTTGACCCTAATTATACAACTTAATCTCAAATTTTGTGCTTTTTACTCAGTTAAATTTCGAACGGGTTCACTCTAAAGCCCATTTAGACATGCACGCTCTAAACCCTAAAAAACGATCGAAAATGATGTTTAATCAAATTTTATGGGATCAAATATTTAATTATGAACTTTTGACTCTAATTATACAACTTAATCTCAAATTTTGTGCTTTTTACTCAGTTAAATTTCGAACGGGTTCACTCTAAAGCCCATTTAGACATACACGCTCTAAACCCTAAAAAACGATCGAAAATGATGTTTAATCAGATTTTATGGGCTCAAAAATTTAATTATGGACTTTTGACCCTAATTAAACAGCTTAATCTCAAATTTTGAGCTTTTTACTCGGTTAAAATTCGAACGGGTTCACTCTGAACCCCATTTAGACATGCAAGCTCTGAACCCTAATAAACGATCGAAAATGATGTTTAATCAAATTTTATGGGTTCAAATATTTGATTATTGGCTTTTGAACCTAATTATACAGCTTAATCTCAAATTTTGTGCTTTTTACTCGGTTAAATTTCGAACGGGTTCACTCTAATGCCCATTTAGACATGCACGCTCTAAACCCTAAAAAACGATCGAAAATGATGTTTAATCAAATTTTATGGGATCAAATATTTTATTACGAACTTTTGACCCTAATTATACAACTTAATCTCAAATTTTGTGCTTTTTACTTGGTTAAAATTCGAACGGGTTCACTCTAAAGCCCATTTAGACATGCAAGCTCTGAACCCTAAAAAACGTTCGAAAATGATGTTTAATCAAATTTTATGGGTTCAAATATTTGATTATTGGCTTTTGAACCTAATTATACATCTTAATCTCAAATTTTGTGCTTTTTACTCGATTAAATTTCGAACGACTTCACTCTAAAGCCCATTTAGACTTGCACGCTCTAAACCCTAAAAACGATCGAAAATGATATTTAATCAGATTTTATGGGATCAAATATTTAATTATGAACTTTTGACACTAATTATACAGCTTAATCTCAAATTTCGAGCTTTTTACTCGGTTAAAATTCGAACGGGTTCACTCTGAACCCCATTTAGACATGCAAGCTCTGAACCCTAAAAAACGATCGAAAATGATGTTTAATCAAATTTTATGGGTTCAAATATTTGATTATTAGCTTTTGAACCTAATTATACAGCTTAATCTCAAATTTTGTGCTTTTTACTCGGTTAAATTTCGAACGGGTTCACTCTAAAGCCCATTTAGACAAGCATGCTCTAAACCCTAAAAAACGATCGAAAATGATGTTTAATCACATTTTATGGGATCAAAAATTTAATTATGGACTTTTGACCCTAATTATACAGCTTAATCTCAAATTTTGTGCTTTTTACTCGGTTAAATTTCGAACGGGTTCACTCTAAAGCCCATTTAGACATGCACGCTCTAAACCCTAAACAACGATCGAAAATGATGTTTAATCATATTTTATGGGATCAAAAATTTAATTATGGACTTTTGACCCTAATTATACAACTTAATCTCAAATTTTGAGCTTTTCACTCGGTTAAATTTCGAACGGGTTCACTCTAAAGCCCATTTAGACATGCAAGCTCTGAACCCTAAAAAACGATCGAAAATGATGTTTAATCACATTTTATGGGATCAAAAATTTAATTATGGACTTTTGACCCTAATTATACAGCTTAATCTCAAATTTTGTGCTTTTTACTCGGTTAAATTTCGAACGGGTTCACTCTAAAGCCCATTTAGACATGCACGCTCTAAACCCTAAAAAACGATCGAAAATGATGTTTAATCATATTTTATGGGATCAAAAATTTAATTATGGACTTTTGACCCTAATTATACAACTTAATCTCAAATTTTGAGCTTTTTACTCGGTTAAAATTCGAACGGGTTCACTCTAAAGCCCATTTAGACATGCAAGCTCTGAACCCTAAAAAACGATCGAAAATGATGTTTTATCAAATTTTATGGGTTCAAATATTTGATTATTGGCTTTTGAACCTAATTATACAGCTTAATCTCAAATTTTGTGCTTTTTACTCGGTTAAATTTCGAACGGGTTCACTCTAAAGCCCATTTAGACATGCACGCTCTAAACCCTAAAAAACGATCGAAAATGATGTTTAATCATATTTTATGGGATCAAATATTTAATTATGGACTTTTGACCCTAATTATACAACTTAATCTCAAATTTTGTGCTTTTTACTCGATTAAATTTCGAACGACTTCACTCTAAAGCCCATTTAGACTTGCACGCTCTAAACCCTAAAAAACGATCGAAAATGATATTTAATCAGATTTTATGGGATCAAATATTTAATTATGAACTTTTGACACTAATTATACAGCTTAATCTCAAATTTCGAGCTTTTTACTCGGTTAAAATTCGAACGGGTTCACTCTGAACCCCATTTAGACATGCAAGCTCTGAACCCTAAAAAACGATCGAAAATGATGTTTAATCAAATTTTATGGGTTCAAATATTTGATTATTAGCTTTTGAACCTAATTATACAGCTTAATCTCAAATTTTGTGCTTTTTACTCGGTTAAATTTCGAACGGGTTCACTCTAAAGCCCATTTAGACAAGCATGCTCTAAACCCTAAAAAACGATCGAAAATGATGTTTAATCACATTTTATGGGATCAAAAATTTAATTATGGACTTTTGACCCTAATTATACAGCTTAATCTCAAATTTTGTGCTTTTTACTCGGTTAAATTTCGAACGGGTTCACTCTAAAGCCCATTTAGACATGCACGCTCTAAACCCTAAAAAACGATCGAAAATGATGTTTAATCATATTTTATGGGATCAAAAATTTAATTATGGACTTTTGACCCTAATTATACAACTTAATCTCAAATTTTGAGCTTTTTACTCGGTTAAAATTCGAACGGGTTCACTCTAAAGCCCATTTAGACATGCAAGCTCTGAACCCTAAAAAACGATCGAAAATGATGTTTAATCAAATTTTATGGGTTCAAATATTTGATTATTGGCTTTTGAACCTAATTATACTGCTTAATCTCAAATTTTGTGCTTTTTACTCGGTTAAATTTCGAACGGGTTCACTCTAAAGCCCATTTAGACATGCACGCTCTAAACCCTAAAAAACGATCGAAAATGATGTTTAATCAAATTTTATGGGATCAAATATTTAATTATGAACTTTTGACCCTAATTATACAACTTAATCTCAAATTTTGTGCTTTTTACTCGGTTAAATTTCGAACGGGTTCACTCTAAAGCCCATTTAGACATGCACGCTCTAAACCCTAAAAAACGATCGAAAATGATGTTTAATCACATTTTATGGGATCAAAAATTTAATTATGGACTTTTGACCCTAATTATACAGCTTAATCTCAAATTTTGTGCTATTTACTCGGTTAAAATTCGAACGGGTTCACTCTAAAGCCCATTTAGACATGCAAGCTCTGAACCCTAAAAAACGATCGAAAATGATGTTTAATCAAATTTTATGGGTTCAAATATTTGATTATTGGCTTTTGAACCTAATTATACAGCTTAATCTCAAATTTTGTGCTTTTTACTCGGTTAAATTTTGAACGGGTTCACTCTAAAGCCCATTTAGACATGCACGCTCTTAACCCTAAAAAACGATCGAAAATGATGTTTAATCACATTTTATGGGATCAAAAATTTAATTATGGACTTTTGACCCTAATTATACAGCTTAATCTCAAATTTTGTGCTATTTACTCGGTTAAAATTCGAACGGGTTCACTCTAAAGCCCATTTAGACATGCAAGCTCTGAACCCTAAAAAACGATCGAAAATGATGTTTAATCATATTTTATGGGATCAAAAATTTAATTATGGACTTTTGACCCTAATTATACAACTTAATCTCAAATTTTGAGCTTTTTACTCTGTTAAAATTCGAACGGGTTCACTCTAAAGCCCATTTAGACATGCAAGCTCTGAACCCTAAAAAACGATCGAAAATGATGTTTTATCAAATTTTATGGGTTCAAATATTTGATTATTGGCTTTTGAACCTAATTATACAGCTTAATCTCAAATTTTGTGCTTTTTACTCGGTTAAATTTCGAACGGGTTCACTCTAAAGCCCATTTAGACATGCACGCTCTAAACCCTAAAAAACGATCGAAAATGATGTTTAATCATATTTTATGGGATCAAAAATTTAATTATGGACTTTTGACCCTAATTATACAACTTAATCTCAAATTTTGAGCTTTTTACTCGGTTAAAATTCGAACGGGTTCACTCTAAAGCCCATTTAGACATGCAAGCTCTGAACCCTAAAAAACGATCGAAAATGATGTTTTATCAAATTTTATGGGTTCAAATATTTGATTATTGGCTTTTGAACCTAATTATACAGCTTAATCTCAAATTTTGTGCTTTTTACTCGGTTAAATTTCGAACGGGTTCACTCTAAAGCCCATTTAGACATGCACGCTCTAAACCCTAAAAAACGATCGAAAATGATGTTTAATCATATTTTATGGGATCAAATATTTAATTATGGACTTTTGACCCTAATTATACAACTTAATCTCAAATTTTGTGCTTTTTACTCGATTAAATTTCGAACGACTTCACTCTAAAGCCCATTTAGACTTGCACGCTCTAAACCCTAAAAAACGATCGAAAATGATATTTAATCAGATTTTATGGGATCAAATATTTAATTATGAACTTTTGACACTAATTATACAGCTTAATCTCAAATTTCGAGCTTTTTACTCGGTTAAAATTCGAACGGGTTCACTCTGAACCCCATTTAGACATGCAAGCTCTGAACCCTAAAAAACGATCGAAAATGATGTTTAATCAAATTTTATGGGTTCAAATATTTGATTATTAGCTTTTGAACCTAATTATACAGCTTAATCTCAAATTTTGTGCTTTTTACTCGGTTAAATTTCGAACGGGTTCACTCTAAAGCCCATTTAGACAAGCATGCTCTAAACCCTAAAAAACGATCGAAAATGATGTTTAATCACATTTTATGGGATCAAAAATTTAATTATGGACTTTTGACCCTAATTATACAGCTTAATCTCAAATTTTGTGCTTTTTACTCGGTTAAATTTCGAACGGGTTCACTCTAAAGCCCATTTAGACATGCACGCTCTAAACCCTAAAAAACGATCGAAAATGATGTTTAATCATATTTTATGGGATCAAAAATTTAATTATGGACTTTTGACCCTAATTATACAACTTAATCTCAAATTTTGAGCTTTTTACTCGGTTAAAATTCGAACGGGTTCACTCTAAAGCCCATTTAGACATGCAAGCTCTGAACCCTAAAAAACGATCGAAAATGATGTTTAATCAAATTTTATGGGTTCAAATATTTGATTATTGGCTTTTGAACCTAATTATACTGCTTAATCTCAAATTTTGTGCTTTTTACTCGGTTAAATTTCGAACGGGTTCACTCTAAAGCCCATTTAGACATGCACGCTCTAAACCCTAAAAAACGATCGAAAATGATGTTTAATCAAATTTTATGGGATCAAATATTTAATTATGAACTTTTGACCCTAATTATACAACTTAATCTCAAATTTTGTGCTTTTTACTCGGTTAAATTTCGAACGGGTTCACTCTAAAGCCCATTTAGACATGCACGCTCTAAACCCTAAAAAACGATCGAAAATGATGTTTAATCACATTTTATGGGATCAAAAATTTAATTATGGACTTTTGACCCTAATTATACAGCTTAATCTCAAATTTTGTGCTATTTACTCGGTTAAAATTCGAACGGGTTCACTCTAAAGCCCATTTAGACATGCAAGCTCTGAACCCTAAAAAACGATCGAAAATGATGTTTAATCAAATTTTATGGGTTCAAATATTTGATTATTGGCTTTTGAACCTAATTATACAGCTTAATCTCAAATTTTGTGCTTTTTACTCGGTTAAATTTTGAACGGGTTCACTCTAAAGCCCATTTAGACATGCACGCTCTTAACCCTAAAAAACGATCGAAAATGATGTTTAATCACATTTTATGGGATCAAAAATTTAATTATGGACTTTTGACCCTAATTATACAGCTTAATCTCAAATTTTGTGCTATTTACTCGGTTAAAATTCGAACGGGTTCACTCTAAAGCCCATTTAGACATGCAAGCTCTGAACCCTAAAAAACGATCGAAAATGATGTTTAATCATATTTTATGGGATCAAAAATTTAATTATGGACTTTTGACCCTAATTATACAACTTAATCTCAAATTTTGAGCTTTTTACTCTGTTAAAATTCGAACGGGTTCACTCTAAAGCCCATTTAGACATGCAAGCTCTGAACCCTAAAAAACGATCGAAAATGATGTTTTATCAAATTTTATGGGTTCAAATATTTGATTATTGGCTTTTGAACCTAATTATACAGCTTAATCTCAAATTTTGTGCTTTTTACTCGGTTAAATTTCGAACGGGTTCACTCTAAAGCCCATTTAGACATGCACGCTCTAAACCCTAAAAAACGATCGAAAATGATATTTAATCAGATTTTATGGGATCAAATATTTGATTATTGGCTTTTGAACCTAATTATACTGCTTAATCTCAAATTTTGTGCTTTTTACTCGGTTAAATTTCGAACGGGTTCGCTCTAAAGCCCATTTAGACATGCACGCTCTAAACCCTAAAAAACGATCGAAAATGATGTTTAATCAAATTTTATGGGATCAAATATTTAATTATGAACTTTTGACCCTAATTATACAACTTAATCTCAAATTTTGTGCTTTTTACTCAGTTAAATTTCGAACGGGTTCACTCTAAAGCCCATTTAGACATGCACGCTCTAAACCCTAAAAAACGATCGAAAATGATGTTTAATCAAATTTTATGGGATCAAATATTTAATTATGAACTTTTGACTCTAATTATACAACTTAATCTCAAATTTTGTGCTTTTTACTCAGTTAAATTTCGAACGGGTTCACTCTAAAGCCCATTTAGACATACACGCTCTAAACCCTAAAAAACGATCGAAAATGATGTTTAATCAGATTTTATGGGCTCAAAAATTTAATTATGGACTTTTGACCCTAATTAAACAGCTTAATCTCAAATTTTGAGCTTTTTACTCGGTTAAAATTCGAACGGGTTCACTCTGAACCCCATTTAGACATGCAAGCTCTGAACCCTAATAAACGATCGAAAATGATGTTTAATCAAATTTTATGGGTTCAAATATTTGATTATTAGCTTTTGAACCTAATTATACAGCTTAATCTCAAATTTTGTGCTTTTTACTCGGTTAAATTTCGAACGGGTTCACTCTAATGCCCATTTAGACATGCACGCTCTAAACCCTAAAAAACGATCGAAAATGATGTTTAATCAAATTTTATGGGATCAAATATTTTATTACGAACTTTTGACCCTAATTATACAACTTAATCTCAAATTTTGTGCTTTTTACTTGGTTAAAATTCGAACGGGTTCACTCTAAAGCCCATTTAGACATGCAAGCTCTGAACCCTAAAAAACGTTCGAAAATGATGTTTAATCAAATTTTATGGGTTCAAATATTTGATTATTGGCTTTTGAACCTAATTATACATCTTAATCTCAAATTTTGTGCTTTTTACTCGATTAAATTTCGAACGACTTCACTCTAAAGCCCATTTAGACTTGCACGCTCTAAACCCTAAAAAACGATCGAAAATGATATTTAATCAGATTTTATGGGATCAAATATTTAATTATGAACTTTTGACACTAATTATACAGCTTAATCTCAAATTTCGAGCTTTTTACTCGGTTAAAATTCGAACGGGTTCACTCTGAACCCCATTTAGACATGCAAGCTCTGAACCCTAAAAAACGATCGAAAATGATGTTTAATCAAATTTTATGGGTTCAAATATTTGATTATTAGCTTTTGAACCTAATTATACAGCTTAATCTCAAATTTTGTGCTTTTTACTCGGTTAAATTTCGAACGGGTTCACTCTAAAGCCCATTTAGACAAGCATGCTCTAAACCCTACAAAACGATCGAAAATGATGTTTAATCACATTTTATGGGATCAAAAATTTAATTATGGACTTTTGACCCTAATTATACAGCTTAATCTCAAATTTTGTGCTTTTTACTCGGTTAAATTTCGAACGGGTTCACTCTAAAGCCCATTTAGACATGCACGCTCTAAACCCTAAAAAACGATCGAAAATGATGTTTAATCATATTTTATGGGATCAAAAATTTAATTATGGACTTTTGACCCTAATTATACAACTTAATCTCAAATTTTGAGCTTTTCACTCGGTTAAATTTCGAACGGGTTCACTCTAAAGCCCATTTAGACATGCAAGCTCTGAACCCTAAAAAACGATCGAAAATGATGTTTAATCACATTTTATGGGATCAAAAATTTAATTATGGACTTTTGACCCTAATTATACAGCTTAATCTCAAATTTTGTGCTTTTTACTCGGTTAAATTTCGAACGGGTTCACTCTAAAGCCCATTTAGACATGCACGCTCTAAACCCTAAAAAACGATCGAAAATGATGTTTAATCATATTTTATGGGATCAAAAATTTAATTATGGACTTTTGACCCTAATTATACAACTTAATCTCAAATTTTGAGCTTTTTACTCGGTTAAAATTCGAACGGGTTCACTCTAAAGCCCATTTAGACATGCAAGCTCTGAACCCTAAAAAACGATCGAAAATGATGTTTTATCAAATTTTATGGGTTCAAATATTTGATTATTGGCTTTTGAACCTAATTATACAGCTTAATCTCAAATTTTGTGCTTTTTACTCGGTTAAATTTCGAACGGGTTCACTCTAAAGCCCATTTAGACATGCACGCTCTAAACCCTAAAAAACGATCGAAAATGATGTTTAATCATATTTTATGGGATCAAATATTTAATTATGGACTTTTGACCCTAATTATACAACTTAATCTCAAATTTTGTGCTTTTTACTCAGTTAAATTTCGAACAGGTTCACTCTAAAGCCCATTTAGACATGCACGCTCTAAACCCTAAAAGACGATCGAAAATGATGCTTAATCAGATTTTATGGGATCAAATATTTAATTATGAACTTTTGACCCTAATTATACAGCTTAATCTCAAATTTTGTGCTCTTTACTTGGTTAAAATTCGAACGGGTTCACTCTAAAGCCCATTTAGACATACACGCTCTAAACCCTAAAAAACGATCGAAAATGATGTTTAATCAAATTTTATGGGATCAAATATTTAATTATGAACTTTTGACCCTAATTATACAACTTAATCTCAAATTTTGTGCTTTTTACTCAGTTAAATTTCGAACGGGTTCACTCTAAAGCCCATTTAGACATGCACGCTCTAAACCCTAAAAAACGATCGAAAATGATGTTTAATCATATTTTATGGGATCAAAAATTTAATTATGGACTTTTGACCCTAATTATACAGCTTAATCTCAAATTTTGAGCTTTTTACTCGGTTAAAATTCGAACGGGTTCACTCTAAAGCCCATTTAGACATGCAAGCTCTGAACCCTAAAAAACGATCAAAAATGATGTTTTATCAAATTTTATGGGTTCAAATATTTGATTATTGGCTTTTGAACCTAATTATACAGCTTAATCTCAAATTTTGTGCTTTTTACTCGGTTAAATTTCGAACGGGTTCACTCTGAAGCCCATTTAGACATGCACGCTCTAAACCCTAAAAAACGATCGAAAATGATATTTAATCAGATTTTATGGGATCAAATATTTGATTATTGGCTTTTGAACCTAATTATACTGCTTAATCTCAAATTTTGTGCTTTTTACTCGGTTAAATTTCGAACGGGTTCGCTCTAAAGCCCATTTAGACATGCACGCTCTAAACCCTAAAAAACGATCGAAAATGATGTTTAATCAAATTTTATGGGATCAAATATTTAATTATGAACTTTTGACCCTAATTATACAACTTAATCTCAAATTTTGTGCTTTTTACTCAGTTAAATTTCGAACGGGTTCACTCTAAAGCCCATTTAGACATGCACGCTCTAAACCCTAAAAAACGATCGAAAATGATGTTTAATCAAATTTTATGGGATCAAATATTTAATTATGAACTTTTGACTCTAATTATACAACTTAATCTCAAATTTTGTGCTTTTTACTCAGTTAAATTTCGAACGGGTTCACTCTAAAGCCCATTTAGACATACACGCTCTAAACCCTAAAAAACGATCGAAAATGATGTTTAATCAGATTTTATGGGCTCAAAAATTTAATTATGGACTTTTGACCCTAATTAAACAGCTTAATCTCAAATTTTGAGCTTTTTACTCGGTTAAAATTCGAACGGGTTCACTCTGAACCCCATTTAGACATGCAAGCTCTGAACCCTAATAAACGATCGAAAATGATGTTTAATCAAATTTTATGGGTTCAAATATTTGATTATTGGCTTTTGAACCTAATTATACAGCTTAATCTCAAATTTTGTGCTTTTTACTCGGTTAAATTTCGAACGGGTTCACTCTAATGCCCATTTAGACATGCACGCTCTAAACCCTAAAAAACGATCGAAAATGATGTTTAATCAAATTTTATGGGATCAAATATTTTATTACGAACTTTTGACCCTAATTATACAACTTAATCTCAAATTTTGTGCTTTTTACTTGGTTAAAATTCGAACGGGTTCACTCTAAAGCCCATTTAGACATGCAAGCTCTGAACCCTAAAAAACGTTCGAAAATGATGTTTAATCAAATTTTATGGGTTCAAATATTTGATTATTGGCTTTTGAACCTAATTATACATCTTAATCTCAAATTTTGTGCTTTTTACTCGATTAAATTTCGAACGACTTCACTCTAAAGCCCATTTAGACTTGCACGCTCTAAACCCTAAAAAACGATCGAAAATGATATTTAATCAGATTTTATGGGATCAAATATTTAATTATGAACTTTTGACACTAATTATACAGCTTAATCTCAAATTTCGAGCTTTTTACTCGGTTAAAATTCGAACGGGTTCACTCTGAACCCCATTTAGACATGCAAGCTCTGAACCCTAAAAAACGATCGAAAATGATGTTTAATCAAATTTTATGGGTTCAAATATTTGATTATTAGCTTTTGAACCTAATTATACAGCTTAATCTCAAATTTTGTGCTTTTTACTCGGTTAAATTTCGAACGGGTTCACTCTAAAGCCCATTTAGACAAGCATGCTCTAAACCCTAAAAAACGATCGAAAATGATGTTTAATCACATTTTATGGGATCAAAAATTTAATTATGGACTTTTGACCCTAATTATACAGCTTAATCTCAAATTTTGTGCTTTTTACTCGGTTAAATTTCGAACGGGTTCACTCTAAAGCCCATTTAGACATGCACGCTCTAAACCCTAAAAAACGATCGAAAATGATGTTTAATCATATTTTATGGGATCAAAAATTTAATTATGGACTTTTGACCCTAATTATACAACTTAATCTCAAATTTTGAGCTTTTTACTCGGTTAAATTTCGAACGGGTTCACTCTAAAGCCCATTTAGACATGCAAGCTCTGAACCCTAAAAAACGATCGAAAATGATGTTTAATCACATTTTATGGGATCAAAAATTTAATTATGGACTTTTGACCCTAATTATACAGCTTAATCTCAAATTTTGTGCTTTTTACTCGGTTAAATTTCGAACGGGTTCACTCTAAAGCCCATTTAGACATGCACGCTCTAAACCCTAAAAAACGATCGAAAATGATGTTTAATCATATTTTATGGGATCAAAAATTTAATTATGGACTTTTGACCCTAATTATACAACTTAATCTCAAATTTTGAGCTTTTTACTCGGTTAAAATTCGAACGGGTTCACTCTAAAGCCCATTTAGACATGCAAGCTCTGAACCCTAAAAAACGATCGAAAATGATGTTTTATCAAATTTTATGGGTTCAAATATTTGATTATTGGCTTTTGAACCTAATTATACAGCTTAATCTCAAATTTTGTGCTTTTTACTCGGTTAAATTTCGAACGGGTTCACTCTAAAGCCCATTTAGACATGCACGCTCTAAACCCTAAAAAACGATCGAAAATGATGTTTAATCATATTTTATGGGATCAAATATTTAATTATGGACTTTTGACCCTAATTATACAACTTAATCTCAAATTTTGTGCTTTTTACTCAGTTAAATTTCGAACAGGTTCACTCTAAAGCCCATTTAGACATGCACGCTCTAAACCCTAAAAGACGATCGAAAATGATGCTTAATCAGATTTTATGGGATCAAATATTTAATTATGAACTTTTGACCCTAATTATACAGCTTAATCTCAAATTTTGTGCTCTTTACTTGGTTAAAATTCGAACGGGTTCACTCTAAAGCCCATTTAGACATACACGCTCTAAACCCTAAAAAACGATCGAAAATGATGTTTAATCAAATTTTATGGGATCAAATATTTAATTATGAACTTTTGACCCTAATTATACAACTTAATCTCAAATTTTGTGCTTTTTACTCAGTTAAATTTCGAACGGGTTCACTCTAAAGCCCATTTAGACATGCACGCTCTAAACCCTAAAAAACGATCGAAAATGATGTTTAATCATATTTTATGGGATCAAAAATTTAATTATGGACTTTTGACCCTAATTATACAGCTTAATCTCAAATTTTGAGCTTTTTACTCGGTTAAAATTCGAACGGGTTCACTCTAAAGCCCATTTAGACATGCAAGCTCTGAACCCTAAAAAACGATCGAAAATGATGTTTAATCAAATTTTATGGGTTCAAATATTTGATTATTGGCTTTTGAACCTAATTATACAGCTTAATCTCAAATTTTGTGCTTTTTACTCGGTTAAATTTCGAACGGGTTCACTCTAAAGCCCATTTAGACATACACGCTCTAAACCCTAAAAAACGATCGAAAATGATGTTTAATCAAATTTTATGGGATCAAATATTTAATTATGAACTTTTGACCCTAATTATACAACTTAATCTCAAATTTTGTGCTTTTTACTCAGTTAAATTTCGAACGGGTTCACTCTAAAGCCCATTTAGACATGCACGCTCTAAACCCTAAAAAACGATCGAAAATGATGTTTAATCAGATTTTATGGGCTCAAAAATTTAATTATGGACTTTTGACCCTAATTAAACAGCTTAATCTCAAATTTTGAGCTTTTTACTCGGTTAAAATTCGAACGGGTTCACTCTGAACCCCATTTAGACATGCAAGCTCTGAACCCTAAAAAACGATCGAAAATGATGTTTAATCAAATTTTATGGGTTCAAATATTTGATTATTGGCTTTTGAACCTAATTATACTGCTTAATCTCAAATTTTGTGCTTTTTACTCGGTTAAATTTCGAACGGGTTCACTCTAAAGCCCATTTAGACATACACGCTCTAAACCCTAAAAAACGATCGAAAATGATGTTTAATCAAATTTTATGGGATCAAATATTTAATTATGAACTTTTGACCCTAATTATACAACTTAATCTCAAATTTTGTGCTTTTTACTCAGTTAAGTTTCGAACGGGTTCACTCTAAAGCCCATTTAGACATGCACGCTCTAAACCCTAAAAAACGATCGAAAATGATGTTTAATCAGATTTTATGGGCTCAAAAATTTAATTATGGACTTTTGACCCTAATTAGACAGCTTAATCTCAAATTTTGAGCTTTTTACTCGGTTAAAATTCGAACGGGTTCACTCTGAACCCCATTTAGACATGCAAGCTCTGAACCCTAAAAAACGATCGAAAATGATGTTTAATCAAATTTTATGGGTTCAAATATTTGATTATTGGCTTTTGAACCTAATTATACAGCTTAATCTCAAATTTTGTGCTTTTTACTCGGTTAAATTTTGAACGGGCTCACTCTAAAGCCCATTTAGACATGCACGCTCTTAACCCTAAAAAACGATCGAAAATGATGTTTAATCACATTTTATGGGATCAAAAATTTAATTATGGACTTTTGACCCTAATTATACAGCTTAATCTCAAATTTTGTGCTATTTACTCGGTTAAAATTCGAACGGGTTCACTCTAAAGCCCATTTAGACATGCAAGCTCTGAACCCTAAAAAACGATCGAAAATGATGTTTAATCATATTTTATGGGATCAAAAATTTAATTATGGACTTTTGACCCTAATTATACAACTTAATCTCAAATTTTGAGCTTTTTACTCGGTTAAAATTCGAACGGGTTCACTCTAAAGCCCATTTAGACATGCAAGCTCTGAACCCTAAAAAACGATCGAAAATGATGTTTTATCAAATTTTATGGGTTCAAATATTTGATTATTGGCTTTTGAACCTAATTATACAGCTTAATCTCAAATTTTGTGCTTTTTACTCGGTTAAATTTCGAACGGGTTCACTCTAAAGCCCATTTAGACATGCACGCTCTAAACCCTAAAAAACGATCGAAAATGATATTTAATCAGATTTTATGGGATCAAATATTTGATTATTGGCTTTTGAACCTAATTATACTGCTTAATCTCAAATTTTGTGCTTTTTACTCGGTTAAATTTCGAACGGGTTCGCTCTAAAGCCCATTTAGACATGCACGCTCTAAACCCTAAAAAACGATCGAAAATGATGTTTAATCAAATTTTATGGGATCAAATATTTAATTATGAACTTTTGACCCTAATTATACAACTTAATCTCAAATTTTGTGCTTTTTACTCAGTTAAATTTCGAACGGGTTCACTCTAAAGCCCATTTAGACATGCACGCTCTAAACCCTAAAAAACGATCGAAAATGATGTTTAATCAAATTTTATGGGATCAAATATTTAATTATGAACTTTTGACTCTAATTATACAACTTAATCTCAAATTTTGTGCTTTTTACTCAGTTAAATTTCGAACGGGTTCACTCTAAAGCCCATTTAGACATACACGCTCTAAACCCTAAAAAACGATCGAAAATGATGTTTAATCAGATTTTATGGGCTCAAAAATTTAATTATGGACTTTTGACCCTAATTAAACAGCTTAATCTCAAATTTTGAGCTTTTTACTCGGTTAAAATTCGAACGGGTTCACTCTGAACCCCATTTAGACATGCAAGCTCTGAACCCTAATAAACGATCGAAAATGATGTTTAATCAAATTTTATGGGTTCAAATATTTGATTATTGGCTTTTGAACCTAATTATACAGCTTAATCTCAAATTTTGTGCTTTTTACTCGGTTAAATTTCGAACGGGTTCACTCTAATGCCCATTTAGACATGCACGCTCTAAACCCTAAAAAACGATCGAAAATGATGTTTAATCAAATTTTATGGGATCAAATATTTTATTACGAACTTTTGACCCTAATTATACAACTTAATCTCAAATTTTGTGCTTTTTACTTGGTTAAAATTCGAACGGGTTCACTCTAAAGCCCATTTAGACATGCAAGCTCTGAACCCTAAAAAACGTTCGAAAATGATGTTTAATCAAATTTTATGGGTTCAAATATTTGATTATTGGCTTTTGAACCTAATTATACATCTTAATCTCAAATTTTGTGCTTTTTACTCGATTAAATTTCGAACGACTTCACTCTAAAGCCCATTTAGACTTGCACGCTCTAAACCCTAAAAAACGATCGAAAATGATATTTAATCAGATTTTATGGGATCAAATATTTAATTATGAACTTTTGACACTAATTATACAGCTTAATCTCAAATTTCGAGCTTTTTACTCGGTTAAAATTCGAACGGGTTCACTCTGAACCCCATTTAGACATGCAAGCTCTGAACCCTAAAAAACGATCGAAAATGATGTTTAATCAAATTTTATGGGTTCAAATATTTGATTATTAGCTTTTGAACCTAATTATACAGCTTAATCTCAAATTTTGTGCTTTTTACTCGGTTAAATTTCGAACGGGTTCACTCTAAAGCCCATTTAGACAAGCATGCTCTAAACCCTAAAAAACGATCGAAAATGATGTTTAATCACATTTTATGGGATCAAAAATTTAATTATGGACTTTTGACCCTAATTATACAGCTTAATCTCAAATTTTGTGCTTTTTACTCGGTTAAATTTCGAACGGGTTCACTCTAAAGCCCATTTAGATATGCACGCTCTAAACCCTAAAAAACGATCGAAAATGATGTTTAATCATATTTTATGGGATCAAAAATTTAATTATGGACTTTTGACCCTAATTATACAACTTAATCTCAAATTTTGAGCTTTTTACTCGGTTAAATTTCGAACGGGTTCACTCTAAAGCCCATTTAGACATGCAAGCTCTGAACCCTAAAAAACGATCGAAAATGATGTTTAATCACATTTTATGGGATCAAAAATTTAATTATGGACTTTTGACCCTAATTATACAGCTTAATCTCAAATTTTGTGCTTTTTACTCGGTTAAATTTCGAACGGGTTCACTCTAAAGCCCATTTAGACATGCACGCTCTAAACCCTAAAAAACGATTGAAAATGATGTTTAATCATATTTTATGGGATCAAAAATTTAATTATGGACTTTTGACCCTAATTATACAACTTAATCTCAAATTTTGAGCTTTTTACTCGGTTAAAATTCGAACGGGTTCACTCTAAAGCCCATTTAGACATGCAAGCTCTGAACCCTAAAAAACGACCGAAAATGATGTTTTATCAAATTTTATGGGTTCAAATATTTGATTATTGGCTTTTGAACCTAATTATACAGCTTAATCTCAAATTTTGTGCTTTTTACTCGGTTAAATTCCGAACGGGTTCACTCTAAAGCCCATTTAGACATGCACGCTCTAAACCCTAAAAAACGATCGAAAATGATGTTTAATCATATTTTATGGGATCAAATATTTAATTATGGACTTTTGACCCTAATTATACAACTTAATCTCAAATTTTGTGCTTTTTACTCAGTTAAATTTCGAACAGGTTCACTCTAAAGCCCATTTAGACATGCACGCTCTAAACCCTAAAAGACGATCGAAAATGATGCTTAATCAGATTTTATGGGATCAAATATTTAATTATGAACTTTTGACCCTAATTATACAGCTTAATCTCAAATTTTGTGCTCTTTACTTGGTTAAAATTCGAACGGGTTCACTCTAAAGCCCATTTAGACATACACGCTCTAAACCCTAAAAAACGATCGAAAATGATGTTTAATCAAATTTTATGGGATCAAATATTTAATTATGAACTTTTGACCCTAATTATACAACTTAATCTCAAATTTTGTGCTTTTTACTCAGTTAAATTTCGAACGGGTTCACTCTAAAGCCCATTTAGACATGCACGCTCTAAACCCTAAAAAACGATCGAAAATGATGTTTAATCATATTTTATGGGATCAAAAATTTAATTATGGACTTTTGACCCTAATTATACAGCTTAATCTCAAATTTTGAGCTTTTTACTCGGTTAAAATTCGAACGGGTTCACTCTAAAGCCCATTTAGACATGCAAGCTCTGAACCCTAAAAAACGATCGAAAATGCTGTTTAATCACATTTTATGGGATCAAAAATTTAATTATGGACTTTTGACCCTAATTATACAGCTTAATCTCAAATTTTGTGCTTTTTACTCGGTTAAATTTCGAACGGGTTCACTCTAAAGCCCATTTAGACATGCACGCTCTAAACCCTAAAAAACGATTGAAAATGATGTTTAATCATATTTTATGGGATCAAAAATTTAATTATGGACTTTTGACCCTAATTATACAACTTAATCTCAAATTTTGAGCTTTTTACTCGGTTAAAATTCGAACGGGTTCACTCTAAAGCCCATTTAGACATGCAAGCTCTGAACCCTAAAAAACGACCGAAAATGATGTTTTATCAAATTTTATGGGTTCAAATATTTGATTATTGGCTTTTGAACCTAATTATACAGCTTAATCTCAAATTTTGTGCTTTTTACTCGGTTAAATTCCGAACGGGTTCACTCTAAAGCCCATTTAGACATGCACGCTCTAAACCCTAAAAAACGATCGAAAATGATGTTTAATCATATTTTATGGGATCAAATATTTAATTATGGACTTTTGACCCTAATTATACAACTTAATCTCAAATTTTGTGCTTTTTACTCAGTTAAATTTCGAACAGGTTCACTCTAAAGCCCATTTAGACATGCACGCTCTAAACCCTAAAAGACGATCGAAAATGATGCTTAATCAGATTTTATGGGATCAAATATTTAATTATGAACTTTTGACCCTAATTATACAGCTTAATCTCAAATTTTGTGCTCTTTACTTGGTTAAAATTCGAACGGGTTCACTCTAAAGCCCATTTAGACATACACGCTCTAAACCCTAAAAAACGATCGAAAATGATGTTTAATCAAATTTTATGGGATCAAATATTTAATTATGAACTTTTGACCCTAATTATACAACTTAATCTCAAATTTTGTGCTTTTTACTCAGTTAAATTTCGAACGGGTTCACTCTAAAGCCCATTTAGACATGCACGCTCTAAACCCTAAAAAACGATCGAAAATGATGTTTAATCATATTTTATGGGATCAAAAATTTAATTATGGACTTTTGACCCTAATTATACAGCTTAATCTCAAATTTTGAGCTTTTTACTCGGTTAAAATTCGAACGGGTTCACTCTAAAGCCCATTTAGACATGCAAGCTCTGAACCCTAAAAAACGATCGAAAATGATGTTTAATCAAATTTTATGGGTTCAAATATTTGATTATTGGCTTTTGAACCTAATTATACAGCTTAATCTCAAATTTTGTGCTTTTTACTCGGTTAAATTTCGAACGGGTTCACTCTAAAGCCCATTTAGACATACACGCTCTAAACCCTAAAAAACGATCGAAAATGATGTTTAATCAAATTTTATGGGATCAAATATTTAATTATGAACTTTTGACCCTAATTATACAACTTAATCTCAAATTTTGTGCTTTTTACTCAGTTAAATTTCGAAGGGGTTCACTCTAAAGCCCATTTAGACATGCACGCTCTAAACCCTAAAAAACGATCGAAAATGATGTTTAATCAGATTTTATGGGCTCAAAAATTTAATTATGGACTTTTGACCCTAATTAAACAGCTTAATCTCAAATTTTGAGCTTTTTACTCGGTTAAAATTCGAACGGGTTCACTCTGAACCCCATTTAGACATGCAAGCTCTGAACCCTAAAAAACGATCGAAAATGATGTTTAATCAAATTTTATGGGTTCAAATATTTGATTATTGGCTTTTGAACCTAATTATACTGCTTAATCTCAAATTTTGTGCTTTTTACTCGGTTAAATTTCGAACGGGTTCACTCTAAAGCCCATTTAGACATACACGCTCTAAACCCTAAAAAACGATCGAAAATGATGTTTAATCAAATTTTATGGGATCAAATATTTAATTATGAACTTTTGACCCTAATTATACAACTTAATCTCAAATTTTGTGCTTTTTACTCAGTTAAATTTCGAAGGGGTTCACTCTAAAGCCCATTTAGACATGCACGCTCTAAACCCTAAAAAACGATCGAAAATGATGTTTAATCAGATTTTATGGGCTCAAAAATTTAATTATGGACTTTTGACCCTAATTAAACAGCTTAATCTCAAATTTTGAGCTTTTTACTCGGTTAAAATTCGAACGGGTTCACTCTGAACCCCATTTAGACATGCAAGCTCTGAACCCTAAAAAACGATCGAAAATGATGTTTAATCAAATTTTATGGGTTCAAATATTTGATTATTGGCTTTTGAACCTAATTATACTGCTTAATCTCAAATTTTGTGCTTTTACTCGGTTAAATTTCGAACGGGTTCACTCTAAAGCCCATTTAGACATACACGCTCTAAACCCTAAAAAACGATCGAAAATGATGTTTAATCAAATTTTATGGGATCAAATATTTAATTATGAACTTTTGACCCTAATTATACAACTTAATCTCAAATTTTGTGCTTTTTACTCAGTTAAGTTTCGAACGGGTTCACTCTAAAGCCCATTTAGACATGCACGCTCTAAACCCTAAAAAACGATCGAAAATGATGTTTAATCAGATTTTATGGGCTCAAAAATTTAATTATGGACTTTTGACCCTAATTAAACAGCTTAATCTCAAATTTTGAGCTTTTTACTCGGTTAAAATTCGAACGGGTTCACTCTGAACCCCATTTAGACATGCAAGCTCTGAACCCTAAAAAACGATCGAAAATGATGTTTAATCAAATTTTATGGGTTCAAATATTTGATTATTGGCTTTTGAACCTAATTATACTGCTTAATCTCAAATTTTGTGCTTTTTACTCGGTTAAATTTCGAACGGGTTCACTCTAAAGCCCATTTAGACATACACGCTCTAAACCCTAAAAAACGATCGAAAATGATGTTTAATCAAATTTTATGGGATCAAATATTTAATTATGAACTTTTGACCCTAATTATACAACTTAATCTCAAATTTTGTGCTTTTTACTCAGTTAAATTTCGAACGGGTTCACTCTAAAGCCCATTTAGACATGCACGCTCTAAACCCTAAAAAACGATCGAAAATGATGCTTAATCAGATTTTATGGGATCAAATATTTAATTATAAACTTTTGACCCTAATTATACAGCTTAATCTCAAATTTTGTGCTTTTTACTTGGTTAAAATTCGACGGGTTCACTCTAAAGCCCATTTAGACATGCACGCTCTGAACTCTAGAAAACGATCAAAAATGATGTTTAATCAAATTTTATGGGTTCAACTATTTAATTATGGGCTTTTGTACCTAATTATACAGCTTAATCTCAAATTTTGTGCTTTTTACTCGGTTAAATTTCGAACGGGTTCACTCTAAAGCCCATTTAGACATGCACGCTCTAAACCCTAAAAAACGATCGAAAATGATGTTTAATCAGATTTTATGGGCTCAAAAATTTAATTATGGACTTTTGACCCGAATTAAACAGCTTAATCTCAAATTTTGAGCTTTTTACTCGGTTAAAATTCGAACGGGTTCACTCTGAACCCCATTTAGACATGCAAGCTCTGAACCCTAAAAAACGATCGAAAATGATGTTTAATCAAATTTTATGGGTTCAAATATTTGATTATTGGCTTTTGAACCTAATTATACTGCTTAATCTCAAATTTTGTGCTTTTACTCGGTTAAATTTGGAACGGGTTCACTCTAAAGCCCATTTAGACATACACGCTCTAAACCCTAAAAAACGATCGAAAATGATGTTTAATCAAATTTTATGGGATCAAATATTTAATTATGAACTTTTGACCCTAATTATACAACTTAATCTCAAATTTTGTGCTTTTTACTCAGTTAAGTTTCGAACGGGTTCACTCTAAAGCCCATTTAGACATGCACGCTCTAAACCCTAAAAAACGATCGAAAATGATGTTTAATCAGATTTTATGGGCTCAAAAATTTAATTATGGACTTTTGACCCTAATTAAACAGCTTAATCTCAAATTTTGAGCTTTTTACTCGGTTAAAATTCGAACGGGTTCACTCTGAACCCCATTTAGACATGCAAGCTCTGAACCCTAAAAAACGATCGAAAATGATGTTTAATCAAATTTTATGGGTTCAAATATTTGATTATTGGCTTTTGAACCTAATTATACTGCTTAATCTCAAATTTTGTGCTTTTTACTCGGTTAAATTTCGAACGGGTTCACTCTAAAGCCCATTTAGACATACACGCTCTAAACCCTAAAAAACGATCGAAAATGATGTTTAATCAAATTTTATGGGATCAAATATTTAATTATGAACTTTTGACCCTAATTATACAACTTAATCTCAAATTTTGTGCTTTTTACTCAGTTAAATTTCGAACGGGTTCACTCTAAAGCCCATTTAGACATGCACGCTCTAAACCCTAAAAAACGATCGAAAATGATGCTTAATCAGATTTTATGGGATCAAATATTTAATTATAAACTTTTGACCCTAATTATACAGCTTAATCTCAAATTTTGTGCTTTTTACTTGGTTAAAATTCGACGGGTTCACTCTAAAGCCCATTTAGACATGCACGCTCTGAACTCTAGAAAACGATCAAAAATGATGTTTAATCAAATTTTATGGGTTCAACTATTTAATTATGGGCTTTTGTACCTAATTATACAGCTTAATCTCAAATTTTGTGCTTTTTACTCGGTTAAATTTCGAACGGGTTCACTCTAAAGCCCATTTAGACATGCACGCTCTAAACCCTAAAAAACGATCGAAAATGATGTTTAATCAGATTTTATGGGCTCAAAAATTTAATTATGGACTTTTGACCCGAATTAAACAGCTTAATCTCAAATTTTGAGCTTTTTACTCGGTTAAAATTCGAACGGGTTCACTCTGAACCCCATTTAGACATGCAAGCTCTGAACCCTAAAAAACGATCAAAAATGATGTTTAATCAAATTTTATGGGTTCAAATATTTGATTATTGGCTTTTGAACCTAATTATACAGCTTAATCTCAAATTTTGTGCTTTTTACTCGGTTAAATTTCGAACGGGTTCACTCTAAAGCCCATTTAGACATGCACGCTCTAAACCCTAAAAAACGATCGAAAATGATGTTTAATCAAATTTTATGGGATCAAATATTTTATTACGAACTTTTGACCCTAATTATACAACTTAATCTCAAATTTTGTGCTTTTTACTTGGTTAAAATTCGAACGGGTTCACTCTAAAGCCCATTTAGACATGCAAGCTCTGAACCCTAAAAAACGTTCGAAAATGATGTTTAATCAAATTTTATGGGTTCAAATATTTGATTATTGGCTTTTGAACCTAATTATACATCTTAATCTCAAATTTTGTGCTTTTTACTCGATTAAATTTCGAACGACTTCACTCTAAAGCCCATTTAGACTTGCACACTCTAAACCCTAAAAAACGATCGAAAATGATATTTAATCAGATTTTATGGGATCAAATATTTAATTATGAACTTTTGACACTAATTATACATCTTAATCTCAAATTTCGAGCTTTTTACTCGGTTAAAATTCGAACGGGTTCACTCTGAACCCCATTTAGACATGCAAGCTCTGAACCCTAAAAAACGATCGAAAATGATGTTTAATCAAATTTTATGGGTTCAAAAATTTGATTATTGGCTTTTGAACCTAATTATACAGCTTAATCTCAAATTTTGTGCTTTTTACTCAGTTAAATTTCGAACGGGTTCACTCTAAAGCCAATTTAGACAAGCACGCTCTAAACCCTAAAAAACGATCGAAAATGATGTTTAATCACATTTTATGGGATCAAAAATTTAATTATGGACTTTTGACCCTAATTATACAGCTTAATCTCAAATTTTGTGCTTTTTACTCGGTTAAATTTCGAACGGGTTCACTCTAAAGCCCATTTAGACATGCACGCTCTAAACCCTAAAAAACGATCGAAAATGATGTTTAATCATATTTTATGGGATCAAAAATTTAATTATGGACTTTCGACCCTAATTATACAGCTTAATCTCAAATTTTGTGCTTTTTACTCGGTTAAATTTCGAACGGGTTCACTCTAAAGCCCATTTAGACATGCACGCTCTAAACCCTACAAAACGATCGAAAATGATGTTTAATCAGATTTTATGGGCTCAAAAATTTAATTATGGACTTTTGACCCTAATTAAACAGCTTAATCTCAAATTTTGAGCTTTTTACTCGGTTAAAATTCGAACGGGTTCACTCTGAACCCCATTTAGACATGCAAGCTCTAAACCCTAAAAAACGTTCGAAAATGATGTTTAATCAAATTTTATGGGTTCAAATATTTGATTATTGGCTTTTGAACCTAATTATACATCTTAATCTCAAATTTTGTGCTTTTTACTCGATTAAATTTCGAACGACTTCACTCTAAAGCCCATTTAGACTTGCACACTCTAAACCCTAAAAAACGATCGAAAATGATATTTAATCAGATTTTATGGGATCAAATATTTAATTATGAACTTTTGACACTAATTATACATCTTAATCTCAAATTTCGAGCTTTTTACTCGGTTAAAATTCGAACGGGTTCACTCTGAACCCCATTTAGACATGCAAGCTCTGAACCCTAAAAAACGATCGAAAATGATGTTTAATCAAATTTTATGGGTTCAAAAATTTGATTATTGGCTTTTGAACCTAATTATACAGCTTAATCTCAAATTTTGTGCTTTTTACTCAGTTAAATTTCGAACGGGTTCACTCTAAAGCCAATTTAGACAAGCACGCTCTAAACCCTAAAAAACGATCGAAAATGATGTTTAATCACATTTTATGGGATCAAAAATTTAATTATGAACTTTTGACCCTAATTATACAGCTTAATCTCAAATTTTGTGCTTTTTACTCGGTTAAATTTCGAACGGGTTCACTCTAAAGCCCATTTAGACATGCACGCTCTAAACCCTAAAAAACGATCGAAAATGATGTTTAATCATATTTTATGGGATCAAAAATTTAATTATGGACTTTTGACCCTAATTATACAACTTAATCTCAAATTTTGAGCTTTTTACTCGGTTAAATTTCGAACGGGTTCACTCTAAAGCCCATTTAGACATGCAAGCTCAGAACCCTAAAAAACGATCGAAAATGATGCTTAATCAAATTTTATGGGTTCAAATATTTGATTATTGGCTTTTGAACCTAATTATACTGCTTAATCTCAAATTTTGTGCTTTTTACTCGGTTAAATTTCGAACGGGTTCACTCTAAAGCCCATTTAGACATGCACGCTCTAAACCCTAAAAAATGATCGAAAATGGTGCTTAATCAGATTTTATGGGATCAAATATTTAATTATGAACTTTTGACCCTAATTATACAGCTTAATCTCAAATTTTGTGCTTTTTACTTGGTTAAAATTCGAACGGGTTCACTCTAAAGCCCATTTAGACATGCACGCTCTGAACTCTAGAAAACGATCAAAAATGATGTTTCATCAAATTTTATGGGTTCAACTATTTAATTATGGGCTTTTGAAACTGATTATACAACTTAATCTCAAATTTTGTGCTTTTTACTCGGTTAAATTTCGAACGGGTTCACTCTAAAGCCCATTTAGACATGCACGCTCTAAACCCTAAAAAACGATCGAAAATGATGTTTAATCAGATTTTATGGGCTCAAAAATTTAATTATGGACTTTTGACCCTAATTAAACAGCTTAATATCAAATTTTGAGCTTTTTACTTGGTTAAAATTCGAACGGGTTCACTCTAAAGCCCATTTAGACATGCACGCTCTAAACCCTAAAAAACGATCGAAAATGATGTTTAATCAAATTTTATGGGATCAAATATTTAATTATGGACTTTTGACCCTAATTAAACAGCTTAATCTCAAATTTTGAGCTTTTTACTCGGTTAAAATTCGAACGGGTTCACTCTGAAACCCATTCAGACATGCAAGCTCTGAACCCTAAAAAACGATCGAAAATGATGTTTAATCAAATTTTATGGGTTCAAATATTTGATTATTGGCTTTTGAACCTAATTATACATCTTAATCTCAAATTTTGTGCTTTTTACTCGATTAAATTTCGAACGGGTTCACTCTAAAGCCCATTTAGACTTGCACGCTCTAAACCCTAAAAAACGATCGAAAATGATATTTAATCAGATTTTATGGGATCAAATATTTAATTATGAACTTTTGACACTAATTATACAGCTTAATCTCAAATTTCGAGCTTTTTACTCGGTTAAAATTCGAACGGGTTCACTCTGAACCCTATTTAGACATGCAAGCTCTGAACCCTAAAAAACGATCGAAAATGATGTTTAATCAAATTTTATGGGTTCAAATATTTGATTATTGGCTTTTGAACCTAATTATACAGCTTAATCTCAAATTTTGTGCTTTTTACTCGGTTAAATTTCGAACGGGTTCACTCTAAAGCCCATTTAGACAAGCACGCTCTAAACCCTAAAAAACGATCGAAAATGATGTTTAATCACATTTTATGGGATCAAAAATTTAATTATGGACTTTTGACCCTAATTATACAGCTTAATCTCAAATTTTGAGCTTTTTACTCGGTTAAAATTCGAACGGGTTCACTCTAAAGCCCATTTAGACATGCAAGCTCTGAACCCTAAGAAACGATCAAAAATGATGTTTAATCAAATTTTATGGGTTCAAATATTTGATTATTGGCTTTTGAACCTAATTATACTGCTTAATCTCAAATTTTGTGCTTTTTACTCGGTTAAATTTCGAACGGGTTCACTCTAAAGCCCATTTAGACATACACGCTCTAAACCCTAAAAAACGATCGAAAATGATGTTTAATCAAATTTTATGGGATCAAATATTTAATTATGAACTTTTGACCCTAATTATACAACTTAATCTCAAATTTTGTGCTTTTTACTCAGTTAAATTTCGAACGGGTTCACTCTAAAGCCCATTTAGACATGCACGCTCTAAACCCTAAAAGACGATCGAAAATGATGCTTAATCAGATTTTATGGGATCAAATATTTAATTATGAACTTTTGACCCTAATTATACAGCTTAATCTCAAATTTTGTGCTTTTTACTTGGTTAAAATTCGAACGGGTTCACTCTGAACCCCATTTAGACATGCAAGCTCTGAACCCTAAAAAACGATCGAAAATGATGTTTAATCAAATTTTATGGGTTCAAATATTTGATTATTGGCTTTTGAACCTAATTATACAGCTTAATCTCAAATTTTGTGCTTTTTACTCGGTTAAATTTCGAACGGGTTCACTCTAAAGCCCATTAAGACATGCACGCTCTAAACCCTAAAAAACGATCGAAAATGATGTTTAATCACATTTTATGGGATCAAAAATTTAATTATGGCCTTTTGACCCTAATTATACAGCTTAATCTCAAATTTTGAGCTTTTTACTCGGTTAAAATTCGAACGGGTTCACTCTAAAGCCCATTTAGACATGCAAGCTCTGAACCCTAAAAAACGATCGAAAATGATGTTTAATCAAATTTTATGGGTTCAAATATTTGATTATTGGCTTTTGAACCTAATTATACTGCTTAATCTCAAATTTTGTGCTTTTTACTCGGTTAAATTTCGAACGGGTTCACTCTAAAGCCCATTTAGACATGCACGCTCTAAACCCTAAAAAACGATCGAAAATGATGTTTAATCAAATTTTATGGGATCAAATATTTAATTATGAACTTTTGACCCTAATTATACAACTTAATCTCAAATTTTGTGCTTTTTACTCAGTTAAATTTCGAACGGGTTCACTCTAAAGCCCATTTAGACATGCACGCTCTAAACCCTAAAAAACGATCGAAAATGATGTTTAATCAGATTTTATGGGCTCAAAAATTTAATTATGGACTTTTGACCCTAATTAAACAGCTTAATCTCAAATTTTGAGCTTTTTACTCGGTTAAAATTCGAACGGGTTCACTCTGAACCCCATTTAGACATGCAAGCTCTGAACCCTAAAAAACGATCGAAAATGATGTTTAATCAAATTTTATGGGTTCAAATATTTGATTATTGGCTTTTGAACCTAATTATACAGCTTAATCTCAAATTTTGTGCTTTTTACTCGGTTAAATTTCGAACGGGTTCACTCTAATGCCCATTTAGACATGCACGCTCTAAACCCTAAAAAACGATCGAAAATGATGTTTAATCAAATTTTATGGGATCAAATATTTTATTACGAACTTTTGACCCTAATTATACAACTTAATCTCAAATTTTGTGCTTTTTACTTGGTTAAAATTCGAACGGGTTCACTCTAAAGCCCATTTAGACATGCAAGCTCTGAACCCTAAAAAACGTTCGAAAATGATGTTTAATCAAATTTTATGGGTTCAAATATTTGATTATTGGCTTTTGAACCTAATTATACATCTTAATCTCAAATTTTGTGCTTTTTACTCGATTAAATTTCGAACGACTTCACTCTAAAGCCCATTTAGACTTGCACACTCTAAACCCTAAAAAACGATCGAAAATGATATTTAATCAGATTTTATGGGATCAAATATTTAATTATGAACTTTTGACACTAATTATACATCTTAATCTCAAATTTCGAGCTTTTTACTCGGTTAAAATTCGAACGGGTTCACTCTGAACCCCATTTAGACATGCAAGCTCTGAACCCTAAAAAACGATCGAAAATGATGTTTAATCAAATTTTATGGGTTCAAATATTTGATTATTGGCTTTTGAACCTAATTATACAGCTTAATCTCAAATTTTGTGCTTTTTACTCGGTTAAATTTCGAACGGGTTCACTCTAAAGCCAATTTAGACAAGCACGCTCTAAACCCTAAAAAACGATCGAAAATGATGTTTAATCACATTTTATGGGATCAAAAATTTAATTATGGACTTTTGACCCTAATTATACAGCTTAATCTCAAATTTTGTGCTTTTTACTCGGTTAAATTTCGAACGGGTTCACTCTAAAGCCCATTTAGACATGCACGCTCTAAACCCTAAAAAACGATCGAAAATGATGTTTAATCATATTTTATGGGATCAAAAATTTAATTATGGACTTTTGACCCTAATTATACAACTTAATCTCAAATTTTGAGCTTTTTACTCGGTTAAAATTCGAACGGGTTCACTCTAAAGCCCATTTAGACATGCAAGCTCTGAACCCTAAAAAACGATCGAAAATGATGCTTAATCAAATTTTATGGGTTCAAATATTTGATTATTGGCTTTTGAACCTAATTATACTGCTTAATCTCAAATTTTGTGCTTTTTACTCGGTTAAAATTCGAACGGGTTCACTCTAAAGCCCATTTAGACATGCAAGCTCTGAACCCTAAAAAACGATCGAAAATGATGCTTAATCAAATTTTATGGGTTCAAATATTTGATTATTGGCTTTTGACCCTAATTATACAACTTAATCTCAAATTTTGAGCTTTTTACTCGGTTAAAATTCGAACGGGTTCACTCTAAAGCCCATTTAGACATGCAAGCTCTGAACCCTAAAAAACGATCGAAAATGATGCTTAATCAAATTTTATGGGTTCAAATATTTGATTATTGGCTTTTGAACCTAATTATACTGCTTAATCTCAAATTTTGTGCTTTTTACTCGGTTAAATTTCGAACGGGTTCACTCTAAAGCCCATTTAGACATGCACGCTCTAAACCCTAAAAAATGATCGAAAATGGTGCTTAATCAGATTTTATGGGATCAAATATTTAATTATGAACTTTTGACCCTAATTATACAGCTTAATCTCAAATTTTGTGCTTTTTACTTGGTTAAAATTCGAACGGGTTCACTCTAAAGCCCATTTAGACATGCACGCTCTGAACTCTAGAAAACGATCAAAAATGATGTTTCATCAAATTTTATGGGTTCAACTATTTAATTATGGGCTTTTGAAACTGATTATACAACTTAATCTCAAATTTTGTGCTTTTTACTCGGTTAAATTTCGAACGGGTTCACTCTAAAGCCCATTTAGACATGCACGCTCTAAACCCTAAAAAACGATCGAAAATGATGTTTAATCAGATTTTATGGGCTCAAAAATTTAATTATGGACTTTTGACCCTAATTAAACAGCTTAATCTCAAATTTTGAGCTTTTTACTTGGTTAAAATTCGAACGGGTTCACTCTGAACCCCATTTAGACATGCAAGCTTTGAACCCTAAAAAACGATCGAAAATGATGTTTAATCAAATTTTATGGGTTGAAATATTTGATTATTGACTTTTGAACCTAATTATACAGCTTAATCTCAAATTTTGTGCTTTTTACTCGGTTAAATTTCGAACGGGTTCACTCTAAAGCCCATTTAGACATGCACGCTCTAAACCCTAAAAAACGATCGAAAATGATGTTTAATCAAATTTTATGGGATCAAATATTTAATTATGAACTTTTGACCCTAATTATACAACTTAATCTCAAATTTTGTGCTTTTTACTCAGTTAAATTTCGAACGGGTTCACTCTAAAGCCCATTTAGACATGCACGCTCTAAACCCTAAAAAACGATCGAAAATGATGTTTAATCAGATTTTATGGGCTCAAAAATTTAATTATGGACTTTTAACCCTAATTAAACAGCTTAATATCAAATTTTGAGCTTTTTACTTGGTTAAAATTCGAACGGGTTCACTCTAAAGCCCATTTAGACATGCAAGCTCTGAACCCTAAAAAACGATCGAAAATGATGTTTAATCAAATTTTATGGGTTCAAATATTTGATTATTGGCTTTTGAACCTAATTATACAGCTTAATCTCAAATTTTGTGCTTTTTACTCGGTTAAATTTCGAACGGGTTCACTCTAAAGCCCATTTAGACAAGCACGCTCTAAACCCTAAAAAACGATCGAAAATGATGTTTAATCACATTTTATGGGATCAAAAATTTAATTATGGACTTTTGACCCTAATTATACAGCTTAATCTCAAATTTTGAGCTTTTTACTCGGTTAAAATTCGAACGGGTTCACTCTAAAGCCCATTTAGACATGCAAGCTCTGAACCCTAAAAAACGATCGAAAATGATGTTTAATCAAATTTTATGGGTTCAAATATTTGATTATTGGCTTTTGAACCTAATTATACTGCTTAATCTCAAATTTTGTGCTTTTTACTCGGTTAAATTTCGAACGGGTTCACTCTAAAGCCCATTTAGACATACACGCTCTAAACCCTAAAAAACGATCGAAAATGATGTTTAATCAAATTTTATGGGATCAAATATTTAATTATGAACTTTTGACCCTAATTATACAACTTAATCTCAAATTTTGTGCTTTTTACTCAGTTAAATTTCGAACGGGTTCACTCTAAAGCCCATTTAGACATGCACGCTCTAAACCCTAAAAGACGATCGAAAATGATGCTTAATCAGATTTTATGGGATCAAATATTTAATTATGAACTTTTGACCCTAATTATACAGCTTAATCTCAAATTTTGTGCTTTTTACTTGGTTAAAATTCGAACGGGTTCACTCTGAACCCCATTTAGACATGCAAGCTCTGAACCCTAAAAAACGATCGAAAATGATGTTTAATCAAATTTTATGGGTTCAAATATTTGATTATTGGCTTTTGAACCTAATTATACAGCTTAATCTCAAATTTTGTGCTTTTTACTCGGTTAAATTTCGAACGGGTTCACTCTAAAGCACATTAAGACATGCACGCTCTAAACCCTAAAAAACGATCGAAAATGATGTTTAATCACATTTTATGGGATCAAAAATTTAATTATGGCCTTTTGACCCTAATTATACAGCTTAATCTCAAATTTTGAGCTTTTTACTCGGTTAAAATTCGAACGGGTTCACTCTAAAGCCCATTTAGACATGCAAGCTCTGAACCCTAAAAAACGATCGAAAATGATGTTTAATCAAATTTTATGGGTTCAAATATTTGATTATTGGCTTTTGAACCTAATTATACTGCTTAATCTCAAATTTTGTGCTTTTTACTCGGTTAAATTTCGAACGGGTTCACTCTAAAGCCCATTTAGACATGCACGCTCTAAACCCTAAAAAACGATCGAAAATGATGTTTAATCAAATTTTATGGGATCAAATATTAAATTATGAACTTTTGACCCTAATTATACAACTTAATCTCAAATTTTGTGCTTTTTACTCAGTTAAATTTCGAACGGGTTCACTCTAAAGCCCATTTAGACATGCACGCTCTAAACCCTAAAAAACGATCGAAAATGATGTTTAATCAGATTTTATGGGCTCAAAAATTTAATTATGGACTTTTGACCCTAATTAAACAGCTTAATCTCAAATTTTGAGCTTTTTACTCGGTTAAAATTCGAACGGGTTCACTCTGAACCCCATTTAGACATGCAAGCTCTGAACCCTAAAAAACGATCGAAAATGATGTTTAATCAAATTTTATGGGTTCAAATATTTGATTATTGGCTTTTGAACCTAATTATACAGCTTAATCTCAAATTTTGTGCTTTTTACTCGGTTAAATTTCGAACGGGTTCACTCTAATGCCCATTTAGACATGCACGCTCTAAACCCTAAAAAACGATCGAAAATGATGTTTAATCAAATTTTATGGGATCAAATATTTTATTACGAACTTTTGACCCTAATTATACAACTTAATCTCAAATTTTGTGCTTTTTACTTGGTTAAAATTCGAACGGGTTCACTCTAAAGCCCATTTAGACATGCAAGCTCTGAACCCTAAAAAACGTTCGAAAATGATGTTTAATCAAATTTTATGGGTTCAAATATTTGATTATTGGCTTTTGAACCTAATTATACATCTTAATCTCAAATTTTGTGCTTTTTACTCGATTAAATTTCGAACGACTTCACTCTAAAGCCCATTTAGACTTGCACACTCTAAACCCTAAAAAACGATCGAAAATGATATTTAATCAGATTTTATGGGATCAAATATTTAATTATGAACTTTTGACACTAATTATACATCTTAATCTCAAATTTCGAGCTTTTTACTCGGTTAAAATTCGAACGGGTTCACTCTGAACCCCATTTAGACATGCAAGCTCTGAACCCTAAAAAACGATCGAAAATGATGTTTAATCAAATTTTATGGGTTCAAATATTTGATTATTGGCTTTTGAACCTAATTATACAGCTTAATCTCAAATTTTGTGCTTTTTACTCGGTTAAATTTCGAACGGGTTCACTCTAAAGCCAATTTAGACAAGCACGCTCTAAACCCTAAAAAACGATCGAAAATGATGTTTAATCACATTTTATGGGATCAAAAATTTAATTATGGACTTTTGACCCTAATTATACAGCTTAATTTCAAATTTTGTGCTTTTTACTCGGTTAAATTTCGAACGGGTTCACTCTAAAGCCCATTTAGACATGCACGCTCTAAACCCTAAAAAACGATCGAAAATGATGTTTAATCATATTTTATGGGATCAAAAATTTAATTATGGACTTTTGACCCTAATTATACAACTTAATCTCAAATTTTGAGCTTTTTACTCGGTTAAAATTCGAACGGGTTCACTCTAAAGCCCATTTAGACATGCAAGCTCTGAACCCTAAAAAACGATCGAAAATGATGCTTAATCAAATTTTATGGGTTCAAATATTTGATTATTGGCTTTTGAACCTAATTATACTGCTTAATCTCAAATTTTGTGTTTTTTACTCGGTTAAATTTCGAACGGGTTCACTCTAAAGCCCATTTAGACATGCACGCTCTAAACCCTAAAAAATGATCGAAAATGGTGCTTAATCAGATTTTATGGGATCAAATATTTAATTATGAACTTTTGACCCTAATTATACAGCTTAATCTCAAATTTTGTGCTTTTTACTTGGTTAAAATTCGAACGGGTTCACTCTAAAGCCCATTTAGACATGCACGCTCTGAACTCTAGAAAACGATCAAAAATGATGTTTCATCAAATTTTATGGGTTCAACTATTTAATTATGGGCTTTTGAACCTAATTATACAGCTTAATCTCAAATTTTGTGCTTTTTACTCGGTTAAATTTCGAACGGGTTCACTCTAAAGCCAATTTAGACAAGCACGCTCTAAACCCTAAAAAACGATCGAAAATGATGTTTAATCACATTTTATGGGATCAAAAATTTAATTATGGACTTTTGACCCTAATTATACAGCTTAATCTCAAATTTTGTGCTTTTTACTCGGTTAAATTTCGAACGGGTTCACTCTAAAGCCCATTTAGACATGCACGCTCTAAACCCTAAAAAACGATCGAAAATGATGTTTAATCATATTTTATGGGATCAAAAATTTAATTATGGACTTTTGACCCTAATTATACAACTTAATCTCAAATTTTGAGCTTTTTACTCGGTTAAAATTCGAACGGGTTCACTCTAAAGCCCATTTAGACATGCAAGCTCTGAACCCTAAAAAACGATCGAAAATGATGCTTAATCAAATTTTATGGGTTCAAATATTTGATTATTGGCTTTTGAACCTAATTATACTGCTTAATCTCAAATTTTGTGCTTTTTACTCGGTTAAATTTCGAACGGGTTCACTCTAAAGCCCATTTAGACATGCACGCTCTAAACCCTAAAAAATGATCGAAAATGGTGCTTAATCAGATTTTATGGGATCAAATATTTAATTATGAACTTTTGACCCTAATTATACAGCTTAATCTCAAATTTTGTGCTTTTTACTTGGTTAAAATTCGAACGGGTTCACTCTAAAGCCCATTTAGACATGCACGCTCTGAACTCTAGAAAACGATCAAAAATGATGTTTCATCAAATTTTATGGGTTCAACTATTTAATTATGGGCTTTTGAAACTGATTATACAACTTAATCTCAAATTTTGTGCTTTTTACTCGGTTAAATTTCGAACGGGTTCACTCTAAAGCCCATTTAGACATGCACGCTCTAAACCCTAAAAAACGATCGAAAATGATGTTTAATCAGATTTTATGGGCTCAAAAATTTAATTATGGACTTTTGACCCTAATTAAACAGCTTAATCTCAAATTTTGAGCTTTTTACTTGGTTAAAATTCGAAAGGGTTCACTCTGAACCCCATTTAGACATGCAAGCTTTGAACCCTAAAAAACGATCGAAAATGATGTTTAATCAAATTTTATGGGTTCAAATATTTGATTATTGACTTTTGAACCTAATTATACAGCTTAATCTCAAATTTTGTGCTTTTTACTCGGTTAAATTTCGAACGGGTTCACTCTAAAGCCCATTTAGACATGCACGCTCTAAACCCTAAAAAACGATCGAAAATGATGTTTAATCAAATTTTATGGGATCAAATATTTAATTATGAACTTTTGACCCTAATTATACAACTTAATCTCAAATTTTGTGCTTTTTACTCAGTTAAATTTCGAACGGGTTCACTCTAAAGCCCATTTAGACATGCACGCTCTAAACCCTAAAAACGATCGAAAATGATGTTTAATCAGATTTTATGGGCTCAAAAATTTAATTATGGACTTTTGACCCAAATTAAACAGCTTAATATCAAATTTTGAGCTTTTTACTTGGTTAAAATTCGAACGGGTTCACTCTAAAGCCCATTTAGACATGCACGCTCTAAACCCTAAAAAACGATCGAAAATGATGTTTAATCAAATTTTATGGGATCAAATATTTAATTATGGACTTTTGACCCTAATTAAACAGCTTAATCTCAAATTTTGAGCTTTTTACTCGGTTAAAATTCGAACGGGTTCACTCTGAAACCCATTCAGACATGCAAGCTCTGAACCCTAAAAAACGATCGAAAATGATGTTTAATCAAATTTTATGGGTTCAAATATTTGATTATTGGCTTTTGAACCTAATTATACATCTTAATCTCAAATTTTGTGCTTTTTACTCGATTAAATTTCGAACGGGTTCACTCTAAAGCCAATTTAGACTTGCACGCTCTAAACCCTAAAAAACGATCGAAAATGATATTTAATCAGATTTTATGGGATCAAATATTTAATTATGAACTTTTGACACTAATTATACAGCTTAATCTCAAATTTCGAGCTTTTTACTCGGTTAAAATTCGAACGGGTTCACTCTGAACCCTATTTAGACATGCAAGCTCTGAACCCTAAAAAACGATCGAAAATGATGTTTAATCAAAATTTATGGGTTCAAATATTTGATTATTGGCTTTTGAACCTAATTATACAGCTTAATCTCAAATTTTGTGCTTTTTACTCGGTTAAATTTCGAACGGGTTCACTCTAAAGCCCATTTAGACAAGCACGCTCTAAACCCTAAAAAACGATCGAAAATGATGTTTAATCACATTTTATGGGATCAAAAATTTAATTATGGACTTTTGACCCTAATTATACAGCTTAATCTCAAATTTTGAGCTTTTTACTCGGTTAAAATTCGAACGGGTTCACTCTAAAGCCCATTTAGACATGCAAGCTCTGAACCCTAAAAAACGATCGAAAATGATGTTTAATCAAATTTTATGGGTTCAAATATTTGATTATTGGCTTTTGAACCTAATTATACTGCTTAATCTCAAATTTTGTGCTTTTTACTCGGTTAAATTTCGAACGGGTTCACTCTAAAGCCCATTTAGACATACACGCTCTAAACCCTAAAAAAACGATCGAAAATGATGTTTAATCAAATTTTATGGGATCAAATATTTAATTATGAACTTTTGACCCTAATTATACAACTTAATCTCAAATTTTGTGCTTTTTACTCAGTTAAATTTCGAACGGGTTCACTCTAAAGCCCATTTAGACATGCACGCTCTAAACCCTAAAAGACGATCGAAAATGATGCTTAATCAGATTTTATGGGATCAAATATTTAATTATGAACTTTTGACCCTAATTATACAGCTTAATCTCAAATTTTGTGCTTTTTACTTGGTTAAAATTCGAACGGGTTCACTCTGAACCCCATTTAGACATGCAAGCTCTGAACCCTAAAAAACGATCGAAAATGATGTTTAATCAAATTTTATGGGTTCAAATATTTGATTATTGGCTTTTGAACCTAATTATACAGCTTAATCTCAAATTTTGTGCTTTTTACTCGGTTAAATTTCGAACGGGTTCACTCTAAAGCCCATTAAGACATGCACGCTCTAAACCCTAAAAAACGATCGAAAATGATGTTTAATCACATTTTATGGGATCAAAAATTTAATTATGGCCTTTTGACCCTAATTATACAGCTTAATCTCAAATTTTGAGCTTTTTACTCGGTTAAAATTCGAACGGGTTCACTCTAAAGCCCATTTAGACATGCAAGCTCTGAACCCTAAAAAACGATCGAAAATGATGTTTAATCAAATTTTATGGGTTCAAATATTTGATTATTGGCTTTTGAACCTAATTATACTGCTTAATCTCAAATTTTGTGCTTTTTACTCGGTTAAATTTCGAACGGGTTCACTCTAAAGCCCATTTAGACATGCACGCTCTAAACCCTAAAAAACGATCGAAAATGATGTTTAATCAAATTTTATGGGATCAAATATTTAATTATGAACTTTTGACCCTAATTATACAACTTAATCTCAAATTTTGTGCTTTTTACTCAGTTAAATTTCGAACGGGTTCACTCTAAAGCCCATTTAGACATGCACGCTCTAAACCCTAAAAAACGATCGAAAATGATGTTTAATCAGATTTTATGGGCTCAAAAATTTAATTATGGACTTTTGACCCTAATTAAACAGCTTAATCTCAAATTTTGAGCTTTTTACTCGGTTAAAATTCGAACGGGTTCACTCTGAACCCCATTTAGACATGCAAGCTCTGAACCCTAAAAAACGATCGAAAATGATGTTTAATCAAATTTTATGGGTTCAAATATTTGATTATTGGCTTTTGAACCTAATTATACAGCTTAATCTCAAATTTTGTGCTTTTTACTCGGTTAAATTTCGAACGGGTTCACTCTAATGCCCATTTAGACATGCACGCTCTAAACCCTAAAAAACGATCGAAAATGATGTTTAATCAAATTTTATGGGATCAAATATTTTATTACGAACTTTTGACCCTAATTATACAACTTAATCTCAAATTTTGTGCTTTTTACTTGGTTAAAATTCGAACGGGTTCACTCTAAAGCCCATTTAGACATGCAAGCTCTGAACCCTAAAAAACGTTCGAAAATGATGTTTAATCAAATTTTATGGGTTCAAATATTTGATTATTGGCTTTTGAACCTAATTATACATCTTAATCTCAAATTTTGTGCTTTTTACTCGATTAAATTTCGAACGACTTCACTCTAAAGCCCATTTAGACTTGCACACTCTAAACCCTAAAAAACGATCGAAAATGATATTTAATCAGATTTTATGGGATCAAATATTTAATTATGAACTTTTGACACTAATTATACATCTTAATCTCAAATTTCGAGCTTTTTACTCGGTTAAAATTCGAACGGGTTCACTCTGAACCCCATTTAGACATGCAAGCTCTGAACCCTAAAAAACGATCGAAAATGATGTTTAATCAAATTTTATGGGTTCAAATATTTGATTATTGGCTTTTGAACCTAATTATACAGCTTAATCTCAAATTTTGTGCTTTTTACTCGGTTAAATTTCGAACGGGTTCACTCTAAAGCCCATTTAGACATGCACGCTCTAAACCCTAAAAAACGATCGAAAATGATGTTTAATCAAATTTTATGGGATCAAATATTTAATTATGAACTTTTGACCCTAATTATACAACTTAATCTCAAATTTTGTGCTTTTTACTCAGTTAAATTTCGAACGGGTTCACTCTAAAGCCCATTTAGACATGCACGCTCTAAACCCTAAAAAACGATCGAAAATGATGTTTAATCAGATTTTATGGGCTCAAAAATTTAATTATGGACTTTTGACCCTAATTAAACAGCTTAATCTCAAATTTTGAGCTTTTTACTCGGTTAAAATTCGAACGGGTTCACTCTGAACCCCATTTAGACATGCAAGCTCTGAACCCTAAAAAACGATCGAAAATGATGTTTAATCAAATTTTATGGGTTCAAATATTTGATTATTGGCTTTTGAACCTAATTATACAGCTTAATCTCAAATTTTGTGCTTTTTACTCGGTTAAATTTCGAACGGGTTCACTCTAATGCCCATTTAGACATGCACGCTCTAAACCCTAAAAAACGATCGAAAATGATGTTTAATCAAATTTTATGGGATCAAATATTTTATTACGAACTTTTGACCCTAATTATACAACTTAATCTCAAATTTTGTGCTTTTTACTTGGTTAAAATTCGAACGGGTTCACTCTAAAGCCCATTTAGACATGCAAGCTCTGAACCCTAAAAAACGTTCGAAAATGATGTTTAATCAAATTTTATGGGTTCAAATATTTGATTATTGGCTTTTGAACCTAATTATACATCTTAATCTCAAATTTTGTGCTTTTTACTCGATTAAATTTCGAACGACTTCACTCTAAAGCCCATTTAGACTTGCACACTCTAAACCCTAAAAAACGATCGAAAATGATATTTAATCAGATTTTATGGGATCAAATATTTAATTATGAACTTTTGACACTAATTATACATCTTAATCTCAAATTTTGAGCTTTTTACTCGGTTAAAATTCGAACGGGTTCACTCTGAACCCCATTTAGACATGCAAGCTCTGAACCCTAAAAAACGATCGAAAATGATGTTTAATCAAATTTTATGGGTTCAAATATTTGATTATTGGCTTTTGAACCTAATTATACAGCTTAATCTCAAATTTTGTGCTTTTTACTCGGTTAAATTTCGAACGGGTTCACTCTAAAGCCAATTTAGACAAGCACGCTCTAAACCCTAAAAAACGATCGAAAATGATGTTTAATCACATTTTATGGGATCAAAAATTTAATTATGGACTTTTGACCCTAATTATACAGCTTAATCTCAAATTTTGTGCTTTTTACTCGGTTAAATTTCGAACGGGTTCACTCTAAAGCCCATTTAGACATGCACGCTCTAAACCCTAAAAAACGATCGAAAATGATGTTTAATCATATTTTATGGGATCAAAAATTTAATTATGGACTTTTGACCCTAATTATACAACTTAATCTCAAATTTTGAGCTTTTTACTCGGTTAAAATTCGAACGGGTTCACTCTAAAGCCCATTTAGACATGCAAGCTCTGAACCCTAAAAAACGATCGAAAATGATGCTTAATCAAATTTTATGGGTTCAAATATTTGATTATTGGCTTTTGAACCTAATTATACTGCTTAATCTCAAATTTTGTGCTTTTTACTCGGTTAAATTTCGAACGGGTTCACTCTAAAGCCCATTTAGACATGCACGCTCTAAACCCTAAAAAATGATCGAAAATGGTGCTTAATCAGATTTTATGGGATCAAATATTTAATTATGAACTTTTGACCCTAATTATACAGCTTAATCTCAAATTTTGTGCTTTTTACTTGGTTAAAATTCGAACGGGTTCACTCTGAACCCCATTTAGACATGCAAGCTCTGAACCCTAAAAAACGATCGAAAATGATGTTTAATCAAATTTTATGGGTTCAAATATTTGATTATTGGCTTTTGAACCTAATTATACAGCTTAATCTCAAATTTTGTGCTTTTTACTCGGTTAAATTTCGAACGGGTTCACTCTAAAGCCCATTAAGACATGCACGCTCTAAACCCTAAAAAACGATCGAAAATGATGTTTAATCACATTTTATGGGATCAAAAATTTAATTATGGCCTTTTGACCCTAATTATACAGCTTAATCTCAAATTTTGAGCTTTTTACTCGGTTAAAATTCGAACGGGTTCACTCTAAAGCCCATTTAGACATGCAAGCTCTGAACCCTAAAAAACGATCGAAAATGATGTTTAATCAAATTTTATGGGTTCAAATATTTGATTATTGGCTTTTGAACCTAATTATACTGCTTAATCTCAAATTTTGTGCTTTTTACTCGGTTAAATTTCGAACGGGTTCACTCTAAAGCCCATTTAGACATGCACGCTCTAAACCCTAAAAAACGATCGAAAATGATGTTTAATCAAATTTTATGGGATCAAATATTTAATTATGAACTTTTGACCCTAATTATACAACTTAATCTCAAATTTTGTGCTTTTTACTCAGTTAAATTTCGAACGGGTTCACTCTAAAGCCCATTTAGACATGCACGCTCTAAACCCTAAAAAACGATCGAAAATGATGTTTAATCAGATTTTATGGGCTCAAAAATTTAATTATGGACTTTTGACCCTAATTAAACAGCTTAATCTCAAATTTTGAGCTTTTTACTCGGTTAAAATTCGAACGGGTTCACTCTGAACCCCATTTAGACATGCAAGCTCTGAACCCTAAAAAACGATCGAAAATGATGTTTAATCAAATTTTATGGGTTCAAATATTTGATTATTGGCTTTTGAACCTAATTATACAGCTTAATCTCAAATTTTGTGCTTTTTACTCGGTTAAATTTCGAACGGGTTCACTCTAATGCCCATTTAGACATGCACGCTCTAAACCCTAAAAAACGATCGAAAATGATGTTTAATCAAATTTTATGGGATCAAATATTTTATTACGAACTTTTGACCCTAATTATACAACTTAATCTCAAATTTTGTGCTTTTTACTTGGTTAAAATTCGAACAGGTTCACTCTAAAGCCCATTTAGACATGCAAGCTCTGAACCCTAAAAAACGTTCGAAAATGATGTTTAATCAAATTTTATGGGTTCAAATATTTGATTATTGGCTTTTGAACCTAATTATACATCTTAATCTCAAATTTTGTGCTTTTTACTCGATTAAATTTCGAACGACTTCACTCTAAAGCCCATTTAGACTTGCACACTCTAAACCCTAAAAAACGATCGAAAATGATATTTAATCAGATTTTATGGGATCAAATATTTAATTATGAACTTTTGACACTAATTATACATCTTAATCTCAAATTTCGAGCTTTTTACTCGGTTAAAATTCGAACGGGTTCACTCTGAACCCCATTTAGACATGCAAGCTCTGAACCCTAAAAAACGATCGAAAATGATGTTTAATCAAATTTTATGGGTTCAAATATTTGATTATTGGCTTTTGAACCTAATTATACAGCTTAATCTCAAATTTTGTGCTTTTTACTCGGTTAAATTTCGAACGGGTTCACTCTAAAGCCCATTTAGACATGCACGCTCTAAACCCTAAAAAACGATCGAAAATGATGTTTAATCAAATTTTATGGGATCAAATATTTAATTATGAACTTTTGACCCTAATTATACAACTTAATCTCAAATTTTGTGCTTTTTACTCAGTTAAATTTCGAACGGGTTCACTCTAAAGCCCATTTAGACATGCACGCTCTAAACCCTAAAAAACGATCGAAAATGATGTTTAATCAGATTTTATGGGCTCAAAAATTTAATTATGGACTTTTGACCCTAATTAAACAGCTTAATCTCAAATTTTGAGCTTTTTACTCGGTTAAAATTCGAACGGGTTCACTCTGAACCCCATTTAGACATGCAAGCTCTGAACCCTAAAAAACGATCGAAAATGATGTTTAATCAAATTTTATGGGTTCAAATATTTGATTATTGGCTTTTGAACCTAATTATACAACTTAATCTCAAATTTTGTGCTTTTTACTCGGTTAAATTTCGAACGGGTTCACTCTAATGCCCATTTAGACATGCACGCTCTAAACCCTAAAAAACGATCGAAAATGATGTTTAATCAAATTTTATGGGATCAAATATTTTATTACGAACTTTTGACCCTAATTATACAACTTAATCTCAAATTTTGTGCTTTTTACTTGGTTAAAATTCGAACGGGTTCACTCTAAAGCCCATTTAGACATGCAAGCTCTGAACCCTAAAAAACGTTCGAAAATGATGTTTAATCAAATTTTATGGGTTCAAATATTTGATTATTGGCTTTTGAACCTAATTATACATCTTAATCTCAAATTTTGTGCTTTTTACTCGATTAAATTTCGAACGACTTCACTCTAAAGCCCATTTAGACTTGCACACTCTAAACCCTAAAAAACGATCGAAAATGATATTTAATCAGATTTTATGGGATCAAATATTTAATTATGAACTTTTGACACTAATTATACATCTTAATCTCAAATTTCGAGCTTTTTACTCGGTTAAAATTCGAACGGGTTCACTCTGAACCCCATTTAGACATGCAAGCTCTGAACCCTAAAAAACGATCGAAAATGATGTTTAATCAAATTTTATGGGTTCAAATATTTGATTATTGGCTTTTGAACCTAATTATACAGCTTAATCTCAAATTTTGTGCTTTTTACTCGGTTAAATTTCGAACGGGTTCACTCTAAAGCCAATTTAGACAAGCACGCTCTAAACCCTAAAAAACGATCGAAAATGATGTTTAATCACATTTTATGGGATCAAAAATTTAATTATGGACTTTTGACCCTAATTATACAGCTTAATCTCAAATTTTGTGCTTTTTACTCGGTTAAATTTCGAACGGGTTCACTCTAAAGCCCATTTAGACATGCACGCTCTAAACCCTAAAAAACGATCGAAAATGATGTTTAATCATATTTTATGGGATCAAAAATTTAATTATGGACTTTTGACCCTAATTATACAACTTAATCTCAAATTTTGAGCTTTTTACTCGGTTAAAATTCGAACGGGTTCACTCTAAAGCCCATTTAGACATGCAAGCTCTGAACCCTAAAAAACGATCGAAAATGATGCTTAATCAAATTTTATGGGTTCAAATATTTGATTATTGGCTTTTGAACCTAATTATACTGCTTAATCTCAAATTTTGTGCTTTTTACTCGGTTAAATTTCGAACGGGTTCACTCTAAAGCCCATTTAGACATGCACGCTCTAAACCCTAAAAAATGATCGAAAATGGTGCTTAATCAGATTTTATGGGATCAAATATTTAATTATGAACTTTTGACCCTAATTATACAGCTTAATCTCAAATTTTGTGCTTTTTACTTGGTTAAAATTCGAACGGGTTCACTCTAAAGCCCATTTAGACATGCACGCTCTGAACTCTAGAAAACGATCAAAAATGATGTTTCATCAAATTTTATGGGTTCAACTATTTAATTATGGGCTTTTGAACCTAATTATACAGCTTAATCTCAAATTTTGTGCTTTTTACTCGGTTAAATTTCGAACGGGTTCACTCTAAAGCCAATTTAGACAAGCACGCTCTAAACCCTAAAAAACGATCGAAAATGATGTTTAATCACATTTTATGGGATCAAAAATTTAATTATGGACTTTTGACCCTAATTATACAGCTTAATCTCAAATTTTGTGCTTTTTACTCGGTTAAATTTCGAACGGGTTCACTCTAAAGCCCATTTAGACATGCACGCTCTAAACCCTAAAAAACGATCGAAAATGATGTTTAATCATATTTTATGGGATCAAAAATTTAATTATGGACTTTTGACCCTAATTATACAACTTAATCTCAAATTTTGAGCTTTTTACTCGGTTAAAATTCGAACGGGTTCACTCTAAAGCCCATTTAGACATGCAAGCTCTGAACCCTAAAAAACGATCGAAAATGATGCTTAATCAAATTTTATGGGTTCAAATATTTGATTATTGGCTTTTGAACCTAATTATACTGCTTAATCTCAAATTTTGTGCTTTTTACTCGGTTAAATTTCGAACGGGTTCACTCTAAAGCCCATTTAGACATGCACGCTCTAAACCCTAAAAAATGATCGAAAATGGTGCTTAATCAGATTTTATGGGATCAAATATTTAATTATGAACTTTTGACCCTAATTATACAGCTTAATCTCAAATTTTGTGCTTTTTACTTGGTTAAAATTCGAACGGGTTCACTCTAAAGCCCATTTAGACATGCACGCTCTGAACTCTAGAAAACGATCAAAAATGATGTTTCATCAAATTTTATGGGTTCAACTATTTAATTATGGGCTTTTGAAACTGATTATACAACTTAATCTCAAATTTTGTGCTTTTTACTCGGTTAAATTTCGAACGGGTTCACTCTAAAGCCCATTTAGACATGCACGCTCTAAACCCTAAAAAACGATCGAAAATGATGTTTAATCAGATTTTATGGGCTCAAAAATTTAATTATGGACTTTTGACCCTAATTAAACAGCTTAATCTCAAATTTTGAGCTTTTTACTTGGTTAAAATTCGAAAGGGTTCACTCTGAACCCCATTTAGACATGCAAGCTTTGAACCCTAAAAAACGATCGAAAATGATGTTTAATCAAATTTTATGGGTTGAAATATTTGATTATTGACTTTTGAACCTAATTATACAGCTTAATCTCAAATTTTGTGCTTTTTACTCGGTTAAATTTCGAACGGGTTCACTCTAAAGCCCATTTAGACATGCACGCTCTAAACCCTAAAAAACGATCGAAAATGATGTTTAATCAATTTTTATGGGATCAAATATTTAATTATGAACTTTTCACCCTAATTATACAACTTAATCTCAAATTTTGTGCTTTTTACTCAGTTAAATTTCGAACGGGTTCACTCTAAACCCCATTTAGACATGCACGCTCTAAACCCTAAAAAACGATCGAAAATGATGTTTAATCAGATTTTATGGGCTCAAAAATTTAATTATGGACTTTTGACCCAAATTAAACAGCTTAATATCAAATTTTGAGCTTTTTACTTGGTTAAAATTCGAACGGGTTCACTCTAAAGCCCATTTAGACATGCACGCTCTAAACCCTAAAAAACGATCGAAAATGATGTTTAATCAAATTTTATGGGATCAAATATTTAATTATGGACTTTTGACCCTAATTAAACAGCTTAATCTCAAATTTTGAGCTTTTTACTCGGTTAAAATTCGAACGGGTTCACTCTGAAACCCATTCAGACATGCAAGCTCTGAACCCTAAAAAACGATCGAAAATGATGTTTAATCAAATTTTATGGGTTCAAATATTTGATTATTGGCTTTTGAACCTAATTATACATCTTAATCTCAAATTTTGTGCTTTTTACTCGATTAAATTTCGAACGGGTTCACTCTAAAGCAAATTTAGACTTGCACGCTCTAAACCCTAAAAAACGATCGAAAATGATATTTAATCAGATTTTATGGGATCAAATATTTAATTATGAACTTTTGACACTAATTATACAGCTTAATCTCAAATTTCGAGCTTTTTACTCGGTTAAAATTCGAACGGGTTCACTCTGAACCCTATTTAGACATGCAAGCTCTGAACCCTAAAAAACGATCGAAAATGATGTTTAATCAAATTTTATGGGTTCAAATATTTGATTATTGGCTTTTGAACCTAATTATACAGCTTAATCTCAAATTTTGTGCTTTTTACTCGGTTAAATTTCGAACGGGTTCACTCTAAAGCCCATTTAGACAAGCACGCTCTAAACCCTAAAAAACGATCGAAAATGATGTTTAATCACATTTTATGGGATCAAAAATTTAATTATGGACTTTTGACCCTAATTATACAGCTTAATCTCAAATTTTGAGCTTTTTACTCGGTTAAAATTCGAACGGGTTCACTCTAAAGCCCATTTAGACATGCAAGCTCTGAACCCTAAAAAACGATCGAAAATGATGTTTAATCAAATTTTATGGGTTCAAATATTTGATTATTGGCTTTTGAACCTAATTATACTGCTTAATCTCAAATTTTGTGCTTTTTACTCGGTTAAATTTCGAACGGGTTCACTCTAAAGCCCATTTAGACATACACGCTCTAAACCCTAAAAAACGATCGAAAATGATGTTTAATCAAATTTTATGGGATCAAATATTTAATTATGAACTTTTGACCCTAATTATACAACTTAATCTCAAATTTTGTGCTTTTTACTTAGTTAAATTTCGAACGGGTTCACTCTAAAGCCCATTTAGACATGCACGCTCTAAACCCTAAAAGACGATCGAAAATGATGCTTAATCAGATTTTATGGGATCAAATATTTAATTATGAACTTTTGACCCTAATTATACAGCTTAATCTCAAATTTTGTGCTTTTTACTTGGTTAAAATTCGAACGGGTTCACTCTGAACCCCATTTAGACATGCAAGCTCTGAACCCTAAAAAACGATCGAAAATGATGTTTAATCAAATTTTATGGGTTCAAATATTTGATTATTGGCTTTTGAACCTAATTATACAGCTTAATCTCAAATTTTGTGCTTTTTACTCGGTTAAATTTCGAACGGGTTCACTCTAAAGCCCATTAAGACATGCACGCTCTAAACCCTAAAAAACGATCGAAAATGATGTTTAATCACATTTTATGGGATCAAAAATTTAATTATGGCCTTTTGACCCTAATTATACAGCTTAATCTCAAATTTTGAGCTTTTTACTCGGTTAAAATTCGAACGGGTTCACTCTAAAGCCCATTTAGACATGCAAGCTCTGAACCCTAAAAAACGATCGAAAATGATGTTTAATCAAATTTTATGGGTTCAAATATTTGATTATTGGCTTTTGAACCTAATTATACTGCTTAATCTCAAATTTTGTGCTTTTTACTCGGTTAAATTTCGAAGGGGTTCACTCTAAAGCCCATTTAGACATGCACGCTCTAAACCCTAAAAAACGATCGAAAATGATGTTTAATCAAATTTTATGGGATCAAATATTTAATTATGAACTTTTGACCCTAATTATACAACTTAATCTCAAATTTTGTGCTTTTTACTCAGTTAAATTTCGAACGGGTTCACTCTAAAGCCCATTTAGACATGCACGCTCTAAACCCTAAAAAACGATCGAAAATGATGTTTAATCAGATTTTATGGGCTCAAAAATTTAATTATGGACTTTTGACCCTAATTAAACAGCTTAATCTCAAATTTTGAGCTTTTTACTCGGTTAAAATTCGAACGGGTTCACTCTGAACCCCATTTAGACATGCAAGCTCTGAACCCTAAAAAACGATCGAAAATGATGTTTAATCAAATTTTATGGGTTCAAATATTTGATTATTGGCTTTTGAACCTAATTATACAGCTTAATCTCAAATTTTGTGCTTTTTACTCGGTTAAATTTCGAACGGGTTCACTCTAATGCCCATTTAGACATGCACGCTCTAAACCCTAAAAAACGATCGAAAATGATGTTTAATCAAATTTTATGGGATCAAATATTTTATTACGAACTTTTGACCCTAATTATACAACTTAATCTCAAATTTTGTGCTTTTTACTTGGTTAAAATTCGAACGGGTTCACTCTAAAGCCCATTTAGACATGCAAGCTCTGAACCCTAAAAAACGTTCGAAAATGATGTTTAATCAAATTTTATGGGTTCAAATATTTGATTATTGGCTTTTGAACCTAATTATACATCTTAATCTCAAATTTTGTGCTTTTTACTCGATTAAATTTCGAACGACTTCACTCTAAAGCCCATTTAGACTTGCACACTCTAAACCCTAAAAAACGATCGAAAATGATATTTAATCAGATTTTATGGGATCAAATATTTAATTATGAACTTTTGACACTAATTATACATCTTAATCTCAAATTTCGAGCTTTTTACTCGGTTAAAATTCGAACGGGTTCACTCTGAACCCCATTTAGACATGCAAGCTCTGAACCCTAAAAAACGATCGAAAATGATGTTTAATCAAATTTTATGGGTTCAAATATTTGATTATTGGCTTTTGAACCTAATTATACAGCTTAATCTCAAATTTTGTTCTTTTTACTCGGTTAAATTTCGAACGGGTTCACTCTAAAGCCAATTTAGACAAGCACGCTCTAAACCCTAAAAAACGATCGAAAATGATGTTTAATCACATTTTATGGGATCAAAAATTTAATTATGGACTTTTGACCCTAATTATACAGCTTAATCTCAAATTTTGTGCTTTTTACTCGGTTAAATTTCGAACGGGTTCACTCTAAAGCCCATTTAGACATGCACGCTCTAAACCCTAAAAAACGATCGAAAATGATGTTTAATCATATTTTATGGGATCAAAAATTTAATTATGGACTTTTGACCCTAATTATACAACTTAATCTCAAATTTTGAGCTTTTTACTCGGTTAAAATTCGAACGGGTTCACTCTAAAGCCCATTTAGACATGCAAGCTCTGAACCCTAAAAAACGATCGAAAATGATGCTTAATCAAATTTTATGGGTTCAAATATTTGATTATTGGCTTTTGAACCTAATTATACTGCTTAATCTCAAATTTTGTGCTTTTTACTCGGTTAAATTTCGAACGGGTTCACTCTAAAGCCCATTTAGACATGCACGCTCTAAACCCTAAAAAATGATCGAAAATGGTGCTTAATCAGATTTTATGGGATCAAATATTTAATTATGAACTTTTGACCCTAATTATACAGCTTAATCTCAAATTTTGTGCTTTTTACTTGGTTAAAATTCGAACGGGTTCACTCTAAAGCCCATTTAGACATGCACGCTCTGAACTCTAGAAATCGATCAAAAATGATGTTTCATCAAATTTTATGGGTTCAACTATTTAATTATGGGCTTTTGAAACTGATTATACAACTTAATCTCAAATTTTGTGCTTTTTACTCGGTTAAATTTCGAACGGGTTCACTCTAAAGCCCATTTAGACATGCACGCTCTAAACCCTAAAAAACGATCGAAAATGATGTTTAATCAGATTTTATGGGCTCAAAAATTTAATTATGGACTTTTGACCCTAATTAAACAGCTTAATCTCAAATTTTGAGCTTTTTACTTGGTTAAAATTCGAACGGGTTCACTCTGAACCCCATTTAGACATGCAAGCTTTGAACCCTAAAAAACGATCGAAAATGATGTTTAATCAAATTTTATGGGTTGAAATATTTGATTATTGACTTTTGAACCTAATTATACAGCTTAATCTCAAATTTTGTGCTTTTTACTCGGTTAAATTTCGAACGGGTTCACTCTAAAGCCCATTTAGACATGCACGCTCTAAACCCTAAAAAACGATCGAAAATGATGTTTAATCAAATTTTATGGGATCAAATATTTAATTATGAACTTTTGACCCTAATTATACAACTTAATCTCAAATTTTGTGCTTTTTACTCAGTTAAATTTCGAACGGGTTCACTCTAAAGCCCATTTAGACATGCACGCTCTAAACCCTAAAAAACGATCGAAAATGATGTTTAATCAAATTTTATGGGTTCAAATATTTGATTATTGGCTTTTGAACCTAATTATACAGCTTAATCTCAAATTTTGTGCTTTTTACTCGGTTAAAATTCGAACGGGTTCACTCTGAAACCCATTCAGACATGCAAGCTCTGAACCCTAAAAAACGATCGAAAATGATGTTTAATCAAATTTTATGGGTTCAAATATTTGATTATTGGCTTTTGAACCTAATTATACAGCTTAATCTCAAATTTTGTGCTTTTTACTCGGTTAAATTTCGAACGGGTTCACTCTAAAGCCCATTTAGACATGCACGCTCTAAACCCTAAAAAACGATCGAAAATGATGTTTAATCACATTTTATGGGATCAAAAATTTAATTATGGACTTTTGACCCTAATTATACAGCTTAATCTCAAATTTTGAGCTTTTTTCTCGGTTAAAATTCGAACGGGTTCACTCTAAAGCCCATTTAGACATGCAAGCTCTGAACCCTAAAAAACGATCGAAAATGATGTTTAATCAAATTTTATGGGTTCAAATATTTGATTATTGGCTTTTGAACCTAATTATACAGCTTAATCTCAAATTTTGTGCTTTTTACTCGGTTAAATTTCGAACGGGTTCACTCTAAAGCCCATTTAGACATGCACGCTCTAAACCCTAAAAAACGATCGAAAATGATGTTTAATCAAATTTTATGGGATCAAATATTTAATTATGAACTTTTGACCCTAATTATACAACTTAATCTCAAATTTTGTGCTTTTTACTCAGTTAAATTTCGAACGGGTTCACTCTAAAGCCCATTTAGACATGCACGCTCTAAACCCTAAAAAACGATCGAAAATGATGTTTAATCAGATTTTATGGGCTCAAAAATTTAATTATGGACTTTTGACCCTAATTAAACAGCTTAATATCAAATTTTGAGCTTTTTACTTGGTTAAAATTCGAACGGGTTCACTCTAAAGCCCATTTAGACATGCACACTCTAAACCCTAAAAAACGATCGAAAATGATGTTTAATCAAATTTTATGGGTTCAAATATTTGATTATTGGCTTTTGAACCTAATTATACTGCTTAATCTCAAATTTTGTGCTTTTTACTCGGTTAAATTTCGAACGGGTTCACTCTAAAGCCCATTTAGACATGCACGCTCTAAACCCTAAAAAACGATCGAAAATGATGTTTAATCAAATTTTATGGGATCAAATATTTAATTATGAACTTTTGACCCTAATTATACAACTTAATCTCAAATTTTGTGCTTTTTACTCAGTTAAATTTCGAACGGGTTCACTCTAAAGCCCATTTAGACATGCACGCTCTAAACCCTAAAAAACGATCGAAAATGATGTTTAATCAGATTTTATGGGCTCAAAAATTTAATTATGGACTTTTGACCCTAATTAAACAGCTTAATCTCAAATTTTGAGCTTTTTACTCGGTTAAAATTCGAACGGGTTCACTCTGAACCCCATTTAGACATGCAAGCTCTGAACCCTAAAAAACGATCGAAAATGATGTTTAATCAAATTTTATGGGTTCAAATATTTGATTATTGGCTTTTGAACCTAATTATACAGCTTAATCTCAAATTTTGTGCTTTTTACTCGGTTAAATTTCGAACGGGTTCACTCTAATGCCCATTTAGACATGCACGCTCTAAACCCTAAAAAACGATCGAAAATGATGTTTAATCAAATTTTATGGGATCAAATATTTTATTACGAACTTTTGACCCTAATTATACAACTTAATCTCAAATTTTGTGCTTTTTACTTGGTTAAAATTCGAACGGGTTCACTCTAAAGCCCATTTAGACATGCAAGCTCTGAACCCTAAAAAACGTTCGAAAATGATGTTTAATCAAATTTTATGGGTTCAAATATTTGATTATTGGCTTTTGAACCTAATTATACATCTTAATCTCAAATTTTGTGCTTTTTACTCGATTAAATTTCGAACGACTTCACTCTAAAGCCCATTTAGACTTGCACACTCTAAACCCTAAAAAACGATCGAAAATGATATTTAATCAGATTTTATGGGATCAAATATTTAATTATGAACTTTTGACACTAATTATACATCTTAATCTCAAATTTCGAGCTTTTTACTCGGTTAAAATTCGAACGGGTTCACTCTGAACCCCATTTAGACATGCAAGCTCTGAACCCTAAAAAACGATCGAAAATGATGTTTAATCAAATTTTATGGGTTCAAATATTTGATTATTGGCTTTTGAACCTAATTATACAGCTTAATCTCAAATTTTGTGCTTTTTACTCGGTTAAATTTCGAACGGGTTCACTCTAAAGCCAATTTAGACAAGCACGCTCTAAACCCTAAAAAACGATCGAAAATGATGTTTAATCACATTTTATGGGATCAAAAATTTAATTATGGACTTTTGACCCTAATTATACAGCTTAATCTTAAATTTTGTGCTTTTTACTCGGTTAAATTTCGAACGGGTTCACTCTAAAGCCCATTTAGACATGCACGCTCTAAACCCTAAAAAACGATCGAAAATGATGTTTAATCATATTTTATGGGATCAAAAATTTAATTATGGACTTTTGACCCTAATTATACAACTTAATCTCAAATTTTGAGCTTTTTACTCGGTTAAAATTCGAACGGGTTCACTCTAAAGCCCATTTAGACATGCAAGCTCTGAACCCTAAAAAACGATCGAAAATGATGCTTAATCAAATTTTATGGGTTCAAATATTTGATTATTGGCTTTTGAACCTAATTATACTGCTTAATCTCAAATTTTGTGCTTTTTACTCGGTTAAATTTCGAACGGGTTCACTCTAAAGCCCATTTAGACATGCACGCTCTAAACCCTAAAAAATGATCGAAAATGGTGCTTAATCAGATTTTATGGGATCAAATATTTAATTATGAACTTTTGACCCTAATTATACAGCTTAATCTCAAATTTTGTGCTTTTTACTTGGTTAAAATTCGAACGGGTTCACTCTAAAGCCCATTTAGACATGCACGCTCTGAACTCTAGAAATCGATCAAAAATGATGTTTCATCAAATTTTATGGGTTCAACTATTTAATTATGGGCTTTTGAAACTGATTATACAACTTAATCTCAAATTTTGTGCTTTTTACTCGGTTAAATTTCGAACGGGTTCACTCTAAAGCCCATTTAGACATGCACGCTCTAAACCCTAAAAAACGATCGAAAATGATGTTTAATCAGATTTTATGGGCTCAAAAATTTAATTATGGACTTTTGACCCTAATTAAACAGCTTAATCTCAAATTTTGAGCTTTTTACTTGGTTAAAATTCGAACGGGTTCACTCTGAACCCCATTTAGACATGCAAGCTTTGAACCCTAAAAAACGATCGAAAATGATGTTTAATCAAATTTTATGGGTTGAAATATTTGATTATTGACTTTTGAACCTAATTATACAGCTTAATCTCAAATTTTGTGCTTTTTACTCGGTTAAATTTCGAACGGGTTCACTCTAAAGCCCATTTAGACATGCACGCTCTAAACCCTAAAAAACGATCGAAAATGATGTTTAATCAAATTTTATGGGATCAAATATTTAATTATGAACTTTTGACCCTAATTATACAACTTAATCTCAAATTTTGTGCTTTTTACTCAGTTAAATTTCGAACGGGTTCACTCTAAAACCCATTTAGACATGCACGCTCTAAACCCTAAAAAACGATCGAAAATGATGTTTAATCAGATTTTATGGGCTCAAAAATTTAATTATGGACTTTTGACCCTAATTAAACAGCTTAATATCAAATTTTGAGCTTTTTACTTGGTTAAAATTCGAACGGGTTCACTCTAAAGCCCATTTAGACATGCACGCTCTAAACCCTAAAAAACGATCGAAAATGATGTTTAATCAAATTTTATGGGATCAAATATTTAATTATGGACTTTTGACCCTAATTAAACAGCTTAATCTCAAATTTTGAGCTTTTTACTCGGTTAAAATTCGAACGGGTTCATTCTGAAACCCATTCAGACATGCAAGCTCTGAACCCTAAAAAACGATCGAAAATGATGTTTAATCAAATTTTATGGGTTCAAATATTTGATTATTGGCTTTTGAACCTAATTATACAGCTTAATCTCAAATTTTGTGCTTTTTACTCGGTTAAATTTCGAACGGGTTCACTCTAATGCCCATTTAGACATGCACGCTCTAAACCCTAAAAAACGATCGAAAATGATGTTTAATCAAATTTTATGGGATCAAATATTTTATTACGAACTTTTGACCCTAATTATACAACTTAATCTCAAATTTTGTGCTTTTTACTTGGTTAAAATTCGAACGGGTTCACTCTAAAGCCCATTTAGACATGCAAGCTCTGAACCCTAAAAAACGTTCGAAAATGATGTTTAATCAAATTTTATGGGTTCAAATATTTGATTATTGGCTTTTGAACCTAATTATACATCTTAATCTCAAATTTTGTGCTTTTTACTCGATTAAATTTCGAACGACTTCACTCTAAAGCCCATTTAGACTTGCACACTCTAAACCCTAAAAAACGATCGAAAATGATATTTAATCAGATTTTATGGGATCAAATATTTAATTATGAACTTTTGACACTAATTATACATCTTAATCTCAAATTTCGAGCTTTTTACTCGGTTAAAATTCGAACGGGTTCACTCTGAACCCCATTTAGACATGCAAGCTCTGAACCCTAAAAAACGATCGAAAATGATGTTTAATCAAATTTTATGGGTTCAAATATTTGATTATTGGCTTTTGAACCTAATTATACAGCTTAATCTCAAATTTTGTGCTTTTTACTCGGTTAAATTTCGAACGGGTTCACTCTAAAGCCCATTTAGACATGCACGCTCTAAACCCTAAAAAACGATCGAAAATGATGTTTAATCAAATTTTATGGGATCAAATATTTAATTATGAACTTTTGACCCTAATTATACAACTTAATCTCAAATTTTGTGCTTTTTACTCAGTTAAATTTCGAACGGGTTCACTCTAAAGCCCATTTAGACATGCACGCTCTAAACCCTAAAAAACGATCGAAAATGATGTTTAATCAGATTTTATGGGCTCAAAAATTTAATTATGGACTTTTGACCCTAATTAAACAGCTTAATCTCAAATTTTGAGCTTTTTACTCGGTTAAAATTCGAACGGGTTCACTCTGAACCCCATTTAGACATGCAAGCTCTGAACCCTAAAAAACGATCGAAAATGATGTTTAATCAAATTTTATGGGTTCAAATATTTGATTATTGGCTTTTGAACCTAATTATACAGCTTAATCTCAAATTTTGTGCTTTTTACTCGGTTAAATTTCGAACGGGTTCACTCTAATGCCCATTTAGACATGCACGCTCTAAACCCTAAAAAACGATCGAAAATGATGTTTAATCAAATTTTATGGGATCAAATATTTTATTACGAACTTTTGACCCTAATTATACAACTTAATCTCAAATTTTGTGCTTTTTACTTGGTTAAAATTCGAACGGGTTCACTCTAAAGCCCATTTAGACATGCAAGCTCTGAACCCTAAAAAACGTTCGAAAATGATGTTTAATCAAATTTTATGGGTTCAAATATTTGATTATTGGCTTTTGAACCTAATTATACATCTTAATCTCAAATTTTGTGCTTTTTACTCGATTAAATTTCGAACGACTTCACTCTAAAGCCCATTTAGACTTGCACACTCTAAACCCTAAAAAACGATCGAAAATGATATTTAATCAGATTTTATGGGATCAAATATTTAATTATGAACTTTTGACACTAATTATACATCTTAATCTCAAATTTCGAGCTTTTTACTCGGTTAAAATTCGAACGGGTTCACTCTGAACCCCATTTAGACATGCAAGCTCTGAACCCTAAAAAACGATCGAAAATGATGTTTAATCAAATTTTATGGGTTCAAATATTTGATTATTGGCTTTTGAACCTAATTATACAGCTTAATCTCAAATTTTGTGCTTTTTACTCGGTTAAATTTCGAACGGGTTCACTCTAAAGCCAATTTAGACAAGCACGCTCTAAACCCTAAAAAACGATCGAAAATGATGTTTAATCACATTTTATGGGATCAAAAATTTAATTATGGACTTTTGACCCTAATTATACAGCTTAATCTCAAATTTTGTGCTTTTTACTCGGTTAAATTTCGAACGGGTTCACTCTAAAGCCCATTTAGACATGCACGCTCTAAACCCTAAAAAACGATCGAAAATGATGTTTAATCATATTTTATGGGATCAAAAATTTAATTATGGACTTTTGACCCTAATTATACAACTTAATCTCAAATTTTGAGCTTTTTACTCGGTTAAAATTCGAACGGGTTCACTCTAAAGCCCATTTAGACATGCAAGCTCTGAACCCTAAAAAACGATCGAAAATGATGCTTAATCAAATTTTATGGGTTCAAATATTTGATTATTGGCTTTTGAACCTAATTATACTGCTTAATCTCAAATTTTGTGCTTTTTACTCGGTTAAATTTCGAACGGGTTCACTCTAAAGCCCATTTAGACATGCACGCTCTAAACCCTAAAAAATGATCGAAAATGGTGCTTAATCAGATTTTATGGGATCAAATATTTAATTATGAACTTTTGACCCTAATTATACAGCTTAATCTCAAATTTTGTGCTTTTTACTTGGTTAAAATTCGAACGGGTTCACTCTAAAGCCCATTTAGACATGCACGCTCTGAACTCTAGAAATCGATCAAAAATGATGTTTCATCAAATTTTATGGGTTCAACTATTTAATTATGGGCTTTTGAAACTGATTATACAACTTAATCTCAAATTTTGTGCTTTTTACTCGGTTAAATTTCGAACGGGTTCACTCTAAAGCCCATTTAGACATGCACGCTCTAAACCCTAAAAAACGATCGAAAATGATGTTTAATCAGATTTTATGGGCTCAAAAATTTAATTATGGACTTTTGACCCTAATTAAACAGCTTAATCTCAAATTTTGAGCTTTTTACTTGGTTAAAATTCGAACGGGTTCACTCTGAACCCCATTTAGACATGCAAGCTTTGAACCCTAAAAAACGATCGAAAATGATGTTTAATCAAATTTTATGGGTTGAAATATTTGATTATTGACTTTTGAACCTAATTATACAGCTTAATCTCAAATTTTGTGCTTTTTACTCGGTTAAATTTCGAACGGGTTCACTCTAAAGCCCATTTAGACATGCACGCTCTAAACCCTAAAAAACGATCGAAAATGATGTTTAATCAAATTTTGTGGGATCAAATATTTAATTATGAACTTTTGACCCTAATTATACAACTTAATCTCAAATTTTGTGCTTTTTACTCAGTTAAATTTCGAACGGGTTCACTCTAAAGCCCATTTAGACATGCACGCTCTAAACCCTAAAAAACGATCGAAAATGATGTTTAATCAGATTTTATGGGCTCAAAAATTTAATTATGGACTTTTGACCCTAATTAAACAGCTTAATATCAAATTTTGAGCTTTTTACTTGGTTAAAATTCGAACGGGTTCACTCTAAAGCCCATTTAGACATGCACGCTCTAAACCCTAAAAAACGATCGAAAATGATGTTTAATCAAATTTTATGGGATCAAATATTTAATTATGGACTTTTGACCCTAATTAAACAGCTTAATCTCAAATTTTGAGCTTTTTACTCGGTTAAAATTCGAACGGGTTCACTCTGAAACCCATTCAGACATGCAAGCTCTGAACCCTAAAAAACGATCGAAAATGATGTTTAATCAAATTTTATGGGTTCAAATATTTGATTATTGGCTTTTGAACCTAATTATACAGCTTAATCTCAAATTTTGTGCTTTTTACTCGGTTAAATTTCGAACGGGTTCACTCTAAAGCCCATTTAGACATGCACGCTCTAAACCCTAAAAAACGATCGAAAATGATGTTTAATCACATTTTATGGGATCAAAAATTTAATTATGGACTTTTGACCCTAATTATACAGCTTAATCTCAAATTTTGAGCTTTTTTCTCGGTTAAAATTCGAACGGGTTCACTCTAAAGCCCATTTAGACATGCAAGCACTGAACCCTAAAAAACGATCGAAAATGATGTTTAATCAAATTTTATGGGTTCAAATATTTGATTATTGGCTTTTGAACCTAATTATACAGCTTAATCTCAAATTTTGTGCTTTTTACTCGGTTAAATTTCGAACGGGTTCACTCTAAAGCCCCTTTAGACATGCACGCTCTGAACTCTAGAAATCGATCAAAAATGATGTTTCATCAAATTTTATGGGTTCAACTATTTAATTATGGGCTTTTGAAACTGATTATACAACTTAATCTCAAATTTTGTGCTTTTTACTCGGTTAAATTTCGAACGGGTTCACTCTAAAGCCCATTTAGACATGCACGCTCTAAACCCTAAAAAACGATCGAAAATGATGTTTAATCAGATTTTATGGGCTCAAAAATTTAATTATGGACTTTTGACCCTAATTAAACAGCTTAATCTCAAATTTTGAGCTTTTTACTTGGTTAAAATTCGAACGGGTTCACTCTGAACCCCATTTAGACATGCAAGCTTTGAACCCTAAAAAACGATCGAAAATGATGTTTAATCAAATTTTATGGGTTGAAATATTTGATTATTGACTTTTGAACCTAATTATACAGCTTAATCTCAAATTTTGTGCTTTTTACTCGGTTAAATTTCGAACGGGTTCACTCTAAAGCCCATTTAGACATGCACGCTCTAAACCCTAAAAAACGATCGAAAATGATGTTTAATCAAATTTTATGGGATCAAATATTTAATTAAGAACTTTTGACCCTAATTATACAACTTAATCTCAAATTTTGTGCTTTTTACTCAGTTAAATTTCGAACGGGTTCACTCTAAAGCCCATATTGACATGCACGCTCTAAACCCTAAAAAACGATCGAAAATGATGTTTAATCAGATTTTATGGGCTCAAAAATTTAATTATGGACTTTTGACCCTAATTAAACAGCTTAATATCAAATTTTGAGCTTTTTACTTGGTTAAAATTCGAACGGGTTCACTCTAAAGCCCATTTAGACATGCACGCTCTAAACCCTAAAAAACGATCGAAAATGATGTTTAATCAAATTTTATGGGATCAAATATTTAATTATGGACTTTTGACCCTAATTAAACAGCTTAATCTCAAATTTTGAGCTTTTTACTCGGTTAAAATTCGAACGGGTTCACTCTGAAACCCATTCAGACATGCAAGCTCTGAACCCTAAAAAACGATCGAAAATGATGTTTAATCAAATTTTATGGGTTCAAATATTTGATTATTGGCTTTTGAACCTAATTATACAGCTTAATCTCAAATTTTGTGCTTTTTACTCGGTTAAATTTCGAACGGGTTCACTCTAAAGCCCATTTAGACATGCACGCTCTAAACCCTAAAAAACGATCGAAAATGATGTTTAATCACATTTTATGGGATCAAAAATTTAATTATGGACTTTTGACCCTAATTATACAGCTTAATCTCAAATTTTGAGCTTTTTTCTCGGTTAAAATTCGAACGGGTTCACTCTAAAGCCCATTTAGACATGCAAGCTCTGAACCCTAAAAAACGATCGAAAATGATGTTTAATCAAATTTTATGGGTTCAAATATTTGATTATTGGCTTTTGAACCTAATTATACAGCTTAATCTCAAATTTTGTGCTTTTTACTCGGTTAAATTTCGAACGGGTTCACTCTAAAGCCCATATAGACATGCACGCTCTAAACCCTAAAAAACGATCGAAAATGATGTTTAATCAAATTTTATGGGATCAAATATTTAATTATGAACTTTTGACCCTAATTATACAACTTAATCTCAAATTTTGTGCTTTTTACTCAGTTAAATTTCGAACGGGTTCACTCTAAAGCCCATTTAGACATGCACGCTCTAAACCCTAAAAAACGATCGAAAATGATGTTTAATCAGATTTTATGGGCTCAAAAATTTAATTATGGACTTTTGACCCTAATTAAACAGCTTAATCTCAAATTTTGAGCTTTTTACTTGGTTAAAATTCGAACGGGTTCACTCTGAACCCAATTTAGACATGCAAGCTCTGAACCCTAAAAAACGATCGAAAATGATGTTTAATCAAATTTTATGGGTTCAAATATTTGATTATTGGCTTTTGAACCTAATTATACAGCTTAATCTCAAATTTTGTGCTTTTTACTCGGTTAAATTTCGAACGGGTTCACTCTAAAGCCCATTTAGACATGCACGCTCTAAACCCTAAAAAACGATCGGAAATGATGTTTAATCACATTTTATGGGATCAAAAATTTAATTATGGACTTTTGACCCTAATTATACAGCTTAATCTCAAATTTTGAGCTTTTTTCTCGGTTAAAATTCGAACGGGTTCACTCTAAAGCCCATTTAGACATGCAAGCTCTGAACCCTAAAAAACGATCGAAAATGATGTTTAATCAAATTTTATGGGTTCAAATATTTGATTATTGGCTTTTGAACCTAATTATACAGCTTAATCTCAAATTTTGTGCTTTTTACTCGGTTAAATTTCGAACGGGTTCACTCTAAAGCCCATTTAGACATGCACGCTCTAAACCCTAAAAAACGATCGAAAATGATGTTTAATCAAATTTTATGGGATCAAATATTTAATTATGAACTTTTGACCCTAATTATACAACTTAATCTCAAATTTTGTGCTTTTTACTCAGTTAAATTTCGAACGGGTTCACTCTAAAGCCCATTTAGACATGCACGCTCTAAACCCTAAAAAACGATCGAAAATGATGTTTAATCAGATTTTATGGGCTCAAAAATTTAATTATGGACTTTTGACCCTAATTAAACAGCTTAATATCAAATTTTGAGCTTTTTACTTGGTTAAAATTCGAACGGGTTCACTCTAAAGCCCATTTAGACATGCACGCTCTAAACCCTAAAAAACGATCGAAAATGATGTTTAATCAAATTTTATGGGATCAAATATTTAATTATGGACTTTTGACCCTAATTAAACAGCTTAATCTCAAATTTTGAGCTTTTTACTCGGTTAAAATTCGAACGGGTTCACTCTGAAACCCATTCAGACATGCAAGCTCTGAACCCTAAAAAACGATCGAAAATGATGTTTAATCAAATTTTATGGGTTCAAATATTTGATTATTGGCTTTTGAACCTAATTATACAGCTTAATCTCAAATTTTGTGCTTTTTACTCGGTTAAATTTCGAACGGGTTCACTCTAAAGCCCATTTAGACATGCACGCTCTAAACCCTAAAAAACGATCGAAAATGATGTTTAATCACATTTTATGGGATCAAAAATTTAATTATGGACTTTTGACCCTAATTATACAGCTTAATCTCAAATTTTGAGCTTTTTTCTCGGTTAAAATTCGAACGGGTTCACTCTAAAGCCCATTTAGACATGCAAGCTCTGAACCCTAAAAAACGATCGAAAATGATGTTTAATCAAATTTTATGGGTTCAAATATTTGATTATTGGCTTTTGAACCTAATTATACAGCTTAATCTCAAATTTTGTGCTTTTTACTCGGTTAAATTTCGAACGGGTTCACTCGAAAGCCCATTTAGACATGCACGCTCTAAACCCTAAAAAACGATCGAAAATGATGTTTAATCAAATTTTATGGGATCAAATATTTTATTATGAACTTTTGACCCTAATTATACAACTTAATCTCAAATTTTGTGCTTTTTACTTGGTTAAAATTCGAACGGGTTCACTCTAAAGCCCATTTAGACATGCAAGCTCTGAACCCTAAAAAACGTTCGAAAATGATGTTTAATCAAATTTTATGGGTTCAAATATTTGATTATTGGCTTTTGAACCTAATTATACATCTTAATCTCAAATTTTGTGCTTTTTACTCGATTAAATTTCGAACGACTTCACTCTAAAGCCCATTTAGACTTGCACACTCTAAACCCTAAAAAACGATCGAAAATGATATTTAATCAGATTTTATGGGATCAAATATTTAATTATGAACTTTTGACACTAATTATACATCTTAATCTCAAATTTCGAGCTTTTTACTCGGTTAAAATTCGAACGGGTTCACTCTGAACCCCATTTAGACATGCAAGCTCTGAACCCTAAAAAACGATCGAAAATGATGTTTAATCAAATTTTATGGGTTCAAATATTTGATTATTGGCTTTTGAACCTAATTATACAGCTTAATCTCAAATTTTGTGCTTTTTACTCGGTTAAATTTCGAACGGGTTCACTCTAAAGCCAATTTAGACAAGCACGCTCTAAACCCTAAAAAACGATCGAAAATGATGTTTAATCACATTTTATGGGATCAAAAATTTAATTATGGACTTTTGACCCTAATTATACAGCTTAATCTCAAATTTTGTGCTTTTTACTCGGTTAAATTTCGAACGGGTTCACTCTAAAGCCCATTTAGACATGCACGCTCTAAACCCTAAAAAACGATCGAAAATGATGTTTAATCATATTTTATGGGATCAAAAATTTAATTATGGACTTTTGACCCTAATTATACAACTTAATCTCAAATTTTGAGCTTTTTACTCGGTTAAAATTCGAACGGGTTCACTCTAAAGCCCATTTAGACATGCAAGCTCTGAACCCTAAAAAACGATCGAAAATGATGCTTAATCAAATTTTATGGGTTCAAATATTTGATTATTGGCTTTTGAACCTAATTATACTGCTTAATCTCAAATTTTGTGCCTTTTACTCGGTTAAATTTCGAACGGGTTCACTCTAAAGCCCATTTAGACATGCACGCTCTAAACCCTAAAAAATGATCGAAAATGGTGCTTAATCAGATTTTATGGGATCAAATATTTAATTATGAACTTTTGACCCTAATTATACAGCTTAATCTCAAATTTTGTGCTTTTTACTTGGTTAAAATTCGAACGGGTTCACTCTAAAGCCCATTTAGACATGCACGCTCTGAACTCTAGAAATCGATCAAAAATGATGTTTCATCAAATTTTATGGGTTCAACTATTTAATTATGGGCTTTTGAAACTGATTATACAACTTAATCTCAAATTTTGTGCTTTTTACTCGGTTAAATTTCGAACGGGTTCACTCTAAAGCCCATTTAGACATGCACGCTCTAAACCCTAAAAAACGATCGAAAATGATGTTTAATCAGATTTTATGGGCTCAAAAATTTAATTATGGACTTTTGACCCTAATTAAACAGCTTAATCTCAAATTTTGAGCTTTTTACTTGGTTAAAATTCGAACGGGTTCACTTTGAACCCCATTTAGACATGCAAGCTTTGAACCCTAAAAAACGATCGAAAATGATGTTTAATCAAATTTTATGGGTTGAAATATTTGATTATTGACTTTTGAACCTAATTATACAGCTTAATCTCAAATTTTGTGCTTTTTACTCGGTTAAATTTCGAACGGGTTCACTCTAAAGCCCATTTAGACATGCACGCTCTAAACCCTAAAAAACGATCGAAAATGATGTTTAATCAAATTTTATGGGATCAAATATTTAATTATGAACTTTTGACCCTAATTATACAACTTAATCTCAAATTTTGTGCTTTTTACTCAGTTAAATTTCGAACGGGTTCACTCTAAAGCCCATTTAGACATGCACGCTCTGAACCCTAAAAAACGATCGAAAATGATGTTTAATCAGATTTTATGGGCTCAAAAATTTAATTATGGACTTTTGACCCTAATTAAACAGCTTAATATCAAATTTTGAGCTTTTTACTTGGTTAAAATTCGAACGGGTTCACTCTAAAGCCCATTTAGACATGCACGCTCTAAACCCTAAAAAACGATCGAAAATGATGTTTAATCACATTTTATGGGATCAAAAATTTAATTATGGACTTTTGACCCTAATTATACAGCTTAATCTCAAATTTTGAGCTTTTTTCTCGGTTAAAATTCGAACGGGTTCACTCTAAAGCCCATTTAGACATGCAAGCTCTGAACCCTAAAAAACGATCGAAAATGATGTTTAATCAAATTTTATGGGTTCAAATATTTGATTATTGGCTTTTGAACCTAATTATACAGCTTAATCTCAAATTTTGTGCTTTTTACTCGGTTAAATTTCGAACGGGTTCACTCTAAAGCCCATTTAGACATGCACGCTCTAAACCCTAAAAAACGATCGAAAATGATGTTTAATCAAATTTTATGGGATCAAATATTTAATTATGAACTTTTGACCCTAATTATACAACTTAATCTCAAATTTTGTGCTTTTTACTCAGTTAAATTTCGAACGGGTTCACTCTAAAGCCCATTTAGACATGCACGCTCTAAACCCTAAAAAACGATCGAAAATGATGTTTAATCAGATTTTATGGGCTCAAAAATTTAATTATGGACTTTTGACCCTAATTAAACAGCTTAATATCAAATTTTGAGCTTTTTACTTGGTTAAAATTCGAACGGGTTCACTCTAAAGCCCATTTAGACATGCACGCTCTAAACCCTAAAAAACGATCGAAAATGATGTTTAATCAAATTTTATGGGTTCAAATATTTGATTATTGGCTTTTGAACCTAATTATACAGCTTAATCTCAAATTTTGTGCTTTTTACTCGGTTAAAATTCGAACGGGTTCACTCTGAAACCCATTCAGACATGCAAGCTCTGAACCCTAAAAAACGATCGAAAATGATGTTTAATCAAATTTTATGGGTTCAAATATTTGATTATTGGCTTTTGAACCTAATTATACAGCTTAATCTCAAATTTTGTGCTTTTTACTCGGTTAAATTTCGAACGGGTTCACTCTAAAGCCCATTTAGACATGCACGCTCTAAACCCTAAAAAACGATCGAAAATGATGTTTAATCACATTTTATGGGATCAAAAATTTAATTATGGACTTTTGACCCTAATTATACAGCTTAATCTCAAATTTTGAGCTTTTTTCTCGGTTAAAATTCGAACGGGTTCACTCTAAAGCCCATTTAGACATGCAAGCTCTGAACCCTAAAAAACGATCGAAAATGATGTTTAATCAAATTTTATGGGTTCAAATATTTGATTATTGGCTTTTGAACCTAATTATACAGCTTAATCTCAAATTTTGTGCTTTTTACTCGGTTAAATTTCGAACGGGTTCACTCTAAAGCCCATTTAGACATGCACGCTCTAAACCCTAAAAAACGATCGAAAATGATGTTTAATCAAATTTTATGGGATCAAATATTTAATTATGAACTTTTGACCCTAATTATACAACTTAATCTCAAATTTTGTGCTTTTTACTCAGTTAAATTTCGAACGGGTTCACTCTAAAGCCCATTTAGACATGCACGCTCTAAACCCTAAAAAACGATCGAAAATGATGTTTAATCAGATTTTATGGGCTCAAAAATTTAATTATAGACTTTTGACCCTAATTAAACAGCTTAATATCAAATTTTGAGCTTTTTACTTGGTTAAAATTCGAACGGGTTCACTCTAAAGCCCATTTAGACATGCACGCTCTAAACCCTAAAAAACGATCGAAAATGATGTTTAATCAAATTTTATGGGATCAAATATTTAATTATGGACTTTTGACCCTAATTAAACAGCTTAATCTCAAATTTTGAGCTTTTTACTCGGTTAAAATTCGAACGGGTTCACTCTGAAACCCATTCAGACATGCAAGCTCTGAACCCTAAAAAACGATCGAAAATGATGTTTAATCAAATTTTATGGGTTCAAATATTTGATTATTGGCTTTTGAACCTAATTATACAGCTTAATCTCAAATTTTGTGCTTTTTACTCGGTTAAATTTCGAACGGGTTCACTCTAAAGCCCATTTAGACATGCACGCTCTAAACCCTAAAAAACGATCGAAAATGATGTTTAATCACATTTTATGGGATCAAAAATTTAATTATGGACTTTTGACCCTAATTATACAGCTTAATCTCAAATTTTGAGCTTTTTTCTCGGTTAAAATTCGAACGGGTTCACTCTAAAGCCCATTTAGACATGCAAGCTCTGAACCCTAAAAAACGATCGAAAATGATGTTTAATCAAATTTTATGGGTTCAAATATTTGATTATTGGCTTTTGAACCTAATTATACAGCTTAATCTCAAATTTTGTGCTTTTTACTCGGTTAAATTTCGAACGGGTTCACTCGAAAGCCCATTTAGACATGCACGCTCTAAACCCTAAAAAACGATCGAAAATGATGTTTAATCAAATTTTATGGGATCAAATATTTTATTACGAACTTTTGACCCTAATTATACAACTTAATCTCAAATTTTGTGCTTTTTACTTGGTTAAAATTCGAACGGGTTCACTCTAAAGCCCATTTAGACATGCAAGCTCTGAACCCTAAAAAACGTTCGAAAATGATGTTTAATCAAATTTTATGGGTTCAAATATTTGATTATTGGCTTTTGAACCTAATTATACATCTTAATCTCAAATTTTGTGCTTTTTACTCGATTAAATTTCGAACGACTTCACTCTAAAGCCCATTTAGACTTGCACACTCTAAACCCTAAAAAACGATCGAAAATGATATTTAATCAGATTTTATGGGATCAAATATTTAATTATGAACTTTTGACACTAATTATACATCTTAATCTCAAATTTCGAGCTTTTTACTCGGTTAAAATTCGAACGGGTTCACTCTGAACCCCATTTAGACATGCAAGCTCTGAACCCTAAAAAACGATCGAAAATGATGTTTAATCAAATTTTATGGGTTCAAATATTTGATTATTGGCTTTTGAACCTAATTATACAGCTTAATCTCAAATTTTGTGCTTTTTACTCGGTTAAATTTCGAACGGGTTCACTCTAAAGCCAATTTAGACAAGCACGCTCTAAACCCTAAAAAACGATCGAAAATGATGTTTAATCACATTTTATGGGATCAAAAATTTAATTATGGACTTTTGACCCTAATTATACAGCTTAATCTCAAATTTTGTGCTTTTTACTCGGTTAAATTTCGAACGGGTTCACTCTAAAGCCCATTTAGACATGCACGCTCTAAACCCTAAAAAACGATCGAAAATGATGTTTAATCATATTTTATGGGATCAAAAATTTAATTATGGACTTTTGACCCTAATTATACAACTTAATCTCAAATTTTGAGCTTTTTACTCGGTTAAAATTCGAACGGGTTCACTCTAAAGCCCATTTAGACATGCAAGCTCTGAACCCTAAAAAACGATCGAAAATGATGCTTAATCAAATTTTATGGGTTCAAATATTTGATTATTGGCTTTTGAACCTAATTATACTGCTTAATCTCAAATTTTGTGCCTTTTACTCGGTTAAATTTCGAACGGGTTCACTCTAAAGCCCATTTAGACATGCACGCTCTAAACCCTAAAAAATGATCGAAAATGGTGCTTAATCAGATTTTATGGGATCAAATATTTAATTATGAACTTTTGACCCTAATTATACAGCTTAATCTCAAATTTTGTGCTTTTTACTTGGTTAAAATTCGAACGGGTTCACTCTAAAGCCCATTTAGACATGCACGCTCTGAACTCTAGAAATCGATCAAAAATGATGTTTCATCAAATTTTATGGGTTCAACTATTTAATTATGGGCTTTTGAAACTGATTATACAACTTAATCTCAAATTTTGTGCTTTTTACTCGGTTAAATTTCGAACGGGTTCACTCTAAAGCCCATTTAGACATGCACGCTCTAAACCCTAAAAAACGATCGAAAATGATGTTTAATCAGATTTTATGGGCTCAAAAATTTAATTATGGACTTTTGACCCTAATTAAACAGCTTAATCTCAAATTTTGAGCTTTTTACTTGGTTAAAATTCGAACGGGTTCACTTTGAACCCCATTTAGACATGCAAGCTTTGAACCCTAAAAAACGATCGAAAATGATGTTTAATCAAATTTTATGGGTTGAAATATTTGATTATTGACTTTTGAACCTAATTATACAGCTTAATCTCAAATTTTGTGCTTTTTACTCGGTTAAATTTCGAACGGGTTCACTCTAAAGCCCATTTAGACATGCACGCTCTAAACCCTAAAAAACGATCGAAAATGATGTTTAATCAAATTTTATGGGATCAAATATTTAATTATGAACTTTTGACCCTAATTATACAACTTAATCTCAAATTTTGTGCTTTTTACTCAGTTAAATTTCGAACGGGTTCACTCTAAAGCCCATTTAGACATGCACGCTCTGAACCCTAAAAAAGGATCGAAAATGATGTTTAATCAGATTTTATGGGCTCAAAAATTTAATTATGGACTTTTGACCCTAATTAAACAGCTTAATATCAAATTTTGAGCTTTTTACTTGGTTAAAATTCGAACGGGTTCACTCTAAAGCCCATTTAGACATGCACGCTCTAAACCCTAAAAAACGATCGAAAATGATGTTTAATCACATTTTATGGGATCAAAAATTTAATTATGGACTTTTGACCCTAATTATACAGCTTAATCTCAAATTTTGAGCTTTTTTCTCGGTTAAAATTCGAACGGGTTCACTCTAAAGCCCATTTAGACATGCAAGCTCTGAACCCTAAAAAACGATCGAAAATGATGTTTAATCAAATTTTATGGGTTCAAATATTTGATTATTGGCTTTTGAACCTAATTATACAGCTTAATCTCAAATTTTGTGCTTTTTACTCGGTTAAATTTCGAACGGGTTCACTCTAAAGCCCATTTAGACATGCACGCTCTAAACCCTAAAAAACGATCGAAAATGATGTTTAATCAAATTTTATGGGATCAAATATTTAATTATGAACTTTTGACCCTAATTATACAACTTAATCTCAAATTTTGTGCTTTTTACTCAGTTAAATTTCGAACGGGTTCACTCTAAAGCCCATTTAGACATGCACGCTCTAAACCCTAAAAAACGATCGAAAATGATGTTTAATCAGATTTTATGGGCTCAAAAATTTAATTATGGACTTTTGACCCTAATTAAACAGCTTAATATCAAATTTTGAGCTTTTTACTTGGTTAAAATTCGAACGGGTTCACTCTAAAGCCCATTTAGACATGCACGCTCTAAACCCTAAAAAACGATCGAAAATGATGTTTAATCAAATTTTATGGGTTCAAATATTTGATTATTGGCTTTTGAACCTAATTATACAGCTTAATCTCAAATTTTGTGCTTTTTACTCGGTTAAAATTCGAACGGGTTCACTCTGAAACCCATTCAGACATGCAAGCTCTGAACCCTAAAAAACGATCGAAAATGATGTTTAATCAAATTTTATGGGTTCAAATATTTGATTATTGGCTTTTGAACCTAATTATACAGCTTAATCTCAAATTTTGTGCTTTTTACTCGGTTAAATTTCGAACGGGTTCACTCTAAAGCCCATTTAGACATGCACGCTCTAAACCCTAAAAAACGATCGAAAATGATGTTTAATCACATTTTATGGGATCAAAAATTTAATTATGGACTTTTGACCCTAATTATACAGCTTAATCTCAAATTTTGAGCTTTTTTCTCGGTTAAAATTCGAACGGGTTCACTCTAAAGCCCATTTAGACATGCAAGCTCTGAACCCTAAAAAACGATCGAAAATGATGTTTAATCAAATTTTATGGGTTCAAATATTTGATTATTGGCTTTTGAACCTAATTATACAGCTTAATCTCAAATTTTGTGCTTTTTACTCGGTTAAATTTCGAACGGGTTCACTCTAAAGCCCATTTAGACATGCACGCTCTAAACCCTAAAAAACGATCGAAAATGATGTTTAATCAAATTTTATGGGATCAAATATTTAATTATGAACTTTTGACCCTAATTATACAACTTAATCTCAAATTTTGTGCTTTTTACTCAGTTAAATTTCGAACGGGTTCACTCTAAAGCCCATTTAGACATGCACGCTCTAAACCCTAAAAAACGATCGAAAATGATGTTTAATCAGATTTTATGGGCTCAAAAATTTAATTATGGACTTTTGACCCTAATTAAACAGCTTAATATCAAATTTTGAGCTTTTTACTTGGTTAAAATTCGAACGGGTTCACTCTAAAGCCCATTTAGACATGCACGCTCTAAACCCTAAAAAACGATCGAAAATGATGTTTAATCAAATTTTATGGGATCAAATATTTAATTATGGACTTTTGACCCTAATTAAACAGCTTAATCTCAAATTTTGAGCTTTTTACTCGGTTAAAATTCGAACGGGTTCACTCTGAAACCCATTCAGACATGCAAGCTCTGAACCCTAAAAAACGATCGAAAATGATGTTTAATCAAATTTTATGGGTTCAAATATTTGATTATTGGCTTTTGAACCTAATTATACAGCTTAATCTCAAATTTTGTGCTTTTTACTCGGTTAAATTTCGAACGGGTTCACTCTAAAGCCCATTTAGACATGCACGCTCTAAACCCTAAAAAACGATCGAAAATGATGTTTAATCACATTTTATGGGATCAAAAATTTAATTATGGACTTTTGACCCTAATTATACAGCTTAATCTCAAATTTTGAGCTTTTTTCTCGGTTAAAATTCGAACGGGTTCACTCTAAAGCCCATTTAGACATGCAAGCTCTGAACCCTAAAAAACGATCGAAAATGATGTTTAATCAAATTTTATGGGTTCAAATATTTGATTATTGGCTTTTGAACCTAATTATACAGCTTAATCTCAAATTTTGTGCTTTTTACTCGGTTAAATTTCGAACGGGTTCACTCGAAAGCCCATTTAGACATGCACGCTCTAAACCCTAAAAAACGATCGAAAATGATGTTTAATCAAATTTTATGGGATCAAATATTTAATTATGAACTTTTGACACTACTTATACAGCTTAATCTCAAATTTTGTGCTTTTTACTCGGTTAAATTTCGAACGGGTTCACTCTAAAGCCCATTTAGACATGCACGCTCTAAACCCTACAAAACGATCGAAAATGATGTTTAATCAGATTTTATGGGCTCAAAAATTTAATTATGGACTTTTGACCCTAATTAAACAGCTTAATCTCAAATTTTGAGCTTTTTACTCGGTTAAAATTCGAACGGGTTCACTCTGAACCCCATTTAGACATGCAAGCTTTGAACCCTAAAAAACGATCGAAACTGATGTTTAATCAAATTTTATGGGTTGAAATATTTGATTATTGACTTTTGAACCTAATTATACAGCTTAATCTCAAATTTTGTGCTTTTTACTCGGTTAAATTTCGAACGGGTTCACTCTAAAGCCCATTTAGACATGCACGCTCTAAACCCTAAAAAACGATCGAAAATGATGTTTAATCAAATTTTATGGGATCAAATATTTAATTATGAACTTTTGACCCTAATTATACAACTTAATCTCAAATTTTGTGCTTTTTACTCAGTTAAATTTCGAACGGGTTCACTCTAAAGCCCATTTAGACATGCACGCTCTAAACCCTAAAAAACGATCGAAAATGATGTTTAATCAGATTTTATGGGCTCAAAAATTTAATTATGGACTTTTGACCCTAATTAAACAGCTTAATATCAAATTTTGAGCTTTTTACTTGGTTAAAATTCGAACGGGTTCACTCTAAAGCCCATTTAGACATGCACGCTCTAAACCCTAAAAAACGATCGAAAATGATGTTTAATCAAATTTTATGGGATCAAATATTTAATTATGGACTTTTGACCCTAATTAAACAGCTTAATCTCAAATTTTGAGCTTTTTACTCGGTTAAAATTCGAACGGGTTCACTCTGAAACCCATTCAGACATGCAAGCTCTGAACCCTAAAAAACGATCGAAAATGATGTTTAATCAAATTTTATGGGTTCAAATATTTGATTATTGGCTTTTGAACCTAATTATACAGCTTAATCTCAAATTTTGTGCTTTTTACTCGGTTAAATTTCGAACGGGTTCACTCTAAAGCCCATTTAGACATGCACGCTCTAAACCCTAAAAAACGATCGAAAATGATGTTTAATCACATTTTATGGGATCAAAAATTTAATTATGGACTTTTGACCCTAATTATACAGCTTAATCTCAAATTTTGAGCTTTTTTCTCGGTTAAAATTCGAACGGGTTCACCCTAAAGCCCATTTAGACATGCAAGCTCTGAACCCTAAAAAACGATCGAAAATGATGTTTAATCAAATTTTATGGGTTCAAATATTTGATTATTGGCTTTTGAACCTAATTATACAGCTTATTCTCAAATTTTGTGCTTTTTACTCGGTTAAATTTCGAACGGGTTCACTCTAAAGCCCATTTAGACATGCACGCTCTAAACCCTAAAAAACGATCGAAAATGATGTTTAATCAAATTTTATGGGATCAAATATTTAATTATGAACTTTTGACACTACTTATACAGCTTAATCTCAAATTTTGTGCTTTTTACTCGGTTAAATTTCGAACGGGTTCACTCTAAAGCCCATTTAGACATGCACGCTCTAAACCCTACAAAACGATCGAAAATGATGTTTAATCAGATTTTATGGGCTCAAAAATTTAATTATGGACTTTTGACCCTAATTAAACAGCTTAATCTCAAATTTTGAGCTTTTTACTCGGTTAAAATTCGAACGGGTTCACTCTGAACCCCATTTAGACATGCAAGCTCTGAACCCTAAAAAACGATCGAAAATGATGTTTAATCAAATTTTATGGGTTCAAATATTTGATTATTGGATTTTGAACCTAATTATACAGCTTAATCTCAAATTTTGTGCTTTTTACTCGGTTAAATTTCGAACGGGATCACTCTAAAGCCCATTTAGACATGCACGCTCTAAACCCTAAAAAACGATCGAAAATGATGTTTAATCACATTTTATGGGCTCAAAAATTTAATTATGGACTTTTGACCCTAATTAAACAGCTTAATCTCAAATTTTGAGCTTTTTACTCGGTTAAAATTCGAACGGGTTCACTCTGAAACCCATTCAGACATGCAAGCTCTGAACCCTAAAAAACGATCGAAAATGATGTTTAATCAAATTTTATGGGTTCAAATATTTGATTATTGGCTTTTGAACCTAATTATACAGCTTAATCTCAAATTTTGTGCTTTTTACTCGGTTAAATTTCGAACGGGTTCACTCTAAAGCCCATTTAGACATGCACGCTCTAAACCCTAAAAAACGATCGAAAATGATGTTTAATCACATTTTATGGGATCAAAAATTTAATTATGGACTTTTGACCCTAATTATACAGCTTAATCTCAAATTTTGAGCTTTTTTCTCGGTTAAAATTCGAACGGGTTCACTCTAAAGCCCATTTAGACATGCAAGCTCTGAACCCTAAAAAACGATCGAAAATGATGTTTAATCAAATTTTATGGGTTCAAATATTTGATTATTGGCTTTTGAACCTAATTATACAGCTTAATCTCAAATTTTGTGCTTTTTACTCGGTTAAATTTCGAACGGGTTCACTCTAAAGCCCATTTAGACATGCACGCTCTAAACCCTAAAAAACGATCGAAAATGATGTTTAATCAAATTTTATGGGATCAAATATTTAATTATGAACTTTTGACACTACTTATACAGCTTAATCTCAAATTTTGTGCTTTTTACTCGGTTAAATTTCGAACGGGTTCACTCTAAAGCCCATTTAGACATGCACGCTCTAAACCCTACAAAACGATCGAAAATGATGTTTAATCAGATTTTATGGGCTCAAAAATTTAATTATGGACTTTTGACCCTAATTAAACAGCTTAATCTCAAATTTTGAGCTTTTTACTCGGTTAAAATTCGAACGGGTTCACTCTGAATCCCATTTAGACATGCAAGCTTTGAACCCTAAAAAACGATCGAAACTGATGTTTAATCAAATTTTATGGGTTGAAATATTTGATTATTGACTTTTGAACCTAATTATACAGCTTAATCTCAAATTTTGTGCTTTTTACTCGGTTAAATTTCGAACGGGTTCACTCTAAAGCCCATTTAGACATGCACGCTCTAAACCCTAAAAAACGATCGAAAATGATGTTTAATCAAATTTTATGGGATCAAATATTTAATTATGAACTTTTGACCCTAATTATACAACTTAATCTCAAATTTTGTGCTTTTTACTCAGTTAAATTTCGAACGGGTTCACTCTAAAGCCCATTTAGACATGCACGCTCTAAACCCTAAAAAACGATCGAAAATGATGTTTAATCAGATTTTATGGGCTCAAATATTTAATTATGGACTTTTGACCCTAATTAAACAGCTTAATATCAAATTTTGAGCTTTTTACTTGGTTAAAATTCGAACGGGTTCACTCTAAAGCACATTTAGACATGCACGCTCTAAACCCTAAAAAACGATCGAAAATGATGTTTAATCAAATTTTATGGGATCAAATATTTAATTATGGACTTTTGACCCTAATTAAACAGCTTAATCTCAAATTTTGAGCTTTTTACTCGGTTAAAATTCGAACGGGTTCACTCTGAAACCCATTCAGACATGCAAGCTCTGAACCCTAAAAAACGATCGAAAATGATGTTTAATCAAATTTTATGGGTTCAAATATTTGATTATTGGCTTTTGAACCTAATTATACAGCTTAATCTCAAATTTTGTGCTTTTTACTCGGTTAAATTTCGAACGGGTTCACTCTAAAGCCCATTTAGACATGCACGCTCTAAACCCTAAAAAACGATCGAAAATGATGTTTAATCAAATTTTATGGGATCAAATATTTAATTATGGACTTTTGACCCTAATTAAACAGCTTAATCTCAAATTTTGAGCTTTTTACTCGGTTAAAATTCGAACGGGTTCACTCTGAAACCCATTCAGACATGCAAGCTCTGAACCCTAAAAAACGATCGAAAATGATGTTTAATCAAATTTTATGGGTTCAAATATTTGATTATTGGCTTTTGAACCTAATTATACAGCTTAATCTCAAATTTTGTGCTTTTTACTCGGTTAAATTTCGAACGGGTTCACTCTAAAGCCCATTTAGACATGCACGCTCTAAACCCTAAAAAACGATCGAAAATGATGTTTAATCAAATTTTATGGGATCAAATATTTAATTATGGACTTTTGACCCTAATTAAACAGCTTAATCTCAAATTTTGAGCTTTTTACTCGGTTAAAATTCGAACGGGTTCACTCTGAAACCCATTCAGACATGCAAGCTCTGAACCCTAAAAAACGATCGAAAATGATGTTTAATCAAATTTTATGGGTTCAAATATTTGATTATTGGCTTTTGAACCTAATTATACAGCTTAATCTCAAATTTTGTGCTTTTTACTCGGTTAAATTTCGAACGGGTTCACTCTAAAGCCCATTTAGACATGCACGCTCTAAACCCTAAAAAACGATCGAAAATGATGTTTAATCAAATTTTATGGGATCAAATATTTAATTATGGACTTTTGACCCTAATTAAACAGCTTAATCTCAAATTTTGAGCTTTTTACTCGGTTAAAATTCGAACGGGTTCACTCTGAAACCCATTCAGACATGCAAGCTCTGAACCCTAAAAAACGATCGAAAATGATGTTTAATCAAATTTTATGGGTTCAAATATTTGATTATTGGCTTTTGAACCTAATTATACAGCTTAATCTCAAATTTTGTGCTTTTTACTCGGTTAAATTTCGAACGGGTTCACTCTAAAGCCCATTTAGACATGCACGCTCTAAACCCTAAAAAACGATCGAAAATGATGTTTAATCAAATTTTATGGGATCAAATATTTAATTATGGACTTTTGACCCTAATTAAACAGCTTAATCTCAAATTTTGAGCTTTTTACTCGGTTAAAATTCGAACGGGTTCACTCTGAAACCCATTCAGACATGCAAGCTCTGAACCCTAAAAAACGATCGAAAATGATGTTTAATCAAATTTTATGGGTTCAAATATTTGATTATTGGCTTTTGAACCTAATTATACAGCTTAATCTCAAATTTTGTGCTTTTTACTCGGTTAAATTTCGAACGGGTTCACTCTAAAGCCCATTTAGACATGCACGCTCTAAACCCTAAAAAACGATCGAAAATGATGTTTAATCACATTTTATGGGATCAAAAATTTAATTATGGACTTTTGACCCTAATTAAACAGCTTAATCTCAAATTTTGAGCTTTTTACTCGGTTAAAATTCGAACGGGTTCACTCTGAACCCCATTTAGACATGCAAGCTTTGAACCCTAAAAAACGATCGAAACTGATGTTTAATCAAATTTTATGGGTTGAAATATTTGATTATTGACTTTTGAACCTAATTATACAGCTTAATCTCAAATTTTGTGCTTTTTACTCGGTTAAATTTCGAACGGGTTCACTCTAAAGCCCATTTAGACATGCACGCTCTAAACCCTAAAAAACGATCGAAAATGATGTTTAATCAAATTTTATGGGATCAAATATTTAATTATGAACTTTTGACCCTAATTATACAACTTAATCTCAAATTTTGTGCTTTTTACTCAGTTAAATTTTGAACGGGTTCACTCTAAAGCCCATTTAGACATGCACGCTCTAAACCCTAAAAAACGATCGAAAATGATGTTTAATCAGATTTTATGGGCTCAAAAATTTAATTATGGACTTTTGACCCTAATTAAACAGCTTAATATCAAATTTTGAGCTTTTTACTTGGTTAAAATTCGAACGGGTTCACTCTAAAGCCCATTTAGACATGCACGCTCTAAACCCTAAAAAACGATCGAAAATGATGTTTAATCAAATTTTATGGGATCAAATATTTAATTATGGACTTTTGACCCTAATTAAACAGCTTAATCTCAAATTTTGAGCTTTTTACTCGGTTAAAATTCGAACGGGTTCACTCTGAAACCCATTCAGACATGCAAGCTCTGAACCCTAAAAAACGATCGAAAATGATGTTTAATCAAATTTTATGGGTTCAAATATTTGATTATTGGATTTTGAACCTAATTATACAGCTTAATCTCAAATTTTGTGCTTTTTACTCGGTTAAATTTCGAACGGGTTCACTCTAAAGCCCATTTAGACATGCACGCTCCAAACCCTAAAAAACGATCGAAAATGATGTTTAATCACATTTTATGGGATCAAAAATTTAATTATGGACTTTTGACCCTAATTAAACAGCTTAATCTCAAATTTTGAGCTTTTTACTCGGTTAAAATTCGAACGGGTTCACTCTGAACCCCATTTAGACATGCAAGCTTTGAACCCTAAAAAACGATCGAAACTGATGTTTAATCAAATTTTATGGGTTGAAATATTTGATTATTGTCTTTTGAACCTAATTATACAGCTTAATCTCAAATTTTGTGCTTTTTACTCGGTTAAATTTCGAACGGGTTCACTCTAAAGCCCATTTAGACATGCACGCTCTAAACCCTAAAAAACGATCGAAAATGATGTTTAATCAAATTTTATGGGATCAAATATTTAATTATGAACTTTTGACCCTAATTATACAACTTAATCTCAAATTTTGTGCTTTTTACTCAGTTAAATTTCGAACGGGTTCACTCTAAAGCCCATTTAGACATGCACGCTCTAAACCCTAAAAAACGATCGAAAATGATGTTTAATCAGATTTTATGGGCTCAAAAATTTAATTATGGACTTTTGACCCTAATTAAATAGCTTAATATCAAATTTTGAGCTTTTTACTTGGTTAAAATTCGAACGGGTTCACTCTAAAGCCCATTTAGACATGCACGCTCTAAACCCTAAAAAACGATCGAAAATGATGTTTAATCACATTTTATGGGATCAAATATTTAATTATGGACTTTTGACCCTAATTAAACAGCTTAATCTCAAATTTTGAGCTTTTTCCTCGGTTAAAATTCGAACGGGTTCACTCTGAAACCCATTCAGACATGCAAGCTCTGAACCCTAAAAAACGATCGAAAATGATGTTTAATCAAATTTTATGGGTTCAAATATTTGATTATTGGCTTTTGAACCTAATTATACAGCTTAATCTCAAATTTTGTGCTTTTTACTCGGTTAAATTTCGAACGGGTTCACTCTAAAGCCCATTTAGACATGCACGCTCTAAACCCTAAAAAACGATCGAAAATGATGTTTAATCACATTTTATGGGATCAAAAATTTAATTATGGACTTTTGACCCTAATTATACAGCTTAATCTCAAATTTTGAGCTTTTTACTCGGTTAAAATTCGAACGGGTTCACTCTAAAGCCCATTTAGACATGCAAGCTCTGAACCCTAAAAAACGATCGAAAATGATGTTTAATCAAATTTTATGGGTTCAAATATTTGATTATTGGCTTTTGAACCTAATTATACAGCTTAATCTCAAATTTTGTGCTTTTTACTCGGTTAAATTTCGAACGGGTTCACTCTAAAGCCCATTTAGACATGCACACTCTAAACCCTAAAAAACGATCGAAAATGATGTTTAATCAAATTTTATGGGATCAAATATTTAATTATGAACTTTTGACACTACTTATACAGCTTAATCTCAAATTTTGTGCTTTTTACTCGGTTAAATTTCGAACGGGTTCACTCTAAAGCCCATTTAGACATGCACGCTCTAAACCCTACAAAACGATCGAAAATGATGTTTAATCAGATTTTATGGGCTCAAAAATTTAATTATGGACTTTTGACCCTAATTAAACAGCTTAATCTCAAATTTTGAGCTTTTTACTCGGTTAAAATTCGAACGGGTTCACTTTGAACCCCATTTAGACATGCACGCTCTGAACCCTAGAAAACGATCAAATATGATGTTTAATCAAATTTTATGGGTTCAAATATTTGATTATTGGCTTTTGAACCTAATTATACTGCTTAATCTCAAATTTTGTGCTTTTTACTCGGTTAAATTTCGAACGGGTTCACTCTAAAGCCCATTTAGACATGCACGCTCTAAACCCTAAAAAACGATCGAAAATGATGTTTAATCAAATTTTATGGGATCAAATATTTAATTATGAACTTTTGACCCTAATTATACAACTTAAACTCAAATTTTGTGCTTTTTACTCAGTTAAATTTTGAACGGGTTCACTCTAAAGCCCATTTAGACATGCACGCTCTAAACCCTAAAAAACGATCGAAAATGGTGCTTAATCAGATTTTATGGGATCAAATATTTAATTATGAACTTTTGACCCTAATTATACAGCTTAATCTCAAATTTTGTGCTTTTTATTTGGTTAAAATTCGAACGGGTTCACTCTAAAGCCCATTTAGACATGCACGCTCTGAACTCTAGAAAACGATCAAAAATGATGTTTCATCAAATTTTATGGGTTCAACTATTTAATTATGGGCTTTTGAAACTGATTATACAACTTAATCTCAAATTTTGTGCTTTTTACTCGGTTAAATTTCGAACGGGTTCACTCTAAAGCCCATTTAGACATGCACGCTCTAAACCCTAAAAAACGATCGAAAATGATGTTTAATCAGATTTTATGGGCTCAAAAATTTAATTATGGACTTTTGACCCTAATTAAACAGCTTAATCTCAAATTTTGAGCTTTTTACTCGGTTAAAATTCGAACGGGTTCACTTTGAACCCCATTTAGACATGCAAGCTCTGAACCCTAAAAAACGATCGAAAATGATGTTTAATCAAATTTTATGGGTTGAAATATTTGATTATTGACTTTTGAACCTAATTATACAGCTTAATCTCAAATTTTGTGCTTTTTACTCGGTTAAATTTCGAACGGGTTCACTCTAAAGCCCATTTAGACATGCACGCTCTAAACCCTAAAAAACGATCGAAAATGATGTTTAATCAAATTTTATGGGATCAAATATTTAATTACGAACTTTTGACCCTAATTATACAACTTAATCTCAAATTTTGTGCTTTTTACTTGGTTAAAATTCGAACGGGTTCACTCTAAAGCCCATTTAGACATGCAAGCTCTGAACCCTAAAAAACGTTCGAAAATGATGTTTAATCAAATTTTATGGGTTCAAATATTTGATTATTGGCTTTTGAACCTAATTATACATCTTAATCTCAAATTTTGTGCTTTTTACTCGATTAAATTTCGAACGGGTTCACTCTAAAGCCCATTTAGACTTGCACGCTCTAAACCCTAAAAAAGGATCGAAAATGATATTTAATCAGATTTTATGGGATCAAATATTTAATTATGGACTTTTGACCCTAATTAAACAGCTTAATCTCAAATTTTGTGCTTTTTACTCGGTTAAATTTCGAACGGGTTCACTCTGAATCCCATTTAGACATGCACGCTCTAAACCTTAAAAACGATCGAAAATGATGCTTAATCAGATTTTATGGGATCAAATATTTAATTATGAACTTTTGAACCAAATTATACAGCTTAATCTCAAATTTTGTGCTTTTTACTTGGTTAAAATTCGAACGGGTTCACTCTAAAGCCCATTTAGACATGCACGCTCTGAACTCTAGAAAACGATCAAAATTGATGTTTAATCAAATTTTATGGGTTCAACTATTTAATTATGGGATTTTGAACCTGATTATACAGCTTAATCTCAAATTTTGTGCTTTTTACTCGGTTAAAATTCGAACGGGTTCACTGTGAACCCCATTTAGACATGCAAGCTCTGAACCCTAAAAAACGATCGAAAATGATGTTTAATCAAATTTTATGGGTTCAAATATTTGATTATTGGCTTTTGAACCTAATTATACAGCTTAATCTCAAATTTTGTGCTTTTTAATCGGTTAAATTTCGAACGGGTTCACTCTAAAGCCCATTTAGACAAGCACGCTCTAAACCCTAAAAAACGATCGAAAATGATGTTTAATCACATTTTATGGGATCAAAAATTTAATTATGGACTTTTGACCCTAATTATACAGCTTAATCTCAAATTTTGAGCTTTTTACTCGGTTAAAATTCGAACGGGTTCACTCTAAAGCCCATTTAGACATGCAAGCTCTGAACCCTAAAAAACGATCGAAAATGATGTTTAATCAAATTTTATGGGATCAAAAATTTAATTATGGACTTTTGACCCTAATTATACAGCTTAATCTCAAATTTTGTGCTTTTTACTTGGTTAAATTTCGAACGGGTTCACTCTAAAGCCCATTTAGACATACACGCTCTAAACCCTAAAAAACGATCGAAAATGATGTTTAATCAAATTTTATGGGATCAAATATTTAATTATGAACTTTTGACACTAATTATACAGCTTAATCTCAAATTTCGAGCTTTTTACTCGGTTTAAATTCGAACGGGTTCACTCTGAACCCCATTTAGACATGCAAGCTCTGAACCCTAAAAAACGATCGAAAATGATGTATAATCAAATTTTATGGGTTCAAATATTTGATTATTGGCTTTTGAACGTAATTATACAGCTTAATCTCAAATTTTGTGCTTTTTACTCAGTTAAATTTCGAACGGGTTCACTCTAAAGCCCATTTAGACATGCACGCTCTAAACCCTAAAAGACGATCGAAAATGATGCTTAATCAGATTTTATGGGATCAAATATTTAATTATGAACTTTTGACCCTAATTATACAGCTTAATCTCAAATTTTGTGCTTTTTACTTGGTTAAAATTCGAACGGGTTCACTCTAAAGCCCATTTAGACATGCAAGCTCTGAACCCTAAAAAACGATCGAAAATGATGTTTAATCAAATTTTATGGGTTCAAATATTTGATTATTGGCTTTTGAACCTAATTATACTGCTTAATCTCAAATTTTGTGCTTTTTACTCTGTTAAATTTCGAACGGGTTCACTCTAAAGCCCATTTAGACATGCACGCTCTAAACCCTAAAAAACGATCGAAAATGATGTTTAATCAAATTTTATGGGATCAAATATATAATTATGAACTTTTGACCCTAATTATACAACTTAATCTCAAATTTTGTGCTTTTTACTCAGTTAAATTTCGAACGGGTTCACTCTAAAGCCCATTTAGACATGCACGCTCTAAACCCTAAAAAACGATCGAAAATGATGTTTAATCAGATTTTATGGGCTCAAAAATTTAATTATGGACTTTTGACCCTAATTAAACAGCTTAATCTCAAATTTTGAGCTTTTTACTCGGTTAAAATTCGAACGGGTTCACTCTGAACCCCATTTAGACATGCAAGCTCTGAACCCTAAAAAACGATCGAAAATGATGTTTAATCAAATTTTATGGGTTCAAATATTTGATTATTGGCTTTTGAACCTAATTATACAGCTTAATCTCAAATTTTGTGCTTTTTACTCGGTTAAATTTCGAACGGGTTCACTCTAATGCCCATTTAGACATGCAAGCTCTAAACCCTAAAAAAGGATCGAAAATGATGTTTAATCAAATTTTATGGGATCAAATATTTTATTACGAACTTTTGACCCTAATTATACAATTTAATCTCAAATTTTGTGCTTTTTACTCGGTTAAATTTCGAACGGGTTCACTCTAAAGCCCATTTAGACATACACGCTCTAAACCCTAAAAAACGATCGAAAATGATGTTTAATCAAATTTTATGGGATCAAATATTTAATTATGAACTTTTGACCCTAATTATACAACTTAATCTCAAATTTTGTGCTTTTTACTTGGTTAAAATTCGAACGGGTTCACTCTAAAGCCCTTTTAGACATGCAAGCTCTAAACCCTAAAAAACATTCGAAAATGATGTTTAATCAAATTTTATGGGTTCAAATATTTGATTATTGGCTTTTGAACCTAATTATACATCTTAATCTCAAATTTTGAGCTTTTTACTCGGTTAAAATTCGAACGGGTTCACTGTAAAGCCCATTTAGACTTGCACGCTCTAAACCCTAAAAAACGATCGAAAATGATATTTAATCAGATTTTATGGGATCAAATATTTAATTATGAACTTTTGACACTAATTATACAGCTTAATCTCAAATTTCGAGCTTTTTACTCGGTTTAAATTCGAACGGGTTCACTCTGAACCCCATTTAGACATGCAAGCTCTGAACCCTAAAAAACGATCGAAAATTATGTATAATCAAATTTTATGGGTTCAAATATTTGATTATTGGCTTTTGAACGTAATTATACAGCTTAATCTCAAATTTTGAGCTTTTTACTCGGTTAAAATTCGAACGGGTTCACTCTAAAGCCCATTTAGACATGCACGCTCTAAACCCTAAAAAACGATCGAAAATGATGTTTAATCAGATTTTATGGGCTCAAAAATTTAATTATGGACTTTTGACCCTAATTAAACAGCTTAATCTCAAATTTTGAGCTTTTTACTCGGTTAAAATTTGAACGGGTTCACTCTGAACCCCATTTAGACATGCAAGCTCTAAACCCTAAAAAACGATCGAAAATGATGTTTAATCAAATTTTACGGGATCAAATATTTAATTATGAACTTTTGACCCTAATTATACAACTTAATCTCAAATTTTGTGCTTTTTACTCGGTTAAATTTCGAACGGGTTCACTCTAAAGCCCATTTAGACATGCACGCTCTAAACCCTAAAAACGATCGAAAATGATGCTTAATCAGATTTTATGGGATCAAATATTTAATTATGAACTTTTGACCCTAATTATACAGCTTAATCTCAAATTTTGTGCTTTTTACTTGGTTAAAATTCGAACGGGTTCACTCTAAAGCCCATTTAGACATGCACGCTCTGAACTCTAGAAAACGATCAAAATTGATGTTTAATCAAATTTTATGGGTTCAACTATTTAATTATGGGATTTTGAACCTGATTATACAGCTTAATCTCAAATTTTGTGCTTTTTACTCGGTTAAAATTCGAACGGGTTCACTGTGAACCCCATTTAGACATGCAAGCTCTGAACCCTAAAAAACGATCGAAAATGATGTTTAATCAAATTTTATGGGTTCAAATATTTGATTATTGGCTTTTGAACCTAATTATACAGCTTAATCTCAAATTTTGTGCTTTTTAATCGGTTAAATTTCGAACGGGTTCACTCTAAAGCCCATTTAGACAAGCACGCTCTAAACCCTAAAAAACGATCGAAAATGATGTTTAATCACATTTTATGGGATCAAAAATTTAATTATGGACTTTTGACCCTAATTATACAGCTTAATCTCAAATTTTGAGCTTTTTACTCGGTTAAAATTCGAACGGGTTCACTCTAAAGCCCATTTAGACATGCAAGCTCTGAACCCTAAAAAACGATCGAAAATGATGTTTAATCAAATTTTATGGGTTCAAATATTTGATTATTGGCTTTTGAACCTAATTATACTGCTTAATCTCAAATTTTGTGCTTTTTACTCGGTTAAATTTCGAACGGGTTCACTCTAAAGCCCATTTAGACATACACGCTCTAAACCCTAAAAAACGATCGAAAATGATGTTTAATCAAATTTTATGGGATCAAATATTTAATTATGAACTTTTGACCCTAATTATACAACTTAATCTCAAATTTTGTGCTTTTTACTCAGTTAAATTTCGAACGGGTTCACTCTAAAGCCCATTTAGACATGCACGCTCTAAACCCTAAAAGACGATCGAAAATGATGCTTAATCAGATTTTATGGGATCAAATATTTAATTATGAACTTTTGACCCTAATTATACAGCTTAATCTCAAATTTTGTGCTTTTTACTTGGTTAAAATTCGAACGGGTTCACTCTGAACCCCATTTAGACATGCAAGCTCTGAACCCTAAAAAACGATCGAAAATGATGTTTAATCAAATTTTATGGGTTCAAATATTTGATTATTGGCTTTTGAACCTAATTATACAGCTTAATCTCAAATTTTGTGCTTTTTACTCGGTTAAATTTCGAACGGGTTCACTCTAAAGCCCATTTAGACATGCACGCTCTAAACCCTAAAAAACGATCGAAAATGATGTTTAATCACATTTTATGGGATCAAAAATTTAATTATGGCCTTTTGACCCTAATTATACAGCTTAATCTCAAATTTTGAGCTTTTTACTCGGTTAAAATTCGAACGGGTTCACTCTAAAGCCCATTTAGACATGCACGCTCTAAACCCTAAAAAACGATCGAAAATGATGTTTAATCACATTTTATGGGATCAAAAATTTAATTATGGACTTTTGACCCTAATTATACAGCTTAATCTCAAATTTTGAGCTTTTTACTCGGTTAAAATTCGAACGGGTTCACTCTAAAGCCCATTTAGACATGCAAGCTCTGAACCCTAAAAAACGATCGAAAATGATGTTTAATCAAATTTTATGGGTTCAAATATTTGATTATTGGCTTTTGAACCTAATTATACTGCTTAATCTCAAATTTTGTGCTTTTTACTCGGTTAAATTTCGAACGGGTTCACTCTAAAGCCCATTTAGACATACACGCTCTAAACCCTAAAAAACGATCGAAAATGATGTTTAATCAAATTTTATGGGATCAAATATTTAATTATGAACTTTTGACCCTAATTATACAACTTAATCTCAAATTTTGTGCTTTTTACTCAGTTAAATTTCGAACGGGTTCACTCTAAAGCCCATTTAGACATGCACGCTCTAAACCCTAAAAGACGATCGAAAATGATGCTTAATCAGATTTTATGGGATCAAATATTTAATTATGAACTTTTGACCCTAATTATACAGCTTAATCTCAAATTTTGTGCTTTTTACTTGGTTAAAATTCGAACGGGTTCACTCTAAAGCCCATTTAGACATGCAAGCTCTGAACCCTAAAAAACGATCGAAAATGATGTTTAATCAAATTTTATGGGTTCAAATATTTGATTATTGGCTTTTGAACCTAATTATACTGCTTAATCTCAAATTTTGTGCTTTTTACTCTGTTAAATTTCGAACGGGTTCACTCTAAAGCCCATTTAGACATGCACGCTCTAAACCCTAAAAAACGATCGAAAATGATGTTTAATCAAATTTTATGGGATCAAATATATAATTATGAACTTTTGACCCTAATTATACAACTTAATCTCAAATTTTGTGCTTTTTACTCAGTTAAATTTCGAACGGGTTCACTCTAAAGCCCATTTAGACATGCACGCTCTAAACCCTAAAAAACGATCGAAAATGATGTTTAATCAGATTTTATGGGCTCAAAAATTTAATTATGGACTTTTGACCCTAATTAAACAGCTTAATCTCAAATTTTGAGCTTTTTACTCGGTTTAAATTCGAACGGGTTCACTCTGAACCCCATTTAGACATGCAAGCTCTGAACCCTAAAAAACGATCGAAAATGATGTATAATCAAATTTTATGGGTTCAAATATTTGATTATTGGCTTTTGAACGTAATTATACAGCTTAATCTCAAATTTTGAGCTTTTTACTCGGTTAAAATTCGAACGGGTTCACTCTAAAGCCCATTTAGACATGCACGCTCTAAACCCTAAAAAACGATCGAAAATGATGTTTAATCAGATTTTATGGGCTCAAAAATTTAATTATGGACTTTTGACCCTAATTAAACAGCTTAATCTCAAATTTTGAGCTTTTTACTCGGTTAAAATTTGAACGGGTTCACTCTGAACCCCATTTAGACATGCAAGCTCTAAACCCTAAAAAACGATCGAAAATGATGTTTAATCAAATTTTACGGGATCAAATATTTAATTATGAACTTTTGACCCTAATTATACAACTTAATCTCAAATTTTGTGCTTTTTACTCGGTTAAATTTCGAACGGGTTCACTCTAAAGCCCATTTAGACATGCACGCTCTAAACCCTAAAAACGATCGAAAATGATGCTTAATCAGATTTTATGGGATCAAATATTTAATTATGAACTTTTGACCCTAATTATACAGCTTAATCTCAAATTTTGTGCTTTTTACTTGGTTAAAATTCGAACGGGTTCACTCTAAAGCCCATTTAGACATGCACGCTCTGAACTCTAGAAAACGATCAAAATTGATGTTTAATCAAATTTTATGGGTTCAACTATTTAATTATGGGATTTTGAACCTGATTATACAGCTTAATCTCAAATTTTGTGCTTTTTACTCGGTTAAAATTCGAACGGGTTCACTGTGAACCCCATTTAGACATGCAAGCTCTGAACCCTAAAAAACGATCGAAAATGATGTTTAATCAAATTTTATGGGTTCAAATATTTGATTATTGGCTTTTGAACCTAATTATACAGCTTAATCTCAAATTTTGTGCTTTTTAATCGGTTAAATTTCGAACGGGTTCACTCTAAAGCCCATTTAGACAAGCACGCTCTAAACCCTAAAAAACGATCGAAAATGATGTTTAATCACATTTTATGGGATCAAAAATTTAATTATGGACTTTTGACCCTAATTATACAGCTTAATCTCAAATTTTGAGCTTTTTACTCGGTTAAAATTCGAACGGGTTCACTCTAAAGCCCATTTAGACATGCAAGCTCTGAACCCTAAAAAACGATCGAAAATGATGTTTAATCAAATTTTATGGGTTCAAATATTTGATTATTGGCTTTTGAACCTAATTATACTGCTTAATCTCAAATTTTGTGCTTTTTACTCGGTTAAATTTCGAACGGGTTCACTCTAAAGCCCATTTAGACATACACGCTCTAAACCCTAAAAAACGATCGAAAATGATGTTTAATCAAATTTTATGGGATCAAATATTTAATTATGAACTTTTGACCCTAATTATACAACTTAATCTCAAATTTTGTGCTTTTTACTCAGTTAAATTTCGAACGGGTTCACTCTAAAGCCCATTTAGACATGCACGCTCTAAACCCTAAAAGACGATCGAAAATGATGCTTAATCAGATTTTATGGGATCAAATATTTAATTATGAACTTTTGACCCTAATTATACAGCTTAATCTCAAATTTTGTGCTTTTTACTTGGTTAAAATTCGAACGGGTTCACTCTGAACCCCATTTAGACATGCAAGCTCTGAACCCTAAAAAACGATCGAAAATGATGTTTAATCAAATTTTATGGGTTCAAATATTTGATTATTGGCTTTTGAACCTAATTATACAGCTTAATCTCAAATTTTGTGCTTTTTACTCGGTTAAATTTCGAACGGGTTCACTCTAAAGCCCATTTAGACATGCACGCTCTAAACCCTAAAAAACGATCGAAAATGATGTTTAATCACATTTTATGGGATCAAAAATTTAATTATGGCCTTTTGACCCTAATTATACAGCTTAATCTCAAATTTTGAGCTTTTTACTCGGTTAAAATTCGAACGGGTTCACTCTAAAGCCCATTTAGACATGCACGCTCTAAACCCTAAAAAACGATCGAAAATGATGTTTAATCACATTTTATGGGATCAAAAATTTAATTATGGACTTTTGACCCTAATTATACAGCTTAATCTCAAATTTTGAGCTTTTTACTCGGTTAAAATTCGAACGGGTTCACTCTAAAGCCCATTTAGACATGCAAGCTCTGAACCCTAAAAAACGATCGAAAATGATGTTTAATCAAATTTTATGGGTTCAAATATTTGATTATTGGCTTTTGAACCTAATTATACTACTTAATCTCAAATTTTGTGCTTTTTACTCGGTTAAATTTCGAACGGGTTCACTCTAAAGCCCATTTAGACATACACGCTCTAAACCCTAAAAAACGATCGAAAATGATGTTTAATCAAATTTTATGGGATCAAATATTTAATTATGAACTTTTGACCCTAATTATACAACTTAATCTCAAATTTTGTGCTTTTTACTCAGTTAAATTTCGAACGGGTTCACTCTAAAGCCCATTTAGACATGCACGCTCTAAACCCTAAAAGACGATCGAAAATGATGCTTAATCAGATTTTATGGGATCAAATATTTAATTATGAACTTTTGACCCTAATTATACAGCTTAATCTCAAATTTTGTGCTTTTTACTTGGTTAAAATTCGAACGGGTTCACTCTAAAGCCCATTTAGACATGCAAGCTCTGAACCCTAAAAAACGATCGAAAATGATGTTTAATCAAATTTTATGGGTTCAAATATTTGATTATTGGCTTTTGAACCTAATTATACTGCTTAATCTCAAATTTTGTGCTTTTTACTCTGTTAAATTTCGAACGGGTTCACTCTAAAGCCCATTTAGACATGCACGCTCTAAACCCTAAAAAACGATCGAAAATGATGTTTAATCAAATTTTAGGGGATCAAATATATAATTATGAACTTTTGACCCTAATTATACAACTTAATCTCAATTTTGTGCTTTTTACTCAGTTAAATTTCGAACGGGTTCACTCTAAAGCCATTTAGACATGCACGCTCTAAACCCTAAAAACGATCGAAAATGATGTTTAATCAGATTTTATGGGCTCAAAAATTTAATTATGACTTTTGACCCTAATTAAACAGCTTAATCTCAAATTTTGAGCTTTTTACTCGGTTAAAATTCGAACGGGTTCACTCTGAACCCCATTTAGACATGCAAGCTCTGAACCCTAAAAAACGATCGAAAATGATGTTTAATCAAATTTTATGGGTTCAAATATTTGATTTATTGGCTTTTGAACCTAATTATACAGCTTAATCTCAAATTTTGTGCTTTTTACTCGGTTAAATTTCGAACGGGTTCACTCTAATGCCCATTTAGACATGCAAGCTCTAAACCCTAAAAAAGGATCGAAAATGATGTTTAATCAAATTTTATGGGATCAAATATTTTATTTACGAACTTTTGACCCTAATTATACAATTTAATCTCAAATTTTGTGCTTTTTACTCGGTTAAAATTTCGAACGGGTTCACTCTAAAGCCCATTTAGACATACACCGCTCTAAACCCTAAAAAAACGATCGAAAATGATGTTTAATCAAATTTTATGGGATCAAATATTTAATTATGAACTTTTGGACCCTAATTATACAACTTAATCTCAAATTTTGTGCTTTTTACTCAGTTAAATTTCGAACGGGGTTCACTCTAAAGCCCATTTAGACATGCACGCTCTAAACCCTAAAAGACGATCGAAAATGATGCTTAATCAGATTTTATGGGATCAAATATTTAATTATGAACTTTTGACCCTAATTATACAGCTTAATCTCAAATTTTGTGCTTTTTACTTGGTTAAAATTCGAACGGGTTCACTCTGAACCCCATTTAGACATGCAAGCTCTGAACCCTAAAAAACGATCGAAAATGATGTTTAATCAAATTTTATGGGGTTCAAATATTTGATTATTGGCTTTTGAACCTAATTATACAGCTTAATCTCAAATTTTGTGCTTTTTACTCGGTTAAATTTCGAACGGGTTCACTCTAAAGCCCATTTAGACAAGCACGCTCTAAACCCTAAAAAAACGATCGAAAATGATGTTTTAATCACATTTTATGGGATCAAAAATTTAATTATGGACTTTTGACCCTAATTATATAGCTTAATCTCAAATTTTGTGCTTTTTACTCGGTTAAATTTCGAACGGGTTCACTCTAAAGCCCATTTAGACATGCACGCTCTAAACCCTAAAAAACGATCGAAAATGATGTTTAATCATATTTTATGGGATCAAAAATTTAATTATGGACTTTTGACCCTAATTATACAACTTAATCTCAAATTTTGAGCTTTTTACTCGGTTAAAATTCGAACGGGGTTCACTCTAAAGCCCATTTAGACATGCAAGCTCTGAACCCTAAAAAACGATCGAAAATGATGTTTAATCAAATTTTATGGGTTCAAATATTTGATTATTGGCTTTTGAACCTAATTATACTGCTTAATCTCAAATTTTGTGCTTTTTACTCGGTTAAATTTCGAACGGGTTCACTCTAAAGCCCATTTAGACATACACGCTCTAAACCCTAAAAAACGATCGAAAATGATGTTTAATCAAATTTTATGGGATCAAATATTTAATTATGAACTTTTGACCCTAATTATACAACTTAAACTCAAATTTTGTGCTTTTTACTCAGTTAAATTTCGAACGGGTTCACTCTAAAGCCCATTTAGACATGCACGCTCTAAACCCTAAAAAACGATCGAAAATGATGCTTAATCAGATTTTATGGGATCAAATATTTAATTATGAACTTTTGACCCTAATTATACAGCTTAATCTCAAATTTTGTGCTTTTTACTTGGTTAAAATTCGAACGGGTTCACTCTAAAGCCCATTTAGACATGCACGCTCTGAACTCTAGAAAACGATCAAAAATGATGTTTAATCAAATTTTATGGGTTCAAATATCTTGATTATTGGCTTTTGAACCTAATTATACATCTTAATCTCAAATTTTGTGCTTTTTACTCGGTTAAATTTCGAACGGGTTCACTCTAAAGCCCATTTAGACTTGCACGCTCTAAACCCTAAAAAATGATCGAAAATGATATTTAATCAGATTTTATGGGATCAAATACTTAATTATGAACTTTTGACACTAATTATACAGCTTAATCTCAAATTTCATACTTTTTACTCGGTTAAAATTCGAACGGGTTCACTGTGAACCCCATTTAGACATGCAAGCTCTGAACCCTAAAAAACGATCGAAAACGATGTTTAATCAAATTTTATGAGTTCAAATATTTAATTTATGAACTTTTGACCCTAATTATACAGCTTAATCTCAAATTTTGTGCTTTTTACTCGGTTAAAATTCGAACGGGTTCACTCTAAAGCCAATTTAGACATGCAAGCTCTGAACCCTAAAAAACGATCGAAAATGATGTTTAATCAAATTTTATGGGCTCAAAAATTTTAATTATGAACTTTTGACCCTAATTATACAGCTTAATCTCAAATTTTGTGCTTTTTACTCGATTAAATTTCGAACGGGTTCACTCTAAAGCCCATCTAGACATGCACGCTCTAAACCCTAAAAAACGATCGAAAATGATGTTTAATCAGATTTTATGGGGATCAAATATTTGATTATTGGCTTTTTAACCTAACTATACTACTTAAGTCTCAAATTTTGAGCTTTTTACTCGGTTAAAATTCGAACGGGTTCACTCTAAAGCCCATTTAGACATGCATGCTCTAAACCCTAAAAAACGATCGAAAATGATGTTTAATCAGATTTTATGGGATCAAAAATTTAATTATGGACTTTTGACCCTAATTATACAGCTTAATCTCAAATTTTGAGCTTTTTTACTCGGTTAAAATTCGAACGGGTTCACTCTAAAGCCCATTTAGACATGCAAGCTCTGAACCCTAAAAAAACGATCGAAAATGATGTTTAATCAAATTTTATGGGTTCAAATATTTGATTATTGGCTTTTAAACCTAATTATACAACTTAATCTCAAATTTTGTGCTTTTTACTCGGTTAAATTTCGAACGGGTTCACTCTAAAGCCCATTTAGAAAAGCAAGCTCTGAACCCTAAAAAACGATCGAAAATGATGTTTAATCAAATTTTATGGGTTCAAAAATTTAATTATGGACTTTTGACCCTAATTATACAGCTTAATCTCAAATTTTGAGCTTTTTACTCGATTAAATTTCGAACGGGTTCACTCTAAAGCTCATCTAGACATGCACGCTCTAAACCCTAAAAAACGATCGAAAATGATGTTTAATCAGATTTTATGGGATCAAATATTTGATTATTGGCTTTTTAACCTAACTATACTACTTAATCTCAAATTTTGAGCTTTTTACTCGGTTAAAATTCGAACGGGTTCACTCTAAAGCCCATTTAGACATGTATGCTCTAAACCTTAAAAAAACGATCAAAAAATGATGTTTAATCAGATTTTTATGGGATCAAATATTTAATTATGAACTCTTGACCCTAATTATACAGCTTAATCTCAAATTTTGAGCTTTTTACTCCGGTTAAAATTCGAACGGGTTCACTCTAAAGCCCTTTTAGACATGCAAGCTCTGAACCCTAAAAAACGATCGAAAATGATGTTTAATCCAATTTTATGGGCTCAAAAATTTAATTATGAACTTTTGACCCTAATTATACAGCTTAATCTCAAATTTTGTGCTTTTTCCTTGGTTAAAATTCGAACGGGTTCACTCTAAAGCCCATTTAGACATGCACGCTCCTGAACTCTAGAAAACGATCAAAATTGATGTTTAATCAAATTTTATGGGTTTCAACTATTTAATTATGGGATTTTGAACCTGATTATACAGCTTAATCTCAAATTTTGTGCTTTTTACTCGGTTAAAATTCGAACGGGTTCACTGTGAACCCCATTTAGACATGCAAGCTCTGAACCCTAAAAAACGATCGAAAATGATGTTTAATCAAATTTTATGGGTTCAAATATTTGATTATTGGCTTTTGAACCTAATTATACAGCTTAATCTCAAATTTTGTGCTTTTTAATCGGTTAAATTTCGAACGGGTTCACTCTAAAGCCCATTTAGACAAGCACGCTCTAAACCCTAAAAAAACGATCGAAAATGATGTTTAATCACATTTTATGGGATCAAAAATTTAATTATGGACTTTTGACCCTAATTATACAGCTTAATCTCAAATTTTGAGCTTTTTACTCGGTTAAAATTCGAACGGGTTCACTCTAAAGCCCATTTAGACATGCAAGCTCTGAACCCCTAAAAAACGATCGAAAATGATGTTTAATCAAATTTTATGGGTTCAAATATTTGATTATTGGCTTTTGAACCTAATTATACTGCTTAATCTCAAATTTTGTGCTTTTTACTCGGTTAAATTTCGAACGGGTTCACTCTAAAGCCCATTTAGACATACACGCTCTAAACCCTAAAAAACGATCGAAAATGATGTTTAATCAAATTTTATGGGATCAAATATTTAATTATGAACTTTTGACCCTAATTATACAACTTAATCTCAAATTTTGTGCTTTTTACTCAGTTAAATTTCGAACGGGTTCACTCTAAAGCCCATTTAGACATGCACGCTCTAAACCCTAAAAGACGATCGAAAATGATGCTTAATCAGATTTTATGGGATCAAATATTTAATTATGAACTTTTGACCCTAATTATACAGCTTAATCTCAAATTTTGTGCTTTTTACTTGGTTAAAATTCGAACGGGTTCACTCTGAACCCCATTTAGACATGCAAGCTCTGAACCCTAAAAAACGATCGAAAATGATGTTTAATCAAATTTTATGGGTTCAAATATTTGATTATTGGCTTTTGAACCTAATTATACAGCTTAATCTCAAATTTTGTGCTTTTTACTCGGTTAAATTTCGAACGGGTTCACTCTAAAGCCCATTTAGACATGCACGCTCTAAACCCTAAAAAACGATCGAAAATGATGTTTAATCACATTTTATGGGATCAAAAATTTAATTATGGCCTTTTGACCCTAATTATACAGCTTAATCTCAAATTTTGAGCTTTTTACTCGGTTAAAATTCGAACGGGTTCACTCTAAAGCCCATTTAGACATGCACGCTCTAAACCCTAAAAAACGATCGAAAATGATGTTTAATCACATTTTATGGGATCAAAAATTTAATTATGGACTTTTGACCCTAATTATACAGCTTAATCTCAAATTTTGAGCTTTTTACTCGGTTTAAAATTCGAACGGGTTCACTCTAAAGCCCATTTAGACATGCAAGCTCTGAACCCTAAAAAACGATCGAAAATGATGTTTAATCAAATTTTATGGGTTCAAATATTTGATTATTGGCTTTTGAACCTAATTATACTGCTTAATCTCAAATTTTGTGCTTTTTACTCGGTTAAATTTCGAAACGGGTTCACTCTAAAGCCCATTTAGACATACACGCTCTAAACCCTAAAAAACGATCGAAAATGATGTTTAATCAAATTTTATGGGATCAAATATTTAATTATGAACTTTTGACCCTAATTATACAACTTAATCTCAAATTTTGTGCTTTTTACTCAGTTAAATTTCGAACGGGTTCACTCTAAAGCCCATTTAGACATGCACGCTCTAAACCCTAAAAGACGATCGAAAATGATGCTTAATCAGATTTTATGGGATCAAATATTTAATTATGAACTTTTGACCCTAATTATACAGCTTAATCTCAAATTTTGTGCTTTTTACTTGGTTAAAATTCGAACGGGGTTCACTCTAAAGCCCATTTAGACATGCAAGCTCTGAACCCCTAAAAAACGATCGAAAATGATGTTTAATCAAATTTTATGGGTTCAAATATTTGATTATTGGCTTTTGAACCTAATTATACTGCTTAATCTCAAATTTTGTGCTTTTTACTCTGTTAAATTTCGAACGGGTTCACTCTAAAGCCCATTTAGACATGCACGCTCTAAACCCTAAAAAAACGATTGAAAATGATGTTTAATCAAAATTTTATGGGATCAAATATATAATTATGAACTTTTGACCCTAATTATACAACTTAATCTCAAATTTTGTGCTTTTTACTCAGTTAAATTTCGAACGGGTTCACTCTAAAGCCCATTTAGACATGCACGCTCTAAACCCTAAAAAACGATCGAAAATGATGTTTAATCAGATTTTATGGGCTCAAAAATTTAATTATGGACTTTTGACCCTAATTAAACAGCTTAATCTCAAATTTTGAGCTTTTTACTCGGTTAAAATTCGAACGGGTTCACTCTGAACCCCATTTAGACATGCAAGCTCTGAACCCTAAAAAACGATCGAAAATGATGTTTAATCAAATTTTATGGGTTCAAATATTTGATTATTGGCTTTTGAACCTAATTATACAGCTTAATCTCAAATTTTGTGCTTTTTACTCGGTTAAATTTTGAACGGGTTCACTCTAAAGCCCATTTAGACATGTATGCTCTAAACCTTAAAAACGATCAAAAAATGATGTTTAATCAGATTTTATGGGATCAAATATTTAATTATGAACTCTTGACCCTAATTATACAGCTTAATCTCAAATTTTGAGCTTTTTACTCGGTTAAAAATTCGAACGGGTTCACTCTAAAGCCCATTTAGACATGCAAGCTCTGAACCCTAAAAAACGATCGAAAATGATGTTTAATCCAATTTTATGGGCTCAAAAATTTAATTATGAACTTTTGACCCTAATTATACAGCTTAATCTCAAATTTTGTGCTTTTTTACTTGGTTAAAATTCGAACGGGTTCACTCTAAAGCCCATTTAGACATGCACGCTCTGAACTCTAGAAAACGATCAAAATTGATGTTTAATCAAATTTTATGGGTTCAACTATTTAATTATGGGATTTTGAACCTGATTATACAGCTTAATCTCAAATTTTGTGCTTTTTACTCGGTTAAAATTCGAACGGGTTCACTGTGAACCCCATTTAGACATGCAAGCTCTGAACCCTAAAAAACGATCGAAAATGATGTTTAATCAAATTTTATGGGTTCAAATATTTGATTATTGGCTTTTGAACCTAATTATACAGCTTGAATCTCAAATTTTGTGCTTTTTAATCGGTTAAATTTCGAACGGGTTCACTCTAAAGCCCATTTAGACAAGCACGCTCTAAACCCTAAAAAACGATCGAAAATGATGTTTAATCACATTTTATGGGATCAAAAATTTAATTATGGACTTTTGACCCTAATTATACAGCTTAATCTCAAATTTTGAGCTTTTTACTCGGTTAAAATTCGAACGGGTTCACTCTAAAGCCCATTTAGACATGCAAGCTCTGAACCCCTAAAAAACGATCGAAAATGATGTTTAATCAAATTTTATGGGTTCAAATATATTTGATTATTGGCTTTTGAACCTAATTATACTGCTTAATCTCAAATTTTGTGCTTTTTACTCGGTTAAATTTCGAACGGGGTTCACTCTAAAGCCCATTTAGACATACACGCTCTAAACCTAAAAAACGATCGAAAATGATGTTTAATCAAATTTTATGGGATCAAATATTTAATTATGAACTTTTGACCCTAATTATACAACTTAATCTCAAATTTTGTGCTTTTTACTCAGTTAAATTTTCGAACGGGTTCACTCTAAAGCCCATTTAGACATGCACGCTCTAAACCCTAAAAGACGATCGAAAATGATGCTTAATCAGATTTTATGGGATCAAATATTTAATTATGAACTTTTGACCCTAATTATACAGCTTAATCTCAAATTTGTGCTTTTACTTGGTTAAAAAATTCGAACGGGTTCACTCTGAACCCCATTTAGACATGCAAGCTCTGAACCCTAAAAAAACGATCGAAAATGATGTTTAATCAAATTTTATGGGTTCAAATATTTGATTATTGGCTTTTGAACCTAATTATACAGCTTAATCTCAAATTTTGTGCTTTTTACTCGGTTAAATTTCGAACGGGTTCACTCTAAAGCCCATTTAGACATGCACGCTCTAAACCCTAAAAAACGATCGAAAATGATGTTTAATCACATTTTATGGGATCAAAAATTTAATTATGGCCTTTTGACCCTAATTATACAGCTTAATCTCAAATTTTGAGCTTTTTACTCGGTTAAAATTCGAACGGGTTCACTCTAAAGCCCATTTAGACATGCACGCTCTAAACCCTAAAAAACGATCGAAAATGATGTTTAATCACATTTTATGGGATCAAAAATTTAATTATGGACTTTTGACCCTAATTATACAGCTTAATCTCAAATTTTGAGCTTTTTAATCGGTTAAATTTCGAACGGGTTCACTCTAAAGCCCATTTAGACAAGCACGCTCTAAACCCTAAAAAACGATCGAAAATGATGTTTAATCACATTTTATGGGATCAAAAATTTAATTATGGACTTTTGACCCTAATTATACAGCTTAATCTCAAATTTTGAGCTTTTTACTCGGTTAAAATTCGAACGGGTTCACTCTAAAGCCCATTTAGACATGCAAGCTCTGAACCCTAAAAAACGATCGAAAATGATGTTTAATCAAATTTTATGGGTTCAAATATTTGATTATTGGCTTTTGAACCTAATTATACTGCTTAATCTCAAATTTTGTGCTTTTTACTCGGTTAAATTTCGAACGGGTTCACTCTAAAGCCCATTTAGACATACACGCTCTAAACCCTAAAAAACGATCGAAAATGATGTTTAATCAAATTTTATGGGATCAAATATTTAATTATGAACTTTTGACCCTAATTATACAACTTAATCTCAAATTTTGTGCTTTTTACTCAGTTAAATTTCGAACGGGTTCACTCTAAAGCCCATTTAGACATGCACGCTCTAAACCCTAAAAGACGATCGAAAATGATGCTTAATCAGATTTTATGGGATCAAATATTTAATTATGAACTTTTGACCCTAATTATACAGCTTAATCTCAAATTTTGTGCTTTTTACTTGGTTAAAATTCGAACGGGTTCACTCTAAAGCCCATTTAGACATGCAAGCTCTGAACCCTAAAAAACGATCGAAAATGATGTTTAATCAAATTTTATGGGTTCAAATATTTGATTATTGGCTTTTGAACCTAATTATACTGCTTAATCTCAAATTTTGTGCTTTTTACTCTGTTAAATTTCGAACGGGTTCACTCTAAAGCCCATTTAGACATGCACGCTCTAAACCCTAAAAAACGATCGAAAATGATGTTTAATCAAATTTTATGGGATCAAATATATAATTATGAACTTTTGACCCTAATTATACAACTTAATCTCAAATTTTGTGCTTTTTACTCAGTTAAATTTCGAACGGGTTCACTCTAAAGCCCATTTAGACATGCACGCTCTAAACCCTAAAAAACGATCGAAAATGATGTTTAATCAGATTTTATGGGCTCAAAAATTTAATTATGGACTTTTGACCCTAATTAAACAGCTTAATCTCAAATTTTGAGCTTTTTACTCGGTTAAAATTCGAACGGGTTCACTCTGAACCCCATTTAGACATGCAAGCTCTGAACCCTAAAAAACGATCGAAAATGATGTTTAATCAAATTTTATGGGTTCAAATATTTGATTATTGGCTTTTGAACCTAATTATACAGCTTAATCTCAAATTTTGTGCTTTTTACTCGGTTAAATTTCGAACGGGTTCACTCTAATGCCCATTTAGACATGCAAGCTCTAAACCCTAAAAAAGGATCGAAAATGATGTTTAATCAAATTTTATGGGATCAAATATTTTATTACGAACTTTTGACCCTAATTATACAATTTAATCTCAAATTTTGTGCTTTTTACTCGGTTAAATTTCGAACGGGTTCACTCTAAAGCCCATTTAGACATACACGCTCTAAACCCTAAAAAACGATCGAAAATGATGTTTAATCAAATTTTATGGGATCAAATATTTAATTATGAACTTTTGACCCTAATTATACAACTTAATCTCAAATTTTGTGCTTTTTACTCAGTTAAATTTCGAACGGGTTCACTCTAAAGCCCATTTAGACATGCACGCTCTAAACCCTAAAAGACGATCGAAAATGATGCTTAATCAGATTTTATGGGATCAAATATTTAATTATGAACTTTTGACCCTAATTATACAGCTTAATCTCAAATTTTGTGCTTTTTACTTGGTTAAAATTCGAACGGGTTCACTCTGAACCCCATTTAGACATGCAAGCTCTGAACCCTAAAAAACGATCGAAAATGATGTTTAATCAAATTTTATGGGTTCAAATATTTGATTATTGGCTTTTGAACCTAATTATACAGCTTAATCTCAAATTTTGTGCTTTTTACTCGGTTAAATTTCGAACGGGTTCACTCTAAAGCCCATTTAGACAAGCACGCTCTAAACCCTAAAAAACGATCGAAAATGATGTTTAATCACATTTTATGGGATCAAAAATTTAATTATGGACTTTTGACCCTAATTATACAGCTTAATCTCAAATTTTGTGCTTTTTACTCGGTTAAATTTCGAACGGGTTCACTCTAAAGCCCATTTAGACATGCACGCTCTAAACCCTAAAAAACGATCGAAAATGATGTTTAATCATATTTTATGGGATCAAAAATTTAATTATGGACTTTTGACCCTAATTATACAACTTAATCTCAAATTTTGAGCTTTTTACTCGGTTAAAAATTCGAACGGGTTCACTCTAAAGCCCATTTAGACATGCAAGCTCTGAACCCTAAAAAACGATCGAAAATGATGTTTAATCAAATTTTATGGGTTCAAATATTTGATTATTGGCTTTTGAACCTAATTATACTGCTTAATCTCAAATTTTGTGCTTTTTACTCGGTTAAATTTCGAACGGGTTCACTCTAAAGCCCATTTAGACATACACGCTCTAAACCCTAAAAAACGATCGAAAATGATGTTTAATCAAATTTTATGGGATCAAATATTTAATTATGAACTTTTGACCCTAATTATACAACTTAAACTCAAATTTTGTGCTTTTTACTCAGTTAAATTTCGAACGGGTTCACTCTAAAGCCCATTTAGACATGCACGCTCTAAACCCTAAAAAACGATCGAAAATGATGCTTAATCAGATTTTATGGGATCAAATATTTAATTATGAACTTTTGACCCTAATTATACAGCTTAATCTCAAATTTTGTGCTTTTTACTTGGTTAAAATTCGAACGGGTTCACTCTAAAGCCCATTTAGACATGCACGCTCTGAACTCTAGAAAACGATCAAAAATGATGTTTAATCAAATTTTATGGGTTCAAATATTTGATTATTGGCTTTTGAACCTAATTATACATCTTAATCTCAAATTTTGTGCTTTTTACTCGGTTAAATTTCGAACGGGTTCACTCTAAAGCCCATTTAGACTTGCACGCTCTAAACCCTAAAAAATGATCGAAAATGATATTTAATCAGATTTTATGGGATCAAATACTTAATTATGAACTTTTGACACTAATTATACAGCTTAATCTCAAATTTCATACTTTTTACTCGGTTAAAATTCGAACGGGTTCACTGTGAACCCCGTTTAGACATGCAAGCTCTGAACCCTAAAAAACGATCGAAAACGATGTTTAATCAAATTTTATGAGTTCAAATATTTAATTATGAACTTTTGACCCTAATTATACAGCTTAATCTCAAATTTTGTGCTTTTTACTCGGTTAAATTCGAACGGGTTCACTCTAAAGCCAATTTAGACATGCAAGCTCTGAACCCTAAAAAACGATCGAAAATGATGTTTAATCAAATTTTATGGGCTCAAAAATTTAATTATGAACTTTTGACCCTAATTATACAGCTTAATCTCAAATTTTGTGCTTTTTACTCGATTAAATTTCGAACGGGTTCACTCTAAAGCCCATCTAGACATGCACGCTCTAAACCCTAAAAAACGATCGAAAATGATGTTTAATCAGATTTTATGGGATCAAATATTTGATTATTGGCTTTTTAACCTAACTATACTACTTAATCTCAAATTTTGAGCTTTTTACTCGGTTAAAATTCGAACGGGTTCACTCTAAAGCCCATTTAGACATGCATGCTCTAAACCCTAAAAAACGATCGAAAATGATGTTTAATCAGATTTTATGGGATCAAAAATTTAATTATGGACTTTTGACCCTAATTATACAGCTTAATCTCAAATTTTGAGCTTTTTACTCGGTTAAAATTCGAACGGGTTCACTCTAAAGCCCATTTAGACATGCAAGCTCTGAACCCTAAAAAACGATCGAAAATGATGTTTAATCAAATTTTATGGGTTCAAATATTTGATTATTGGCTTTTAAACCTAATTATACAACTTAATCTCAAATTTTGTGCTTTTTACTCGGTTAAATTTCGAACGGGTTCACTCTAAAGCCCATTTAGAAAAGCAAGCTCTGAACCCTAAAAAACGATCGAAAATGATGTTTAATCAAATTTTATGGGTTCAAAAATTTAATTATGGACTTTTGACCCTAATTATACAGCTTAATCTCAAATTTTGAGCTTTTTACTCGATTAAATTTCGAACGGGTTCACTCTAAAGCTCATCTAGACATGCACGCTCTAAACCCTAAAAAACGATCGAAAATGATGTTTAATCAGATTTTATGGGATCAAATATTTGATTATTGGCTTTTTAACCTAACTATACTACTTAATCTCAAATTTTGAGCTTTTTACTCGGTTAAAATTCGAACGGGTTCACTCTAAAGCCCATTTAGACATGTATGCTCTAAACCTTAAAAAACGATCAAAAATGATGTTTAATCAGATTTTATGGGATCAAATATTTAATTATGAACTCTTGACCCTAATTATACAGCTTAATCTCAAATTTTGAGCTTTTTACTCGGTTAAAATTCGAACGGGTTCACTCTAAAGCCCATTTAGACATGCAAGCTCTGAACCCTAAAAAACGATCGAAAATGATGTTTAATCCAATTTTATGGGCTCAAAAATTTAATTATGAACTTTTGACCCTAATTATACAGCTTAATCTCAAATTTTGTGCTTTTTACATTGTTAAAATTCGAACGGGTTCACTCTAAAGCCCATTTAGACAAGCAAGCTCTAAACCATAAAAAATGATCGAAAATGATGTTTAATCAAATTTTATAGGCTCAAAAATTTAATTATGGACTTTTGACCCTAATTATACAGCTTAATCTCAAATTTTGAGCTTTTTACTCGATTAAATTTCGAACGGGTTCACTCTCAAGCCCATCTAGACATGCACGCTCTAAACCCTAAAAAACGATCGAAAATGATGTTTAATCAGATTTTATGGGATCAAATATTTGATTATTGGCTTTTTAACCTAACTATACTACTTAATCTCAAATTTTGAGCTTTTTACTCGGTTAAAATTCGAACGGGTTCACTCTAAAGCCCATTTAGACATGCACGCTCTAAACCCTAAAAAACGATCAAAAATGATGTTTAATCAAAATTTATGAGTTCAAATATTTAATTATGAACTTTTGACCCTAATTATACAGCTTAATCTCAAATTTTGTGCTTTTTACTCGGTTAAATTCGAACGGGTTCACTCTAAAGCCCATTTAGACATGCAAGCTCTGAACCCTAAAAAACGATCGAAAATGATGTTTCATCAAATTTTATGGGCTCAAAAATTTAATTATGAACTTTTGACCCTAATTATACAGCTTAATCTCAAATTTTGTGCTTTTTACTCGATTAAATTTCGAACGGGTTCACTCTAAAGCCCATTTAGACAAGCAAGCTCTGAACCCTAAAAAACGATCGAAAATGATGTTTCATCAAATTTTATGGGATCAAATATTTGATTATGAACTCTTGACCCAAATTATACAGCTTAATCTCAAATTTTGTGCTTTTTACTCGGTTAAAATTTGAACGGGTTCACTCTAAAGCCCATTTAGACTTGCACGCTCTAAACCCTAAAAAACGATCGAAAATGATGTTTAATCAAATTTTATGGGTTCAAATATTTGATTATTGGCTTTTGAACCTAATTACACAGCTTAATCTCAAATTTTGTGCTTTTTACTCGGTTAAATTTCGAACGGGTTCACTCTAAACCCCATTTAGACAAGCAAGCTCTGAACCCTAAAAAACGATCGAAAATGATGTTTAATCAAATTTTATGGGTTCAAATATTTGATTATTGGCTTTTGAACCTAATTATACATCTTAATCTCAAATTTTGTGCTTTTTACTCGATTAAATTTTGAACGGGTTCATTCTAAAGCCCATTTAGACATGCACGCTCTAAACCCTAAAAAACGATCGAAAATGATGTTTAATCAGATTTTATGGGTCAAAAATTTAATTATGGACTTTTGACCCTAATTATACAGCTTAATCTCAAATTTTGTGCTTTTTACTCGGTTAAAATTTGAACGGGTTCACTCTAAAGCCCATTTAGACTTGCAAGCTCTGAACCTTAAAAAACGATCGAAAATGATGTTTAATAAAATTTTATGGGTTCAAATATTTGATTACTGCCTTTTGAACCTAATTATACAGCTTAATCTCAAATTTTGTGCTTTTTACTCGGTTAAAATTCGAACGGGTTCACTCTAAAGCCCATTTAGACATGCACGCTCTAAACCCTAAAAAACGATCGAAAATGATGTTTAATCAAATTTTATGAGTTCAAATATTTAATTATGAACTTTTGACCCTAATTATACAGCTTAATCTCAAATTTTGTGCTTTTTAATCGGTTAAATTCGAACGGGTTCACTCTAAAGCCAATTTAGACATGCAAGCTCTGAACCCTAAAAAACGATCGAAAATGATGTTTAATCAAATTTTATGGGCTCAAAAATTTAATTATGAACTTTTGACCCTAATTATACAGCTTAATCTCAAATTTTGAGCTTTTTACTCGATTAAATTTCGAACGGGTTCACTCTCAAGCCCATCTAGACATGCACGCTCTAAACCCTAAAAAACGATCGAAAATGATGTTTAATCAGATTTTATGGGATCAAATATTTGATTATTGGCTTTTTAACCTAACTATACTACTTAATCTCAAATTTTGAGCTTTTTACTCGGTTAAAATTCGAACGGGTTCACTCTAAAGCCCATTTAGACATGCACGCTCTAAACCCTAAAAAACGATCAAAAATGATGTTTAATCAAAATTTATGAGTTCAAATATTTAATTATGAACTTTTGACCCTAATTATACAGCTTAATCTCAAATTTTGTGCTTTTTACTCGGTTAAATTCGAACGGGTTCACTCTAAAGCCCATTTAGACATGCAAGCTCTGAACCCTAAAAAACGATCGAAAATGATGTTTAATCAAATTTTATGGGCTCAAAAATTTAATTATGAACTTTTGACCCTAATTATACAGCTTAATCTCAAATTTTGTGCTTTTTACTCGCTTAAATTTCGAATGGGTTCACTCTAAAGTCCATTTAGACAAGCAAGCTCTGAACCCTAAAAAATGATCGAAAATGATGTTTCATCAAATTTTATGGGATCAAATATTTGATTATGAACTCTTGACCCTAATTATACAGCTTAATCTCAAATTTTGTGCTTTTTACTCGGTTAAAATTTGAACGGGTTCACTCTAAAGCCCATTTAGACATGCACGCTCTAAACCCTAAAAACGATCGAAAATGATGTTTAATCAAATTTTATGGGTTCAAATATTTGATTATTGGCTTTTGAACCTAATTACACAGCTTAATCTCAAATTTTGTGCTTTTTACTCGGTTAAATTTCGAACGGGTTCACTCTAAACCCCATTTAGACAAGCAAGCTCTGAACCCTAAAAAACGATCGAAAATGATGTTTAATCAAATTTTATGGGTTCAAATATTTGATTATTGGCTTTTGAACCTAATTATACATCTTAATCTCAAATTTTGTGCTTTTTACTCGATTAAATTTTGAACGGGTTCATTCTAAAGCCCATTTAGACATGCACGCTCTAAACCCTAAAAAACGATCGAAAATGATGTTTAATCAGATTTTATGGGTCAAAAATTTAATTATGGACTTTTGACCCTAATTATACAGCTTAATCTCAAATTTTGTGCTTTTTACTCGGTTAAAATTTGAACGGGTTCACTCTAAAGCCCATTTAGACTTGCAAGCTCTGAACCTTAAAAAACGATCGAAAATGATGTTTAATAAAATTTTATGGGTTCAAATATTTGATTACTGCCTTTTGAACCTAATTATACAGCTTAATCTCAAATTTTGTGCTTTTTACTCGGTTAAAATTCGAACGGGTTCACTCTAAAGCCCATTTAGACATGCACGCTCTAAACCCTAAAAAACGATCGAAAATGATGTTTAATCAAATTTTATGAGTTCAAATATTTAATTATGAACTTTTGACCCTAATTATACAGCTTAATCTCAAATTTTGTGCTTTTTACTCGGTTAAATTCGAACGGGTTCACTCTAAAGCCAATTTAGACATGCAAGCTCTGAACCCTAAAAAACGATCGAAAATGATGTTTAATCAAATTTTATGGGCTCAAAAATTTAATTATGAACTTTTGACCCTAATTATACAGCTTAATCTCAAATTTTGTGCTTTTTACTCGATTAAATTTCGAACGGGTTCACTCTAAAGCCCATCTAGACATGCACGCTCTAAACCCTAAAAAATGATCGAAAATGATGTTTAATCAGATTTTATGGGATCAAATATTTGATTATTGGCTTTTTAACCTAACTATACTACTTAATCTCAAATTTTGAGCTTTTTACTCGGTTAAAATTCGAACGGGTTCACTCTAAAGCCCATTTAGACATGCATGCTCTAAACCCTAAAAAACGATCGAAAATGATGTTTAATCAGATTTTATGGGATCAAAAATTTAATTATGGACTTTTGAACCTAATTATACAGCTTAATCTCAAATTTTGAGCTTTTTACTCGGTTAAAATTCGAACGGGTTCACTCTAAAGCCCATTTAGACTTGCAAGCTCTGAACCCTAAAAAACGATCGAAAATGATGTTTAATCAAATTTTATGGGTTCAAATATTTGATTATTGGCTTTTAAACCTAATTATACAACTTAATCTCAAATTTTGTGCTTTTTACTCGGTTAAATTTCGAACGGGTTCACTCTAAAGCCCATTTAGAAAAGCAAGCTCTGAACCCTAAAAAACGATCGAAAATGATGTTTAATCAAATTTTATGGGTTCAAAAATTTAATTATGGACTTTTGACCCTAATTATACAGCTTAATCTCAAATTTTGAGCTTTTTACTCGATTAAATTTCGAACGGGTTCACTCTAAAGCCCATCTAGACATGCACGCTCTAAACCCTAAAAAACGATCGAAAATGATGTTTAATCAGATTTTATGGGATCAAATATTTGATTATTGGCTTTTTAACCTAACTATACTACTTAATCTCAAATTTTGAGCTTTTTACTCGGTTAAAATTCGAACGGGTTCACTCTAAAGCCCATTTAGACATGTATGCTCTAAACCTTAAAAAACGATCAAAAATGATGTTTAATCAGATTTTATGGGATCAAATATTTAATTATGAACTCTTGACCCTAATTATACAGCTTAATCTCAAATTTTGAGCTTTTTACTCGGTTAAATTTCGAACGGGTTCACTCTAAAGCCCATCTAGACATGCACGCTCTAAACCCTAAAAAACGATCGAAAATGATGTTTAATCAGATTTTATGGGATCAAATATTTGATTATTGGCTTTTTAACCTAACTATACTACTTAATCTCAAATTTTGAGCTTTTTACTCGGTTAAAATTCGAACGGGTTCACTCTAAAGCCCATTTAGACATGTATGCTCTAAACCTTAAAAAACGATCAAAAATGATGTTTAATCAGATTTTATGGGATCAAATATTTAATTATGAACTCTTGACCCTAATTATACAGCTTAATCTCAAATTTTGAGCTTTTTACTCGGTTAAAATTCGAACGGGTTCACTCTAAAGCCCATTTAGACATGCAAGCTCTGAACCCTAAAAAACGATCGAAAATGATGTTTAATCCAATTTTATGGGCTCAAAAATTTAATTATGAACTTTTGACCCTAATTATACAGCTTAATCTCAAATTTTGTGCTTTTTACATTGTTAAAATTCGAACGGGTTCACTCTAAAGCCCATTTAGACAAGCAAGCTCTAAACCATAAAAAATGATCGAAAATGATGTTTAATCAAATTTTATAGGCTCAAAAATTTAATTATGGACTTTTGACCCTAATCATACAGCTTAATCTCAAATTTTGAGCTTTTTACTCGATTAAATTTCGAACGGGTTCACTCTCAAGCCCATCTAGACATGCACGCTCTAAACCCTAAAAAACGATCGAAAATGATGTTTAATCAGATTTTATGGGATCAAATATTTGATTATTGGCTTTTTAACCTAACTATACTACTTAATCTCAAATTTTGAGCTTTTTACTCGGTTAAAATTCGAACGGGTTCACTCTAAAGCCCATTTAGACATGCACGCTCTAAACCCTAAAAAACGATCAAAAATGATGTTTAATCAAAATTTATGAGTTCAAATATTTAATTATGAACTTTTGACCCTAATTATACAGCTTAATCTCAAATTTTGTGCTTTTTACTCGGTTAAATTCGAACGGGTTCACTCTAAAGCCCATTTAGACATGCAAGCTCTGAACCCTAAAAAACGATCGAAAATGATGTTTAATCAAATTTTATGGGCTCAAAAATTTAATTATGAACTTTTGACCCTAATTATACAGCTTAATCTCAAATTTTGTGCTTTTTACTCGATTAAATTTCGAACGGGTTCACTCTAAAGCCCATTTAGACAAGCAAGCTCTGAACCCTAAAAAACGATCGAAAATGATGTTTCATCAAATTTTATGGGATCAAATATTTGATTATGAACTCTTGACCCTAATTATACAGCTTAATCTCAAATTTTGTGCTTTTTACTCGGTTAAAATTTGAACGGGTTCACACTAAAGCCCATTTAGACATGCACGCTCTAAACCCTAAAAAACGATCGAAAATGATGTTTAATCAAATTTTATGGGTTCAAATATTTGATTATTGGCTTTTGAACCTAATTACACAGCTTAATCTCAAATTTTGTGCTTTTTACTCGGTTAAATTTCGAACGGGTTCACTCTAAACCCCATTTAGACAAGCAAGCTCTGAACCCTAAAAAACGATCGAAAATGATGTTTAATCAAATTTTATGGGTTCAAATATTTGATTATTGGCTTTTGAACCTAATTATACATCTTAATCTCAAATTTTGTGCTTTTTACTCGATTAAATTTTGAACGGGTTCATTCTAAAGCCCATTTAGACATGCACGCTCTAAACCCTAAAAAACGATCGAAAATGATGTTTAATCAGATTTTATGGGTCAAAAATTTAATTATGGACTTTTGACCCTAATTATACAACTTAATCTCAAATTTTGTGCTTTTTACTCGGTTAAAATTTGAACGGGTTCACTCTAAAGCCCATTTAGACTTGCAAGCTCTGAACCTTAAAAAATGATCGAAAATGATGTTTAATAAAATTTTATGGGTTCAAATATTTGATTATTGGCTTTTGAACCTAATTATACAGCTTAATCTCAAATTTTGTGCTTTTTACTCGGTTAAAATTCGAACGGGTTCACTCTAAAGCCCATTTAGACATGCACGCTCTAAACCCTAAAAAACGATCGAAAATGATGTTTAATCAAATTTTATGAGTTCAAATATTTAATTATGAACTTTTGACCCTAATTATACAGCTTAATCTCAAATTTTGTGCTTTTTACTCGGTTAAATTCGAACGGGTTCACTCTAAAGCCCATTTAGACATGCAAGCTCTGAAGCCTAAAAAACGATCGAAAATGATGTTTAATCAAATTTTATGGGCTCAAAAATTTAATTATACACTTTTGACCCTAATTATACAGCTTAATCTCAAATTTTGTGCTTTTTACTCGATTAAATTTCGAACGGGTTCACTCTAAAGCCCATCTAGACATGCACGCTCTAAACCCTAAAAAATGATCGAAAATGATGTTTAATCAGATTTTATGGGATCAAATATTTGATTATTGGCTTTTTAACCTAACTATACTACTTAATCTCAAATTTTGAGCTTTTTACTCGGTTAAAATTCGAACGGGTTCACTCTAAAGCCCATTTAGACATGCATGCTCTAAACCCTAAAAAACGATCGAAAATGATGTTTAATCAGATTTTAGGGGATCAAAAATTTAATTATGGACTTTTGACCCTAATTATACAGCTTAATCTCAAATTTTGAGCTTTTTACTCGGTTAAAATTCGAACGGGTTCACTCTAAAGCCCATTTAGACTTGCAAGCTCTGAACCCTAAAAAACGATCGAAAATGATGTTTAATCAAATTTTATGGGTTCAAATATTTGATTATTGGCTTTTAAACCTAATTATACAACTTAATCTCAAATTTTGTGCTTTTTACTCGGTTAAATTTCGAACGGGTTCACTCTAAAGCCCATTTAGAAAAGCAAGCTCTAAACCCTAAAAAACGATCGAAAATGATGTTTAATCAAATTTTATGGGTTCAAAAATTTAATTATGGACTTTTGACCCTAATTATACAGCTTAATCTCAAATTTTGAGCTTTTTACTCGATTAAATTTCGAACGGGTTCACTCTAAAGCCCATCTAGACATGCACGCTCTAAACCCTAAAAAACGATCGAAAATGATGTTTAATCAGATTTTATGGGATCAAATATTTGATTATTGGCTTTTTAACCTAACTATACTACTTAATCTCAAATTTTGAGCTTTTTACTCGGTTAAAATTCGAACGGGTTCACTCTAAAGCCCATTTAGACATGCATGCTCTAAACCTTAAAAAACGATCAAAAATGATGTTTAATCAGATTTTATGGGATCAAATATTTAATTATGAACTCTTGACCCTAATTATACAGCTTAATCTCAAATTTTGAGCTTTTTACTCGGTTAAAATTCGAACGGGTTCACTCTAAAGCCCATTTAGACATGCAAGCTCTGAACCCTAAAAAACGATCGAAAATGATGTTTAATCCAATTTTATGGGCTCAAAAATTTAATTATGAACTTTTGACCCTAATTATACAGCTTAATCTCAAATTTTGTGCTTTTTACATTGTTAAAATTCGAACGGGTTCACTCTAAAGCCCATTTAGACAAGCAAGCTCTAAACCATAAAAAATGATCGAAAATGATGTTTAATCAAATTTTATAGGCTCAAAAATTTAATTATGGACTTTTGACCCTAATTATACAGCTTAATCTCAAATTTTGAGCTTTTTACTCGATTAAATTTCGAACGGGTTCACTCTCAAGCCCATCTAGACATGCACGCTCTAAACCCTAAAAAACGATCGAAAATGATGTTTAATCAGATTTTATGGGATCAAATATTTGATTATTGGCTTTTTAACCTAACTATACTACTTAATCTCAAATTTTGAGCTTTTTACTCGGTTAAAATTCGAACGGGTTCACTCTAAAGCCCATTTAGACATGCACGCTCTAAACCCTAAAAAACGATCAAAAATGATGTTTAATCAAAATTTATGAGTTCAAATATTTAATTATGAACTTTTGACCCTAATTATACAGCTTAATCTCAAATTTTGTGCTTTTTACTCGGTTAAATTCGAACGGGTTCACTCTAAAGCCCATTTAGACATGCAAGCTCTGAACCCTAAAAAACGATCGAAAATGATGTTTAATCAAATTTTATGGGCTCAAAAATTTAATTATGAACTTTTGACCCTAATTATACAGCTTAATCTCAAATTTTGTGCTTTTTACTCGATTAAATTTCGAACGGGTTCACTCTAAAGCCCATTTAGACAAGCAAGCTCTGAACCCTAAAAAACGATCGAAAATAATGTTTCATCAAATTTTATGGGATCAAATATTTGATTATGAACTCTTGACCCTAATTATACAGCTTAATCTCAAATTTTGTGCTTTTTACTCGGTTAAAATTTGAACGGGTTCACTCTAAAGCCCATTTAGACATGCACGCTCTAAACCCTAAAAAACGATCGAAAATGATGTTTAATCAAATTTTATGGGTTCAAATATTTGATTATTGGCTTTTGAACCTAATTACACAGCTTAATCTCAAATTTTGTGCTTTTTACTCGGTTAAATTTCGAACGGGTTCACTCTAAACCCCATTTAGACAAGCAAGCTCTGAACCCTAAAAAACGATCGAAAATGATGTTTAATCAAATTTTATGGGTTCAAATATTTGATTATTGGCTTTTGAACCTAATTATACATCTTAATCTCAAATTTTGTGCTTTTTACTCGATTAAATTTTGAACGGGTTCATTCTAAAGCCCATTTAGACATGCACGCTCTAAACCCTAAAAAACGATCGAAAATGATGTTTAATCAGATTTTATGGGTCAAAAATTTAATTATGGACTTTTGACTTTAATTATACAACTTAATCTCAAATTTTGTGCTTTTTACTCGGTTAAAATTTGAACGGGTTCACTCTAAAGCCCATTTAGACTTGCAAGCTCTGAACCTTAAAAAACGATCGAAAATGATGTTTAATAAAATTTTATGGGTTCAAATATTTGATTATTGGCTTTTGAACCTAATTATACAGCTTAATCTCAAATTTTGTGCTTTTTACTCGGTTAAATTTCGAACGGGTTCACTCTAAAGCCCATTTAGACAAGCAAGCTCTGAACCCTAAAAAACGATCGAAAATGATGTTTAATCAAATTTTATGGGTTCAAATATTTGATTACTGGCTTTTGAACCTAATTATACAGCTTAATCTCAAATTTTGTGCTTTTTACTCGGTTAAAATTCGAACGGGTTCACTCTAAAGCCCATTTAGACATGCACGCTCTAAACCCTAAAAAACGATCAAAAATGATGTTTAATCAAATTTTATGAGTTCAAATATTTAATTATGAACTTTTGACCCTAATTATACAGCTTAATCTCAAATTTTGTGCTTTTTACTCGGTTAAATTCGAACGGGTTCACTCTAAAGCCCATTTAGACATGCAAGCTCTGAACCCCAAAAAACGATCGAAAATGATGTTTAATCAAATTTTATGGGCTCAAAAATTTAATTATGAACTTTTGGCCCTAATTATACAGCTTAATCTCAAATTTTGTGCTTTTTACTCGATTAAATTTCGAACGGGTTCACTCTAAAGCCCATCTAGACATGCACGCTCTAAACCCTAAAAAATGATCGAAAATGATGTTTAATCAGATTTTATGGGATCAAATATTTGATTATTGGCTTTTTAACCTAACTATACTACTTAATCTCAAATTTTGAGCTTTTTACTCGGTTAAAATTCGAACGGGTTCACTCTAAAGCCCATTTAGACTTGCAAGCTCTGAACCTTAAAAAACGATCGAAAATGATGTTTAATCAAATTTTATGGGTTCAAATATTTGATTACTGGCTTTTGAACCTAATTATACAGCTTAATCTCAAATTTTGTGCTTTTTACTCGGTTAAAATTCGAACGGGTTCACTCTAAAGCCCATTTAGACATGCACGCTCTAAACCCTAAAAAACGATCAAAAATGATGTTTAATCAAATTTTATGAGTTCAAATATTTAATTATGAACTTTTGACCCTAATTATACAGCTTAATCTCAAACTTTGTGCTTTTTACTCGGTTAAATTCGAACGGGTTCACTCTAAAGCCCATTTAGACATGCAAGCTCTGAACCCCAAAAAACGATCGAAAATGATGTTTAATCAAATTTTATGGGCTCAAAAATTTAATTATGAACTTTTGACCCTAATTATACAGCTTAATCTCAAATTTTGTGCTTTTTACTCGATTAAATTTCGAACGGGTTCACTCTAAAGCCCATCTAGACATGCACGCTCTAAACCCTAAAAAATGATCGAAAATGATGTTTAATCAGATTTTATGGGATCAAATATTTGATTATTGGCTTTTTAACCTAACTATACTACTTAATCTCAAATTTTGAGCTTTTTACTCGGTTAAAATTCGAACGGGTTCACTCTAAAGCCCATTTAGACATGCATGCTCTAAACCCTAAAAAACGATCGAAAATGATGTTTAATCAGATTTTATGGGATCAAAAATTTAATTATGGACTTTTGACCCTAATTATACACCTTAATCTCAAATTTTGAGCTTTTTACTCGGTTAAAATTCGAACGGGTTCACTCTAAAGCCCATTTAGACTTGCAAGCTCTGAACCTTAAAAAACGATCGAAAATGATGTTTAATCAAATTTTATGGGTTCAAATATTTGATTACTGGCTTTTGAACCTAATTATACAGCTTAATCTCAAATTTTGTGCTTTTTACTCGGTTAAAATTCGAACGGGTTCACTCTAAAGCCCATTTAGACATGCACGCTCTAAACCCTAAAAAACGATCAAAAATGATGTTTAATCAAATTTTATGAGTTCAAATATTTAATTATGAACTTTTGACCCTAATTATACAGCTTAATCTCAAACTTTGTGCTTTTTACTCGGTTAAATTCGAACGGGTTCACTCTAAAGCCCATTTAGACATGCAAGCTCTGAACCCCAAAAAACGATCGAAAATGATGTTTAATCAAATTTTATGGGCTCAAAAATTTAATTATGAACTTTTGACCCTAATTATACAGCTTAATCTCAAATTTTGTGCTTTTTACTCGATTAAATTTCGAACGGGTTCACTCTAAAGCCCATCTAGACATGCACGCTCTAAACCCTAAAAAACGATCGAAAATGATGTTTAATCAGATTTTATGGGATCAAATATTTGATTATTGGCTTTTTAACCTAACTATACTACTTAATCTCAAATTTTGAGCTTTTTACTCGGTTAAAATTCGAACGGGTTCACTCTAAAGCCCATTTAGACATGCATGCTCTAAACCCTAAAAAACGATCGAAAATGATGTTTAATCAGATTTTATGGGATCAAAAATTTAATTATGGACTTTTGACCCTAATTATACACCTTAATCTCAAATTTTGAGCTTTTTACTCGGTTAAAATTCGAACGGGTTCACTCTAAAGCCCATTTAGACTTGCAAGCTCTGAACCTTAAAAAACGATCGAAAATGATGTTTAATCAAATTTTATGGGTTCAAATATTTGATTACTGGCTTTTGAACCTAATTATACAGCTTAATCTCAAATTTTGTGCTTTTTACTCGGTTAAAATTCGAACGGGTTCACTCTAAAGCCCATTTAGACATGCACGCTCTAAACCCTAAAAAACGATCAAAAATGATGTTTAATCAAATTTTATGAGTTCAAATATTTAATTATGAACTTTTGACCCTAATTATACAGCTTAATCTCAAACTTTGTGCTTTTTACTCGGTTAAATTCGAACGGGTTCACTCTAAAGCCCATTTAGACATGCAAGCTCTGAACCCCAAAAAACGATCGAAAATGATGTTTAATCAAATTTTATGGGCTCAAAAATTTAATTATGAACTTTTGACCCTAATTATACAGCTTAATCTCAAATTTTGTGCTTTTTACTCGATTAAATTTCGAACGGGTTCACTCTAAAGCCCATCTAGACATGCACGCTCTAAACCCTAAAAAATGATCGAAAATGATGTTTAATCAGATTTTATGGGATCAAATATTTGATTATTGGCTTTTTAACCTAACTATACTACTTAATCTCAAATTTTGAGCTTTTTACTCGGTTAAAATTCGAACGGGTTCACTCTAAAGCCCATTTAGACATGCATGCTCTAAACCCTAAAAAACGATCGAAAATGATGTTTAATCAGATTTTATGGGATCAAAAATTTAATTATGGACTTTTGACCCTAATTATACACCTTAATCTCAAATTTTGAGCTTTTTACTCGGTTAAAATTCGAACGGGTTCACTCTAAAGCCCATTTAGACTTGCAAGCTCTGAACCTTAAAAAACGATCGAAAATGATGTTTAATCAAATTTTATGGGTTCAAATATTTGATTACTGGCTTTTGAACCTAATTATACAGCTTAATCTCAAATTTTGTGCTTTTTACTCGGTTAAAATTCGAACGGGTTCACTCTAAAGCCCATTTAGACATGCACGCTCTAAACCCTAAAAAACGATCAAAAATGATGTTTAATCAAATTTTATGAGTTCAAATATTTAATTATGAACTTTTGACCCTAATTATACAGCTTAATCTCAAACTTTGTGCTTTTTACTCGGTTAAATTCGAACGGGTTCACTCTAAAGCCCATTTAGACATGCAAGCTCTGAACCCCAAAAAACGATCGAAAATGATGTTTAATCAAATTTTATGGGCTCAAAAATTTAATTATGAACTTTTGACCCTAATTATACAGCTTAATCTCAAATTTTGTGCTTTTTACTCGATTAAATTTCGAACGGGTTCACTCTAAAGCCCATCTAGACATGCACGCTCTAAACCCTAAAAAACGATCGAAAATGATGTTTAATCAGATTTTATGGGATCAAATATTTGATTATTGGCTTTTTAACCTAACTATACTACTTAATCTCAAATTTTGAGCTTTTTACTCGGTTAAAATTCGAACGGGTTCACTCTAAAGCCCATTTAGACATGCATGCTCTAAACCCTAAAAAACGATCGAAAATGATGTTTAATCAGATTTTATGGGATCAAAAATTTAATTATGGACTTTTGACCCTAATTATACACCTTAATCTCAAATTTTGAGCTTTTTACTCGGTTAAAATTCGAACGGGTTCACTCTAAAGCCCATTTAGACTTGCAAGCTCTGAACCTTAAAAAACGATCGAAAATGATGTTTAATCAAATTTTATGGGTTCAAATATTTGATTACTGGCTTTTGAACCTAATTATACAGCTTAATCTCAAATTTTGTGCTTTTTACTCGGTTAAAATTCGAACGGGTTCACTCTAAAGCCCATTTAGACATGCACGCTCTAAACCCTAAAAAACGATCAAAAATGATGTTTAATCAAATTTTATGAGTTCAAATATTTAATTATGAACTTTTGACCCTAATTATACAGCTTAATCTCAAACTTTGTGCTTTTTACTCGGTTAAATTCGAACGGGTTCACTCTAAAGCCCATTTAGACATGCAAGCTCTGAACCCCAAAAAACGATCGAAAATGATGTTTAATCAAATTTTATGGGCTCAAAAATTTAATTATGAACTTTTGGCCCTAATTATACAGCTTAATCTCAAATTTTGTGCTTTTTACTCGATTAAATTTCGAACGGGTTCACTCTAAAGCCCATCTAGACATGCACGCTCTAAACCCTAAAAAATGATCGAAAATGATGTTTAATCAGATTTTATGGGATCAAATATTTGATTATTGGCTTTTTAACCTAACTATACTACTTAATCTCAAATTTTGAGCTTTTTACTCGGTTAAAATTCGAACGGGTTCACTCTAAAGCCCATTTAGACTTGCAAGCTCTGAACCTTAAAAAACGATCGAAAATGATGTTTAATCAAATTTTATGGGTTCAAATATTTGATTACTGGCTTTTGAACCTAATTATACAGCTTAATCTCAAATTTTGTGCTTTTTACTCGGTTAAAATTCGAACGGGTTCACTCTAAAGCCCATTTAGACATGCACGCTCTAAACCCTAAAAAACGATCAAAAATGATGTTTAATCAAATTTTATGAGTTCAAATATTTAATTATGAACTTTTGACCCTAATTATACAGCTTAATCTCAAACTTTGTGCTTTTTACTCGGTTAAATTCGAACGGGTTCACTCTAAAGCCCATTTAGACATGCAAGCTCTGAACCCCAAAAAACGATCGAAAATGATGTTTAATCAAATTTTATGGGCTCAAAAATTTAATTATGAACTTTTGACCCTAATTATACAGCTTAATCTCAAATTTTGTGCTTTTTACTCGATTAAATTTCGAACGGGTTCACTCTAAAGCCCATCTAGACATGCACGCTCTAAACCCTAAAAAATGATCGAAAATGATGTTTAATCAGATTTTATGGGATCAAATATTTGATTATTGGCTTTTTAACCTAACTATACTACTTAATCTCAAATTTTGAGCTTTTTACTCGGTTAAAATTCGAACGGGTTCACTCTAAAGCCCATTTAGACATGCATGCTCTAAACCCTAAAAAACGATCGAAAATGATGTTTAATCAGATTTTATGGGATCAAAAATTTAATTATGGACTTTTGACCCTAATTATACACCTTAATCTCAAATTTTGAGCTTTTTACTCGGTTAAAATTCGAACGGGTTCACTCTAAAGCCCATTTAGACTTGCAAGCTCTGAACCTTAAAAAACGATCGAAAATGATGTTTAATCAAATTTTATGGGTTCAAATATTTGATTACTGGCTTTTGAACCTAATTATACAGCTTAATCTCAAATTTTGTGCTTTTTACTCGGTTAAAATTCGAACGGGTTCACTCTAAAGCCCATTTAGACATGCACGCTCTAAACCCTAAAAAACGATCAAAAATGATGTTTAATCAAATTTTATGAGTTCAAATATTTAATTATGAACTTTTGACCCTAATTATACAGCTTAATCTCAAACTTTGTGCTTTTTACTCGGTTAAATTCGAACGGGTTCACTCTAAAGCCCATTTAGACATGCAAGCTCTGAACCCCAAAAAACGATCGAAAATGATGTTTAATCAAATTTTATGGGCTCAAAAATTTAATTATGAACTTTTGACCCTAATTATACAGCTTAATCTCAAATTTTGTGCTTTTTACTCGATTAAATTTCGAACGGGTTCACTCTAAAGCCCATCTAGACATGCACGCTCTAAACCCTAAAAAACGATCGAAAATGATGTTTAATCAGATTTTATGGGATCAAATATTTGATTATTGGCTTTTTAACCTAACTATACTACTTAATCTCAAATTTTGAGCTTTTTACTCGGTTAAAATTCGAACGGGTTCACTCTAAAGCCCATTTAGACATGCATGCTCTAAACCCTAAAAAACGATCGAAAATGATGTTTAATCAGATTTTATGGGATCAAAAATTTAATTATGGACTTTTGACCCTAATTATACACCTTAATCTCAAATTTTGAGCTTTTTACTCGGTTAAAATTCGAACGGGTTCACTCTAAAGCCCATTTAGACTTGCAAGCTCTGAACCTTAAAAAACGATCGAAAATGATGTTTAATCAAATTTTATGGGTTCAAATATTTGATTACTGGCTTTTGAACCTAATTATACAGCTTAATCTCAAATTTTGTGCTTTTTACTCGGTTAAAATTCGAACGGGTTCACTCTAAAGCCCATTTAGACATGCACGCTCTAAACCCTAAAAAACGATCAAAAATGATGTTTAATCAAATTTTATGAGTTCAAATATTTAATTATGAACTTTTGACCCTAATTATACAGCTTAATCTCAAACTTTGTGCTTTTTACTCGGTTAAATTCGAACGGGTTCACTCTAAAGCCCATTTAGACATGCAAGCTCTGAACCCCAAAAAACGATCGAAAATGATGTTTAATCAAATTTTATGGGCTCAAAAATTTAATTATGAACTTTTGACCCTAATTACACAGCTTAATCTCAAATTTTGTGCTTTTTACTCGATTAAATTTCGAACGGGTTCACTCTAAAGCCCATCTAGACATGCACGCTCTAAACCCTAAAAAATGATCGAAAATGATGTTTAATCAGATTTTATGGGATCAAATATTTGATTATTGGCTTTTTAACCTAACTATACTACTTAATCTCAAATTTTGAGCTTTTTACTCGGTTAAAATTCGAACGGGTTCACTCTAAAGCCCATTTAGACATGCATGCTCTAAACCCTAAAAAACGATCGAAAATGATGTTTAATCAGATTTTATGGGATCAAAAATTTAATTATGGACTTTTGACCCTAATTATACACCTTAATCTCAAATTTTGAGCTTTTTACTCGGTTAAAATTCGAACGGGTTCACTCTAAAGCCCATTTAGACTTGCAAGCTCTGAACCTTAAAAAACGATCGAAAATGATGTTTAATCAAATTTTATGGGTTCAAATATTTGATTACTGGCTTTTGAACCTAATTATACAGCTTAATCTCAAATTTTGTGCTTTTTACTCGGTTAAAATTCGAACGGGTTCACTCTAAAGCCCATTTAGACATGCACGCTCTAAACCCTAAAAAACGATCAAAAATGATGTTTAATCAAATTTTATGAGTTCAAATATTTAATTATGAACTTTTGACCCTAATTATACAGCTTAATCTCAAACTTTGTGCTTTTTACTCGGTTAAATTCGAACGGGTTCACTCTAAAGCCCATTTAGACATGCAAGCTCTGAACCCCAAAAAACGATCGAAAATGATGTTTAATCAAATTTTATGGGCTCAAAAATTTAATTATGAACTTTTGACCCTAATTATACAGCTTAATCTCAAATTTTGTGCTTTTTACTCGATTAAATTTCGAACGGGTTCACTCTAAAGCCCATCTAGACATGCACGCTCTAAACCCTAAAAAACGATCGAAAATGATGTTTAATCAGATTTTATGGGATCAAATATTTGATTATTGGCTTTTTAACCTAACTATACTACTTAATCTCAAATTTTGAGCTTTTTACTCGGTTAAAATTCGAACGGGTTCACTCTAAAGCCCATTTAGACATGCATGCTCTAAACCCTAAAAAACGATCGAAAATGATGTTTAATCAGATTTTATGGGATCAAAAATTTAATTATGGACTTTTGACCCTAATTATACACCTTAATCTCAAATTTTGAGCTTTTTACTCGGTTAAAATTCGAACGGGTTCACTCTAAAGCCCATTTAGACTTGCAAGCTCTGAACCTTAAAAAACGATCGAAAATGATGTTTAATCAAATTTTATGGGTTCAAATATTTGATTACTGGCTTTTGAACCTAATTATACAGCTTAATCTCAAATTTTGTGCTTTTTACTCGGTTAAAATTCGAACGGGTTCACTCTAAAGCCCATTTAGACATGCACGCTCTAAACCCTAAAAAACGATCAAAAATGATGTTTAATCAAATTTTATGAGTTCAAATATTTAATTATGAACTTTTGACCCTAATTATACAGCTTAATCTCAAACTTTGTGCTTTTTACTCGGTTAAATTCGAACGGGTTCACTCTAAAGCCCATTTAGACATGCAAGCTCTGAACCCCAAAAAACGATCGAAAATGATGTTTAATCAAATTTTATGGGCTCAAAAATTTAATTATGAACTTTTGACCCTAATTACACAGCTTAATCTCAAATTTTGTGCTTTTTACTCGATTAAATTTCGAACGGGTTCACTCTAAAGCCCATCTAGACATGCACGCTCTAAACCCTAAAAAATGATCGAAAATGATGTTTAATCAGATTTTATGGGATCAAATATTTGATTATTGGCTTTTTAACCTAACTATACTACTTAATCTCAAATTTTGAGCTTTTTACTCGGTTAAAATTCGAACGGGTTCACTCTAAAGCCCATTTAGACATGCATGCTCTAAACCCTAAAAAACGATCGAAAATGATGTTTAATCAGATTTTATGGGATCAAAAATTTAATTATGGACTTTTGACCCTAATTATACACCTTAATCTCAAATTTTGAGCTTTTTACTCGGTTAAAATTCGAACGGGTTCACTCTAAAGCCCATTTAGACTTGCAAGCTCTGAACCTTAAAAAACGATCGAAAATGATGTTTAATCAAATTTTATGGGTTCAAATATTTGATTATTGGCTTTTAAACCTAATTATACAGCTTAATCTCAATTTTTGTGCTTTTTACTCGGTTAAATTTCGAACGGGTTCACTCTAAAGCCCATTTAGACAAGCAAGCTCTAAACCATAAAAAATGATCGAAAATGATGTTTAATCAAATTTTATGGGTTCAAAAATTTAATTATGGACTTTTGACCCTAATTATACAGCTTAATCTCAAATTTTGAGCTTTTTACTCGATTAAATTTCGAACGGGTTCACTCTAAAGCCCATCTAGACATGCACGCTCTAAACCCTAAAAAACGATCGAAAATGATGTTTAATCAGATTTTATGGGAACAAATATTTGATTATTGGCTTTTTAACCTAACTATACTACTTAATCTCAAATTTTGAGCTTTTTACTCGGTTAAAATTCGAACGGGTTCACTCTAAAGCCCATTTAGACATGCATGCTCTAAACCTTAAAAAACGATCAAAAATGATGTTTAATCAGATTTTATGGGATCAAATATTTAATTATGAACTCTTGACCCTAATTATACAGCTTAATCTCAAATTTTGAGCTTTTTACTCGGTTAAAATTCGAACGGATTCACTCTAAAGCCCATTTAGACATGCAAGCTCTGAACCCTAAAAAACGATCGAAAATGATGTTTAATCAAATTTTATGGGCTCAAAAATTTAATTATGAACTTTTGACCCTAATTATACAGCTTAATCTCAAATTTTGTGCTTTTTACATTGTTAAAATTCGAACGGGTTCACTCTAAAGGCCATTTAGACAAGCAAGCTCTAAACCATAAAAAATGATCGAAAATGATGTTTAATCAAATTTTATAGGCTCAAAAATTTAATTATGGACTTTTGACCCTAATTATACAGCTTAATCTCAAATTTTGAGCTTTTTACTCGATTAAATTTCGAACGGGTTCACTCTCAAGCCCATCTAGACATGCACGCTCTAAACCCTAAAAAACGATCGAAAATGATATTTAATCAGATTTTATGGGATCAAATATTTGATTATTGGCTTTTTAACCTAACTATACTACTTAATCTCAAATTTTGAGCTTTTTACTCGGTTAAAATTCGAACGGGTTCACTCTAAAGCCCATTTAGACATGCACGCTCTAAACCCTAAAAAATGAGCGAAAATGATGTTTAATCAGATTTTATGGGCTCAAAAATTTAATTATGGACTTTTGACCCTAATTATACAGCTTAATCTCAAATTTTGAGCTTTTTACTCGGTTAAAATTCGAACGGGTTCACTCTAAAGCCCATTTAGACATGCAAGCTCTGAACCCTAAAAAACGATCGAAAATGATGTTTAATCAAATTTTATGGGCTCAAAAATTTAATTATGAACTTTTGACCCTAATTATACAGCTTAATCTCAAATTTTGTGCTTTTTACTCGGTTAAATTCAAACGGGTTCACTCTAAAGCCCATTTAGACATGCAAGCTCTGAACCCTAAAAAACGATCGAAAATGATGTTTAATCAGATTTTATGGGCTCAAAAATTTAATTATGGACTTTTGACCCTAATTATACAGCTTAATCTCAAATTTTGAGCTTTTTACTCGGTTAAAATTCGAACGGGTTCACTCTAAAGGCCATTTAGACATGCACGCTCTAAACCTTAAAAAACGATCGAAAATGATGTTTAATCAAATTTTATGGGATCAAATATTTAATTATGAACTTTTGACCCTAATTATATAGCTTAATATCAAATTTTGTGCTTTTTACTTGGTTAAAATTCGAACGGGTCCACTCTAAAGCCCATTTAGACATGCACGCTCTGAAACTTACAAAACGATCGAAAATGATGTTTAATCAAACTTTAGGGGTTCAACTTTTTAATTATGGGCTTTTGAAACTGATTTTACAGATTAATCTCAAATTTTTTGCTTTTTACTCGGTTAAAATTCGAACGGGTTCACTCTAAAGGCCATTTAGATATGCATGCTCTGAACCATAAAAAACGATCGAAAATGATGTTTAATCAAATTTTATGGGCTCAAAAATTTAATTATGGACTTTTGACCCTAATTATACAGCTTAATCTCAAATTTTGTGCTTTTTACTCTGTTAAATTTCAAACGGGTTCACTCTAAAGCCCATTTAGACATGCAAGCTCTGAACCCTAAAAAACTATCGAAAATGATGTTTAATCAAATTTTATGGGTTCAAAAATTTAATTATGGACTTTTGACCCTAATTATACAGCTTAATCTCAAATTTTGAGCTTTTTACTCGATTAAATTTCGAACGGGTTCACTCTAAAGCCCATTTAGACAAGCAAGCTCTGAACCCTAAAAAACGATCGAAAATAATGTTTCATCAAATTTTATGGGATCAAATATTTGATTATGAACTCTTGACCCTAATTATACAGCTTAATCTCAAATTTTGTGCTTTTTACTCGGTTAAAATTTGAACGGGTTCACTCTAAAGCCCATTTAGACATGCACGCTCTAAACCCTAAAAAACGATCGAAAATGATGTTTAATCAAATTTTATGGGTTCAAATATTTGATTATTGGCTTTTGAACCTAATTACACAGCTTAATCTCAAATTTTGTGCTTTTTACTCGGTTAAATTTCGAACGGGTTCACTCTAAACCCCATTTAGACAAGCAAGCTCTGAACCCTAAAAAACGATCGAAAATGATGTTTAATCAAATTTTATGGGTTCAAATATTTGATTATTGGCTTTTGAACCTAATTATACATCTTAATCTCAAATTTTGTGCTTTTTACTCGATTAAATTTTGAACGGGTTCATTCTAAAGCCCATTTAGACATGCACGCTCTAAACCTTAAAAAACGATCGAAAATGATGTTTAATCAGATTTTATGGGTCAAAAATTTAATTATGGACTTTTGACCCTAATTATACAGCTTAATCTCAAATTTTGTACTTTTTACTCGGTTAAAATTTGAACGGGTTCACTCTAAAGCCCATTTAGACTTGCAAGCTCTGAACCTTAAAAAACGATCGAAAATGATGTTTAATAAAATTTTATGGGTTCAAATATTTGATTATTGGCTTTTGAACCTAATTATACAGCTTAATCTCAAATTTTGTGCTTTTTACTCGGTTAAATTTCGAACGGGTTCACTCTAAAGCCCATTTAGACAAGCAAGCTCTGAACCCTAAAAAACGATCGAAAATGATGTTTAATCAAATTTTATGGGTTCAAATATTTGATTACTGGCTTTTGAACCTAATTATACAGCTTAATCTCAAATTTTGTGCTTTTTACTCGGTTAAAATTCGAACGGGTTCACTCTAAAGCCCATTTAGACATGCACGCTCTAAACCCTAAAAAACGATCAAAAATGATGTTTAATCAAATTTTATGAGTTCAAATATTTAATTATGAACTTTTGACCCTAATTATACAGCTTAATCTCAAATTTTGTGCTTTTTACTCGGTTAAATTCGAACGGGTTCACTCTAAAGCCCATTTAGACATGCAAGCTCTGAACCCCAAAAAACGATCGAAAATGATGTTTAATCAAATTTTATGGGCTCAAAAATTTAATTATGAACTTTTGACCCTAATTATACAGCTTAATCTCAAATTTTGTGCTTTTTACTCGATTAAATTTCGAACGGGTTCACTCTAAAGCCCATCTAGACATGCACGCTCTAAACCCTAAAAAATGATCGAAAATGATGTTTAATCAGATTTTATGGGATCAAATATTTGATTATTGGCTTTTTAACCTAACTATACTACTTAATCTCAAATTTTGAGCTTTTTACTCGGTTAAAATTCGAACGGGTTCACTCTAAAGCCCATTTAGACATGCATGCTCTAAACCCTAAAAAACGATCGAAAATGATGTTTAATCAGATTTTATGGGATCAAAAATTTAATTATGGACTTTTGACCCTAATTATACACCTTAATCTCAAATTTTGAGCTTTTTACTCGGTTAAAATTCGAACGGGTTCACTCTAAAGCCCATTTAGACTTGCAAGCTCTGAACCTTAAAAAACGATCGAAAATGATGTTTAATCAAATTTTATGGGTTCAAATATTTGATTACTGGCTTTTGAACCTAATTATACAGCTTAATCTCAAATTTTGTGCTTTTTACTCGGTTAAAATTCGAACGGGTTCACTCTAAAGCCCATTTAGACATGCACGCTCTAAACCCTAAAAAACGATCAAAAATGATGTTTAATCAAATTTTATGAGTTCAAATATTTAATTATGAACTTTTGACCCTAATTATACAGCTTAATCTCAAACTTTGTGCTTTTTACTCGGTTAAATTCGAACGGGTTCACTCTAAAGCCCATTTAGACATGCAAGCTCTGAACCCCAAAAAACGATCGAAAATGATGTTTAATCAAATTTTATGGGCTCAAAAATTTAATTATGAACTTTTGACCCTAATTATACAGCTTAATCTCAAATTTTGTGCTTTTTACTCGATTAAATTTCGAACGGGTTCACTCTAAAGCCCATCTAGACATGCACGCTCTAAACCCTAAAAAATGATCGAAAATGATGTTTAATCAGATTTTATGGGATCAAATATTTGATTATTGGCTTTTTAACCTAACTATACTACTTAATCTCAAATTTTGAGCTTTTTACTCGGTTAAAGTTCGAACGGGTTCACTCTAAAGCCCATTTAGACATGCATGCTCTAAACCCTAAAAAACGATCGAAAATGATGTTTAATCAGATTTTATGGGATCAAAAATTTAATTATGGACTTTTGACCCTAATTACACACCTTAATCTCAAATTTTGAGCTTTTTACTCGGTTAAAATTCGAACGGGTTCACTCTAAAGCCCATTTAGACTTGCAAGCTCTGAACCTTAAAAAACGATCGAAAATGATGTTTAATCAAATTTTATGGGTTCAAATATTTGATTATTGGCTTTTAAACCTAATTATACAGCTTAATCTCAATTTTTGTGCTTTTTACTCGGTTAAATTTCGAACGGGTTCACTCTAAAGCCCATTTAGACAAGCAAGCTCTAAACCATAAAAAATGATCGAAAATGATGTTTAATCAAATTTTATGGGTTCAAAAATTTAATTATGGACTTTTGACCCTAATTATACAGCTTAATCTCAAATTTTGAGCTTTTTACTCGATTAAATTTCGAACGGGTTCACTCTAAAGCCCATCTAGACATGCACGCTCTAAACCCTAAAAAACGATCGAAAATGATGTTTAATCAGATTTTATGGGAACAAATATTTGATTATTGGCTTTTTAACCTAACTATACTACTTAATCTCAAATTTTGAGCTTTTTACTCGGTTAAAATTCGAACGGGTTCACTCTAAAGCCCATTTAGACATGCATGCTCTAAACCTTAAAAAACGATCAAAAATGATGTTTAATCAGATTTTATGGGATCAAATATTTAATTATGAACTCTTGACCCTAATTATACAGCTTAATCTCAAATTTTGAGCTTTTTACTCGGTTAAAATTCGAACGGATTCACTCTAAAGCCCATTTAGACATGCAAGCTCTGAACCCTAAAAAACGATCGAAAATGATGTTTAATCAAATTTTATGGGCTCAAAAATTTAATTATGAACTTTTGACCCTAATTATACAGCTTAATCTCAAATTTTGTGCTTTTTACATTGTTAAAATTCGAACGGGTTCACTCTAAAGGCCATTTAGACAAGCAAGCTCTAAACCATAAAAAATGATCGAAAATGATGTTTAATCAAATTTTATAGGCTCAAAAATTTAATTATGGACTTTTGACCCTAATTATACAGCTTAATCTCAAATTTTGAGCTTTTTACTCGATTAAATTTCGAACGGGTTCACTCTCAAGCCCATCTAGACATGCACGCTCTAAACCCTAAAAAACGATCGAAAATGATATTTAATCAGATTTTATGGGATCAAATATTTGATTATTGGCTTTTTAACCTAACTATACTACTTAATCTCAAATTTTGAGCTTTTTACTCGGTTAAAATTCGAACGGGTTCACTCTAAAGCCCATTTAGACATGCACGCTCTAAACCCTAAAAAATGAGCGAAAATGATGTTTAATCATATTTTATGGGCTCAAAAATTTAATTATGGACTTTTGACCCTAATTATACAGCTTAATCTCAAATTTTGAGCTTTTTACTCGGTTAAAATTCGAACGGGTTCACTCTAAAGCCCATTTAGACATGCAAGCTCTGAACCCTAAAAAACGATCGAAAATGATGTTTAATCAAATTTTATGGGCTCAAAAATTTAATTATGAACTTTTGACCCTAATTATACAGCTTAATCTCAAATTTTGTGCTTTTTACTCGGTTAAATTCAAACGGGTTCACTCTAAAGCCCATTTAGACGTGCAAGCTCTGAACCCTAAAAAACGATCGAAAATGATGTTTAATCAGATTTTATGGGCTCAAAAATTTAATTATGGACTTTTGACCCTAATTATACAGCTTAATCTCAAATTTTGAGCTTTTTACTCGGTTAAAATTCGAACGGGTTCACTCTAAAGGCCATTTAGACATGCACGCTCTAAACCTTAAAAAACGATCGAAAATGATGTTTAATCAAATTTTATGGGATCAAATATTTAATTATGAACTTTTGACCCTAATTATATAGCTTAATATCAAATTTTGTGCTTTTTACTTGGTTAAAATTCGAACGGGTCCACTCTAAAGCCCATTTAGACATGCACGCTCTGAAACTTACAAAACGATCGAAAATGATGTTTAATCAAACTTTAGGGGTTCAACTTTTTAATTATGGGCTTTTGAAACTGATTTTACAGATTAATCTCAAATTTTTTGCTTTTTACTCGGTTAAAATTCGAACGGGTTCACTCTAAAGGCCATTTAGATATGCATGCTCTGAACCATAAAAAACGATCGAAAATGATGTTTAATCAAATTTTATGGGCTCAAAAATTTAATTATGGACTTTTGACCCTAATTATACAGCTTAATCTCAAATTTTGTGCTTTTTACTCTGTTAAATTTCAAACGGGTTCACTCTAAAGCCCATTTAGACATGCACGCTCTAAACCCTAAAAAACGATCGAAAATGATGTTTAATCAAATTTTATGGGATCAAATATTTTATTACGAACTTTTGACCCTAATTATACAACTTAATCTCAAATTTTGTGCTTTTTACTTGGTTAAAATTCGAACGGGATCACTCTAAAGCCCATTTAGACATGCACGCTCTAAACCCTAAAAAACGATCGAAAATGATGTTTAATCAAATTTTATGAGTTCAAATATTTAATTATGAACTTTTGACCCTAATTATACAGCTTAATCTCAAATTTTGTGCTTTTTACTCGGTTAAATTCGAACGGGTTCACTCTAAAGCCCATTTAGACATGCAAGCTCTGAACCCTAAAAAACGATCGAAAATGATGTTTAATCAAATTTTAGGGGCTCAAAAATTTAATTATGAACTTTTGACCCTAATTATACAGCTTAATCTCAAATTTTGTGCTTTTTACTGGATTAAATTTCGAACGGGTTCACTCTAAAGCCCATCTAGACATGCACGCTCTAAACCCTAAAAAACGATCGAAAATGATGTTTAATCAGATTTTATGGGATCAAATATTTGATTATTGGCTTTTTAACCTAACTATACTACTTAATCTCAAATTTTGAGCTTTTTACTCGGTTAAAATTCGAACGGGTTCACTCTAAAGCCCATTTAGACATGCATGCTCTAAACCCTAAAAAACGATCGAAAATGATGTTTAATCAGATTTTATGGGATCAAAAATTTAATTATGGACTTTTGACCCTAATTATACAGCTTAATCTCAAATTTTGAGCTTTTTACTCGGTTAAAATTCGAACGGGTTCACTCTAAAGCCCATTTAGACTTGCAAGCTCTGAACCTTAAAAAACGATCGAAAATGATGTTTAATCAAATTTTATGGGTTCAAATATTTGATTATTGGCTTTTGAACCTAATTATACAGCTTAATCTCAAATTTTGTGCTTTTTACTCGGTTAAATTTCGAACGGGTTCACTCTAAAGCCCATTTAGACAAGCAAGCTCTGAACCCTAAAAAACGATCGAAAATGATGTTTAATCAAATTTTACGGGTTCAAATATTTGATTACTGGCTTTTGAACCTAATTATACAGCTTAATCTCAAATTTTGTGCTTTTTACTTGGTTAAAATTCGAACGGGATCACTCTAAAGCCCATTTAGACATGCACGCTCTAAACCCTAAAAAACGATCGAAAATGATGTTTAATCAAATTTTATGAGTTCAAATATTTAATTATGAACTTTTGACCCTAATTATACAGCTTAATCTCAAATTTTGTGCTTTTTACTCGGTTAAATTCGAACGGGTTCACTCTAAAGCCCATTTAGACATGCAAGCTCTGAACCCTAAAAAACGATCGAAAATGATGTTTAATCAAATTTTAGGGGCTCAAAAATTTAATTATGAACTTTTGACCCTAATTATACAGCTTAATCTCAAATTTTGTGCTTTTTACTGGATTAAATTTCGAACGGGTTCACTCTAAAGCCCATCTAGACATGCACGCTCTAAACCCTAAAAAACGATCGAAAATGATGTTTAATCAGATTTTATGGGATCAAATATTTGATTATTGGCTTTTTAACCTAACTATACTACTTAATCTCAAATTTTGAGCTTTTTACTCGGTTAAAATTCGAACGAGTTCACTCTAAAGCCCATTTAGACATGCACGCTCTAAACCCTAAAAAACGATCGAAAATGATGTTTAATCAGATTTTATGGGCTCAAAAATTTAATTATGGACTTTTGACCCTAATTATACAGCTTAATCTCAAATTTTGAGCTTTTTACTCGGTTAAAATTCGAACGGGTTCACTCTAAAGCCCATTTCGACATGCACGCTCTAAACCTTAAAAAACGATCAAAAATGATGTTTAATCAGATTTTATGGGATCAAATATTTAATTATGAACTCTTGACCCTAATTATACAGCTTAATCTCAAATTTTGTGCTTTTTACTCGGTTAAAATTCGAACGGGTTCACTCTAAAGCCCATCTAGACATGCACGCTCTAAACCCTAAAAAACGATCGAAAATGATGTTTAATCAGATTTTATGGGATCAAATATTTGATTATTGGCTTTTTAACCTAACTATACTACTTAATCTCAAATTTTGAGCTTTTTACTCGGTTAAAATTCGAACGGGTTCACTCTAAAGCCCATTTAGACATGCACGCTCTAAACCCTAAAAAATGATCGAAAATGATGTTTAATCAGATTTTATGGGCTCAAAAATTTAATTATGGACTTTTGACCCTAATTATACAGCTTAATCTCAAATTTTGAGCTTTTTACTCGGTTAAATTTCGAACGGGTTCACTCTAAAGCCCATTTAGACAAGCAAGCTCTGAACCCTAAAAAACGATCGAAAATGATGTTTAATCAAATTTTACGGGTTCAAATATTTGATTACTGGCTTTTGAACCTAATTATACAGCTTAATCTCAAATTTTGTGCTTTTTACTTGGTTAAAATTCGAACGGGATCACTCTAAAGCCCATTTAGACATGCACGCTCTAAACCCTAAAAAACGATCGAAAATGATGTTTAATCAAATTTTATGAGTTCAAATATTTAATTATGAACTTTTGACCCTAATTATACAGCTTAATCTCAAATTTTGTGCTTTTTACTCGGTTAAATTCGAACGGGTTCACTCTAAAGCCCATTTAGACATGCAAGCTCTGAACCCTAAAAAACGATCGAAAATGATGTTTAATCAAATTTTAGGGGCTCAAAAATTTAATTATGAACTTTTGACCCTAATTATACAGCTTAATCTCAAATTTTGTGCTTTTTACTGGATTAAATTTCGAACGGGTTCACTCTAAAGCCCATCTAGACATGCACGCTCTAAACCCTAAAAAACGATCGAAAATGATGTTTAATCAGATTTTATGGGATCAAATATTTGATTATTGGCTTTTTAACCTAACTATACTACTTAATCTCAAATTTTGAGCTTTTTACTCGGTTAAAATTCGAACGAGTTCACTCTAAAGCCCATTTAGACATGCACGCTCTAAACCCTAAAAAACGATCGAAAATGATGTTTAATCAGATTTTATGGGCTCAAAAATTTAATTATGGACTTTTGACCCTAATTATACAGCTTAATCTCAAATTTTGAGCTTTTTACTCGGTTAAAATTCGAACGGGTTCACTCTAAAGCCCATTTCGACATGCACGCTCTAAACCTTAAAAAACGATCAAAAATGATGTTTAATCAGATTTTATGGGATCAAATATTTAATTATGAACTCTTGACCCTAATTATACAGCTTAATCTCAAATTTTGTGCTTTTTACTCGGTTAAAATTCGAACGGGTTCACTCTAAAGCCCATCTAGACATGCACGCTCTAAACCCTAAAAAACGATCGAAAATGATGTTTAATCAGATTTTATGGGATCAAATATTTGATTATTGGCTTTTTAACCTAACTATACTACTTAATCTCAAATTTTGAGCTTTTTACTCGGTTAAAATTCGAACGGGTTCACTCTAAAGCCCATTTAGACATGCACGCTCTAAACCCTAAAAAATGATCGAAAATGATGTTTAATCAGATTTTATGGGCTCAAAAATTTAATTATGGACTTTTGACCCTAATTATACAGCTTAATCTCAAATTTTGAGCTTTTTACTCGGTTAAAATTCGAACGGGTTCACTCTAAAGCCCATTTAGACTTGCAAGCTCTGAACCTTAAAAAACGATCGAAAATGATGTTTAATCAAATTTTATGGGTTCAAATATTTGATTATTGGCTTTTGAACCTAATTATACAGCTTAATCTCAAATTTTGTGCTTTTTACTCGGTTAAATTTCGAACGGGTTCACTCTAAAGCCCATTTAGACAAGCAAGCTCTGAACCCTAAAAAACGATCGAAAATGATGTTTAATCAAATTTTACGGGTTCAAATATTTGATTACTGGCTTTTGAACCTAATTATACAGCTTAATCTCAAATTTTGTGCTTTTTACTTGGTTAAAATTCGAACGGGATCACTCTAAAGCCCATTTAGACATGCACGCTCTAAACCCTAAAAAACGATCGAAAATGATGTTTAATCAAATTTTATGAGTTCAAATATTTAATTATGAACTTTTGACCCTAATTATACAGCTTAATCTCAAATTTTGTGCTTTTTACTCGGTTAAATTCGAACGGGTTCACTCTAAAGCCCATTTAGACATGCAAGCTCTGAACCCTAAAAAACGATCGAAAATGATGTTTAATCAAATTTTAGGGGCTCAAAAATTTAATTATGAACTTTTGACCCTAATTATACAGCTTAATCTCAAATTTTGTGCTTTTTACTGGATTAAATTTCGAACGGGTTCACTCTAAAGCCCATCTAGACATGCACGCTCTAAACCCTAAAAAACGATCGAAAATGATGTTTAATCAGATTTTATGGGATCAAATATTTGATTATTGGCTTTTTAACCTAACTATACTACTTAATCTCAAATTTTGAGCTTTTTACTCGGTTAAAATTCGAACGAGTTCACTCTAAAGCCCATTTAGACATGCACGCTCTAAACCCTAAAAAACGATCGAAAATGATGTTTAATCAGATTTTATGGGCTCAAAAATTTAATTATGGACTTTTGACCCTAATTATACAGCTTAATCTCAAATTTTGAGCTTTTTACTCGGTTAAAATTCGAACGGGTTCACTCTAAAGCCCATTTCGACATGCACGCTCTAAACCTTAAAAAACGATCAAAAATGATGTTTAATCAGATTTTATGGGATCAAATATTTAATTATGAACTCTTGACCCTAATTATACAGCTTAATCTCAAATTTTGTGCTTTTTACTCGGTTAAAATTCGAACGGGTTCACTCTAAAGCCCATCTAGACATGCACGCTCTAAACCCTAAAAAACGATCGAAAATGATGTTTAATCAGATTTTATGGGATCAAATATTTGATTATTGGCTTTTTAACCTAACTATACTACTTAATCTCAAATTTTGAGCTTTTTACTCGGTTAAAATTCGAACGGGTTCACTCTAAAGCCCATTTAGACATGCACGCTCTAAACCCTAAAAAATGATCGAAAATGATGTTTAATCAGATTTTATGGGCTCAAAAATTTAATTATGGACTTTTGACCCTAATTATACAGCTTAATCTCAAATTTTGAGCTTTTTACTCGGTTAAAATTCGAACGGGTTCACTCTAAAGCCCATTTAGACATGCAAGCTCTGAACCCTAAAAAACGATCGAAAATGATGTTTAATCAAATTTTATGGGCTCAAAAATTTAATTATGAACTTTTGACCCTAATTATACAGCTTAATCTCAAATTTTGTGCTTTTTACTCGATTAAATTCAAACGGATTCACTCTAAAGCCCATTTAGACATGGACGCTCTAAACCCTAAAAAACGATTGAAAATGATGTTTAATTAGATTTTATGGGCTCAAAAATTTAATTATGGACTTTTGACCCTAATTATACAGCTTAATCTCAAATTTTGAGCTTTTTTTCTCGGTTAAAATTCGAACGGGTTCACTCTAAAGGCCATTTAGACTTGCAAGCTCTGAACCTTAAAAAATGATCAAAAATGATGTTTAATCAAATTTTATGGGTTGAAATATTTGATTATTGGCTTTTGAACCTAATTATACAGCTTAATCTCAAATTTTGTGCTTTTTACTCGGTTAAATTTCGAACGGGTTCACTCTAAAGCTCATTTAGACATGCACGCTCTAAACCCTAAAAAACGATCGAAAATGATGTTTAATCAGATTTTATGGGATCAAATATTTGATTATTGGCTTTTTAACCTAACTATACTACTTAATCTCAAATTTTGAGCTTTTTACTCGGTTAAATTTCGAACGGGTTCGCTCTAAAGCCCATTTAGACATGCACGCTCTAAACCCTAAAAAACGATCGAAAATGATGTTTAATCAAATTTTATGGGTTCAAATATTTGACTATTGGCTTTTGAACCTAATTACACAGCTTAATCTCAAATTTTGTGCTTTTTACTCGGTTAAATTTCGAACGGGTTCACTCAAAAGCCCATTTAGACAAGCAAGCTCTGAACCCTAAAAAACGATCGAAAATGATGTTTAATCAAATTTTATGGGTTCAAATATTTGATTATTGGCTTTTGAACCTAATTATACATCTTAATCTCAAATTTTGTGCTTTTTACTCGATTAAATTTTGAACGGGTTCATTCTAAAGCCCATCTAGACATGCACGCTCTAAACCCTAAAAAACGATCGAAAATGATTTTTAATCAGATTTTATGGGATCAAATATTTGATTATTGGCTTTTTAACCTAACTATACTACTTAATCTCAAATTTTGAGCTTTTTACTCGGTTAAAATTCGAACGGGTTCACTCTAAAGCCCATTTAGACTTGCAAGCTCTGAACCTTAAAAAATGATCAAAAATGATGTTTAATCAAATTTTATGGGTTGAAATATTTGATTATTGGCTTTTAAACCTAATTATACAGCTTAATCTCAAATTTTGTGCTTTTTACTCGGTTAAATTTCGAACGGGTTCACTCTAAAGCTCATTTAGACATGCACGCTCTAAACCCAAAAAACGATCGAAAATGATGTTTAATCAGATTTTATGGGATCAAATATTTGATTATTGGCTTTTTAACCTAACTATACTACTTAATCTCAAATTTTGAGCTTTTTACTCGGTTAAATTTCGAACGGGTTCACTCTAAAGCCCATCTAGACATGCACGCTCTAAACCCTAAAAAACGATCGAAAATGATGTTTAATCAGATTTTATGGGATCAAATATTTGATTATTGGCTTTTTAACCTAACTATACTACTTAATCTCAAATTTTGAGCTTTTTACTCGGTTAAAATTCGAACGGGTTCACTCTAAAGCCTATTTAGACATGCACGCTCTAAACCCTAAAAAACGATCGAAAATGATGTTTAATCAAATTCTATGGGCTCAAAAATTTAATTATGAACTTTTGACCCTAATTATACAGCTTAATCTTAAATTTTGAGCTTTTTACTTGGTTAAAATTCGAACGGGTTCACTCTAAAGCCCATCTAGACATGCACGCTCTAAACCCTAAAAAACGATCGAAAATGATGTTTTATCAGATTTTATGGGCTCAAAAATTTAATTATGGACTTTTGACCCTAATTATACAGCTTAATCTCAAATTTTGAGCTTTTTACTCGGTTAAAATTCGAACGGGTTCACTCTAAAGCCCATTTAGACTTGCAAGCTCTGAACCTTAAAAAACGATCGAAAATGATGTTTAATCAAATTTTATGGGTTCAAATATTTGATTATTGGCTTTTGAAACTAATTATACAGCTTAATCTCAAATTTTGTGCTTTTTACTCGGTTAAATTTCGAACGGGTTCACTCTAAAGCTCATCTAGACATGCACGCTCTAAACCCTAAAAAACGATCGAAAATGATGTTTAATCAGATTTTATGGGATCAAATATTTGATTATTCGCTTTTTAACCTAACTATACTACTTAATCTCAAATTTTGGGCTTTTTACTCGGTTAAAATTCGAACGGGTTCACTCTAAAGCCCATTTAGACATGCACGCTCTAAACCCTAAAAAACGATCGAAAATGATGTTTAATCAGATTTTATGGGCTCAAAAATTTAATTATGGACTTTTGACCCTAATTATACAGCTTAATCTCAAATTTTGAGCTTTTTACTCGGTTAAAATTTGAACGGGTTCACTCTAAAGCCCATTTAGACATGCACGCTCTATACCCTAAAAAACGATCGAAAATGATGTTTAATCAGATTTTATGGGCTCAAAAATTTAATTATGGACTTTTGACCCTAATTATACAGCTTAATCTCAAATTTTGAGCTTTTTACTCGGTTAAAATTCGAACGGGTTCACTCTAAAGCCCATTTAGACTTGCAAGCTCTGAACCTTAAAAAATGATCAAAAATGATGTTTAATCAAATTTTATGGGTTGAAATATTTGATTATTGGCTTTTGAACCTAATTATACAGCTTAATCTCAAATTTTGTGCTTTTTACTCGGTTAAATTTCGAACGGGTTCACTCTAAAGCTCATCTAGACATGCACGCTCTAAACCCTAAAAAACGATCGAAAATGATGTTTAATCAGATTTTATGGGATCAAATATTTGATTATTGGCTTTTTAACCTAACTATACTACTTAATCTCAAATTTTGAGCTTTTTACTCGGTTAAATTTCGAACAGGTTCGCTCTAAAGCCCATTTAGACATGCACGCTCTAAACCCTAAAAAACGATCGAAAATGATGTTTAATCAAATTTTATGGGTTCAAATATTTGATTATTGGCTTTTGAACCTAATTACACAGCTTAATCTCAAATTTTGTGCTTTTTACTCGGTTAAATTTCGAACGGGTTCACTCTAAACCCCATTTAGACAAGCAAGCTCTGAACCCTAAAAAACGATCGAAAATGATGTTTAATCAAATTTTATGGGTTCAAATATTTGATTATTGGCTTTTGAACCTAATTATACATCTTAATCTCAAATTTTGTGCTTTTTACTCGATTAAATTTTGAACGGGTTCATTCTAAAGCCCATCTAGACATGCACGCTCTAAACCCTAAAAAACGATCGAAAATGATTTTTAATCAGATTTTATGGGATCAAATATTTGATTATTGGCTTTTTAACCTAACTATACTACTTAATCTCAAATTTTGAGCTTTTTACTCGGTTAAAATTCGAACGGGTTCACTCTAAAGCCCATTTAGACTTGCAAGCTCTGAACCTTAAAAAATGATCAAAAATGATGTTTAATCAAATTTTATGGGTTGAAATATTTGATTATTGGCTTTTGAACCTAATTATACAGCTTAATCTCAAATTTTGTGCTTTTTACTCGGTTAAATTTCGAACGGGTTCACTCTAAAGCTCATTCAGACATGCACGCTCTAAACCCTAAAAAACGATCGAAAATGATGTTTAATCAGATTTTATGGGATCAAATATTTGATTATTGGCTTTTTAACCTAACTATACTACTTAATCTCAAATTTTGAGCTTTTCACTCGGTTAAATTTCGAACGGGTTCACTCTAAAGCCCATCTAGACATGCACGCTCTAAACCCTAAAAAACGATCGAAAATGATGTTTAATCAGATTTTATGGGATCAAATATTTGATTATTGGCTTTTTAACCTAACTATACTACTTAATCTCAAATTTTGAGCTTTTTACTCGGTTAAAATTCGAACGGGTTCACTCTAAAGCCTATTTAGACATGCACGCTCTAAACCCTAAAAAACGATCGAAAATGATGTTTAATCAAATTCTATGGGCTCAAAAATTTAATTATGAACTTTTGACCCTAATTATACAGCTTAATCTTAAATTTTGAGCTTTTTACTTGGTTAAAATTCGAACGGGTTCACTCTAAAGCCCATCTAGACATGCACGCTCTAAACCCTAAAAAACGATCGAAAATGATGTTTTATCACATTTTATGGGCTCAAAAATTTAATTATGGACTTTTGACCCTAATTATACAGCTTAATCTCAAATTTTGAGCTTTTTACTCGGTTAAAATTCGAACGGGTTCACTCTAAAGCCCATTTAGACTTGCAAGCTCTGAACCTTAAAAAACGATCGAAAATGATGTTTAATCAAATTTTATGGGTTCAAATATTTGATTATTGGCTTTTGAACCTAATTATACAGCTTAATCTCAAATTTTATGCTTTTTACTCGATTAAATTTCGAACGGGTTCACTCTAAAGCCCATCTAGACATGCACGCTCTAAACACTAAAAAACGATCGAAAATGATGTTTAATCAGATTTTATGGGATCAAATATTTGATTATTCGCTTTTTAACCTAACTATACTACTTAATCTCAAATTTTGAGCTTTTTACTCGGTTAAAATTCGAACGGGTTCACTCTAAAGCCCATTTAGACATGCACGCTCTAAACCCTAAAAAACGATCGAAAATGATGTTTAATCAGATTTTATGGGCTCAAAAATTTAATTATGGACTTTTGACCCTAATTATACAGCTTAATCTCAAATTTTGAGCTTTTTACTCGGTTAAAATTCGAACGGGTTCACTCTAAAGCCCATTTAGACTTGCAAGCTCTGAACCTTAAAAAATGATCAAAAATGATGTTTAATCAAATTTTATGGGTTGAAATATTTGATTATTGGCTTTTGAACCTAATTATACAGCTTAATCTCAAATTTTGTGCTTTTTACTCGGTTAAATTTCGAACGGGTTCACTCTAAAGCTCATCTAGACATGCACGCTCTAAACCCTAAAAAACGATCGAAAATGATGTTTAATCAGATTTTATGGGATCAAATATTTGATTATTGGCTTTTTAACCTAACTATACTACTTAATCTCAAATTTTGAGCTTTTTACTCGGTTAAATTTCGAACGGGTTCGCTCTAAAGCCCATTTAGACATGCACGCTCTAAACCCTAAAAAACGATCGAAAATGATGTTTAATCAAATTTTATGGGTTCAAATATTTGATTATTGGCTTTTGAACCTAATTACACAACTTAATCTCAAATTTTGTGCTTTTTACTCGGTTAAATTTCGAACGGGTTCACTCTAAAGCCCATTTAGACATGCACGCTCTAAACCCTAAAAAACGATCGAAAATGATGTTCAATCAGATTTTATGGGCTCAAAAATTTAATTATGGACTTTTGACCCTAATTATACAACTTAATCTCAAATTTTGAGCTTTTTACTCGGTTAAAATTCGAACGGGTTCACTCTAAAGCCCATTTAGACTTGCAAGCTTTGAACCTTAAAAAACGATCGAAAATGATGTTTAATCAAATTTTATGGGTTCAAATATTTGATTATTGGCTTTTGAACCTAATTATATAGCTTAATCTCAAATTTTATGATTTTTACTCGGTTAAATTTCGAACGGGTTCACTCTAAAGCCCATCTAGACATGCACGCTCTAAACCCTAAAAAACGATCGAAAATGATGTTTAATCAGATTTTATGGGATCAAATATTTGATTATTGGCTTTTTAACCTAACTATACTACTTAATCTCAAATTTTGAGCTTTTTACTCGGTTAAAATTCGAACGGGTTCACTCTAAAGCCCATTTACACATGCACGCTCTAAACCCTAAAAAACGATCGAAAATGATGTTTAATCAAATTCTATGGGCTCAAAAATTTAATTATGAACTTTTGACCCTAATTATACAGCTTAATCTTAAATTTTGAGCTTTTTACTTGGTTAAAATTCGAACGGGTTCACTCTAAAGCCCATCTAGACATGCACGCTCTAAACCCTAAAAAACGATCGAAAATGATGTTTTATCAGATTTTATGGGCTCAAAAATTTAATTATGGACTTTTGACCCTAATTATACTACTTAATCTCAAATTTTGAGCTTTTTACTCGGTTAAAATTCGAACGGGTTCACTCTAAAGCCCATTTAGACATGCACGCTCTAAACCCTAAAAAACGATCGAAAATGATGTTTAATCAGATTTTATGGGCTCAAAAATTTAATTATGGACTTTTGACCCTAATTATACAACTTAATCTCAAATTTTGAGCTTTTTACTCGGTTAAAATTCGAACGGGTTCACTCTAAAGCCCATTTAGACTTGCAAGCTCTGAACCTTAAAAAATGATCAAAAATGATGTTTAATCAAATTTTATGGGTTGAAATATTTGATTATTGGCTTTTGAACCTAATTATACAGCTTAATCTCAAATTTTGTGCTTTTTACTCGGTTAAATTTCGAACGGGTTCACTCTAAAGCTCATCTAGACATGCACGCTCTAAACCCTAAAAAACGATCGAAAATGATGTTTAATCAGATTTTATGGGATCAAATATTTGATTATTGGCTTTTTAACCTAACTATACTACTTAATCTCAAATTTTGAGCTTTTTACTCGGTTAAATTTCGAACGGGTTCACTCTAAAGCCCATCTAGACATGCACGCTCTAAACCCTAAAAAACGATCGAAAATGATGTTTAATCAGATTTTATGGGATCAAATATTTGATTATTGGCTTTTTAACCTAACTATACTACTTAATCTCAAATTTTGAGCTTTTTACTCGGTTAAAATTCGAACGGGTTCACTCTAAAGCCTATTTAGACATGCACGCTCTAAACCCTAAAAAACGATCGAAAATGATGTTTAATCAAATTCTATGGGCTCAAAAATTTAATTATGAACTTTTGACCCTAATTATACAGCTTAATCTTAAATTTTGAGCTTTTTACTTGGTTAAAATTCGAACGGGTTCACTCTAAAGCCCATCTAGACATGCACGCTCTAAACCCTAAAAAACGATCGAAAATGATGTTTTATCAGATTTTATGGGCTCAAAAATTTAATTATGGACTTTTGACCCTAATTATACAGCTTAATCTCAAATTTTGAGCTTTTTACTCGGTTAAAATTCGAACGGGTTCACTCTAAAGCCCATTTAGACTTGCAAGCTCTGAACCTTAAAAAACGATCGAAAATGATGTTTAATCAAATTTTATGGGTTCAAATATTTGATTATTGGCTTTTGAACCTAATTATACAGCTTAATCTCAAATTTTATGCTTTTTACTCGATTAAATTTCGAACGGGTTCACTCTAAAGCCCATCTAGACATGCACGCTCTAAACACTAAAAAACGATCGAAAATGATGTTTAATCAGATTTTATGGGATCAAATATTTGATTATTCGCTTTTTAACCTAACTATACTACTTAATCTCAAATTTTGAGCTTTTTACTCGGTTAAAATTCGAACGGGTTCACTCTAAAGCCCATTTAGACATGCACGCTCTAAACCCTAAAAAACGATCGAAAATGATGTTTAATCAGATTTTATGGGCTCAAAAATTTAATTATGGACTTTTGACCCTAATTATACAGCTTAATCTCAAATTTTGAGCTTTTTACTCGGTTAAAATTCGAACGGGTTCACTCTAAAGCCCATTTAGACTTGCAAGCTCTGAACCTTAAAAAATGATCAAAAATGATGTTTAATCAAATTTTATGGGTTGAAATATTTGATTATTGGCTTTTGAACCTAATTATACAGCTTAATCTCAAATTTTGTGCTTTTTACTCGGTTAAATTTCGAACGGGTTCACTCTAAAGCTCATCTAGACATGCACGCTCTAAACCCTAAAAAACGATCGAAAATGATGTTTAATCAGATTTTATGGGATCAAATATTTGATTATTGGCTTTTTAACCTAACTATACTACTTAATCTCAAATTTTGAGCTTTTTACTCGGTTAAATTTCGAACGGGTTCGCTCTAAAGCCCATCTAGACATGCACGCTCTAAACCCTAAAAAACGATCGAAAATGATGTTTAATCAAATTTTATGGGTTCAAATATTTGATTATTGGCTTTTGAACCTAATTACACAACTTAATCTCAAATTTTGTGCTTTTTACTCGGTTAAATTTCGAACGGGTTCACTCTAAAGCCCATTTAGACATGCACGCTCTAAACCCTAAAAAACGATCGAAATGATGTTCAATCAGATTTTATGGGCTCAAAAATTTAATTATGGACTTTTGACCCTAATTATACAACTTAATCTCAAATTTTGAGCTTTTTACTCGGTTAAAATTCGAACGGGTTCACTCTAAAGCCCATTTAGACTTGCAAGCTCTGAACCTTAAAAAACGATCGAAAATGATGTTTAATCAAATTTTATGGGTTCAAATATTTGATTATTGGCTTTTGAACCTAATTATACAGCTTAATCTCAAATTTTATGATTTTTACTCGGTTAAATTTCGAACGGGTTCACTCTAAAGCCCATCTAGACATGCACGCTCTAAACCCTAAAAAACGATCGAAAATGATGTTTAATCAGATTTTATGGGATCAAATATTTGATTATTGGCTTTTTAACCTAACTATACTACTTAATCTCAAATTTTGAGCTTTTTACTCGGTTAAAATTCGAACGGGTTCACTCTAAAGCCCATTTAGACATGCACGCTCTAAACCCTAAAAAACGATCGAAAATGATGTTTAATCAAATTCTATGGGCTCAAAAATTTAATTATGAACTTTTGACCCTAATTATACAGCTTAATCTTAAATTTTGAGCTTTTTACTTGGTTAAAATTCGAACGGGTTCACTCTAAAGCCCATCTAGACATGCACGCTCTAAACCCTAAAAAACGATCGAAAATGATGTTTAATCAAATTCTATGGGCTCAAAAATTTAATTATGAACTTTTGACCCTAATTATACAGCTTAATCTTAAATTTTGAGCTTTTTACTTGGTTAAAATTCGAACGGGTTCACTCTAAAGCCCATCTAGACATGCACGCTCTAAACCCTAAAAAACGATCGAAAATGATGTTTTATCAGATTTTATGGGCTCAAAAATTTAATTATGGACTTTTGACCCTAATTATACAGCTTAATCTCAAATTTTGAGCTTTTTACTCGGTTAAAATTCGAACGGGTTCACTCTAAAGCCCATTTAGACTTGCAAGCTCTGAACCTTAAAAAACGATCGAAAATGATGTTTAATCAAATTTTATGGGTTCAAATATTTGATTATTGGCTTTTGAACCTAACTATACTACTTAATCTCAAATTTTGAGCTTTTTACTCGGTTAAATTTCGAACGGGTTCGCTCTAAAGCCCATTTAGACATGCACGCTCTAAACCCTAAAAAACGATCGAAAATGATGTTTAATCAAATTTTATGGGTTCAAATATTTGATTATTGGCTTTTGAACCTAATTACACAACTTAATCTCAAATTTTGTGCTTTTTACTCGGTTAAATTTCGAACGGGTTCACTCTAAAGCCCATTTAGACATGCACGCTCTAAACCCTAAAAAACGATCGAAAATGATGTTCAATCAGATTTTATGGGCTCAAAAATTTAATTATGGACTTTTGACCCTAATTATACAACTTAATCTCAAATTTTGAGCTTTTTACTCGGTTAAAATTCGAACGGGTTCACTCTAAAGCCCATTTAGACTTGCAAGCTCTGAACCTTAAAAAACGATCGAAAATGATGTTTAATCAAATTTTATGGGTTCAAATATTTGATTATTGGCTTTTGAACCTAATTATATAGCTTAATCTCAAATTTTATGATTTTTACTCGGTTAAATTTCGAACGGGTTCACTCTAAAGCCCATCTAGACATGCACGCTCTAAACCCTAAAAAACGATCGAAAATGATGTTTAATCAGATTTTATGGGATCAAATATTTGATTATTGGCTTTTGAACCTAATTATACATCTTAATCTCAAATTTTGTGCTTTTTACTCGATTAAATTTTGAACGGGTTCATTCTAAAGCCCATCTAGACATGCACGCTCTAAACCCTAAAAAACGATCGAAAATGATGTTTAATCAGATTTTATGGGATCAAATATTTGATTGTTGGCTTTTTAACCTAACTATACTACTTAATCTCAAATTTTGAGCTTTTTACTCGGTTAAAATTCGAACGGGTTCACTCTAAAGCCCATTTAGACATGCACGCTCTAAACCCTAAAAAACGATCGAAAATGATGTTCAATCAGATTTTATGGGCTCAAAAATTTAATTATGGACTTTTGACCCTAATTATACAACTTAATCTCAAATTTTGAGCTTTTTACTCGGTTAAAATTCGAACGGGTTCACTCTAAAGCCCATTTAGACTTGCAAGCTCTGAACCTTAAAAAACGATCGAAAATGATGTTTAATCAAATTTTATGGGTTCAAATATTTGATTATTGGCTTTTGAACCTAATTATACAGCTTAATCTCAAATTTTATGCTTTTTACTCGGTTAAATTTCGAACGGGTTCACTCTAAAGCCCATCTAGACATGCACGCTCTAAACCCTAAAAAACGATCGAAAATGATGTTTAATCAGATTTTATGGGATCAAATATTTGATTATTGGCTTTTTAACCTAACTATACTACTTAATCTCAAATTTTGAGCTTTTTACTCGGTTAAAATTCGAACGGGTTCACTCTAAAGCCCATTTAGACATGCACGCTCTAAACCCTAAAAAACGATCGAAAATGATGTTTAATCAAATTCTATGGGCTCAAAAATTTAATTATGAACTTTTGACCCTAATTATACAGCTTAATCTTAAATTTTGAGCTTTTTACTTGGTTAAAATTCGAACGGGTTCACTCTAAAGCCCATCTAGACATGCACGCTCTAAACCCTAAAAAACGATCGAAAATGATGTTTTATCAGATTTTATGGGCTCAGAAATTTAATTATGGACTTTTGACCCTAATTATACAGCTTAATCTCAAATTTTGAGCTTTTTACTCGGTTAAAATTCGAACGGGTTCACTCTAAAGCCCATTTAGACTTGCAAGCTCTGAACCTTAAAAAACGATCGAAAATGATGTTTAATCAAATTTTATGGGTTCAAATATTTGATTATTGGCTTTTGAACCTAATTATACAGCTTAATCTCAAATTTTGTGCTTTTTACTCGATTAAATTTCGAACGGGTTCACTCTAAAGCCCATCTAGACATGCACGCTCTAAACCCTAAAAAACGATCGAAAATGATGTTTAATCAGATTTTATGGGATCAAAAATTTGATTATTCGCTTTTTAACCTAACTATACTACTTAATCTCAAATTTTGAGCTTTTTACTCGGTTAAAATTCGAACGGGTTCACTCTAAAGCCCATTTAGACATGCACGCTCTAAACCCTAAAAAACGATCGAAAATGATGTTTAATCAGATTTTATGGGCTCAAAAATTTAATTATGGACTTTTGACCCTAATTATACAGCTTAATCTCAAATTTTGAGCTTTTTACTCAGTTAAAATTCGAACGGGTTCACTCTAAAGCCCATTTAGACTTGCAAGCTCTGAACCTTAAAAAATGATCAAAAATGATGTTTAATCAAATTTTATGGGTTGAAATATTTGATTATTGGCTTTTGAACCTAATTATACAGCTTAATCTCAAATTTTGTGCTTTTTACTCGGTTAAATTTTGAACGGGTTCACTCTAAAGCTCATCTAGACATGCACGCTCTAAACCCTAAAAAACGATCGAAAATGATGTTTAATCAGATTTTATGGGATCAAATATTTGATTATTGGCTTTTTAACCTAACTATACTACTTAATCTCAAATTTTGAGCTTTTTACTCGGTTAAATTTCGAACGGGTTCGCTCTAAAGCCCATTTAGACATGCACGCTCTAAACCCTAAAAAACGATCGAAAATGATGTTTAATCAAATTCTATGGGTTCAAATATTTGATTATTGGCTTTTGAACCTAATTACACAGCTTAATCTCAAATTTTGTGCTTTTTACTCGGTTAAATTTCGAACGGGTTCACTCTAAAGCCCATTTAGACAAGCAAGCTCTGAACCCTAAAAAACGATCGAAAATGATGTTTAATCAAATTTTATGGGTTCAAATATTTGATTATTGGCTTTTGAACCTAATTATACATCTTAATCTCAAATTTTGTGCTTTTTACTCGATTAAATTTTGAACGGGTTCATTCTAAAGCCCATCTAGACATGCACGCTCTAAACCCTAAAAAACGATCGAAAATGATGTTTAATCAGATTTTATGGGATCAAATATTTGATTATTGGCTTTTTAACCTAACTATACTACTTAATCTCAAATTTTGAGCTTTTTACTCGGTTAAAATTCGAACGGGTTCACTCTAAAGCCCATTTAGACATGCACGCTCTAAACCCTAAAAAACGATCGAAAATGATGTTCAATCAGATTTTATGGGCTCAAAAATTTAATTATGGACTTTTGACCCTAATTATACAACTTAATCTCAAATTTTGAGCTTTTTACTCGGTTAAAATTCGAACGGGTTCACTCTAAAGCCCATTTAGACTTGCAAGCTCTGAACCTTAAAAAACGATCGAAAATGATGTTTAATCAAATTTTATGGGTTCAAATATTTGATTATTGGCTTTTGAACCTAATTATACAGCTTAATCTCAAATTTTATGCTTTTTACTCGGTTAAATTTCGAACGGGTTCACTCTAAAGCCCATCTAGACATGCACGCTCTAAACCCTAAAAAACGATCGAAAATGATGTTTAATCAGATTTTATGGGATCAAATATTTGATTATTGGCTTTTTAACCTAACTATACTACTTAATCTCAAATTTTGAGCTTTTTACTCGGTTAAAATTCGAACGGGTTCACTCTAAAGCCCATTTAGACATGCACACTCTAAACCCTAAAAAACGATCGAAAATGATGTTTAATCAAATTCTATGGGCTCAAAAATTTAATTATGAACTTTTGACCCTAATTATACAGTTTAATCTTAAATTTTGAGCTTTTTACTTGGTTAAAATTCGAACGGGTTCACTCTAAAGCCCATCTAGACATGCACGCTCTAAACCCTAAAAAACGATCGAAAATGATGTTTTATCAGATTTTATGGGCTCAAAAATTTAATTATGGACTTTTGACCCTAATTATACAGCTTAATCTCAAATTTTGAGCTTTTTACTCGGTTAAAATTCGAACGGGTTCACTCTAAAGCCCATTTAGACTTGCAAGCTCTGAACCTTAAAAAACGATCGAAAATGATGTTTAATCAAATTTTATGGGTTCAAATATTTGATTATTGGCTTTTGAACCTAATTATACAGCTTAATCTCAAATTGTGTGCTTTTTACTCGGTTAAATTTCGAACGGGTTCACTCTAAAGCCCATTTAGACAAGCAAGCTCTGAACCCTAAAAAACGATCGAAAATGATGTTTAATCAAATTTTATGGGTTCAAATATTTGATTACTGGCTTTTGAACCTAATTATACAGCTTAATCTCAAATTTTGTGCTTTTTACTCGGTTAAATTTCGAACGGGTTCACTCTAAAGCCCATTTAGACATGCACGGTCTAAACCCTAAAAAACGATCGAAAATGATGTTTAATCAAATTTTATGGGTTCAAATATTTGATTATTGGCTTTTGAACCTAATTATACAGCTTCATCTCAAATTTTGTGCTTTTTACTCGGTTAAATTTCAAACGGGTTCACTCTAAAGCCCATTTAGACATGCATGCTCTAAACCCTAAAAAACGATCGAAAATGATGTTTAATCAAATTTTATGAGTTCAAATATTTAATTATGAACTTTTGACCCTAATTATACAGCTTAATCTCAAATTTTGTGCTTTTTACTCGGTTAAATTCGAACGGGTTCACTCTAAAGCCCATTTAGACATGCACGCTCTAAACCCTAAAAAACGATCGAAAATGATGTTTAATCAAATTTTATGAGTTCAAATATTTAATTATGAACTTTTGACCCTAATTATACAGCTTAATCTCAAATTTTGTGCTTTTTACTCGGTTAAAATTCGAACGGGTTCACTCTAAAGCCCATTTAGACATGCACGCTCTAAACCCTAAAAAACGATCGAAAATGATGTTTAATCAGATTTTATGGGCTCAAAAATTTAATTATGGACTTTTGACCCTAATTATACAGCTTAATCTCAAATTTTGAGCTTTTTACTCGGTTAAAATTCGAACGGGTTCACTCTAAAGCCCATTTAGACATCAAGCTCTAAACCCTAAAAAACGATCGAAAATGATGTTTAATCAAATTTTATGGGCTCAAAAATTTAATTATGAACTTTTGACCCTAATTATACAGCTTAATCTCAAATTTTGTGCTTTTTACATTGTTAAAATTCGAACGGGTTCACTCTAAAGCCCATTTAGACAAGCAAGCTCTAAACCATAAAAAATGATCGAAAATGATGTTTAATCAAATTTTATAGGCTCAAAAATTTAATTATGGACTTTTGACCCTAATTATACAGCATAATCTCAAATTTTGAGCTTTTTACTCGATTAAATTTCGAACGGGTTCACTCTAAAGCCCATCTAGACATGCACGCTCTAAACCCTAAAAAACGATCGAAAATGATGTTTAATCAGATTTTATGGGATCAAATATTTGATTATTGGCTTTTTAACCTAACTATACTACTTAATCTCAAATTTTGAGCTTTTTACTCGGTTAAAATTCGAACGGGTTCACTCTAAAGCCCATTTAGACATGCACGCTCTAAACCCTAAAAAATGATCGAAAATGATGTTTAATCAGATTTTATGGGCTCAAAAGTTTAATTATGGACTTTTGACCCTAATTATACAGCTTAATCTCAAATTTTGAGCTTTTTACTCGGTTAAAATTCGAACGGGTTCACTCTAAAGCCCATTTAGACATGCAAGCTCTGAACCCTAAAAAACGATCGAAAATGATGTTTAATCAAATTTTATGGGCTCAAAAATTTAATTATGAACTTTTGACCCTAATTATACAGCTTAATCTCAAATTTTGTGCTTTTTACTCGGTTAAATTCAAACGGGTTCACTCTAAAGCCCATTTAGACATGCACGCTCTGAAACCTACAAAACGATCGAAAATGATGTTTAATCAAACTTTAGGGGTTCAACTTTTTAATTATGGGCTTTTGAAACTGATTTTACAAATTAATCTCAAATTTTTTGCTTTTAACTCGGTTAAAATTCGAACGGGTTCACTCTAAAGGCCATTTAGATATGCATGCTCTGAACCATAAAAAACGATCGAAAATGATGTTTAATCAAATTTTATGGGCTCAAAAATTTAATTATGGACTTTTGACCCTAATTATACAGCTTAATCTCAAATTTTGTGCTTTTTACTCTGTTAAATTTCAAACGGGTTCACTCTAAAGCCCATTTAGACATGCAAGCTCTGAACCCTAAAAAACTATCGAAAATGATGTTTAATCAAATTTTATGGGTTCAAATATTTTATTATTGGCTTTTGAACCTAATTATACAGCTTAATCTCAAATTTTGTGCTTTTTACTCGATTAAATTTTGAACGGGTTCATTCTAAAGCCCATTTAGACATGCACGCTCTAAACCCTAAAAAACGATCGAAAATGATGTTTAATCAGATTTTATGGGATCAAATATTTTATTATTGGCTTCTGAACCTAATTACACAGCTTAATCTCAAATTTTGTGCTTTTTACTCGGTTAAATTTCGAACGGGTTCACTCTAAAGCCCATTTAGACAAGCAAGCTCTGAAGCCTAAAAAACGATCGAAAATGATGTTTAATCAAATTTTATGGGTTCAAATATTTGATTATTGGCTTTTGAACCTAATTATACATCTTAATCTCAAATTTTGTGCTTTTTACTCGATTAAATTTTGAACGGGTTCATTCTAAAGCCCATTTAGACATGCACGCTCTAAACCCTAAAAAACGATCGAAAATGATGTTTAATCAGATTTTGTGGGATCAAATATTTGATTATTGGCTTTTTAACCTAATTATACAACTTAATCTCAAATTTTGAGCTTTTTACTCGGTTAAATTTCAAACAGGTTCACTCTAAAGCCCATTTAGACATGCACGCTCTAAACCCTAAAAAACGATCGAAAATGATGTTTAATCAAATTTTATGAGTTCAAATATTTAATTATGAACTTTTGACCCTAATTATACAGCTTAATCTCAAATTTTGTGCTTTTTACTCGGTTAAATTTGAACGGGTTCACTCTAAAGCCCATTTAGACATGCACGCTCTAAACCCTAAAAAACGATCGAAAATGATGTTTAATCAAATTTTATGAGTTCAAATATTTAATTATGAACTTTTGACCCTAATTATACAGCTTAATCTCAAATTTTGTGCTTTTTACTTGGTTAAAATTCGAACAGGTTCACTCTAAAGCCCATTTAGATATGCACGCTCTAAACCCTAAAAAACGATCGAAAATGATGTTTAATCAGATTTTATGGGCTCAAATATTTGATTATTGGCTTTTGAACCTAATTATACAGCTTAATCTCAAATTTTGTGCTTTTTACTCGGTTAAATTTTGAACGGGTTCACTCTAAAGCCCATTTGGACAAGCAAGCTCTGAACCCTAAAAAACGATCGAAAATGATGTTTAATCAAATTTTATGGGTTCAAATATTTGATTACTGGCTTTTGAACCTAATTATACAGCTTAATCTCAAAGTTTGTGCTTTTTACTCGGTTAAATTTCGAACGGGTTCACTCTAAAGCCCATTTAGACATGCACGGTCTAAACCCTAAAAAACGATCGAAAATGATGTTTAATCAAATTTTATGGGTTCAAATATTTGATTATTGGCTTCTGAACCTAATTACACAGCTTAATCTCAAATTTTGTGCTTTTTACTCGGTTAAATTTCGAACGGGTTCACTCTAAAGCCCATTTAGACAAGCAAGCTCTGAAGCCTAAAAAACGATCGAAAATGATGTTTAATCAAATTTTATGGGTTCAAATATTTGATTATTGGCTTTTGAACCTAATTATACATCTTAATCTCAAATTTTGTGCTTTTTACTCGATTAAATTTTGAACGGGTTCATTCTAAAGCCCATTTAGACATGCACGCTCTAAACCCTAAAAAACGATCGAAAATGATGTTTAATCAGATTTTGTGGGATCAAATATTTGATTATTGGCTTTTTAACCTAATTATACAACTTAATCTCAAATTTTGAGCTTTTTACTCGGTTAAATTTCAAACAGGTTCACTCTAAAGCCCATTTAGACATGCACGCTCTAAACCCTAAAAAACGATCGAAAATGATGTTTAATCAAATTTTATGAGTTCAAATATTTAATTATGAACTTTTGACCCTAATTATACAGCTTAATCTCAAATTTTGTGCTTTTTACTCGGTTAAATTTGAACGGGTTCACTCTAAAGCCCATTTAGACATGCACGCTCTAAACCCTAAAAAACGATCGAAAATGATGTTTAATCAAATTTTATGAGTTCAAATATTTAATTATGAACTTTTGACCCTAATTATACAGCTTAATCTCAAATTTTGTGCTTTTTACTTGGTTAAAATTCGAACGGGTTCACTCTAAAGCCCATTTAGACATGCACGCTCTAAACCCTAAAAAACGATCGAAAATGATGTTTAATCAGATTTTATGGGCTCAAAAATTTAATTATGGACTTTTGACCCTAATTATACAGCTTAATCTCAAATTTTGAGCTTTTTACTCGGTTAAAATTCGAACGGGTTCACTCTAAAGCCCATTTAGACATCAAGCTCTAAACCCTAAAAAACGATCGAAAATGATGTTTAATCAAATTTTATGGGCTCAAAAATTTAATTATGAACTTTTGACCCTAATTATACAGCTTAATCTCAAATTTTGTGCTTTTTACATTGTTAAAATTCGAACGGGTTCACTCTAAAGCCCATTTAGACAAGCAAGCTCTAAACCATAAAAAATGATCGAAAATGATGTTTAATCAAATTTTATAGGCTCAAAAATTTAATTATGGACTTTTGACCCTAATTATACAGCTTAATCTCAAATTTTGAGCTTTTTACTCAATTAAATTTCGAACGGGTTCACTCTAAAGCCCATCTAGACATGCAAGCTCTAAACCCTAAAAAACGATCGAAAATGATGTTTAATCAGATTTTATGGGATAAAATATTTGATTATTGGCTTTTTAACCTAACTATACTACTTAATCTCAAATTTTAAGCTTTTTACTCGGTTAAAATTCGAACGGGTTCACTCTAAAGCCCATTTAGACATGCACGCTCTAAACCCTAAAAAATGATCGAAAATGATGTTTAATCAGATTTTATGGGCTCAAAAGTTTAATTATGGACTTTTGACCCTAATTATACAGCTTAATCTCAAATTTTGAGCTTTTTACTCGGTTAAAATTCGAACGGGTTCACTCTAAAGCCCATTTAGACATGCAAGCTCTGAACCCTAAAAAACGATCGAAAATGATGTTTAATCAAATTTTATGGGCTCAAAAATTTAATTATGAACTTTTGACCCTAATTATACAGCTTAATCTCAAATTTTGTGCTTTTTACTCGGTTAAATTCAAACGGGTTCACTCTAAAGCCCATTTAGACATGCACGCTCTGAAACCTACAAAACGATCGAAAATGATGTTTAATCAAACTTTAGGGGTTCAACTTTTTAATTATGGGCTTTTGAAACTGATTTTACAGATTAATCTCAAATTTTTTGCTTTTAACTCGGTTAAAATTCGAACGGGTTCACTCTAAAGGCCATTTAGATATGCATGCTCTGAACCATAAAAAACGATCGAAAATGATGTTTAATCAAATTTTATGGGCTCAAAAATTTAATTATGGACTTTTGACCCTAATTATACAGCTTAATCTCAAATTTTGTGCTTTTTACTCTGTTAAATTTCAAACGGGTTCACTCTAAAGCCCATTTAGACATGCAAGCTCTGAACCCTAAAAAACTATCGAAAATGATGTTTAATCAAATTTTATGGGTTCAAATATTTTATTATTGGCTTTTGAACCTAATTATACAGCTTAATCTCAAATTTTGTGCTTTTTACTCGGTTAAATTTCGAACGGGTTCACTCTAAAGCCCATTTAGACAAGCAAGCTCTGAACCCTAAAAAACGATCGAAAATGATGTTTAATCAAATTTTATGGGTTCAAATATTTGATTATTGGCTTTTGAACCTAATTATACAGCTTAATCTCAAATTTTGTGCTTTTTACTCGGTTAAAATTCGAACGGGTTCATTCTAAAGCCCATTTAGACATGCACGCTCTAAACCCTAAAAAACGTTCGAAAATGATGTTTAATCAGATTTTATGGGATCAAATATTTTATTATTGGCTTTTTAACCTAATTATACAACTTAATCTCAAATTCTGAGTTTTTTACTCGGTTAAAATTCGAACGGGTTCACTCTAAAGGCCATTTAGACAAGCAAGCTCTTAACCCTAAAAAACGATCGAAAATGATGTTTAATCAAATTTTATGGGTTCAAATATTTGATTATTGGCTTTTGAACCTAATTATACATCTTAATCTCAAATTTTGTGCTTTTTACTCGATTAAATTTTGAACGGGTTCATTCTAAAGCCCATTTAGACATGCACGCTCTAAACCCTAAAAAACGATCGAAAATGATGTTTAATCAGATTTTATGGGATCAAATATTTTATTATTGGCTTTTTAACCTAATTATACAACTTAATCTCAAATTTTGAGCTTTTTACTCGGTTAAAATTCGAACGGGTTCACTCTAAAGGCCATTTAGACATGCACGCTCTAAACCTTAAAAAACGATCGAAAATGATGTTTAATCATATTTTATGGGATCAAATATTTAATTATGAACTCTTGACCCTAATTATACAGCTTAATCTCAAATTTTGTGCTTTTTACTCGGTTAAAATTCGAACGGGTTCACTCTAAAGCCCATTTAGACATGCACGCTCTAAACCCTAAAAAACGATCAAAACTGATATTTTATCAAATTTTATGGGTTCCAATATTTGATTATTAGCTTTTGAACCTAATTATACAGCTTAAACTCAAATTTTGTGCTTTTTACTCGGTTAAATTTCGAACGGGTTCACTCTAAAGCCCATTTAGACAAGCAAGCTCTGAACCCTAAAAAACGATCGAAAATGATGTTTAATCAAATTTTATGGGTTCAAATATTTGATTATTGGCTTTTGAACCTAATTATACAGCTTAATCTCAAATTTTGTGCTTTTTACTCGGTTAAAATTCGAACGGGTTCACTCTAAAGCCCATTTAGACATGCACGCTCTAAACCCTAAAAAACGATCGAAAATGATGTTTAATCAGATTTTATGGGATCAAATATTTGATTATGAACTCTTGACCCTAATTATACAGCTTAATCTCAAATTTTGTGCTTTTTACTCGGTTAAAATTGGAACGGGTTCACTCTAAAGCCCATTTAGACATGCACGCTCTAAACCCTAAAAAACGATCGAAAATGATATTTAATCAAATTTAATGGGTTCAAATATTTGATTATTGGCTTTTGAACCTAATTACACAGCTTAATCTCAAATTTTGTGCTTTTTACTCGGTTAAATTTCGAACGGGTTCACTCTAAAGCCCATTTAGACAAGCAAGCTCTGAACCCTAAAAAACGATCGAAAATGATGTTTAATCAAATTTTATGGGTTCAAATATTTGATTATTGGCTTTTGAACCTAATTATACATCTTAATCTCAAATTTTGTGCTTTTTACTCGATTAAATTTTGAACGGGTTCATTCTAAAGCCCATTTAGACATGCACGCTCTAAACCCTAAAAAACGATCGAAAATGATGTTTAATCAGATTTTATGGGATCAAATATTTTATTATTGGCTTTTTAACCTAATTATACAACTTAATCTCAAATTTTGAGCTTTTTACTCGGTTAAAATTCGAACGGGTTCACTCTAAAGGCCATTTAGACATGCACGCTCTAAACCTTAAAAAACGATCGAAAATGATGTTTAATCAGATTTTATGGGATCAAATATTTAATTATGAACTCTTGACCCTAATTATACAGCTTAATCTCAAATTTTGTGCTTTTTACTCGGTTAAAATTCGAACGGGTTCACTCTAAAGCCCATTTAGACATGCACGCTCTAAACCCTAAAAAACGATCAAAACTGATATTTTATCAAATTTTATGGGTTCCAATATTTGATTATTAGCTTTTGAACCTAATTATACAGCTTAATCTCAAATTTTGTGCATTTTACTCGGTTAAATTCGAACGGGTTCACTCTAAAGCCCATTTAGACATGCAAGCTCTGAACCCTAAAAAACATCCGAAAATGATGTTTAATCAAATTTTATGGGCTCAAAAATTTAATTATGAACTTTTGACCCTAATTATACAGCTTAATCTCAAATTTTGTGCTTTTTACTCGGTTAAATTTCGAACGGGTTCACTCTAAAGCCCATTTAGACAAGCAAGCTCTGAACCCTAAAAAACGATCGAAAATGATGTTTAATCAAATTTTATGGGTTCAAATATTTGATTATTGGCTTTTGAACCTAATTATACAGCTTAATCTCAATTTTTGTGCTTTTTACTCGGTTAAAATTCGAACGGGTTCACTCTAAAGCCCATTTAGACATGCACGCTCTAAACCCTAAAAAACGATCGAAAATGATGTTTAATCAGATTTTATGGGATCAAATATTTGATTATGAACTCTTGACCCTAATTATACAGCTTAATCTCAAATTTTGTGCTTTTTACTCGGTTAAAATTGGAACGGGTTCACTCTAAAGCCCATTTAGACATGCACGCTCTAAACCCTAAAAAACGATCGAAAATGATATTTAATCAAATTTAATGGGTTCAAATATTTGATTATTGGCTTTTGAACCTAATTACACAGCTTAATCTCAAATTTTGTGCTTTTTACTCGGTTAAATTTCGAACGGGTTCACTTTAAAGCCCATTTAGACAAGCAAGCTCTGAACCCTAAAAAACGATCGAAAATGATGTTTAATCAAATTTTATGGGTTCAAATATTTGATTATTGGCTTTTGAACCTAATTATACATCTTAATCTCAAATTTTGTGCTTTTTACTCGATTAAATTTTGAACGGGTTCATTCTAAAGCCCATTTAGACATGCACGCTCTAAACCCTAAAAAACGATCGAAAATGATGTTTAATCAGATTTTATGGGATCAAATATTTTATTATTGGCTTTTTAACCTAATTATACAACTTAATCTCAATTTTTGAGCTTATTACTCGGTTAAAATTCGAACGGGTTCACTCTAAAGGCCATTTAGACATGCACGCTCTAAACCTTAAAAAACGATCGAAAATGATGTTTAATCAGATTTTATGGGATCAAATATTTAATTATGAACTCTTGACCCTAATTATACAGCTTAATCTCAAATTTTGTGCTTTTTACTCGGTTAAAATTCGAACGGGTTCACTCTAAAGCCCATTTAGACATGCACGCTCTAAACCCTAAAAAACGATCAAAACTGATATTTTATCAAATTTTATGGGTTCCAATATTTCATTATTAGCTTTTGAACCTAATTATACAGCTTAATCTCAAATTTTGTGCTTTTTACTCGGTTAAATTCGAACGGGTTCACTCTAAAGCCCATTTAGACATGCACGCTCTAAACCTTAAAAAACGATCGAAAATGATGTTTAATCATATTTTATGGGATCAAATATTTAATTATGAACTCTTGACCCTAATTATACAGCTTAATCTCAAATTTTGTGCTTTTTACTCGGTTAAAATTCGAACGGGTTCACTCTAAAGCCCATTTAGACATGCACGCTCTGAACCCTAAAAAACATCCGAAAATGATGTTTAATCAAATTTTATGGGCTCAAAAATTTAATTATGAACTTTTGACCCTAATTATACAGCTTAATCTCAAATTTTGTGCTTTTTACTCGATTAAATTTCGAACGGGTTGACTCTAAAGCCCATCTAGACATGCACGCTCTAAACCCTAAAAAACGATCGAAAATGATGTTTAATCAGATTTTATGGGATCAAATATTTGATTATTGGCTTTTTAACCTAACTATACTACTTAATCTCAAATTTTGAGCTTTTTACTCGGTTAAAATTCGAACGGGTTCACTCTAAAGCCCATTTAGACATGCACGCTCTAAACCCTAAAAAACGATCGAAAATGATGTTTAATCAGATTTTATGGGCTCAAAAATTTAATTTTGGACTTTTGACCCTAATTATACAGCTTAATCTCAAATTTTGAGCTTTTTACTCGGTTAAAATTCGAACGGGTTCACTCTAAAGCCCATTTAGACATGCAAGCTCTAAACCCTAAAAAACGATTGAAAATGATATTTTATCAAATTTTATGGGTTCCAATATTTGATTATTAGATTTTGAACCTAATTATACAGCTTAATCTCAAATGTTATGCTTTTTACTCGGTTAAATTTCGAACGGGTTCACTCTAAAGCCCATTTAGACATGCACGCTTTAAACCCTAAAAAACGATCGAAAATGATGTTTAATCAGATTTTATGGGATCAAATATTTAATTATGAACTTTTGACCCTAATTATACAGCTTAATCTCAAATTTTGTGCTTTTTACTCGGTTAAATTCGAAAGGGTTCACTCTAAAGCCCATTTAGACATGCAAGCTCTGAACCCTAAAAAACGATCGAAAATGATGCTTAATCAAATTTTATGGGCTCAAAAATTTAATTATGAACTTTTGACCCTAATTATACAGCTTAATCTCAAATTTTGTGCTTTTTACTTTGTTAAAATTCGAACAGGTTCACTCTAAAGCCCATTTAGACAAGCAAGCTCTAAACCATAAAAAATGATCGAAAATGATGTTTAATCAAATTTTATAGGCTCAAAAATTTAATTATGGACTTTTGACCCTAATTATACAGCTTAATCTCAAATTTTGAGTTTTTTACTCGGTTAAAATTCGAACGGGTTCACTCTAAAGCCCATTTAGACATGCAAGCTCTGAACCCTAAAAAACGATCAAAAATGATGTTTAATAAAATTTTATGGGCTCAAAAATTTAATTATGAACTTTTGACCCTAATTATACAGCTTAATCTCAAATATTGTGCTTTTTACTCGGTTAAATTCAAACGGGTTCACTCTAAAGCCCATTTAGACATGCAAGCTCTGAACCCTAAAAAACGATCGAAAATGATGTTTAATCAGATTTTATGGGCTCAATAATTTAATTATGGACTTTTGACCCTAATTATACAGCTTAATCTCAAATTTTGAGCTTTTTACTCGCTTAAAATTCGAACGGGTTCACACTAAAGGCCATTTAGACATGCACGCTCTAAACCTTAAAAAACGATCGAAAATGATGTTTAATCAAATTTTATGAGATCAAATATTTAATTATGAACTTTTGACCCTAATTATACAGCTTAATATCAAATTTTGTGCTTTTTACTTGGTTAAAATTCGAACGGGTCCACTCTAAAGCCCATTTAGACATGCACGCTCTGAAACCTACAAAACGATCGAAAATGATGTTTAATCAAAATTTAGGGGTTCAACTTTTTAATTATGGGCTTTTGAAACTGATTTTACAGATTAATCTCAAATTTTTTGCTTTTTACTCGGTTAAAATTCGAACGGGTTCACTTTAAAGGCCATTTAGATATGCATGCTCTGAACCATAAAAAACGATCGAAAATGATGTTTAATCAAATTTTATGGGCTCAAAAATTTAATTATGGACTTTTGACCCTAATTATACAGCTTAATCTCAAATTGTGTGCTTTTTACTTGGTTAAAATTCGAACGGGTTCACTCTAAAGCCCATTTAGACATGCACGCTCTAAACCCTAAAAAACGATCGAAAATGATGTTTAATCAGATTTTATGGGATCAAATATTTAATTATGAACTTTTGACCCTAATTATACAGCTTAATCTCAAATTGTGTGCTTTTTACTTGGTTAAAATTCGAACGGGTTCACTCTAAAGCCCATTTAGACAAGCAAGCTCTGAACCCTAAAAAACGATCGAAAATGATGTTTAATCAAATTTTATGGGTTCAAATATTTGATTATTGGCTTTTGAACCTAATTATACATCTTAATCTCAAATTTTGTGCTTTTTACTCGATTAAATTTTGAACGGGTTCATTCTAAAGCCCATTTAGACATGCACGCTCTAAACCCTAAAAAACGATCGAAAATGATGTTTAATCAGATTTTATGGGATCAAATATTTTATTATTGGCTTTTTAACCTAATTATACAACTTAATCTCAATTTTTGAGCTTATTACTCGGTTAAAATTCGAACGGGTTCACTCTAAAGGCCATTTAGACATGCACGCTCTAAACCTTAAAAAACGATCGAAAATGATGTTTAATCAGATTTTATGGGATCAAATATTTAATTATGAACTCTTGACCCTAATTATACAGCTTAATCTCAAATTTTGTGCTTTTTACTCGGTTAAATTCGAACGGGTTCACTCTAAAGCCCATTTAGACATGCAAGCTCTGAACCCTAAAAAACATCCGAAAATGATGTTTAATCAAATTTTATGGGCTCAAAAATTTAATTATGAACTTTTGACCCTAATTATACAGCTTAATCTCAAATTTTGTGCTTTTTACTCGATTAAATTTCGAACGGGTTGACTCTAAAGCCCATCTAGACATGCACGCTCTAAACCCTAAAAAACGATCGAAAATGATGTTTAATCAGATTTTATGGGATCAAATATTTGATTATTGGCTTTTTAACCTAACTATACTACTTAATCTCAAATTTTGAGCTTTTTACTCGGTTAAAATTCGAACGGGTTCACTCTAAAGCCCATTTAGACATGCACGCTCTAAACCCTAAAAAACGATCGAAAATGATGTTTAATCAGATTTTATGGGCTCAAAAATTTAATTTTGGACTTTTGACCCTAATTATACAGCTTAATATCAAATTTTGAGCTTTTTACTCGGTTAAAATTCGAACGGGTTCACTCTAAAGCCCATTTAGACATGCACGCTCTGAAACCTACAAAACGATCGAAAATGATGTTTAATCAAAATTTAGGGGTTCAACTTTTTAATTATGGGCTTTTGAAACTGATTTTACAGATTAATCTCAAATTTTTTGCTTTTTACTCGGTTAAAATTCGAACGGGTTCACTTTAAAGGCCATTTAGATATGCATGCTCTGAACCATAAAAAACGATCGAAAATGATGTTTAATCAAATTTTATGGGCTCAAAAATTTAATTATGGACTTTTGACCCTAATTATACAGCTTAATCTCAAATTGTGTGCTTTTTACTTGGTTAAAATTCGAACGGGTTCACTCTAAAGCACATTTAGACATGCACTCTCTGAACCCTATAAAAAGATCGAAAATGATGTTTAATCAAATTTTCTGGGCTCAAATATTTAATTATGAACTTTTGACCCTAATTATACAGCTTAATCTCAAATTTTTGAGCATTTTACTCGGTTAAAATTCGAACGGGTTCACTCTAAAGCCCATTTAGACATGCAAGCTATGAACCCTAAAAAACGATCGAAAATGATGTTTAATCAAATTTTATGGGTTCAAATATTTGATTATTGGCTTTTGAACCTAATTATACATCTTAATCTCAAATTTTGTGCTTTTTACTCGGTTAAATTTCAAACGGGTTCACTCTAAAGCCCATTTAGACATGCACGCTCTAAACCCTAAAAAACGATCGAAAATGATGTTTAATCAGATCTTATGGCCTCAAAAATTTAATTATGGACTTTTGACCCTAATTATACAGCTTAATCTCAAATTTTTGAGCTTTTTACTCGGTTAAAATTCGAACGGGTTCACTCTAAAGCCCATTTAGACATGCACGCTCTGAAACCTACAAAACGATCGAAAATGATGTTTAATCAAATTTTATGGGTTCAAATATTTGATTATTGGCTTTTGAACCTAATTATACAGCTTAATCTCAAATTTTGTGCTTTTAACTCGGTTAAATTTCGAACGAGTTCACTCTAAAGCCCATTTAGACATGCACGCTCTAAACCCTAAAAAACGATCGAAAATGATGTTTAATCAGATTTTATGGGCTCAAAAATTTAATTATGGACTTTTGACCCTAATTATACAGCTTAATCTCAAATTGTGTGCTTTTTACTTGGTTAAAATTCGAACCGGTTCACTCTAAAGCACATTTAGACATGCACTCTCTGAACCCTATAAAAAGATCGAAAATGATGTTTAATCAAATTTTCTGGGCTCAAATATTTAATTATGAACTTTTGACCCTAATTATACAGCTTAATCTCAAATTTTTGAGCATTTTACTCGGTTAAAATTCGAACGGGTTCACTCTAAAGCCCATTTAGACATGCAAGCTATGAACCCTAAAAAACGATCGAAAATGATGTTTAATCAAATTTTATGGGTTCAAATATTTGATTATTGGCTTTTGAACCTAATTATACATCTTAATCTCAAATTTTGTGCTTTTTACTCGGTTAAATTTCAAACGGGTTCACTCTAAAGCCCATTTAGACATGCACGCTCTAAACCCTAAAAAACGATCGAAAATGATGTTTAATCAGATCTTATGGCCTCAAAAATTTAATTATGGACTTTTGACCCTAATTATACAGCTTAATCTCAAATTTTTGAGCTTTTTACTCGGTTAAAATTCGAACGGGTTCACTCTAAAGCCCATTTAGACATGCAAGCTATGAACCCTAAAAAACGATCGAAAATGATGTTTAATCAAATTTTATGGGTTCAAATATTTGATTATTGGCTTTTGAACCTAATTATACATCTTAATCTCAAATTTTGTGCTTTTTACTCGGTTAAATTTCAAACGGGTTCACTCTAAAGCCCATTTAGACATGCACGCTCTAAACCCTAAAAAACGATCGAAAATGATGTTTAATCAAATTTTATGGGATCAAATATTTAATTATGAACTTTTGACCCTAATTATACAGCTTAATATCAAATTTTGTGCTTTTTACTTGGTTAAAATTCAAACGGGTCCACTCTAAAGCCCATTTAGACATGCAAGCTCTGAACCCTAAAAAACGATCGAAAATGATATTTTATCAAATTTTATGGGTTCAAATATTTGATTATTGGCTTTTGAACCTAATTATACAGCTTAATCTCAAATTTTGTGCTTTTAACTCGGTTAAATTTCGAACGAGTTCACTTTAAAGGCCATTTAGATATGCATGCTCTGAACCATAAAAAACGATCGAAAATGATGTTTAATCAGATTTTATGGGCTCAAAAATTTAATTATGGACTTTTGACCCTAATTATACAGCTTAATCTCAAATTGTGTGCTTTTTACTTGGTTAAAATTCGAACGGGTTCACTCTAAAGCACATTTAGACATGCACTCTCTGAACACTATAAAAAGATCGAAAATGATGTTTAATCAAATTTTCTGGGCTCAAATATTTAATTATGAAGTTTTGACCCTAATTATACAGCTTAATCTCAAATTTTTGAGCATTTTACTCGGTTAAAATTCGAACGGGTTCACTCTAAAGCCCATTTAGACATGCAAGCTATGAACCCTAAAAAACGATCGAAAATGATGTTTAATCAAATTTTATGGGTTCAAATATTTAATTATTGGCTTTTGAACCTAATTATACATCTTAATCTCAAATTTTGTGCTTTTTACTCGGTTAAATTTCAAACGGGTTCACTCTAAAGCCCATTTAGACATGCAGGCTCTAAACCCTAAAAAACGATCGAAAATGATGTTTAATCAGATTTTATGGGATCAAATATTTAATTATTGGCTTTTTAACCTAATTATACAACTTAATCTCAAATTTTGAGGTTTTTACTTGGTTAAAATTCGAACGGGTTCACTCTAAAGCCCATTTAGACATGCACGCTCTAAACCCTAAAAAATGATCGAAAATGATGTTTAATCAGATTTTATGGGATCAAATATTTGATTATTGGCTTTTTAACCTAATTATACAGCTTAATCTCAAATTTTGAGCTTTTTACTCGGTTAAAATTCGAACGGGTTCACTCTAAAGCCCATTTAGACATCAAGCTCTAAACCCTAAAAAACGATCGAAAATGATGTTTAATCAGATTTTTTGGGATCAAATATTTAATTATGAAATTTTGACCCTAATTATACAGCTTAATCACAAATTTTGTGCTTTTTACTCGGTTAAAATTCGAACGGGTTCACTCTAAAGCCCATTTAGACATGCAAGCTCTGAACCCTAAAAAACGATTGAAAATGATATTTTATCAAATTTTATGGGTTCCAATATTTGATTATTAGCTTTTGAACCTAATTATACAGCTTAATCTCAAATTTTGTGCTTTTAACTCGGTTAAATTTCGAACGAGTTCACTCTAAAGCCCATTTAGACATGCACGCTCTAAACCCTAAAAAACGATCGAAAATGATGTTTAATCAGATTTTATGGGCTCAAAAATTTAATTATTGACTTTTGACCCTAATTATACAGCTTAATCTCAAATTGTGTGCTTTTTACTTCGTTAAAATTCGAACCGGTTCACTCTAAAGCACATTTAGACATGCACTCTCTGAACCCTATAAAAAGATCGAAAATGATGTTTAATCAAATTTTCTGGGCTCAAATATTTAATTATGAACTTTTGACCCTAATTATACAGCTTAATCTCAAATTTTTGAGCATTTTACTCGGTTAAAATTCGAACGGGTTCACTCTAAAGCCCATTTAGACATGCAAGCTATGAACCCTAAAAAACGATCGAAAATGATGTTTAATCAAATTTTATGGGTTCAAATATTTGATTATTGGCTTTTGAACCTAATTATACATCTTAATCTCAAATTTTGTGCTTTTTACTCGGTTAAATTTCAAACGGGTTCACTCTAAAGCCCATTTAGACATGCACGCTCTAAACCCTAAAAAACGATCGAAAATGATGTTTAATCAGATCTTATGGCCTCAAAAATTTAATTATGGACTTTTGACCCTAATTATACAGCTTAATCTCAAATTTTTGAGCTTTTTACTCGGTTAAAATTCGAACGGGTTCACTCTAAAGCCCATTTAGACATGCAAGCTATGAACCCTAAAAAACGATCGAAAATGATGTTTAATCAAATTTTATGGGTTCAAATATTTGATTATTGGCTTTTGAACCTAATTATACATCTTAATCTCAAATTTTGTGCTTTTTACTCGGTTAAATTTCAAACGGGTTCACTCTAAAGCCCATTTAGACATGCACGCTCTAAACCCTAAAAAACGATCGAAAATGATGTTTAATCAAATTTTATGGGATCAAATATTTAATTATGAACTTTTGACCCTAATTATACAGCTTAATATCAAATTTTGTGCTTTTTACATGGTTAAAATTCAAACGGGTCCACTCTAAAGCCCATTTAGACATGCAAGCTCTGAACCCTAAAAAACGATCGAAAATGATATTTTATCAAATTTTATGGGTTCAAATATTTGATTATTGGCTTTTGAACCTAATTATACAGCTTAATCTCAAATTTTGTGCTTTTAACTCGGTTAAATTTCGAACGAGTTCACTCTAAAGCCCATTTAGACATGCACGCTCTAAACCCTAAAAAACGATCGAAAATGATGTTTAATCAGATTTTATGGGCTCAAAAATGTAATTATGGACTTTTGACCCTAATTATACAGCTTAATCTCAAATTGTGTGCTTTTTACTTGGTTAAAATTCGAACGGGTTCACTCTAAAGCACATTTAGACATGCACTCTCTGAACCCTATAAAAAGATCGAAAATGATGTTTAATCAAATTTTCTGGGCTCAAATATTTAATTATGAACTTTTGACCCTAATTATACAGCTTAATCTCAAATTTTTGAGCATTTTACTCGGTTAAAATTCGAACGGGTTCACTCTAAAGCCCATTTAGACATGCAAGCTATGAACCCTAAAAAACGATCGAAAATGATGTTTAATCAAATTTTATGGGTTCAAATATTTGATTATTGGCTTTTGAACCTAATTATACATCTTAATCTCAAATTTTGTGCTTTTTACTCGGTTAAATTTCAAACGGGTTCACTCTAAAGCCCATTTAGACATGCACGCTCTAAACCCTAAAAAACGATCGAAAATGATGTTTAATCAAATTTTATGGGATCAAATATTTAATTATGAACTTTTGACCCTAATTATACAGCTTAATATCAAATTTTGTGCTTTTTACTTGGTTAAAATTCAAACGGGTCCACTCTAAAGCCCATTTAGACATGCAAGCTATGAACCCTAAAAAACGATCGAAAATCATGTTTAATCAAATTTTATGGGTTCAAATATTTGATTATTGGCTTTTGAACCTAATTATACATCTTAATCTCAAATTTTGTGCTTTTTACTCGGTTAAATTTCAAACGGGTTCACTCTAAAGCCCATTTAGACATGCACGCTCTAAACCCTAAAAAACGATCGAAAATGATGTTTAATCAAATTTTATGGGATCAAATATTTAATTATGAACTTTTGACCCTAATTATACAGCTTAATATCAAATTTTGTGCTTTTTACTTGGTTAAAATTCAAACGGGTCCACTCTAAAGCCCATTTAGACATGCAAGCTCTGAACCCTAAAAAACGATCGAAAATGATATTTTATCAAATTTTATGGGTTCAAATATTTGATTATTGGCTTTTGAACCTAATTATACAGCTTAATCTCAAATTTTGTGCTTTTAACTCGGTTAAATTTCGAACGAGTTCACTCTAAAGCCCATTTAGACATGCACGCTCTAAACCCTAAAAAACGATCGAAAATGATGTTTAATCAGATTTTATGGGCTCAAAAATGTAATTATGGACTTTTGACCCTAATTATACAGCTTAATCTCAAATTGTGTGCTTTTTACTTGGTTAAAATTCGAACGGGTTCACTCTAAAGCACATTTAGACATGCACTCTCTGAACCCTATAAAAAGATCGAAAATGATGTTTAATCAAATTTTCTGGGCTCAAATATTTAATTATGAACTTTTGACCCTAATTATACAGCTTAATCTCAAATTTTTGAGCATTTTACTCGGTTAAAATTCGAACGGGTTCACTCTAAAGCCCATTTAGACATGCAAGCTATGAACCCTAAAAAACGATCGAAAATGATGTTTAATCAAATTTTATGGGTTCAAATATTTGATTATTGGCTTTTGAACCTAATTATACATCTTAATCTCAAATTTTGTGCTTTTTACTCGGTTAAATTTCAAACGGGTTCACTCTAAAGCCCATTTAGACATGCACGCTCTAAACCCTAAAAAACGATCGAAAATGATGTTTAATCAAATTTTATGGGATCAAATATTTAATTATGAACTTTTGACCCTAATTATACAGCTTAATATCAAATTTTGTGCTTTTTACTTGGTTAAAATTCAAACGGGTCCACTCTAAAGCCCATTTAGACATGCAAGCTCTGAACCCTAAAAAACGATCGAAAATGATATTTTATCAAATTTTATGGGTTCAAATATTTGATTATTGGCTTTTGAACCTAATTATACAGCTTAATCTCAAATTTTGTGCTTTTAACTCGGTTAAATTTCGAACGAGTTCACTCTAAAGCCCATTTAGACATGCACGCTCTAAACCCTAAAAAACGATCGAAAATGATGTTTAATCAGATTTTATGGGCTCAAAAATTTAATTATGGACTTTTGACCCTAATTATACAGCTTAATCTCAAATTTTGTGCTTTTTACTTGGTTAAAATTCGAACGGGTTCACTCTAAAGCACATTTAGAAATGCACTCTCTGAACCCTATAAAAAGATCGAAAATGATGTTTAATCAAATTTTCTGGGCTCAAATATTTAATTATGAAGTTTTGACCCTAATTATACAGCTTAATCTCAAATTTTTGAGCATTTTACTCGGTTAAAATTCGAATGGGTTCACTCTAAAGCCCATTTAGACATGCAAGCTATGAACCCTAAAAAACGATCGAAAATGATGTTTAATCAAATTTTATGGGTTCAAATATTTAATTATTGGCTTTTGAACCTAATTATACATCTTAATCTCAAATTTTGTGCTTTTTACTCGGTTAAATTTCAAACGGGTTCACTCTAAAGCCCATTTAGACATGCAGGCTCTAAACCCTAAAAAACGATCGAAAATGATGTTTAATCAGATTTTATGGGATCAAATATTTAATTATTGGCTTTTTAACCTAATTATACAACTTAATCTCAAATTTTGAGGTTTTTACTTGGTTAAAATTCGAACGGGTTCACTCTAAAGCCCATTTAGACATGCACGCTCTAAACCCTAAAAAATGATCGAAAATGATGTTTAATCAGATTTTATGGGATCAAATATTTGATTATTGGCTTTTTAACCTAATTATACAGCTTAATCTCAAATTTTGAGCTTTTTACTCGGTTAAAATTCGAACGGGTTCACTCTAAAGCCCATTTAGACATCAAGCTCTAAACCCTAAAAAACGATCGAAAATGATGTTTAATCAGATTTTTTGGGATCAAATATTTAATTATGAAATTTTGACCCTAATTATACAGCTTAATCACAAATTTTGTGCTTTTTACTCGGTTAAAATTCGAACGGGTTCACTCTAAAGCCCATTTAGACATGCAAGCTCTGAACCCTAAAAAACGATTGAAAATGATATTTTATCAAATTTTATGGGTTCCAATATTTGATTATTAGCTTTTGAACCTAATTATACAGCTTAATCTCAAATTTTGTGCTTTTAACTCGGTTAAATTTCGAACGAGTTCACTCTAAAGCCCATTTAGACATGCACGCTCTAAACCCTAAAAAACGATCGAAAATGATGTTTAATCAGATTTTATGGGCTCAAAAATTTAATTATTGACTTTTGACCCTAATTATACAGCTTAATCTCAAATTGTGTGCTTTTTACTTCGTTAAAATTCGAACCGGTTCACTCTAAAGCACATTTAGACATGCACTCTCTGAACCCTATAAAAAGATCGAAAATGATGTTTAATCAAATTTTCTGGGCTCAAATATTTAATTATGAACTTTTGACCCTAATTATACAGCTTAATCTCAAATTTTTGAGCATTTTACTCGGTTAAAATTCGAACGGGTTCACTCTAAAGCCCATTTAGACATGCAAGCTATGAACCCTAAAAAACGATCGAAAATGATGTTTAATCAAATTTTATGGGTTCAAATATTTGATTATTGGCTTTTGAACCTAATTATACATCTTAATCTCAAATTTTGTGCTTTTTACTCGGTTAAATTTCAAACGGGTTCACTCTAAAGCCCATTTAGACATGCACGCTCTAAACCCTAAAAAACGATCGAAAATGATGTTTAATCAGATCTTATGGCCTCAAAAATTTAATTATGGACTTTTGACCCTAATTATACAGCTTAATCTCAAATTTTTGAGCTTTTTACTCGGTTAAAATTCGAACGGGTTCACTCTAAAGCCCATTTAGACATGCAAGCTATGAACCCTAAAAAACGATCGAAAATGATGTTTAATCAAATTTTATGGGTTCAAATATTTGATTATTGGCTTTTGAACCTAATTATACATCTTAATCTCAAATTTTGTGCTTTTTACTCGGTTAAATTTCAAACGGGTTCACTCTAAAGCCCATTTAGACATGCACGCTCTAAACCCTAAAAAACGATCGAAAATGATGTTTAATCAAATTTTATGGGATCAAATATTTAATTATGAACTTTTGACCCTAATTATACAGCTTAATATCAAATTTTGTGCTTTTTACATGGTTAAAATTCAAACGGGTCCACTCTAAAGCCCATTTAGACATGCAAGCTCTGAACCCTAAAAAACGATCGAAAATGATATTTTATCAAATTTTATGGGTTCAAATATTTGATTATTGGCTTTTGAACCTAATTATACAGCTTAATCTCAAATTTTGTGCTTTTAACTCGGTTAAATTTCGAACGAGTTCACTCTAAAGCCCATTTAGACATGCACGCTCTAAACCCTAAAAAACGATCGAAAATGATGTTTAATCAGATTTTATGGGCTCAAAAATGTAATTATGGACTTTTGACCCTAATTATACAGCTTAATCTCAAATTGTGTGCTTTTTACTTGGTTAAAATTCGAACGGGTTCACTCTAAAGCACATTTAGACATGCACTCTCTGAACCCTATAAAAAGATCGAAAATGATGTTTAATCAAATTTTCTGGGCTCAAATATTTAATTATGAACTTTTGACCCTAATTATACAGCTTAATCTCAAATTTTTGAGCATTTTACTCGGTTAAAATTCGAACGGGTTCACTCTAAAGCCCATTTAGACATGCAAGCTATGAACCCTAAAAAACGATCGAAAATGATGTTTAATCAAATTTTATGGGTTCAAATATTTGATTATTGGCTTTTGAACCTAATTATACATCTTAATCTCAAATTTTGTGCTTTTTACTCGGTTAAATTTCAAACGGGTTCACTCTAAAGCCCATTTAGACATGCACGCTCTAAACCCTAAAAAACGATCGAAAATGATGTTTAATCAGATCTTATGGCCTCAAAAATTTAATTACGGACTTTTGACCCTAATTATACAGCTTAATCTCAAATTTTTGAGCTTTTTACTCGGTTAAAATTCGAACGGGTTCACTCTAAAGCCCATTTAGACATGCAAGCTATGAACCCTAAAAAACGATCGAAAATGATGTTTAATCAAATTTTATGGGTTCAAATATTTGATTATTGGCTTTTGAACCTAATTATACATCTTAATCTCAAATTTTGTGCTTTTTACTCGGTTAAATTTCAAACGGGTTCACTCTAAAGCCCATTTAGACATGCACGCTCTAAACCCTAAAAAACGATCGAAAATGATGTTTAATCAAATTTTATGGGATCAAATATTTAATTATGAACTTTTGACCCTAATTATACAGCTTAATATCAAATTTTGTGCTTTTTACTTGGTTAAAATTCAAACGGGTCCACTCTAAAGCCCATTTAGACATGCAAGCTATGAACCCTAAAAAACGATCGAAAATGATGTTTAATCAAATTTTATGGGTTCAAATATTTGATTATTGGCTTTTGAACCTAATTATACATCTTAATCTCAAATTTTGTGCTTTTTACTCGGTTAAATTTCAAACGGGTTCACTCTAAAGCCCATTTAGACATGCACGCTCTAAACCCTAAAAAACGATCGAAAATGATGTTTAATCAAATTTTATGGGATCAAATATTTAATTATGAACTTTTGACCCTAATTATACAGCTTAATATCAAATTTTGTGCTTTTTACTTGGTTAAAATTCAAACGGGTCCACTCTAAAGCCCATTTAGACATGCAAGCTCTGAACCCTAAAAAACGATCGAAAATGATATTTTATCAAATTTTATGGGTTCAAATATTTGATTATTGGCTTTTGAACCTAATTATACAGCTTAATCTCAAATTTTGTGCTTTTAACTCGGTTAAATTTCGAACGAGTTCACTCTAAAGCCCATTTAGACATGCACGCTCTAAACCCTAAAAAACGATCGAAAATGATGTTTAATCAGATTTTATGGGCTCAAAAATGTAATTATGGACTTTTGACCCTAATTATACAGCTTAATCTCAAATTGTGTGCTTTTTACTTGGTTAAAATTCGAACGGGTTCACTCTAAAGCACATTTAGACATGCACTCTCTGAACCCTATAAAAAGATCGAAAATGATGTTTAATCAAATTTTATGGGTTCAAATATTTGATTATTGGCTTTTGAACCTAATTATACATCTTAATCTCAAATTTTGTGCTTTTTACTCGGTTAAATTTCAAACGGGTTCACTCTAAAGCCCATTTAGACATGCACGCTCTAAACCCTAAAAAACGATCGAAAATGATGTTTAATCAAATTTTATGGGATCAAATATTTAATTATGAACTTTTGACCCTAATTATACAGCTTAATATCAAATTTTGTGCTTTTTACTTGGTTAAAATTCAAACGGGTCCACTCTAAAGCCCATTTAGACATGCAAGCTATGAACCCTAAAAAACGATCGAAAATGATGTTTAATCAAATTTTATGGGTTCAAATATTTGATTATTGGCTTTTGAACCTAATTATACATCTTAATCTCAAATTTTGTGCTTTTTACTCGGTTAAATTTCAAACGGGTTCACTCTAAAGCCCATTTAGACATGCACGCTCTAAACCCTAAAAAACGATCGAAAATGATGTTTAATCAAATTTTATGGGATCAAATATTTAATTATGAACTTTTGACCCTAATTATACAGCTTAATATCAAATTTTGTGCTTTTTACTTGGTTAAAATTCAAACGGGTCCACTCTAAAGCCCATTTAGACATGCAAGCTCTGAACCCTAAAAAACGATCGAAAATGATATTTTATCAAATTTTATGGGTTCAAATATTTGATTATTGGCTTTTGAACCTAATTATACAGCTTAATCTCAAATTTTGTGCTTTTAACTCGGTTAAATTTCGAACGAGTTCACTCTAAAGCCCATTTAGACATGCACGCTCTAAACCCTAAAAAACGATCGAAAATGATGTTTAATCAGATTTTATGGGCTCAAAAATGTAATTATGGACTTTTGACCCTAATTATACAGCTTAATCTCAAATTGTGTGCTTTTTACTTGGTTAAAATTCGAACGGGTTCACTCTAAAGCACATTTAGACATGCACTCTCTGAACCCTATAAAAAGATCGAAAATGATGTTTAATCAAATTTTCTGGGCTCAAATATTTAATTATGAACTTTTGACCCTAATTATACAGCTTAATCTCAAATTTTTGAGCATTTTACTCGGTTAAAATTCGAACGGGTTCACTCTAAAGCCCATTTAGACATGCAAGCTATGAACCCTAAAAAACGATCGAAAATGATGTTTAATCAAATTTTATGGGTTCAAATATTTGATTATTGGCTTTTGAACCTAATTATACATCTTAATCTCAAATTTTGTGCTTTTTACTCGGTTAAATTTCAAACGGGTTCACTCTAAAGCCCATTTAGACATGCACGCTCTAAACCCTAAAAAACGATCGAAAATGATGTTTAATCAAATTTTATGGGATCAAATATTTAATTATGAACTTTTGACCCTAATTATACAGCTTAATATCAAATTTTGTGCTTTTTACTTGGTTAAAATTCAAACGGGTCCACTCTAAAGCCCATTTAGACATGCAAGCTCTGAACCCTAAAAAACGATCAAAAATGATATTTTATCAAATTTTATGGGTTCAAATATTTGATTATTGGCTTTTGAACCTAATTATACAGCTTAATCTCAAATTTTGTGCTTTTAACTCGGTTAAATTTCGAACGAGTTCACTCTAAAGCCCATTTAGACATGCACGCTCTAAACCCTAAAAAACGATCGAAAATGATGTTTAATCAGATTTTATGGGCTCAAAAATTTAATTATGGACTTTTGACCCTAATTATACAGCTTAATCTCAAATTTTGTGCTTTTTACTTGGTTAAAATTCGAACGGGTTCACTCTAAAGCACATTTAGAAATGCACTCTCTGAACCCTATAAAAAGATCGAAAATGATGTTTAATCAAATTTTCTGGGCTCAAATATTTAATTATGAAGTTTTGACCCTAATTATACAGCTTAATCTCAAATTTTTGAGCATTTTACTCGGTTAAAATTCGAACGGGTTCACTCTAAAGCCCATTTAGACATGCAAGCTATGAACCCTAAAAAACGATCGAAAATGATGTTTAATCAAATTTTATAGGTTCAAATATTTAATTATTGGCTTTTGAACCTAATTATACATCTTAATCTCAAATTTTGTGCTTTTTACTCGGTTAAATTTCAAACGGGTTCACTCTAAAGCCCATTTAGACATGCAGGCTCTAAACCCTAAAAAACGATCGAAAATGATGTTTAATCAGATTTTATGGGATCAAATATTTAATTATTCGCTTTTTAACCTAATTATACAACTTAATCTCAAATTTTGAGGTTTTTACTTGGTTAAAATTCGAACGGGTTCACTCTAAAGCCCATTTAGACATGCACGCTCTAAACCCTAAAAAATGATCGAAAATGATGTTTAATCAGATTTTATGGGATCAAATATTTGATTATTGGCTTTTTAACCTAATTATACAGCTTAATCTCAAATTTTGAGCTTTTTACTCGGTTAAAATTCGAACGGGTTCACTCTAAAGCCCATTTAGACATCAAGCTCTAAACCCTAAAAAACGATCGAAAATGATGTTTAATTAGATTTTATGGGATCAAATATTTAATTATGAAATTTTGACCCTAATTATACAGCTTAATCACAAATTTTGTGCTTTTTACTCGGTTAAAATTCGAACGGGTTCACTCTAAAGCCCATTTAGACATGCAAGCTCTGAACCCTAAAAAACGATTGAAAATGATATTTTATCAAATTTTATGGGTTCCAATATTTGATTATTAGCTTTTGAACCTAATTATACAGCTTAATCTCAAATTTTGTGCTTTTAACTCGGTTAAATTTCGAACGAGTTCACTCTAAAGCCCATTTAGATATGCACGCTCTAAACCCTAAAAAACGATCGAAAATGATGTTTAATCAGATTTTATGGGCTCAAAAATTTAATTATGGACTTTTGACCCTAATTATACAGCTTAATCTCAAATTGTGTGCTTTTTACTTGGTTAAAATTCGAACGGGTTCACTCTAAAGCACATTTAGACATGCACTCTCTGAACCCTATAAAAAGATCGAAAATGATGTTTAATCAAATTTTCTGGGCTCAAATATTTAATTATGAACTTTTGACCCTAATTATACAGCTTAATCTCAAATTTTTGAGCATTTTACTCGGTTAAAATTCGAACGGGTTCACTCTAAAGCCCATTTAGACATGCAAGCTATGAACCCTAAAAAACGATCGAAAATGATGTTTAATCAAATTTTATAGGTTCAAATATTTAATTATTGGCTTTTGAACCTAATTATACATCTTAATCTCAAATTTTGTGCTTTTTACTCGGTTAAATTTCAAACGGGTTCACTCTAAAGCCCATTTAGACATGCAGGCTCTAAACCCTAAAAAAACGATCGAAAATGATGTTTAATCAGATTTTATGGGATCAAATATTTAATTATTCGCTTTTTAACCTAATTATACAACTTAATCTCAAATTTTGAGGTTTTTACTTGGTTAAAATTCGAACGGGTTCACTCTAAAGCCCATTTAGACATGCACGCTCTAAACCCTAAAAAATGATCGAAAATGATGTTTAATCAGATTTTATGGGATCAAATATTTGATTATTGGCTTTTTAACCTAATTATACAGCTTAATCTCAAATTTTGAGCTTTTTACTCGGTTAAAATTCGAACGGGTTCACTCTAAAGCCCATTTAGACATCAAGCTCTAAACCCTAAAAAACGATCGAAAATGATGTTTAATTAGATTTTATGGGATCAAATATTTAATTATGAAATTTTGACCCTAATTATACAGCTTAATCACAAATTTTGTGCTTTTTACTCGGTTAAAATTCGAACGGGTTCACTCTAAAGCCCATTTAGACATGCAAGCTCTGAACCCTAAAAAACGATTGAAAATGATATTTTATCAAATTTTATGGGTTCCAATATTTGATTATTAGCTTTTGAACCTAATTATACAGCTTAATCTCAAATTTTGTGCTTTTAACTCGGTTAAATTTCGAACGAGTTCACTCTAAAGCCCATTTAGATATGCACGCTCTAAACCCTAAAAAACGATCGAAAATGATGTTTAATCAGATTTTATGGGCTCAAAAATTTAATTATGGACTTTTGACCCTAATTATACAGCTTAATCTCAAATTGTGTGCTTTTTACTTGGTTAAAATTCGAACGGGTTCACTCTAAAGCACATTTAGACATGCACTCTCTGAACCCTATAAAAAGATCGAAAATGATGTTTAATCAAATTTTCTGGGCTCAAATATTTAATTATGAACTTTTGACCCTAATTATACAGCTTAATCTCAAATTTTTGAGCATTTTACTCGGTTAAAATTCGAACGGGTTCACTCTAAAGCCCATTTAGACATGCAAGCTATGAACCCTAAAAAACGATCGAAAATGATGTTTAATCAAATTTTATGGGTTCAAATATTTGATTATTGGCTTTTGAACCTAATTATACATCTTAATCTCAAATTTTGTGCTTTTTACTCGGTTAAATTTCAAACGGGTTCACTCTAAAGCCCATTTAGACATGCACGCTCTAAACCCTAAAAAACGATCGAAAATGATGTTTAATCAGATCTTATGGCCTCAAAAATTTAATTATGGACTTTTGACCCTAATTATACAGCTTAATCTCAAATTTTTGAGCTTTTTACTCGGTTAAAATTCGAACGGGTTCACTCTAAAGCCCATTTAGACATGCAAGCTATGAACCCTAAAAAACGATCGAAAATGATGTTTAATCAAATTTTATGGGTTCAAATATTTGATTATTGGCTTTTGAACCTAATTATACATCTTAATCTCAAATTTTGTGCTTTTTACTCGGTTAAATTTCAAACGGGTTCACTCTAAAGCCCATTTAGACATGCACGCTCTAAACCCTAAAAAACGATCGAAAATGATGTTTAATCAAATTTTATGGGATCAAATATTTAATTATGAACTTTTGACCCTAATTATACAGCTTAATATCAAATTTTGTGCTTTTTACTTGGTTAAAATTCAAACGGGTCCACTCTAAAGCCCATTTAGACATGCAAGCTCTGAACCCTAAAAAACGATCGAAAATGATATTTTATCAAATTTTATGGGTTCAAATATTTGATTATTGGCTTTTGAACCTAATTATACATCTTAATCTCAAATTTTGTGCTTTTTACTCGGTTAAATTTCAAACGGGTTCACTCTAAAGCCCATTTAGACATGCACGCTCTAAACCCTAAAAAACGATCGAAAATGATGTTTAATCAGATCTTATGGCCTCAAAAATTTAATTATGGACTTTTGACCCTAATTATACAGCTTAATCTCAAATTTTTGAGCTTTTTACTCGGTTAAAATTCGAACGGGTTCACTCTAAAGCCCATTTAGACATGCAAGCTATGAACCCTAAAAAACGATCGAAAATGATGTTTAATCAAATTTTATGGGTTCAAATATTTGATTATTGGCTTTTGAACCTAATTATACATCTTAATCTCAAATTTTGTGCTTTTTACTTGGTTAAATTTCAAACGGGTTCACTCTAAAGCCCATTTAGACATGCACGCTCTAAACCCTAAAAAACGATCGAAAATGATGTTTAATCAAATTTTATGGGATCAAATATTTAATTATGAACTTTTGACCCTAATTATACAGCTTAATATCAAATTTTGTGCTTTTTACATGGTTAAAATTCAAACGGGTCCACTCTAAAGCCCATTTAGACATGCAAGCTCTGAACCCTAAAAAACGATCGAAAATGATATTTTATCAAATTTTATGGGTTCAAATATTTGATTATTGGCTTTTGAACCTAATTATACAGCTTAATCTCAAATTTTGTGCTTTTAACTCGGTTAAATTTCGAACGAGTTCACTCTAAAGCCCATTTAGACATGCACGCTCTAAACCCTAAAAAACGATCGAAAATGATGTTTAATCAGATTTTATGGGCTCAAAAATGTAATTATGGACTTTTGACCCTAATTATACAGCTTAATCTCAAATTGTGTGCTTTTTACTTGGTTAAAATTCGAACGGGTTCACTCTAAAGCACATTTAGACATGCACTCTCTGAACCCTATAAAAAGATCGAAAATGATGTTTAATCAAATTTTCTGGGCTCAAATATTTAATTATGAACTTTTGACCCTAATTATACAACTTAATCTCAAATTTTTGAGCATTTTACTCGGTTAAAATTCGAACGGGTTCACTCTAAAGCCCATTTAGACATGCAAGCTATGAACCGTAAAAAACGATCGAAAATGATGTTTAATCAAATTTTATGGGTTCAAATATTTGATTATTGGCTTTTGAACCTAATTATACATCTTAATCTCAAATTTTGTGCTTTTTACTCGGTTAAATTTCAAACGGGTTCACTCTAAAGCCCATTTAGACATGCACGCTCTAAACCCTAAAAAACGATCGAAAATGATGTTTAATCAGATCTTATGGCCTCAAAAATTTAATTATGGACTTTTGACCCTAATTATACAGCTTAATCTCAAATTTTTGAGCTTTTTACTCGGTTAAAATTCGAACGGGTTCACTCTAAAGCCCATTTAGACATGCAAGCTATGAACCCTAAAAAACGATCGAAAATGATGTTTAATCAAATTTTATGGGTTCAAATATTTGATTATTGGCTTTTGAACCTAATTATACATCTTAATCTCAAATTTTGTGCTTTTTACTCGGTTAAATTTCAAACGGGTTCACTCTAAAGCCCATTTAGACATGCACGCTCTAAACCCTAAAAAATGATCGAAAATGATGTTTAATCAAATTTTATGGGATCAAATATTTAATTATGAACTTTTGACCCTAATTATACAGCTTAATATCAAATTTTGTGCTTTTTACTTGGTTAAAATTCAAACGGGTCCACTCTAAAGCCCATTTAGACATGCAAGCTCTGAACCCTAAAAAACGATCGAAAATGATATTTTATCAAATTTTATGGGTTCAAATATTTGATTATTGGCTTTTGAACCTAATTATACATCTTAATCTCAAATTTTGTGCTTTTTACTCGGTTAAATTTCAAACGGGTTCACTCTAAAGCCCATTTAGACATGCACGTTTAATCAGATTTCATGGGTTCAAATATTTGATTATTGGCATTTGAACCTAATTATACAGCTTAATCTCAAATTTTGTGCTTTTTACTCGGTTAAATTTCGAACGGGTTCACTCTAAAGCCCATTTAGACATGCACGCTCTAAACCCTAAAAAACGATCGAAAATGATGTTTAATCAGATTTTATGGGATCAAATATTTAATTATGAACTTTTGACCCTAATTATACAGCTTAATCACAAATTTTGTGCTTTTTACTTGGTTAAAATTCGAACGGGTTCACTCTAAAGACCATTTAGACATGCACGCTCTGAACCCTACAAAACGATCGAAAATGATGTTTAATCAAATTTTAGGGGTTCAAAATTTTAATGATGGGCTTTTGAAACTAATTATACAGCTTAATCTCAAATTTTATGCTTTTTACTCGGTTAAAATTCGAACAGGTTCACTCTAAAGGCCATTTAGATATGCATTCTCTGAACCATAAAAAACGATCGAAAATGATGTTTAATCAAATTTTATGGGCTCAAAAATTTAATTATGGACTTTTGACCCTAATTATACAGCTTAATCTCAAATTTTGAGCTTTTTACTCGGTTAAAACTCGAACGGGTTCACTCTAAAGCCCATTTAGACATGCAAGCTCTGAATCCTAAAAAACGATCCAAAATGATGTTTAATCAGATTTCATGGGATCAAATATTTTATTATTGGCTTTTTAACCTAATTATACAGCTTAATCTCAAATTTTGTGCTTTTTACTTGGTTAAATTTCGAACGGGTTCACTCTAAAGCCCATTTAGACAAGCAAGCTCTGAACCCTACAAAACGATCGAAAATGATGTTTAATCAAATTTTATGGGTTCAAATATTTGATTATTGGCTTTTGAACCTAATTATACAGCTTAATCTCAAATTTTGTGCTTTTTACTTGGTTAAATTTCGAACGGGTTCACTCTAAAGCCCATTTAGACATGCACGCTCTAAACCCTAAAAAACGATCGAAAATGATGTTTAATCAAATTTAATGGGCTCAAAAATTTAATTATGGACTTTTGACCCTAATTATACAGCTTAATCTCAAATTTTGAGCTTTTTACTCGGTTAAAATTCGAACGTGTTCACTCTAAAGCCCATTTAGACATCAAGCTCTGAACCCTAAAAAACGATCGAAAATTATGTTTAATCAAATTTTATGGGTTCAAATATTTGATTATTGGCTTTTGAACCTAATTATACAGCTTAATCTCAAATTTTGTGCTTTTTACTCGGTTAAATTTCGAACGGGTTCACTCTAAAGCCCATTTAGACAAGCAAGCTCTGAACCCTAAAAAACGATCGAAAATTATGTTTAATCAAATTTTATGGGTTCAAATATTTGATTATTGGGTTTTGAACCTAATTATACAGCTTAATCTCAAATTTTGTGCTTTTTACTTGGTTAAATTTCGAACGGGTTCACTCTAAAGCCCATTTAGACATGCACGCTCTAAACCCTAAAAAACGATCGAAAATGATGTTTAATAAGATTTTATGGGCTCAAAAATTTATTTATGGACTTTTGACCCTAATTATACAGCTTAATATCAAATTTTGAGCTTTTTACTCGGTTAAAATTCGAACGGGTTCACTCTAAAGCCCATTTAGACATGCACTCTCTGAACCCTTCAAAAAGATCGAAAATGATGTTTAATCAAATTTTATGGGCTCAAATATTTGATTATTGGCTTTTGAAACTAATTATACAGCTTAATCTCAAATTTTGTGCTTTTTACTGGGTTAAAATTCGAACGGGTTCACTCTAAAGCCCATTTAGATATGCATTCTCTGAACCATAAAAAACGATCGAAAATGATGTTTAATCAAATTTTATGGGCTCAAAAATTTAATTATGGACTTTTGACCCTAATTATACAGCTTAATCTCAAATTTTGAGCTTTTTACTCGGTTAAAACTCGAACGGGTTCACTCTATAGCCCATTTAGACATGCAAGCTCTAAATCCTAAAAAACGATCGAAAATGATGTTTAATCAAATTTTATGGGTTCAAATATTTGATTATTGGCTTTTGAACCTAATTATACAGCTTAATCTCAAATTTTGTGCTTTTTACTCGATTAAATTTCGAACGGGTTCACTCAAAAGCCCATTTAGACAAGCAAGCTCTAAACCCTAAAAAATGATCGAAAATGATGTTTAATCAAATTTTATGAGTTCAAATATTTGATTATTTGCTTTTGAACCTAATTATACAGCTTAATCTCAAATTTTGTGCTTTTTACTTGGTTAAAATTCGAACGGGGTCACTCTAAAGCCCATTTAGACATGCACGCTCTAAACCCTAAAAAACGATCGAAAATGATGTGTAATCTAATTTTATGGGCTCAAAAATTTAATTATGGACTTTTGACCCTAATTATACAGCTTAATCTCAAATTTTGAGCTTTTTACTCGGTTAAAACTCGAACGGGTTCACTCTAAAGCCCATTTAGACATGCAAGCTCTGAACCCTAAAAAACGATCGAAAATGATGTTTAATCAAATTTTATGGGTTCAAATATTTGATTATTGGCTTTTGAACCTAATTATACAGCTTAATCTCAAATTTTGTGCTTTTTACTCGGTTTAATTTTGAACGGGTTCACTCTAAAGCCCATTTAGACATGCACGCTCTAAACCGTAAAAAACGATCGAAAATGATGTTTAATCAGATTTTATGGGATCAAATATTTGATTATTGGCTTTTTAACCTAATTATACAACTTAATCTCAAATTTTGAGCTTTTTACTCGGTTAAAATTCGAACGGGTTCAGTCTAAAGCCCATTTAGACATGCACGCTCGAAACCCTAAAAAACGATCGAAAATGATGTTTAATCAGATTTTATGGGATTAAATATTTAATTATGAACTTTTGACCCTAATTATATAGCTTAATCTCAAATTTTGTGCTTTTTACTTGGTTAAAATTCGAACGGGTTCACTCTAAAGCCCATTTAGACATGCACGCTCTAAACCCTAAAAAATGATCGAAAATGATGTTTAATCAGATTTTATGGGATCAAATATTTGATTATTGGCTTTTTAACCTAATTATACAACTTAATCTCAAATTTTGAGCATTTTACTTGGTTAAAATTCGAACGGGTTCACTCTAAAGCCCATTTAGACATGCACGCTCTAAACCCTAAAAAACGATCGAAAATGATGTGTAATCTAATTTTATGGGCTCAAAAATTTAATTATGGACATTTTACTCTAATTATACAGCTTAATCTCAAATTTTGAGCTTTTTAGTCGGTTAAAATTCGAACGGGTTCACTCTAAAGCCCTTTTAGACATGCAAGCTATGAACCCTAAAAAACGATCGAAAATGATGTTTAATCAAATTTTATGGGTTCAAATATTTGATTATTGGCTTTTGAACCTAATTATACAGCTTAATATCAAATTTTGAGCTTTTTACTCGGTTAAAATTCGAACGGGTTCACTCTAAAGCCCATTTAGACATGCAAGCTCTGAACCCTAAAAAACGATCGAAAATGATGTTTAATAAAATTTTATGGGTTCAAATATTTGATTATTGGCTTTTGAACATAATTATACAGCTTAATCTCAAATTTTGTGCTTTTTACTTGGTTAAAATTCGAACGGGTTCACTCTAAAGCCCATTTAGACATGCACTCTCTGAACCCTACAAAAAGATCGAAAATGATGTTTAATCAAATTTTATGGGCTCAAATATTTGATTATTGGCTTTTGAAACTAATTATACAGCTTAATCTCAAATTTTGTGCTTTTTACTGGGTTAAAATTCGAACGGGTTCACTCTAAAGCCCATTTAGATATGCATTCTCTGAACCATAAAAAACGGTCGAAAATGATGTTTAATCAAATTTTATGGGCTCAAAAATTTAATTATGTACTTTTGACCCTAATTATACAGCTTAATCTCAAATTTTGAGCTTTTTACTCGGTTAAAACTCGAACGGGTTCACTCTAAAGCCCATTTAGACATGCAAGCTCTGAATCCTAAAAAACGATCGAAAATGATGTGTAATCTTATTTTATGGGCTCAAAAATTTAATTATGGACTTTTGACCCTAATTATACAGCTTAATCTAAAATTTTGAGCTTTTTACTCGGTTAAAATTCGAACGGGTTCACTCTAAAGCCCTTTTTGACATGCAAGCTCTAAACCCTAAAAAACGATCGAAAATGATGTTTAATCAAATTTTATGGGTTCAAATATTTGATTGTTGGCTTTTGACCCTAATTATACAACTTAATCTCAAATTTTGAGCTTTTTACTCGGTTAAAATTCGAACGGGTTCACTCTAAAGCCCATTTAGACATGCAAGCTCTGAACCCTAAAAAACGATCGAAAATGATGTTTAATCAAATTTTATGGGTTCAAATATTTGATTATTGGCTTTTGAACCTAATTATACAGCTTAATCTCAAATTTTGTGCTTTTTACTTGGTTAAAATTCGAACGGGTTCACTCTAAAGCCCATTTAGACATGCACGCTCTAAAACCTAAAAAATGATCGAAAATGATGTTTAATCAGATTTTATGGGATCAAATATTTGATTATTGGCTTTTTAACCTAATTATACAACTTAATCTCAAATTTTGAGCATTTTACTTGGTTAAAATTCGAACGGGTTCACTCTAAAGCCCATTTAGACATGCACGCTCTAAACCCTAAAAAACGATCGAAAATGATGTGTAATCTAATTTTATGGGCTCAAAAATTTAATTATGGACATTTTACTCTAATTATACAGCTTAATCTCAAATTTTGAGCTTTTTAGTCGGTTAAAATTCGAACGGGTTCACTCTAAAGCCCTTTTAGACATGCAAGCTATGAACCCTAAAAAACGATCGAAAATGATGTTTAATCAAATTTTATGGGTTCAAATATTTGATTATTGGCTTTTGAACCTAATTATACAGCTTAATATCAAATTTTGAGCTTTTTACTCGGTTAAAATTCGAACGGGTTCACTCTAAAGCCCATTTAGACATGCAAGCTCTGAACCCTAAAAAATGATCGAAAATGATGTTTAATAAAATTTTATGGGTTCAAATATTTGATTATTGGCTTTTGAACATAATTATACAGCTTAATCTCAAATTTTGTGCTTTTTACTTGGTTAAATTTCGAACGGGTTCACTCTAAAGCCCATTTAGACATGCACTCTCTGAACCCTACAAAAAGATCGAAAATGATGTTTAATCAAATTTTATGGGCTCAAATATTTGATTATTGGCTTTTGAAACTAATTATACAGCTTAATCTCAAATTTTGTGCTTTTTACTGGGTTAAAATTCGAACGGGTTCACTCTAAAGCCCATTTAGATATGCATTCTCTGAACCATAAAAAACGGTCGAAAATGATGTTTAATCAAATTTTATGGGCTCAAAAATTTAATTATGTACTTTTGACCCTAATTATACAGCTTAATCTCAAATTTTGAGCTTTTTACTCGGTTAAAACTCGAACGGGTTCACTCTAAAGCCCATTTAGACATGCAAGCTCTGAATCCTAAAAAACGATCGAAAATGATGTGTAATCTTATTTTATGGGCTCAAAAATTTAATTATGGACTTTTGACCCTAATTATACAGCTTAATCTAAAATTTTGAGCTTTTTACTCGGTTAAAATTCGAACGGGTTCACTCTAAAGCCCTTTTTGACATGCAAGCTCTAAACCCTAAAAAACGATCGAAAATGATGTTTAATCAAATTTTATGGGTTCAAATATTTGATTGTTGACTTTTGAACCTAATTATACAGCTTAATCTCAAATTTTGAGCTTTTTACTCGGTTAAAATTCGAACGGGTTCACTCTAAATCCCATTGAGACAAGCAAGCTCTGAACCCTAAAAAACGATCGAAAATGATGTTTAATCAAATTTTATGGGTTCAAATATTTGATTATTGGCTTTTGAACCTAATTATACAACTTAATCTCAAATTTTGTGCTTTTTACTCGGTTAAATTTTGAACGGGGTCACTCTAAAGCCCATTTAGACATGCAAGCTCTAAAACCTAAAAAACGATCGAAAATTATGTTTAATCAGATTTTATGGGATCAAATATTTGATTATGGACTTTTGACCCTAATTATACAGCTTAATCTCAAATTTTTAGCTTTTTACTCGGTTAAAATTCGAACGGGTTCAGTCTAAAGCCCATTTAGACATGCAAGCTCTGAACCCTAAAAAATGATCGAAAATGATGTTTAATCAAATTTTATGGGTTCAAATATTTGATTATTGGCTTTTGAACCTAATTATACAGCTTAATCTCAAATTTTGTGCTTTTTACTAGGTTAAATTTCGAACGGGTTCACTCTAAAGCCCATTTAGACATGCACGCTCTAAACCCTAAAAAACGATCGAAAATGATGTTTAATCAGATTTTATAGGCTCAAAAATTTAATTATGGACTTTTGACCCTAATTATACAGTTTAATCTCAAATTTTGTGCTTTTTACTCGATTAAATTTCGAACGGGTTCACTCTAAAGCCCATTTAGACAAGCAAGTTCTAAACCCTAAAAAACGATCGAAAATGATGTTTAATCAAATTTTATGAGTTCAAATATTTGATTATTGGCTTTTGAACCTAATTATATAGCTTAATCTCAAATTTTGTGCTTTTTACTTGGTTAAATTTCGAACGGGTTCACTCTAAAGCCCATTTTGACAAGCAAGCTCTAAACCCTAAAAAACGATCGAAATTGATGTTTAATCAAATTTTATGGGTTCAAATATTTGATTATTGGGTTTTGAACCTAATTATACAGCTTAATCTCAAATTTTGTGCTTTTTACTCGGTTAAATTTCGAACGGTTTCACTCTAAAGCCCATTTAGACATGCACGCTCTAAACCCTAAAAAACGATCGAAAATGATGTTTAATCAAATTTTATGGGCTCAAAAATTTAATTATGGCCTTTTGACCCTAATTATACAACTTAATCTCAAATTTTGAGCTTTTTACTCGGTTAAAATTCGAACGGGTTCACTCTAAAGCCCATTTAGACATGCAAGCTCTGAACCCTAAAAAACGATCGAAAATGATGTTTAATCAAATTTTATGGGTTCAAATATTTGATTATTGGCTTTTGAACCTAATTATACTGCTTAATCTCAAATTTTGTGCTTTTTACTTGGTTAAATTTCGAACGGGTTCACTCTAAAGCCCATTTAGACATGCACGCTTTACACCCTAAAAAACGATCGAAAATGATGTTTAATCAGATTTTATGGGATCAAAAATTTAATTATGGACTTTTGACCCTAATTATACAGCTTAATCTTAAATTTTGAGCTTTTTACTTGGTTAAAATTCGAACGGGTTCACTCTAAAGCCCATTTAGACATGCAAGCTCTAAACCCTAAAAAACGAGCGAAAATGATGTGTAATCTAATTTTATGGGCTCAAAAATTTAATTATGGACTTTTGACCCTAATTATACAGCTTAATCTCAAATTTTGAGCTTTTTACTCGGTTAAAATTCGAGCGGGTTCACTTTAAAGCCCTTTTAGACATGCAAGCTCTGAACCCTAAAAAACGATCGAAAATGATGTTTAATAAAATTTTATAGGTTCAAATATTTGATTATTGGCTTTTGAACCTAATTATACAGCTTAATCTCAAATTTTGTGCTTTTTACTCGATTAAATTTCGAACGGGTTCACTCTAAATCCCATTTAGACAAGCAAGCTCTGAACCCTAAAAAACGATCGAAAATTATGTTTAATCAAATTTTATGGGTTCAAATATTTGATTATTTGCTTTTGAACCTAATTATACAGCTTAATCTCAAATTTTGTGCTTTTTACTCGGTTAAATTTCGAACGGGTTCACTCTAAAACCCATTTAGACATGCACGCTCTAAACCCTAAAAAACGATCGAAAATGATGCTTAATCAGATTTTATGGGATCAAAAATTTAATTATGGACTTTTGACCCTAATTATACAGCTTAATCTTAAATTTTGAGCTTTTTACTTGGTTAAAATTCGAACGGGTTCACTCTAAAGCCCATTTAGACATGCACGCTCGAAACCCTAAAAAACGATCGAAAATGATGTTTAGTCAGATTTTATGGGATCAAAAATTTAATTATGGACTTTTGACCCTAATTATACAGCTTAATCTTAAATTTTGAGCTTTTTACTTGGTTAAAATTCGAACGGGTTCACTCTAAAGCCCACTTAGACATGCACGCTCTAAACCCTAAAAAACGAGCGAAAATGATGTGTAATCTAATTTTATGGGCTCAAAAATTTAATTATGGACTTTTGACCCTAATTATACAGCTTAATCTCAAATTTTGAGCTTTTTACTCGGTTAAAATTCAAACGGGTTCACTTTAAAGCCCTTTTAGACATGCAAGCTCTGAACCCTAAAAAACGATCGAAAATGATGTTTAATCAAATTTTATGGGTTCAAATATTTGATTATTGGCTTTTGAACCTAATTATACAGCTTAATCTCAAATTTTGTGCTTTTTACTCGGTTAAATTTCGAACGGGTTCACTCTAAAGCCCATTTAGACATGCACGCTCGAAACCCTAAAAAACGATCGAAAATGATGTTTAGTCAGATTTTATGGGATCAAAAATTTAATTATGGACTTTTGACCCTAATTATACAGCTTAATCTTAAATTTTGAGCTTTTTACTTGGTTAAAATTCGAACGGGTTCACTCTAAAGCCCATTTAGACATGCACGCTCTAAACCCTAAAAAACGAGCGAAAATGATGTGTAATCTAATTTTATGAGCTCAAAAATTTAATTATGGACTTTTGACCCTAATTATACAGCTTAATCTCAAATTTTGAGCTTTTTACTCGGTTAAAATTCGAACGGGTTCACTTTAAAGCCCTTTTAGACATGCAAGCTCTGAACCCTATAAAACGATCGAAAATGATGTTTAATCAAATTTTATGGGTTCAAATATTTGATTATTGGCTTTTGAACCTAATTATACAACTTAATCTCAAATTTTGTGCTTTTTACTCGATTAAATTTCGAACGGGTTCACTCTAAATCCCATTTAGACAAGCAAGCTCTGAACCCTAAAAAATGATCAAAAATTATGTTTAATCAAATTTTATGGGTTCAAATATTTGATTATTGGCTTTTGAACCTAATTATACAGCTTAATCTCAAATTTTGTGCTTTTTACTCGGTTAAATTTCGAACGGGTTCACTCTAAAGCCCATTTAGACAAGCAAGCTCTGAACCCTAAAAAACGATCGAAAATGATGTTTAATCAAATTTTATGGGTTCAAATATTTGATTATTGGCTTTTGAACCTAATTATACAGCTTAATCTCAAATTTTGTGCTTTTTACTCGGTTTAATTTTGAACGGGTTCACTCTAAAGCCCATTTAGACATGCACGCTCTAAACCGTAAAAAACGATCGAAAATGATGTTTAATCAGATTTTATGGGATCAAATATTTGATTATTGGCTTTTTAACCTCATTATACAACTTAATCTCAAATTTTGAGCTTTTTACTCGGTTAAAATTCGAACGGGTTCACTCTAAAGCCCATTTAGACATGCACGCTCGAAACCCTAAAAAACGATCGAAAATGATGTTTAGTCAGATTTTATGGGATCAAAAATTTAATTATGGACTTTTGACCCTAATTATACAGCTTAATCTTAAATTTTGAGCTTTTTACTTGGTTAAAATTTGAACGGGTTCACTCTAAAGCCCACTTAGACATGCACGCTCTAAACCCTAAAAAACGAGCGAAAATGATGTGTAATCTAATTTTATGGGCTCAAAAATTTAATTATGGACTTTTGACCCTAATTATACAGCTTAATCTCAAATTTTGAGCTTTTTACTCGGTTAAAATTCAAACGGGTTCACTTTAAAGCCCTTTTAGACATGCAAGCTCTGAACCCTAAAAAACGATCGAAAATGATGTTTAATCAAATTTTATGGGTTCAAATATTTGATTATTGGCTTTTGAACCTAATTATACAGCTTAATCTCAAATTTTGTGCTTTTTACTCGGTTAAATTTCGAACGGGTTCACTCTAAAGCCCATTTAGACATGCACGCTCGAAACCCTAAAAAACGATCGAAAATGATGTTTAGTCAGATTTTATGGGATCAAAAATTTAATTATGGACTTTTGACCCTAATTATACAGCTTAATCTTAAATTTTGAGCTTTTTACTTGGTTAAAATTCGAACAGGTTCACTCTAAAGCCCATTTAGACATGCACGCTCTAAACCCTAAAAAACGAGCGAAAATGATGTGTAATCTAATTTTATGGGCTCAAAAATTTAATTATGGACTTTTGACCCTAATTATACAGCTTAATCTCAAATTTTGAGCTTTTTACTCGGTTAAAATTCGAACGGGTTCACTTTAAAGCCCTTTTAGACATGCAAGCTCTGAACCCTATAAAACGATCGAAAATGATGTTTAATCAAATTTTATGGGTTCAAATATTTGATTATTGGCTTTTGAACCTAATTATACAACTTAATCTCAAATTTTGTGCTTTTTACTCGATTAAATTTCGAACGGGTTCACTCTAAATCCCATTTAGACAAGCAAGCTCTGAACCCTAAAAAACGATCAAAAATTATGTTTAATCAAATTTTATGGGTTCAAATATTTGATTATTGGCTTTTGAACCTAATTATACAGCTTAATCTCAAATTTTGTGCTTTTTACTCGGTTAAATTTCGAACGGGTTCACTCTAAAGCCCATTTAGACAAGCAAGCTCTGAACCCTAAAAAACGATCGAAAATGATGTTTAATCAAATTTTATGGGTTCAAATATTTGATTATTGGCTTTTGAACCTAATTATACAGCTTAATCTCAAATTTTGTGCTTTTTACTCGGTTTAATTTTGAACGGGTTCACTCTAAAGCCCATTTAGACATGCACGCTCTAAACCGTAAAAAACGATCGAAAATGATGTTTAATCAGATTTTATGGGATCAAATATTTGATTATTGGCTTTTTAACCTAATTATACAACTTAATCTCAAATTTTGAGCTTTTTACTCGGTTAAAATTCGAACGGGTTCACTCTAAAGCCCATTTAGACATGCACGCTCTAAACCCTAAAAAACGATCGAAAATGATGTTTAATCAGATTTTATGGGATTAAATATTTAATTATGAACTTTTGACCCTAATTATATAGCTTAATCTCAAATTTTGTGCTTTTTACTTGGTTAAAATTCGAACGGGTTCACTCTAAAGCCCATTTAGACATGCACGCTCTAAACCCTAAAAAATGATCGAAAATGATGTTTAATCAGATTTTATGGGATCAAATATTTGATTATTGGCTTTTTAACCTAATTATACAACTTAATCTCAAATTTTGAGCATTTTACTTGGTTAAAATTCGAACGGGTTCACTTTAAAGCCCATTTAGACATGCACGCTCTAAACCCTAAAAAACGATCGAAAATGATGTGTAATCTAATTTTATGGGCTCAAAAATTTAATTATGGACATTTTACTCTAATTATACAGCTTAATCTCAAATTTTGAGCTTTTTAGTCGGTTAAAATTCGAACGGGTTCACTCTAAAGCCCTTTTAGACATGCAAGCTATGAACCCTAAAAAACGATCGAAAATGATGTTTAATCAAATTTTATGGGTTAAAATTTTTGATTATTGGCTTTTGAACCTAATTATACAGCTTAATATCAAATTTTGAGCTTTTTACTCGGTTAAAATTCGAACGGGTTCACTCTAAAGCCCATTTAGACATGCAAGCTCTGAACCCTAAAAAACGATCGAAAATGATGTTTAATAAAATTTTATGGGTTCAAATATTTGATTATTGGCTTTTGAACATAATTATACAGCTTAATCTCAAATTTTGTGCTTTTTACTTGGTTAAAATTCGAACGGGTTCACTCTAAAGCCCATTTAGACATGCACTCTCTGAACCCTACAAAAAGATCGAAAATGATGTTTAATCAAATTTTATGGGCTCAAATATTTGATTATTGGCTTTTGAAACTAATTATACAGCTTAATCTCAAATTTTGTGCTTTTTACTGGGTTAAAATTCGAACGGGTTCACTCTAAAGCCCATTTAGATATGCATTCTCTGAACCATAAAAAACGGTCGAAAATGATGTTTAATCAAATTTTATGGGCTCAAAAATTTAATTATGTACTTTTGACCCTAATTATACAGCTTAATCTCAAATTTTGAGCTTTTTACTCGGTTAAAACTCGAACGGGTTCACTCTAAAGCCCATTTAGACATGCAAGCTCTGAATCCTAAAAAACGATCGAAAATGATGTGTAATCTTATTTTATGGGCTCAAAAATTTAATTATGGACTTTTGACCCTAATTATACAGCTTAATCTAAAATTTTGAGCTTTTTACTCGGTTAAAATTCGAACGGGTTCACTCTAAAGCCCTTTTTGACATGCAAGCTCTAAACCCTAAAAAACGATCGAAAATGATGTTTAATCAAATTTTATGGGTTCAAATATTTGATTGTTGGCTTTTGAACCTAATTATACAGCTTAATCTCAAATTTTGAGCTTTTTACTCGGTAAAAATTCGAACGGGTTCACTCTAAATCCCATTGAGACAAGCAAGCTCTGAACCCTAAAAAACGATCGAAAATGATGTTTAATCAAATTTTATGGGTTCAAATATTTGATTATTGGCTTTTGAACCTAATTATACAACTTAATCTCAAATTTTGTGCTTTTTACTCGGTTAAATTTCGAACGGGTTCACTCTAAATCCCATTTAGACAAGCAAGCTCTGAACCCTAAAAAACGATCAAAAATTATGTTTAATCAAATTTTATGGGTTCAAATATTTGATTATTGGCTTTTGAACCTAATTATACAGCTTAATCTCAAATTTTGTGCTTTTTACTCGGTTAAATTTCGAACGGGTTCACTCTAAAGCCCATTTAGACAAGCAAGCTCTGAACCCTAAAAAACGATCGAAAATGATGTTTAATCAAATTTTATGGGTTCAAATATTTGATTATTGGCTTTTGAACCTAATTATACAGCTTAATCTCAAATTTTGTGCTTTTTACTCGGTTTAATTTTGAACGGGTTCACTCTAAAGCCCATTTAGACATGCACGCTCTAAACCGTAAAAAACGATCGAAAATGATGTTTAATCAGATTTTATGGGATCAAATATTTGATTATTGGCTTTTTAACCTCATTATACAACTTAATCTCAAATTTTGAGCTTTTTACTCGGTTAAAATTCGAACGGGTTCACTCTAAAGCCCATTTAGACATGCACGCTCGAAACCCTAAAAAACGATCGAAAATGATGTTTAGTCAGATTTTATGGGATCAAAAATTTAATTATGGACTTTTGACCCTAATTATACAGCTTAATCTTAAATTTTGAGCTTTTTACTTGGTTAAAATTTGAACGGGTTCACTCTAAAGCCCACTTAGACATGCACGCTCTAAACCCTAAAAAACGAGCGAAAATGATGTGTAATCTAATTTTATGGGCTCAAAAATTTAATTATGGACTTTTGACCCTAATTATACAGCTTAATCTCAAATTTTGAGCTTTTTACTCGGTTAAAATTCAAACGGGTTCACTTTAAAGCCCTTTTAGACATGCAAGCTCTGAACCCTAAAAAACGATCGAAAATGATGTTTAATCAAATTTTATGGGTTCAAATATTTGATTATTGGCTTTTGAACCTAATTATACAGCTTAATCTCAAATTTTGTGCTTTTTACTCGGTTAAATTTCGAACGGGTTCACTCTAAAGCCCATTTAGACATGCACGCTCGAAACCCTAAAAAACGATCGAAAATGATGTTTAGTCAGATTTTATGGGATCAAAAATTTAATTATGGACTTTTGACCCTAATTATACAGCTTAATCTTAAATTTTGAGCTTTTTACTTGGTTAAAATTCGAACAGGTTCACTCTAAAGCCCATTTAGACATGCACGCTCTAAACCCTAAAAAACGAGCGAAAATGATGTGTAATCTAATTTTATGGGCTCAAAAATTTAATTATGGACTTTTGACCCTAATTATACAGCTTAATCTCAAATTTTGAGCTTTTTACTCGGTTAAAATTCGAACGGGTTCACTTTAAAGCCCTTTTAGACATGCAAGCTCTGAACCCTATAAAACGATCGAAAATGATGTTTAATCAAATTTTATGGGTTCAAATATTTGATTATTGGCTTTTGAACCTAATTATACAACTTAATCTCAAATTTTGTGCTTTTTACTCGATTAAATTTCGAACGGGTTCACTCTAAATCCCATTTAGACAAGCAAGCTCTGAACCCTAAAAAACGATCAAAAATTATGTTTAATCAAATTTTATGGGTTCAAATATTTGATTATTGGCTTTTGAACCTAATTATACAGCTTAATCTCAAATTTTGTGCTTTTTACTCGGTTAAATTTCGAACGGGTTCACTCTAAAGCCCATTTAGACAAGCAAGCTCTGAACCCTAAAAAACGATCGAAAATGATGTTTAATCAAATTTTATGGGTTCAAATATTTGATTATTGGCTTTTGAACCTAATTATACAGCTTAATCTCAAATTTTGTGCTTTTTACTCGGTTTAATTTTGAACGGGTTCACTCTAAAGCCCATTTAGACATGCACGCTCTAAACCGTAAAAAACGATCGAAAATGATGTTTAATCAGATTTTATGGGATCAAATATTTGATTATTGGCTTTTTAACCTAATTATACAACTTAATCTCAAATTTTGAGCTTTTTACTCGGTTAAAATTCGAACGGGTTCACTCTAAAGCCCATTTAGACATGCACGCTCTAAACCCTAAAAAACGATCGAAAATGATGTTTAATCAGATTTTATGGGATTAAATATTTAATTATGAACTTTTGACCCTAATTATATAGCTTAATCTCAAATTTTGTGCTTTTTACTTGGTTAAAATTCGAACGGGTTCACTCTAAAGCCCATTTAGACATGCACGCTCTAAACCCTAAAAAATGATCGAAAATGATGTTTAATCAGATTTTATGGGATCAAATATTTGATTATTGGCTTTTTAACCTAATTATACAACTTAATCTCAAATTTTGAGCATTTTACTTGGTTAAAATTCGAACGGGTTCACTTTAAAGCCCATTTAGACATGCACGCTCTAAACCCTAAAAAACGATCGAAAATGATGTGTAATCTAATTTTATGGGCTCAAAAATTTAATTATGGACATTTTACTCTAATTATACAGCTTAATCTCAAATTTTGAGCTTTTTAGTCGGTTAAAATTCGAACGGGTTCACTCTAAAGCCCTTTTAGACATGCAAGCTATGAACCCTAAAAAACGATCGAAAATGATGTTTAATCAAATTTTATGGGTTCAAATATTTGATTATTGGCTTTTGAACCTAATTATACAGCTTAATATCAAATTTTGAGCTTTTTACTCGGTTAAAATTCGAACGGGTTCACTCTAAAGCCCATTTAGACATGCAAGCTCTGAACCCTAAAAAACGATCGAAAATGATGTTTAATAAAATTTTATGGGTTCAAATATTTGATTATTGGCTTTTGAACATAATTATACAGCTTAATCTCAAATTTTGTGCTTTTTACTTGGTTAAAATTCGAACGGGTTCACTCTAAAGCCCATTTAGACATGCACTCTCTGAACCCTACAAAAAGATCGAAAATGATGTTTAATCAAATTTTATGGGCTCAAATATTTGATTATTGGCTTTTGAAACTAATTATACAGCTTAATCTCAAATTTTGTGCTTTTTACTGGGTTAAAATTCGAACGGGTTCACTCTAAAGCCCATTTAGATATGCATTCTCTGAACCATAAAAAACGGTCGAAAATGATGTTTAATCAAATTTTATGGGCTCAAAAATTTAATTATGTACTTTTGACCCTAATTATACAGCTTAATCTCAAATTTTGAGCTTTTTACTCGGTTAAAACTCGAACGGGTTCACTCTAAAGCCCATTTAGACATGCAAGCTCTGAATCCTAAAAAACGATCGAAAATGATGTGTAATCTTATTTTATGGGCTCAAAAATTTAATTATGGACTTTTGACCCTAATTATACAGCTTAATCTAAAATTTTGAGCTTTTTACTCGGTTAAAATTCGAACGGGTTCACTCTAAAGCCCTTTTTGACATGCAAGCTCTAAACCCTAAAAAACGATCGAAAATGATGTTTAATCAAATTTTATGGGTTCAAATATTTGATTGTTGGCTTTTGAACCTAATTATACAGCTTAATCTCAAATTTTGAGCTTTTTACTCGGTTAAATTTCAAACGGGTTCACTCTAAAGCCCATTGAGACAAGCAAGCTCTGAACCCTAAAAAACGATCGAAAATGATGTTTAATCAAATTTTATGGGTTCAAATATTTGATTATTGGCTTTTGAACCTAATTATACAACTTAATCTCAAATTTTGTGCTTTTTACTCGGTTAAATTTTGAACGGGGTCACTCTAAAGCCCATTTAGACATGCAAGCTCTAAAACCTAAAAAACGATCGAAAATTATGTTTAATCAGATTTTATGGGATCAAATATTTGATTATGGACTTTTGACCCTAATTATACAGCTTAATCTCAAATTTTTAGCTTTTTACTCGGTTAAAATTCGAACGGGTTCAGTCTAAAGCCCATTTAGACATGCAAGCTCTGAACCCTAAAAAATGATCGAAAATGATGTTTAATCAAATTTTATGGGTTCAAATATTTGATTATTGGCTTTTGAACCTAATTATACAGCTTAATCTCAAATTTTGTGCTTTTTACTAGGTTAAATTTCGAACGGGTTCACTCTAAAGCCCATTTAGACATGCACGCTCTAAACCCTAAAAAACGATCGAAAATGATGTTTAATCAGATTTTATAGGCTCAAAAATTTAATTATGGACTTTTGACCCTAATTATACAGTTTAATCTCAAATTTTGTGCTTTTTACTCGATTAAATTTCGAACGGGTTCACTCTAAAGCCCATTTAGACAAGCAAGTTCTAAACCCTAAAAAACGATCGAAAATGATGTTTAATCAAATTTTATGAGTTCAAATATTTGATTATTGGCTTTTGAACCTAATTATATAGCTTAATCTCAAATTTTGTGCTTTTTACTTGGTTAAATTTCGAACGGGTTCACTCTAAAGCCCATTTTGACAAGCAAGCTCTAAACCCTAAAAAACGATCGAAATTGATGTTTAATCAAATTTTATGGGTTCAAATATTTGATTATTGGGTTTTGAACCTAATTATACAGCTTAATCTCAAATTTTGTGCTTTTTACTCGGTTAAATTTCGAACGGGTTCACTCTAAAGCCCATTTAGACATGCACGCTCTAAACCCTAAAAAACGATCGAAAATGATGTTTAATCAAATTTTATGGGCTCAAAAATTTAATTATGGCCTTTTGACCCTAATTATACAACTTAATCTCAAATTTTGAGCTTTTTACTCGGTTAAAATTCGAACGGGTTCACTCTAAAGCCCATTTAGACATGCAAGCTCTGAACCCTAAAAAACGATCGAAAATGATGTTTAATCAAATTTTATGGGTTCAAATATTTGATTATTGGCTTTTGAACCTAATTATACTGCTTAATCTCAAATTTTGTGCTTTTTACTCGGTTAAATTTCGAACGGGTTCACTCTAAAGCCCATTTAGACATGCACGCTTTACACCCTAAAAAACGATCGAAAATGATGTTTAATCAGATTTTATGGGATCAAAAATTTAATTATGGACTTTTGACCCTAATTATACAGCTTAATCTTAAATTTTGAGCTTTTTACTTGGTTAAAATTCGAACGGGTTCACTCTAAAGCCCATTTAGACATGCACGCTCTAAACCCTAAAAAACGAGCGAAAATGATGTGTAATCTAATTTTATGGGCTCAAAAATTTAATTATGGACTTTTGACCCTAATTATACAGCTTAATCTCAAATTTTGAGCTTTTTACTCGGTTAAAATTCGAGCGGGTTCACTTTAAAGCCTTTTTAGACATGCAAGCTCTAAACCCTAAAAAACGATCGAAAATGATGTTTAATAAAATTTTATAGGTTCAAATATTTGATTATTGGCTTTTGAACCTAATTATACAGCTTAATCTCAAATTTTGTGCTTTTTACTCGATTAAATTTCGAACGGGTTCACTCTAAATCCCATTTAGACAAGCAAGCTCTGAACCCTAAAAAACGATCGAAAATTATGTTTAATCAAATTTTATGGGTTCAAATATTTGATTATTTGCTTTTGAACCTAATTATACAGCTTAATCTCAAATTTTGTGCTTTTTACTCGGTTAAATTTCGAACGGGTTCACTCTAAAACCCATTTAGACATGCACGCTCTAAACCCTAAAAAACGATCGAAAATGATGTTTAATCAGATTTCATGGGATCAAAAATTTAATTATAGACTTTTGACCCTAATTATACAGCTTAATCTTAAATTTTGAGCTTTTTACTTGGTTAAAATTCGAACGGGTTCACTCTAAAGCCCATTTAGACATGCACGCTCTAAACCCTAAAAAACGAGCGAAAATGATGTGTAATCTAATTTTATGGGCTCAAAAATTTAATTATGGACTTTTGACCCTAATTATACAGCTTAATCTCAAATTTTGAGCTTTTTACTCGGTTAAAATTCGAGCGGGTTCACTTTAAAGCCCTTTTAGACATGCAAGCTCTGAACCCTAAAAAACGATCGAAAATGATGTTTAATAAAATTTTATGGGTTCAAATATTTGATTATTGGCTTTTGAACCTAATTATACAGCTTGATCTCAAATTTTGTGCTTTTTACTCGATTAAATTTCGAACGTGTTCACTCTAAATCCCATTTAGACAAGCAAGCTCTGAACCCTACAAAACGATCGAAAATGATGTTTAATCAAATTTTATGGGTTCAAATATTTGATTATTGGCTTTTGAACCTAATTATACAGCTTAATCTCAAATTTTGTGCTTCTTACTCGGTTAAATTTCGAACGGGTTCACTCTAAAGCCCATTTAGACAAGCAAGCTCTGAACCCTAAAAAACGATCGAAAATGATGTTTAATCAAATTTTATGGGTTCAAATATTTGATTATTGGCTTTTGAACCTAATTATACAGCTTAATCTCAAATTTTGTGCTTTTTACTCGGTTAAATTTTTAACGGGTTCACACTAAAGCCCATTTAGACATGCACGCTCTAAACCGTAAAAAACGATCGAAAATGTTGTTTAATCAGATTTTATGGGATCAAATATTTGATTATTGGCTTTTTAACCTAATTATACAACTTAATCTCAAATTTTGAGCTTTTTACTCGGTTAAAATTCGAACGGGTTCACTCTAAAGCCCATTTAGACATGCACGCTCTAAACCCTAAAAAACGATCGAAAATGACGTTTAATCAGATTTTATGGGATTAAATATTTAATTATGAACTTTTGACCCTAATTATATAGCTTAATCTCAAATTTTGTGCTTTTTACTTGGTTAAAATTCGAACGGGTTCACTCTAAAGCCCATTTAGACATGCACGCTCTAAACCCTAAAAAATGATCGAAAATGATGTTTAATCAGATTTTATGGGATCAAATATTTGATTATTGGCTTTTTAACCTAATTATACAACTTAATCTCAAATTTTGAGCATTTTACTTGGTTAAAATTCGAACGGGTTCACTCTAAAGCCCATTTAGACATGCACGCTCTAAACCCTAAAAAACGATCGAAAATGATGTGTAATCTAATTTTATGGGCTCAAAAATTTAATTATGGACATTTTACCCTAATTATACAGCTTAATCTCAAATTTTGAGCTTTTTACTCGGTTAAAATTCGAACGGGTTAACTCTAAAGCCCTTTTAGACATGCAAGCTCTGAACCCTAAAAAACGATCGAAAATGATGTTTAATCAAATTTTATGGGTTCAAATATTTGATTATTGGCTTTTGACCCTAATTATACAGCTTAATCTCAAATTTTGAGCTTTTTACTCGGTTAAAACTCGAACGGGTTCACTCTAAAGCCCATTTAGACATGCAAGCTCTAAATCCTAAAAAACGATCGAAAATGATGTTTAATCAAATTTTATGGGTTCAAATATTTGATTATTGGCTTTTGAACCTAATTATACAGCTTAATCTCAAATTTTGTGCTTTTTACTCGATTAAATTTCGAACGGGTTCACTCTAAAGCCCATTTAGACAAGCAAGCTCTAAACCCTAAAAAAACGATCGAAAATGATGTTTAATCAAATTTTATGAGTTCAAATATTTGATTATTGGCTTTTGAACCTAATTATACAGCTTAATCTCAAATTTTGTGCTTTTTACTTGGTTAAAATTCGAACGGGGTCACTCTAAAGCCCATTTAGAATGCACGCTCTAAACCCTAAAAAACGATCGAAAATGATGTGTAATCTAATTTTATGGGCTCAAAAATTTAATTATGGACTTTTAACCCTAATTATACAGCTTAATCTCAAATTTTGAGCTTTTTACTCGGTTAAAATTCGAACGGGTTCACTCTAAAGCCCTTTTAGACATGCACGCTCTGAACCCTACAAAACGATCGAAAATGATGTTTAATCAAATTTTATGGGTTCAAATATTTGATTATTGTCTTTTGAACCTAATTATATAGCTTAATCTCAAATTTTGTGCTTTTTACTCGGTTAAATTTTTAACGGGTTCACTCTAAATCCCATTTAGACAAGCAAGCTCTGAACCCTAAAAAACGATCGAAAATTATGTTTAATAAAATTTTATGGGTTCAAATATTTGATTATTGGCTTTTGAACCTAATTATACAACTTAATCTCAAATTTTGTGCTTTTTACTTGGTTAAATTTCGAACAGGTTCACTCTAAAGCCCATTTAGACAAGCAAGCTCTGAGCCCTAAAAAACGATCGAAAATGATGTTTAATCAAATTTTATGGGTTCAAATATTTGATTATTGGCTTTTGAACCTAATTATACAGCTTAATCTCAAATTTTGTGCTTTTTACTAGGTTAAATTTCGAACGGGTTCACTCTAAAGCCCATTTAGACATGCACGCTCTAAACCCTAAAAAACGATCGAAAATGATGTTTAATCAGATTTTATGGGATCAAAAATTTAATTATGGACTTTTGACCCTAATTATACAGCTTAATCTTAAATTTTGAGCTTTTTACTCGGTTAAAATTCGAACGGGTTCACTCTAAAGCCCATTTAGACATGCAAGCTCTGAACCCTAAAAAACGATCGAAAATGGTATTTTATCAAATTTTATGGGTTCAAATATTTGATTATTAGCTTTTGAACCTAATTGTACAGCTTAATCTCAAATTTTGTGCTTTTTACTTGGTTAAAATTCGAAGGGGTTCACTCTAAAGCCCATTTAGACATGCACGCTCTGAACCCTACAAAACGATCGAAAATGATGTTTAATCAAATTTTATGAGTTCAAATATTTGATTATTGGCTTTTGAACCAAATTATACAACTTAATCTCAAATTTTAAGCTTTTTACTCGGTTAAAATTCGAACGGGTTCACTCTAAAGCCCATTTAGACATGCACGCTCTAAACCCTAAAAAACGATCGAAAATGATGTGTAATCTAATTTTATGGGCTCAAAAATTTAATTATGGACATTTGACCCTAATTATACAGCTTAATCTAAAATTTTGAGCTTTTTACTCGGTTAAAATTCGAACGGGTTCACTCTAAAGCCCTTTTAGACATGCAAGCTCTAAACCCTAAAAAACGATCGAAAATGATGTTTAATCAAATTTTATGGGTTCAAATATTTTATTGTTGTCTTTTGAACCTAATTATACAGCTTAATCTCAAATTTTGAGCTTTTTACTCGGTTAAAATTCGAACGGGTTCACTCTAAATCCCATTGAGACAAGCAAGCTCTAAACCCTAAAAAACGATCGAAAATGATGTTTAGTCAAATTTTATGGGTTCAAATATTTGATTATTGGCTTTTGAACCTAATTATACAACTTAATCTCAAATTTTGTGCTTTTTACTCGGTTAAATTTTGAACGGGGTCACTCTAAAGGCCATTTAGACATGCACGCTCTAAACCCTAAAAAACGATCGAAAATGATGTTTAATCAAATTTTATGGGATCAAATATTTGATTATTGGCTTTTTAACCTAATTATACAACTTAATCTCAAATTTTGAGCTTTTTACTCGATTAAATTTCGAACGGGTTCACTCTAAAGCCCATTTAGACATGCACGCTCTAAACCCTAGAAAACGATCGAAAATGATGTTTAATCAGATTTTATGGGATCAAATATTTAATTATGAACTTTTGACCCTAATTATACAGCTTAATCTCAAATTTTGTGCTTTTTACTATGTTAAAATTCGAACGGGTTCACTCTAAAGCCCATTTAGACATGCACGCTCTGAACCCTACAAAACGATCGAAAATGATATTTTATCAAATTTTAGGGGTTCAACTTTTTAATTATGGGTTTTTGAAACTGATTATACAAATTAATCTCAACTTTTTTGCTTTTTACTCGGTTAAAATTCGAACGGGTTCACCATAAAGGCCATTCAGACATGCACGCTCTAAACCCTAAAAAACGATCGAAAATTATGTTTAATCAGATTTTATGGGCTCAAAAATTTAATTATGGACTTTTGACCCTAATTATACAGCTTAATCTCAAATTTTGAGCTTTTTACTCGGTTAAAATTCGAACGGGTTCACTCTAAAGCCCATTTAGACAAGCAAGCTCTGAACCCTAAAAAACGATCGAAAATGATGTTTAATCAAATTTTATGGGTTCAAATATTTGATTATTGGTTTTTGAACCTAATTATACAACTTAATCTCAAATTTTGTGCTTTTTACTCGGTTAAATTTTGAACGGGTTCACTCTAAAGCTCATTAAGACATGCACACTCTAAAACCTAAAAAACGGTCGAAAATGATGTTTAATCAGATTTTATGGGATCAAATATTTGATTATTGACTTTTTAACCTAATTATACAACTTAATCTCAAATTTTGAGCTTTTTACTTGGTTAAAATTCGAACGGGTTCACTCTAAAGCCCATTTAGACATGCACGCTCTAAACCCTAAAAAACGATCGAAAATGATGTGTGATCTAATTTTATGGGCTCAAAAATTTAATTATTGACTTTTGACCCTAATTATACAGCTTAATCTCAAATTTTGAGCTTTTTACTCGGTTAAAATTCGAACGGTTTCACTCTAAAGCCCTTTTAGACATGCAAGCTCTAAACCCTAAAAAACGATCGAAAATGATGTTTAATCAAATTTTATGGGTTCAAATATTTGATTATTGGCTTTTGAACCTAATTATACAGCTTAATCTCAACTTTTTTGCTTTTTACTCGGTTAAAATTCGAACGGGTTCACCATAAAGGCCATTTAGATATGCATGCTCTGAACCATAAAAAACGATCGAAAATGATGTTTAATCAAATTTTATGGGTTCAAATATTTGATTATTGGCTTTTGAACCTAATTATACAGCTTAATCTCAAATTTTGTGCTTTTTACTCGGTTAAATTTTGAACGGGTTCACTCTAAAGCCCATTTAGACATGCACGCTCTAAAACCTAAAAAACGATCGAAAATGATGTTTAATCAGATTTTATGGGATCAAATATTTGATTATTGACTTTTTAACCTAATTATACAACTTAATCTCAAATTTTGAGCTTTTTACTTGGTTAAAATTCGAACGGGTTCACTCTAAAGCCCATTTAGACATGCACGCTCTAAACCCTAAAAAATGATCGAAAATGATGTGTAATCTAATTTTATGGGCTCAAAAATTTAATTATGGACTTTTGACCCTAATTATACAGCTTAATCTCAAATTTTGAGCTTTTTACTCGGTTAAAATTCAAACGGGTTCACTCTAAAGCCCTTTTAGACATGCACGCTCTAAACCCTAGAAAACGATCGAAAATGATGTTTAATCAGATTTTATGGGATCAAATATTTAATTATGAACTTTTGACCCTAATTATACAGCTTAATCTCAAATTTTGTGCTTTTTACTATGTTAAAATTCGAACGGGTTCACTCTAAAGCCCATTTAGACATGCACGCTCTGAACCCTACAAAACGATCGAAAATGATATTTTATCAAATTTTAGGGGTTCAACTTTTTAATTATGGGTTTTTGAAACTGATTATACAAATTAATCTCAACTTTTTTGCTTTTTACTCGGTTAAAACTCAAACGGGTTCATCATAAAGGCCATTCAGACATGCACGCTCTAAACCCTAAAAAACGATCAAAAATGATGTTTAATCAGATTTTATGGGCTCAAAAATTTAATTATGGACTTTTGACCCTAATTATACAGCTTAATCTCAAATTTGAGCTTTTTACTCGGTTAAAATTCGAACGGGTTCACTCTAAAGCCCATTTAGACAAGCAAGCTCTGAACCCTAAAAAATGATCGAAAATGATGTTTAATCAAATTTTATGGGTTCAAATATTTGATTATTGGTTTTTGAACCTAATTATACAGCTTAATCTCAAATTTTGTGCTTTTTAGTCGGTTAAATTTTGAACGGGGTCACTCTAAAGCCCATTTAGACATGCACGCTCTAAAACCTAAAAAACGATCGAAAATGATGTTTAATCAGATTTTATGGGATCAAATATTAAATTATGAACTTTTTACCCTAATTATACAGCTTAATCTCAAACTTTGTGCTTTTTACTATGTTAAAATTCGAACGGGTTCACTCTAAAGCCCATTTAGACATGCACGCTCTGAACCCTACAAAGCGATCGAAAATGATGTTTAATCAAATTTTATGGGTTCAACTATTTAATTATGGGCTTTTGAAAATAATTATACATCTTAATATCAAATTTTGTGCTTTTTACTCGGTTAAAATTCGAACGGGTTCACTCTAAAGGCCATTTAGATATGCATGCTCTGAACCATAAAAAATGATCGAAAATGATGTTTAATCAAATTTTATGGGCTCAAAAATTTAATTATGGACTTTTGACCCTAATTATACAGCTTAATCTGAAATTTTGAGCTTTTTACTCGGTTAAAATTCGAAGGGGTTCACTCTAAAGCCCATTTAGACATGCAAGCTCTAAACCCTAAAAAAACGATCGAAATGGTGTTTAATCAAATTTTATGGGTTCAAATATTTCATTATTGTCTTTTGAACCTGATTATACAGCTTAATCTCAAATTTTGTGCTTTTTACTTGGTTAAATTTCGAACGGGTTCACTCTAAAGCCCATTTAGACATGCACGCTCTAAACCCTAAAAAACGATCGAAAATGATGTTTAATCAAATTTTATGGGATCAAATATTTAATTATGAACTTTTGACCCTAATTATACAGCTTAATATCAAATTTTGTGCTTTTTACTTGGTTAAAATTCGAACGGGTTCACTCTAAAGCCCATTTAGACATGCACGCTCTGAAACCTACAAAACGATCGAAAATGATGTTTAATCAAACTTTAGAGGTTCATCTTTTTAATTATGGGCTTTTGAAACTGATTATTAATCTCAAATTTTATGCTTTTTACTCGGTTAAATTTCGAATGGGTTCACTCTAAAGCCCATTTAGACATGCACGCTCTAAACCCTAAAAAACGATCGAAAATGATGTTTAATCAAATTTTTTGGGCTCAAAAATTTAATTATGGACTTTTGACCCTAATTATACATCTTAATATCAAATTTTGATCTTTTTACTCGGTTAAAATTCGAACGGGTTCACTCTAAAGCCCATTTAGACATGCAAGCTCTGAACCCTAAAAAACGATCGAAAATGATGTTTAATCAAAGTTTATGGGTTCAAATATTTGATTATTGGCTTTTGAACCTAATTATACAGCATAATCTCAAATTTTGTGCTTTTTACTTGGTTAAAATTCGAACGGTTCACTCTAAAGCACATTTAGACATGCACTCTCTGAACCCTACAAAAATATCGAAAATGATGTTTAATCAAAATTTATGGGCTCAAATATTTAATTATGAACTTTTGACCCTAATTATACAGCTTAATCTCAAATTTTGTGCTTTTTACTCGGTTAAATTTCGAACGGGTTCACTCTAAAGCCCATTTAGAGATGCAAGCTCTGAACCCTAAAAAACGATCGAAAATGATACTTTATCAAATTTTATGGGTTCAAATTTTTGATTATTGGCTTTTGAACCTAATTATACAGCTTAATCTCAAATTTTGTGCTTTTAACTCGGTTAAATTTCGAACGGGTTCACTCTAAAGCCCATTTAGACATGCACGCTCTAAACCCTAAAAAACGATCGAAAATGATGTTTAATCAAATTTTATGGGCTCAAAAATTTAATTATGGACTTTTGACCCTAATTATACATCTTAATATCAAATTTTGTGCTTTTTACTCGGTTAAATTTTGAACGGGTTCACTCTAAAGCCCATTTAGACATGCACGCTCTAAACCCTAAAAAACGATCGAAAATGATGTTTAATCAGATTTTATGGGATCAAATATTTGATTATTGGCTTTTGAACCTAATTATACAACTTAATCTCAAATTTTGAGCTTTTTACTCGGTTAAAATTCGAACGGGTTCACTCTAAAGCCCATTTAGACATGCACGCTCTGAACCCTACAAAACGATCGAAAATGATGTTTAATCAGATTTTATGGGATCAAATATTAAATTATGAAATTTTTACCCTAATTATACAGCTTAATCTCAAACTTTGTGCTTTTTACTATGTTAAAATTCGAACGGGTTCACTCTAAAGCCCATTTAGACATGCACGCTCTGAACCCTAAAAAACGATCGAAAATGATATTTTATCATATTTTAGGGGTTCAACTTTTTAATTATGGGTTTTTGAAACTGATTATACAGATTAATCTCAAATTTTTTTCTTTTTACTCGGTTAAAATTCGAACGGGTTCACTCTAAAGGCCATATAGATATGCATGCTCTGAACCATAAAAAACGATCGAAAATGATGTTTAATCAAATTTTATGGGCTCAAAAATTTAATTATGGACTTTTGACCCTAATTATACAGCTTAATCTCAAATTTTGTGCTTTTTACTCGGTTAAAACTCGAACGGGTTCACTCTAAAGCCCTTTTAGACATGCAAGCTCTGAACCCTAAAAAATGATCGAAAATGATGTTTAATCAAAGTTTATGGGTTCAAATATTTGATTATTGGCTTTTGAACCCAATTATACAGCTTAATCTTAAATTTTGTGCTTTTTACTTGGTTAAAATTCGAACGGTTCACTCTAAAGCACATTTAGACATGCACTCTCTGAAGCCTACAAAAATATCGAAAATGATGTTTAATCAAAATTTATGGGCTCAAATATTTTAATTATGAACTTTTGACCCTAATTATACAGCTTAATCTCAAATTTTGTGCTTTTTACATGGTTAAAATTCGAACGGGTTCACTCTAAAGCCCATTTCGACATGCACGCTCTAATCCCTAAAAAACGATCGGAAATGATGTTTAATCAGATTTTATGGGATCAAATATTTAATTATGGACTTTTGACCCTAATTATACTGCTTAATCTCAAATTTTGTGCTTTTTACTCGGTTAAATTTCGAACGGGTTCATTCTAAATCCCATTTAGACAAGCAAGCTCTAAACCCTAAAAAACGATCGAAAATGATGTTTAATCAAATTTTATGGGTTCAAATATTTGATTATTGGCTTTTGAACCTAATTATACAGCTTAATCTCAAATTTTGTGCTTTTTACTCGGTTAAATTTTGAACGGGTTCACTCTAAAGCCCATTTAGACATGCACGCTCTAAACCCTAAAAAACGATAGAAAATGATGTTTAATCAGATTTTATGGGATCAAATATTTGATTATTGGCTTTTTAACCTAATTATACAACTTAATCTCAAATTTTGAGCTTTTTACTCGGTTAAAATTCGAACGGGTTCACTCTAAAGCCCATTTAGACATGCACGCTCTAAACCCTAAAAAACGATCGAAAATGATGTTTAATCAGATTTTATGGGATCAAATATTAAATTATGAACTTTTTACCCTAATTATACAGCTTAATCTCAAACTTTGTGCTTTTTACTATGTTAAAATTCGAACGGGTTCACTCTAAAGCCCATTTAGACATGCACGCTCTGAACCCTACAAAACGATCGAAAATGATATCTTATCATATTTTAGGGGTTCAACTTTTTAATTATGGGTTTTTGAAACTGATTATACAAATGAATCTCAAATTTTTTGCTTTTTACTCGGTTAAAATTCGAACGGGTTCACCATAAAGGCCATTTAGATATGCATGCTCTGAACCATAAAAAACGATCGAAAATGATGTTTAATCAAATTTTATGTGCTCAAAAATTTAATTATGGACTTCTGACCCTAATTATACAACTTAATCTCAAATTTTGTGCTTTTTACTCGGTTAAATTCTGAACGGGTTCACTCTAAAGCCCATTTAGACATGCACGCTCTAAACCCTAAAAAACGATCAAAAATGATGTTTAATCAAATTTTATGGGATCAAATATTTAATTATAAACTTTTGACCCTAATTATACAACTTAATCTCAAAATTTGTGCTTTTTACTCGGTTAAAATTCGAACGGGTTCACTCTAAAGCCCATTTAGACATGCAAGCTCTGAACCGTAAAAAACGATCGAAAATGATATTTTATCAAATTTTATGGGTTCAAATATTTGATTATTGGATTTTGAACCTAATTATACAGCTTAATCTCAAATTTTGTGCTTTTTACTCGGTTAAATTTCGAACGGGTTCACTCTAAATCCCATTTAGACAAGCAAGCTCTAAACCCTAAAAAACGATCGAAAATGATGTTTAATCAAACTTTAGGGGTTCATCTTTTTAATTATGGGCTTTTGAAACTGATTATACAGCTTAATCTCAAATTTTGTGCTTTTTACTCGGTTAAAATTCGAACGGGTTTACTCTAAAGCCCATTTAGACATGCAAGCTCTGAACCCTAAAAGATGACCGAAAATGATATTTTATCAAATTTTATGGGTTCAAATTTTTGATTATTGGCTTTTGAACCTAATTATACAGCTTAATCTCAAATTTTGTGCTTTTAACTCGGTTAAATTTCGAACGGGTTCACTCTAAAGCCCATTTAGACATGCACGCTCTAAACCCTAAAAAACGATCGAAAATGATGTTTAATCAAATTTTATGGGCTCAAATATTTAATTATGGACTTTTGACCCTAATTATACATCTTAATATCAAATTTTGAGCTTTTTACTCGGTTAAAATTCGAACGGGTTCACTCTAAAGCCCTTTTAGACATGCAAGCTCTGAACCCTAAAAAATGATCGAAAATGATGTTTAATCAAAGTTTATGGGTTCAAATATTTGATTATTGGCTTTTGAACCCAATTATACAGCTTAATCTCAAATTTTGTGCTTTTTACTTGGTTAAAATTCGAACAGTTCACTCTAAAGCACATTTAGACATGCACTCTCTGAAGCCTACAAAAATATCGAAAATGATGTTTAATCAAAATTTATGGGCTCAAATATTTTAATTATGAACTTTTGACCCTAATTATACAGCTTAATCTCAAATTTTGTGCTTTTTACATGGTTAAAATTCGAACGGGTTCACTCTAAAGCCCATTTAGACATGCACGCTCTAATCCCTAAAAAACGATCGGAAATGATGTTTAATCAGATTTTATGGGCTCAAAAATTTAATTATGGACTTTTGACCCTAATTATACAGCTTAATCTCAAATTTTGAGCTTTTTACTCGATTAAAATTCGAACGGGTTCACTCTAAAACCCATTTAGACATGCAAGCTCTGAACCCTAAAAAACGATAAAAAATGATGTTTAATCAAATTTTATGGGTTCAAATTTTTGATTATTGGCTTTTGAACTTAATTATACAGCTTAATCTCAAATTTTGTGCTTTTAACTCGGTTAAATTTCGAACGGGTTCACTCTAAAGCCCATTTAGACATGCACGCTCTAAACCCTAAAAAACGATCGAAAATGATGTTTAATCAAATTTTATGGGCTCAAAAATTTAATTATGGACTTTTGACCCTAATTATACATCTTAATATCAAATTTTGTGCTTTTTACTCGGTTAAATTTTGAACGGGTTCACTCTAAAGCCCATTTAGACATGCACGCTCTAAACCCTAAAAAACGATCGAAAATGATGTTTAATCAGATTTTATGGGATCAAATATTTGATTATTGGCTTTTGAACCTAATTATACAACTTAATCTCAAATTTTGAGCTTTTTACTCGGTTAAAATTCGAACGGGTTCACTCTAAAGCCCATTTAGACATGCACGCTCTGAACCCTACAAAACGATCGAAAATGATGTTTAATCAGATTTTATGGGATCAAATATTAAATTATGAAATTTTTACCCTAATTATACAGCTTAATCTCAAACTTTGTGCTTTTTACTATGTTAAAATTCGAACGGGTTCACTCTAAAGCCCATTTAGACATGCACGCTCTGAACCCTACAAAACGATCGAAAATGATATTTTATCATATTTTAGGGGTTCAACTTTTTAATTATGGGTTTTTGAAACTGATTATACAAATGAATCTCAAATTTTTTGCTTTTTACTCGGTTAAAATTCGAACGGGTTCACCATAGAGGCCATTTAGATATGCATGCTCTGAACCATAAAAAACGATCGAAAATGATGTTTAATCAAATTTTATGTGCTCAAAAATTTAATTATGGACTTTTGACCCTAATTATACAACTTAATCTCAAATTTTGTGCTTTTTACTCGGTTAAATTCCGAACGGGTTCACTCTAAAGCCCATTTAGACATGCACGCTCTAAACCCTAAAAAACGATCAAAAATGATGTTTAATCAAATTTTATGGGATCAAATATTTAATTATAAACTTTTGACCCTAATTATACAACTTAATCTCAAATTTTGTGCTTTTTACTCGGTTAAAATTCGAACGGGTTCACTCTAAAGCCCATTTAGACATGCAAGCTCTGAACCCTAAAAAACGATCGAAAATGATATTTTATCATATTTTATGGGTTCAAATATTTGATTATTGGGTTTTGAACCTAATTATACAGCTTAATCTCAAATTTTGTGCTTTTTACTCGGTTAAATTTCGAACGGGTTCACTCTAAAGCCCATTTGGACATGCACGCTCTAAACCCTAAAAAACGATCGAAAATGATGTTTAATCAGATTTTATGGGCTGAAAAATTTAATTATGGACTTTTGACCCTAATTATACAGCTTAATCTCAAATTTTGAGCTTTTTACTCGGTTAAAATTCGAACGGGTTCACTCTAAAGCCCATTTAGACATGCAAGCTCTGAACCCTAAAAAACGATCGAAAATGATGTTTAACCAGATTTTATGGGATCAAATATTTAATTATGAACTTTTGACCCTAATTATACAGCTTAATCTCAAATTTTGTGCTTTTTACTTGGTTAAAATTCGAACGGGTTCACTCTAAAGCCCATTTAGACATGCACGCTCTGAACCCTACAAAACGATCGAAAATGATATTTTATCATATTTTAGGGGTTCAACTTTTTAATTATGGGTTTTTGAAACTGATTATACAAATGAATCTCAAATTTTTTGCTTTTTACTCGGTTAAATTCCGAACGGGTTCACTCTAAAGCCCATTTAGACATGCACGCTCTAAACCCTAAAAAACGATCAAAAATGATGTTTAATCAAATTTTATGGGATCAAATATTTAATTATAAACTTTTGACCCTAATTATACAACTTAATCTCAAATTTTGTGCTTTTTACTCGGTTAAAATTCGAACGGGTTCACTCTAAAGCCCATTTAGACATGCAAGCTCTGAACCCTAAAAAACGATCGAAAATGATATTTTATCATATTTTATGGGTTCAAATATTTGATTATTGGGTTTTGAACCTAATTATAGAGCTTAATCTCAAATTTTGTGCTTTTTACTCGGTTAAATTCGAACGGGTTCACTCTAAAGCCCATTTAGACATGCAAGCTCTGAACCCTAAAAAACGATCGAAAATGATGTTTAATCAGATTTTATGGGATCAAATATTTAATTATGAACTTTTGACCCTAATTATACAGCTTAATCTCAAATTTTGTGCTTTTTACTTGGTTAAAATTCGAACGGGTTCACTCTAAAGCCCATTTAGACATGCACGCTCTGAACCCTACAAAACGATCGAAAATGATATTTTATCAAATTTTAGGGGTTCAACTTTTTAATTATGGGTTTTTGAAACTGATTATACAAATGAATCTCAAATTTTTTGCTTTTTACTCGGTTAAAATACGAACGGGTTCACCATAAAGGCCATTTAGACATGCAAGCTCTAAACCCTAAAAACGATCGAAATGGTGTTTAATCAAATTTTATGGGTTCAAATATTTCATTATTGTCTTTTGAACCTAATTATACAGCTTAATCTCAAATTTTGTGCTTTTTACTTGGTTAAATTTCGAACGGGTTCACTCTAAAGCCCATTTAGACATGCACGCTCTAAACCCTAAAAAATGATCGAAAATGATGTTTAATCAAATTTTATGGGATCAAATCTTTAATTATGAACTTTTGACCCTAATTATACAGCTTAATATCAAATTTTGTGCTTTTTACTTGGTTAAAATTCGAACGGGTTCACTCTAAAGCCCATTTAGACATGCACGCTCTGAAACCTACAAAACGATCGAAAATGATGTTTAATCAAACTTTAGGGGTTCATCTTTTTAATTATGGGCTTTTGAAACTGATTATACAGCTTAATCTCAAATTTTGTGCTTTTTACTCGGTTAAAATTCGAACGGGTTCACTCTAAAGCCCATTTAGACATGCAAGCTCTGAACCCTAAAAAACGATCGAAAATGATATTTTATCAAATTTTATGGGTTCAAATTTTTGATTATTGGCTTTTGAACCTAATTATACAGCTTAATCTCAAATTTTGTGCTTTTAACTCGGTTAAATTTCGAACGGGTTCACTCTAAAGCCCATTTAGACATGCACGCTCTAATCCCTAAAAAACGATCGGAAATGATGTTTAATCAGATTTTATGGGCTCAAAAATTTAATTATGGACTTTTGACCCTAATTATACAGCTTAATCTCAAATTTTGAGCTTTTTAATAGATTAAAATTCGAACGGGTTCACTCTAAAACCCATTTAGACATGCAAGCTATGAACCCTAAAAAACGATCAAAAATGATGTTTAATCAAATTTTATGGGTTCAAATATTTGATTATTGGCTTTTGAACCTAATTACACAACTTAATCTCAAATTTTGTGCTTTTTACTATGTTAAAATTCGAACGGGTTCACTCTAAAGCCCATTTAGACATGCACGCTCTAAACCCTACAAAACGATCGAAAATGATATTTTATCAAATTTTAGGGGTTCAACTTTTTAATTATGGGTTTTTGAAACTGATTATACAAATTAATCTCAACTTTTTTGCTTTTTACTCGGTTAAAATTCGAACGGGTTCACCATAAAGGCCATTTAGACATGCACGCTCTAAACCCTAAAAAACGATCGAAAATGATGTTTAATCAGATTTTATGGGCTCAAAAATTTAATTATGGACTTTTGACCCTAATTATACAGCTTAATCTCAAATTTTGAGCTTTTTACTCGGTTAAAATTCGAACGGGTTCACTCTAAAGCCCATTTAGACAAGCAAGCTCTGAACCCTAAAAAACGATCGAAAATGATGTTTAATCAAATTTTATGGGTTCAAATATTTGATTATTAGTTTTTGAACCTAATTATACAGCTTAATCTCAAATTTTGTGCTTTTTACTCGGTTAAATTTTGAACGGGTTCACTCTAAAGCCCATTTAGACATGCACGCTCTAAACCCTAAAAAACGATCGAAAATGATGTGTAATCTAATTTTATGGGCTCAAAAATTTAATTATGGACTTTTGACCCTAATTATACAGCTTAATCTCAAATTTTGAGCTTTTTACTCGGTTAAAATTCGAACGGGTTTACTCTAAAGCCCTTTTAGACATGCAAGCTCTGAACCCTAAAAAACGATCAAAAATGATGTTTAATCAAAGTTTATGGGTTCAAATTTTTGATTATTGTCTTCTGAACCTAATTATACAGCTTAATCTCAAATTTTGTGCTTTTTACTTGGTTAAAATTCGAACGGTTCACTCTAAAGCACATTTAGACATGCACTCTCTGAACCCTACAAAAATATCGAAAATGATGTTTAATCAAAATTTATGGGCTCAAATATTTAATTATGAACTTTTGACCCTAATTATACAGCTTAATCTCAAATTTTGTGCTTTTTACATGGTTAAAATTCGAACGGGTTCACTCTAAAGCCCATTTAGACATGCACGCTCTAATCCCTAAAAAACGATCGGAAATGATGTTTAATCAGATTTTATGGGCTCAAAAATTTAATTATGGACTTTTGACCCTAATTATACAGCTTAATCTCAAATTTTGAGCTTTTTACTCGGTTAAAATTCGAACGGGTTCACTCTAAAAACCATTTAGACATGCAAGCTCTGAACCCTAAAAAACGATCAAAAATGATGTTTAATCAAATTTTATGGGTTCAAATATTTGATTATTGGCTTTTGAACCTAATTATACAGCTTAATCTCAAATTTTGTGCTTTTTACTCGGTTAAATTTTGAACGGGTTCACTCTAAAGCCCATTTAGACATGCACGCTCTAAACCCTAAAAAACGATCAAAAATGATGTTTAATCAGAATTTATGGGATCAAATATTTGATTATTGGCTTTTTAACCTAATTATACAACTTAATCTCAAATTTTGAGCTTTTTACTCGGTTAAAATTCGAACGGGTTCACTCTAAAGCCCATTTAGACATGCACTCTCTAAACCCTAGAAAACGATCGAAAATGATGTTTAATCAGATTTTATGGGATCAAATATTTAATTATAAACTTTTGACCCTAATTATACAGCTTAATCTCAAATTTTGTGCTTTTTACTATGTTAAAATTCGAACGGGTTCACTCTAAAGCCCATTTAGACATGCACGCTCTGAACCCTACAAAACGATCGAAAATTATATTTTATCAAATTTTAGGGGTTCATCTTTTTAATTATGGGTTTTTGAAACTGATTATACAAATTAATCTCAACTTTTTTGCTTTTTACTCGGTTAAAATTCGAACGGGTTCACCATAAAGGCCATTTAGACATGCACGCTCTAAACCCTAAAAAACGATCGAAAATGATGTTTAATCAGATTTTATGGGCTCAAAAATTTAATTATGGACTTTTGACCCTAATTATACAGCTTAATCTCAAATTTTGAGCTTTTTACTCGGTTAAAATTCGAACGGGTTCACTCTAAAGCCCATTTAGACAAGCAAGCTCTGAACCCTAAAAAACGATCGAAAATGATGTTTAATCAAATTTTATGGGTTCAAATATTTGATTATTGGTTTTTGAACCTAATTATACAGCTTAATCTCAAATTTTGTGCTTTTTACTCGGTTAAATTTTGAACGGGTTCACTCTAAAGCCCATTTAGACATGCACGCTCTAAACCCTAAAAAACGATCGAAAATGATGTTTAATCAGATTTTATGGGATCAAATATTTGATTATTGGCTTTTTAACCTAATTATACAACTTAATCTCAAATTTTGAGCTTTTTACTCGGTTAAAATTCGAACGGGTTCACTCTAAAGCCCATTTAGACATGCACGCTCTAAACCCTAAAAAACGATCGAAAATGATGTGTAATCTAATTTTATGGGCTCAAAAATTTAATTATGGACTTTTGACCCTAATTATACAGCTTAATCTCAAATTTTGAGCTTTTTACTCGGTTAAAATTCGAACGGGTTCACTGTAAAGCCCTTTTAGACATGCAAGCTCTAAACCCTAAAAAATGATCGAAAATGATGTTTAATCAAATTTTATGGGTTCAAATATTTGATTATTGACTTTTGAACCTAATTATACATCTTAATCTCAAATTTTGTGCTTTTTACTTGGTTAAAATTCGAACGGTTCACTCTAAAGCACATTTAGACATGCACTCTCTAAACCCTACAAAAATATCGAAAATGATGTTTAATCAAAATTTATGGGCTCAAATATTTAATTATGAACTTTTGACCCTAATTATACAGCTTAATCTCAAATTTTGTGCTTTTTACATGGTTAAAATTCGAACGGGTTCACTCTAAAGCCCATTTAGACATGCACGCTCTAATCCCTAAAAAACGATCGGAAATGATGTTTAATCAGATTTTATGGGCTCAAAAATTTAATTATGGACTTTTGACCCTAATTATACAGCTTAATCTCAAATTTTGAGCTTTTTAATAGATTAAAATTCGAACGGGTTCACTCTAAAACCCATTTAGACATGCAAGCTATGAACCCTAAAAAAGATCAAAAATGATGTTTAATCAAATTTTATGGGTTCAAATATTTGATTATTGGCTTTTGAACCTAATTATACAACTTAATCTCAAATTTTGTGCTTTTTACTATGTTAAAATTCGAACGGGTTCACTCTAAAGCCCATTTAGACATGCACGCTCTGAACCCTACAAAACGATCGAAAATGATATTTTATCAAATTTTAGGGGTTCAACTTTTTAATTATGGGTTTTTGAAACTGATTATACAAATTAATCTCAACTCTTTTGCTTTTTACTCGGTTAAAATTCGAACGGGTTCACCATAAAGGCCATTTAGACATGCACGCTCTAAACCCTAAAAAACGATCGAAAATGATGTTTAATCAGATTTTATGGGCTCAAAAATTTAATTATGGACTTTTGACCCTAATTATACAGCTTAATCTCAAATTTTGAGCTTTTTACTCGGTTAAAATTCGAACGGGTTCACTCTAAAGCCCATTTAGACAAGCAAGCTCTGAACCCTAAAAAACGATCGAAAATGATGTTTAATCAAATTTTATGGGTTCAAATATTTGATTATTAGTTTTTGAACCTAATTATACAGCTTAATCTCAAATTTTGTGCTTTTTACTCGGTTAAATTTTGAACGGGTTCACTCTAAAGCCCATTTAGACATGCACGCTCTAAACCCTAAAAAACGATCGAAAATGATGTGTAATCTAATTTTATGGGCTCAAAAATTTAATTATGGACTTTTGACCCTAATTATACAGCTTAATCTCAAATTTTGAGCTTTTTACTCGGTTAAAATTCGAACGGGTTTACTCTAAAGCCCTTTTAGACATGCAAGCTCTGAACCCTAAAAAACGATCAAAAATGATGTTTAATCAAAGTTTATGGGTTCAAATTTTTGATTATTGTCTTCTGAACCTAATTATACAGCTTAATCTCAAATTTTGTGCTTTTTACTTGGTTAAAATTCGAATGGTTCACTCTAAAGCACATTTAGACATGCACTCTCTGAACCCTACAAAAATATCGAAAATGATGTTTAATCAAAATTTATGGGCTCAAATATTTAATTATGAACTTTTGACCCTAATTATACAGCTTAATCTCAAATTTTGTGCTTTTTACATGGTTAAAATTCGAACGGGTTCACTCTAAAGCCCATTTAGACATGCACGCTCTAATCCCTAAAAAACGATCGGAAATGATGTTTAATCAGATTTTATGGGCTCAAAAATTTAATTATGGACTTTTGACCCTAATTATACAGCTTAATCTCAAATTTTGAGCTTTTTACTCGGTTAAAATTCGAACGGGTTCACTCTAAAACCCATTTAGACATGCAAGCTCTGAACCCTAAAAAACGATCAAAAATGATGTTTAATCAAATTTTATGGGTTCAAATATTTGATTATTGGCTTTTGAACCTAATTATACAGCTTAATCTCAAATTTTGTGCTTTTTACTCGGTTAAATTTTGAACGGGTTCACTCTAAAGCCCATTTAGACATGCACGCTCTAAACCCTAAAAAACGATCAAAAATGATGTTTAATCAGAATTTATGGGATCAAATATTTGATTATTGGCTTTTTAACCTAATTATACAACTTAATCTCAAATTTTGAGCTTTTTACTCGGTTAAAATTCGAACGGGTTCACTCTAAAGCCCATTTAGACATGCACGCTCTAAACCCTAGAAAACGATCGAAAATGATGTTTAATCAGATTTTATGGGATCAAATATTTAATTATAAACTTTTGACCCTAATTATACAGCTTAATCTCAAATTTTGTGCTTTTTACTATGTTAAAATTCGAACGGGTTCACTCTAAAGCCCATTTAGACATGCACGCTCTGAACCCTACAAAACGATCGAAAATTATATTTTATCAAATTTTAGGGGTTCATCTTTTTAATTATGGGTTTTTGAAACTGATTATACAAATTAATCTCAACTTTTTTGCTTTTTACTCGGTTAAAATTCGAACGGGTTCACCATAAAGGCCATTTAGACATGCACGCTCTAAACCCTAAAAAACGATCGAAAATGATGTTTAATCAGATTTTATGGGCTCAAAAATTTAATTATGGACTTTTGACCCTAATTATACAGCTTAATCTCAAATTTTGAGCTTTTTACTCGGTTAAAATTCGAACGGGTTCACTCTAAAGCCCATTTAGACAAGCAAGCTCTGAACCCTAAAAAACGATCGAAAATGATGTTTAATCAAATTTTATGGGTTCAAATATTTGATTATTGGTTTTTGAACCTAATTATACAGCTTAATCTCAAATTTTGTGCTTTTTACTCGGTTAAAATTCGAACGGGTTCACTCTAAAGCCCATTTAGACATGCACGCTCTAAACCCTAAAAAACGATCGAAAATGATGTTTAATCAGATTTTATGGGATCAAATATTTGATTATTGGCTTTTTAACCTAATTATACAACTTAATCTCAAATTTTGAGCTTTTTACTCGGTTAAAATTCGAACGGGTTCACTCTAAAGCCCATTTAGACATGCACGCTCTAAACCCTAAAAAACGATCGAAAATGATGTGTAATCTAATTTTATGGGCTCAAAAATTTAATTATGGACTTTTGACCCTAATTATACAGCTTAATCTCAAATTTTGAGCTTTTTACTCGGTTAAAATTCGAACGGGTTCACTGTAAAGCCCTTTTAGACATGCAAGCTCTAAACCCTAAAAAACGATCGAAAATGATGTTTAATCAAATTTTATGGGTTCAAATATTTGATTATTGACTTTTGAACCTAATTATACATCTTAATCTCAAATTTTGTGCTTTTTACTCGGTTAAATTTCGAACGGGTTCACTCTAAAGCCCATTTAGACATGCACGCTCTAAACCCTAAAAAACGATCGAAAATGATATTTTATCAAATTTTATGGGTTCAAATATCTGATTATTGGCTTTTGAACCTAATTATACAGCTTAATCTCAAATTTTGTGCTTTTTACTCGGTTAAATTTCGAACGGGTTCACTCTAAAGCCCATTTAGACATGCAAGCTCTGAAACCTAAAAAACGATCGAAAATGATGTTTAATCAAATTTTATGGGTTCAAATATTTGATTATTGGCTTTTGAACCTAATTATACAGCTTAATCTCAAATTTTGTGGTTTTTACTCGGTTAAATTTTAACGGGTTCACTCTAAAGGCCATTTAGACATGCACGCTCTAAACCCTAAAAAACGATCGAAAATGATCTCTAATCAAATTTTATGGGTTCAAATATTTGATTATTGGCTTTTGAACCTAATTATACAGCTTAATCTCAACTTTTTTGCTTTTTACTCGGTTAAAATTCGAACGGGTTCACCATAAAGGCCATTTAGATATGCATGCTCTGAACCATAAAAAACGACCGAAAATGATGTTTAATCAAATTTTATGGGTTCAAATATTTTATTATTGGCTTTTGAACCTAATTATACAGCTTAATCTCAAATTTTGTGCTTTTTACTCGGTTAAATTTTGAACGGGTTCACTCTAAAGCCCATTTAGACACGCACGCTCTAAACCCTAAAAAACGATCGAAAATGAGGTTTAATCAGATTTTATGGGTTCAAATATTTGATTATTGGCTTTTTAACCTAATTATACAACTTAATCTCAAATTTTGAGCTTTTTACTCGGTTAAAATTCGAACGGGTTCACTCTAAAGCCCATTTAGACATGCACGCTCTAAACCCTAGAAAACGATCGAAAATGATGTTTAATCAGATTTTATGGGATCAAATATTTAATTATAAACTTTTGACCCTAATTATACAGCTTAATCTCAAATTTTGTGCTTTTTACTATGTTAAAATTCGAACGGGTTCACTCTAAAGCCCATTTAGACATGCACGCTCTGAACCCTACAAAACGATCGAAAATTATATTTTATCAAATTTTAGGGGTTCATCTTTTTAATTATGGGTTTTTGAAACTGATTATACAAATTAATCTCAACTTTTTTGCTTTTTACTCGGTTAAAATTCGAACGGGTTCACCATAAAGGCCATTTAGACATGCACGCTCTAAACCCTAAAAAACGATCGAAAATGATGTTTAATCAGATTTTATGGGCTCAAAAATTTAATTATGGACTTTTGACCCTAATTATACAGCTTAATCTCAAATTTTGAGCTTTTTACTCGGTTAAAATTCGAACTGGTTCACTCTAAAGCCCATTTAGACATGCACGCTCTAAAACCTACAAAACGATCGAAAATGATGTTTAATCAAACTTTAGGGGTTCATCTTTTTAATTATGGGATTTTGAAACTGATTATACAGCTTAATCTCAAATTTTGTGCTTTTTACTCGGTTAAAATTCGAACGGGATCACTCTAAAGCCCATTTAGACATGCAAGTTCTGAACCCTAAAAAACGATCGAAAATGATATTTTATCAAATTTTATGGGTTCAAATTTTTGATTATTGGCTTTTGAACCTAATTATACAGCTTAATCTCAAATTTTGTGCTTTTAACTCGGTTAAATTTCGAACGGGTTCACTCTAAAGCCCATTTAGACATGCACGCTCTAAACCCTAAAAGACGATCGAAAATGATGTTTAATAAAATTTTATGGGCTCAAAAATTTAATTATGGACTTTTGACCCTAATTATACATCTTAATATCAAATTTTGAGCTTTTTACTCGGTTAAAATTCGAACGGGTTCACTCTAAAGCCCATTTAGACATGCAAGCTCTGAACCCTAAAAACGATCGATAATGATGTTTAATCAAAGTTTATGGGTTCAAATATTTGATTATTGGCTTTTGAACCTAATTATACAGCTTAATCTCAAATTTTGTGCTTTTTACTTGGTTAAAATTCGAACGGTTCACTCTAAAGCACATTTAGACATGCACTCTCTGAACCCTACAAAAATATCGAAAATGATGTTTAATCAAAATTTATGGGCTCAAATATTTAATTATGAACTTTTGACCCTAATTATACAGCTTAATCTCAAATTTTGTGCTTTTTACATGGTTAAAATTCGAACGGGTTCACTCTAAAGCCCATTTAGACATGCACGCTCTAATCCCTAAAAAACAATCGGAAATGATGTTTTATCAGATTTTATGGGCTCAGAAATTTAATTATGGACTTTTGACCCTAATTATACAGCTTAATCTCAAATTTTGAGCTTTTTACTCGGTTAAAATTCGAACGGGTTCACTCTAAAGCCCATTTAGACAAGCAAGCTCTGAACCCTAAAAAACGATCGAAAATGATGTTTAATCAAATTTTATGGGTTCAAATATTTGATTATTGGTTTTTGAACCTAATTATACAGCTTAATCTCAAATTTTGTGCTTTTTACTCGGTTAAATTTTGAACGGGTTCACTCTAAAGCCCATTTAGACATGCACACTCTAAAACCTAAAAAACGATCGAAAATGATGTTTAATCAAACTTTAGGGGTTCATCTTTTTAATTATGGGCTTTTGAAACTGATTATACAGCTTAATCTCAAATTTTGTGCTTTTTACTCGGTTAAAATTCGAACGGGATCACTCTAAAGCCCATTTAGACATGCACGCTCTAAACCCTAAAAAACGATCGAAAATGATGTGTAATCTAATTTTATGGGCTCAAAAATTTAATTATGGACTTTTGACCCTAATTATACAGCTTAATCTCAAATTTTGAGCTTTTTACTCGGTTAAAATTCGAACGGGTTCACTCTAAAGCCCATTTAGACATGCACGCTTTAAACCCTAAAAAACGATCGAAAGTGATGTTTAATCAGATTTTATGGGCTCAAAAATTTAATTATGGACTTTTGACCCTAATTATACAGCTTAATCTCAAATTTTGAGCTTTTTACTCGGTTAAAATTCGAACGGGTTCACTCTAAAGCCCATTTAGACATGCAAGCTCTGAACCCTAAAAAACGATCGAAAATGATGTTTAATCAAATTTTATGGGTTCAAATATTTGATTATTGGCTTTTGAACCTAATTATACAGCTTAATCTCAAATTTTGTGGTTTTTACTCGGTTAAATTTTAACGGGTTCACTCTAAAGCCCATTTAGACATGCACGCTCTAAACCCTAAAAAACGATCGAAAATGATCTTTAATCAAATTTTATGGGTTCAAATATTTGATTATTGGCTTTTGAACCTAATTATACAGCTTAATCTCAACTTTTTTGCTTTTTACTCGGTTAAAATTCGAACGGGTTCACCATAAAGGCCATTTAGATATGCATGCTCTGAACCATAAAAAACGACCGAAAATGATGTTTAATCAAATTTTATGGGTTCAAATATTTTATTATTGGCTTTTGAACCTAATTATACAGCTTAATCTCAAATTTTGTGCTTTTTACTCGGTTAAATTTTGAACGGGTTCACTCTAAAGCCCATTTAGACACGCACGCTCTAAACCCTAAAAAACGATCGAAAATGATGTTTAATCAGATTTTATGGGTTCAAATATTTGATTATTGGCTTTTTAACCTAATTATACAACTTAATCTCAAATTTTGAGCTTTTTACTCGGTTAAAATTCGAACGGGTTCACTCTAAAGCCCATTTAGACATGCACGCTCTAAACCCTAAAAAACGATCGAAAATGATGTTTAATCAGATTTTATGGGCTCAAAAATTTAATTATGGACTTTTGACCCTAATTATACAGCTTAATCTCAAATTTTGAGCTTTTTACTCGGTTAAAATTCGAACGGGTTCACTATAAAGCCCATTTAGACATGCACGCTCTAAACCCTAAAAAACGATCGAAAATGATGTTTAATCAAATTTTATGGGTTCAAATTTTTGATTATTGGCTTTTGAACCTAATTATACAACTTAATCTCAAATTTTGTGCTTTTTACTTGGTTAAATTTCGAACGGGTTCACTCTAAAGCCCATTTAGACATGCACGCTCTAAACCCTAAAAAACGATCGAAAATGATGTTTAATCAAATTTTATGGGATCAAATATTTAATTATGAACTTTTGACCCTAATTATACAGCTTAATATCAAATTTTGTGCTTTTTACTTGGTTAAAATTCGAACGGGTTCACTCTAAAGCCCATTTAGACATGCACGCTCTAAAACCTACAAAACGATCGAAAATGATGTTTAATCAAACTTTAGGGGTTCATCTTTTTAATTATGGGCTTTTGAAACTGATTATACAGCTTAATCTCAAATTTTGTGCTTTTTACTCGGTTAAAATTCGAACGGGATCACTCTAAAGCCCATTTAGACATGCAAGCTCTGAACCCTAAAAAACGATCGAAAATGATATTTTATCAAATTTTATGGGTTCAAATTTTTGATTATTGGCTTTTGAACCTAATTATACAGCTTAATCTCAAATTTTGTGCTTTTAACTCGGTTAAATTTCGAACGGGTTCACTCTAAAGCCCATTTAGACATGCACGCTCTAAACCCTAAAAGACGATCGAAAATGATGTTTAATAAAATTTTATGGGCTCAAAAATTTAATTATGGACTTTTGACCCTAATTATACATCTTAATATCAAATTTTGAGCTTTTTACTCGGTTAAAATTCGAACGGGTTCACTCTAAAGCCCATTTAGACATGCAAGCTCTGAACCCTAAAAACGATCGATAATGATGTTTAATCAAAGTTTATGGGTTCAAATATTTGATTATTGGCTTTTGAACCTAATTATACAGCTTAATCTCAAATTTTGTGCTTTTTACTTGGTTAAAATTCGAACGGTTCACTCTAAAGCACATTTAGACATGCACTCTCTGAACCCTACAAAAATATCGAAAATGATGTTTAATCAAAATTTATGGGCTCAAATATTTAATTATGAACTTTTGACCCTAATTATACAGCTTAATCTCAAATTTTGTGCTTTTTACATGGTTAAAATTCGAACGGGTTCACTCTAAAGCCCATTTAGACATGCACGCTCTAATCCCTAAAAAACAATCGGAAATGATGTTTAATCAGATTTTATGGGCTCAAAAATTTAATTATGGACTTTTGACCCTAATTATACAGCTTAATCTCAAATTTTGAGCTTTTTACTCGGTTAAAATTCGAACGGGTTCACTCTAAAACCCATTTAGACATGCAAGCTCTGAACCCTAAAAAACGATCAAAAATGATGTTTAATCAAATTTTATGGGTTCAAATATTTAATTATGAACTTTTGACCCTAATTATACAGCTTAATCTCAAATTTTGTGCTTTTTACTATGTTAAAATTCGAACGGATTCACTCTAAAGCCCATTTAGACATGCACGCTCTAAACCCTAAAAAACGATCGAAAATGATGTTTAATCAGATTTTATGGGTTCAAATATTTGATTATTGGCTTTTTAACCTAATTATACAACTTAATCTCAAATTTTGAGCTTTTTAGTCGGTTAAAATTCGAACGGGTTCACCATAAAGGCCATTTAGACATGCACGCTCTAAACCCTAAAAAACGATCGAAAATGATGTTTAATCAGATTTTATGGGCTCAAAAATTTAATTATGGACTTTTGACCCTAATTATACAGCTTAATCTCAAATTTTGAGCTTTTTACTCGGTTAAAATTCGAACGGGTTCACTCTAAAGCCCATTTAGACAAGCAAGCTCTGAACCCTAAAAAACGATCGAAAATGATGTTTAATCAAATTTTATGGGTTCAAATATTTGATTATTGGTTTTTGAACCTAATTATACAGCTTAATCTCAAATTTTGTGCTTTTTACTCGGTTAAATTTTGAACGGGTTCACTCTAAAGCCCATTTAGACATGCACACTCTAAAACCTAAAAAACGATCGAAAATGATGTTTAATCAAACTTTAGGGGTTCATCTTTTTAATTATGGGCTTTTGAAACTGATTATACAGCTTAATCTCAAATTTTGTGCTTTTTACTCGGTTAAAATTCGAACGGGATCACTCTAAAGCCCATTTAGACATGCAAGCTCTGAACCCTAAAAAACGATCGAAAATGATATTTTATCAAATTTTATGGGTTCAAATTTTTGATTATTGGCTTTTGAACCTAATTATACAGCTTAATCTCAAATTTTGTGCTTTTAACTCGGTTAAATTTCGAACGGGTTCACTCTAAAGCCCATTTAGACATGCACGCTCTAAACCCTAAAAGACGATCGAAAATGATGTTTAATCAAATTTTATGGGCTCAAAAATTTAATTATGGGCTTTTGACCCTAATTATACAGCTTAATCTCAAATTTTGAGCTTTTTACTCGGTTAAAATTCGAACGGGTTCACTCTAAAGCCCTTTTAGACATGCAAGCTCTAAACCCTAAAAAATGATCGAAAATGATGTTTAATCAAATTTTATGGGTTCAAATATTTGATTATTGGCTTTTGAACCTAATTATACAGCTTAATCTCAAATTTTGTGCTTTTTACTCGGTTAAATTTCGAACGGGTTCACTCTAAAGCCCATTTAGACATGCACGCTCTAAACCCTAAAAAACGATCGAAAATGATATTTTATCAAATTTTATGGGTTCAAATATTTGATTATTGACTTTTGAACCTAATTATACATCTTAATCTCAAATTTTGTGCTTTTTACTCGGTTAAATTTCGAACGGGTTCACTCTAAAGCCCATTTAGACATGCAAGCTCTGAACCCTAAAAAACGATCGAAAATGATGTTTAATCAAATTTTATGGGTTCAAATATTTGATTATTGGCTTTTGAACCTAATTATACAGCTTAATCTCAAATTTTGTGGTTTTTACTCGGTTAAATTTTAACGGGTTCACTCTAAAGCCCATTTAGACATGCACGCTCTAAACCCTAAAAAACGATCGAAAATGATCTTTAATCAAATTTTATGGGTTCAAATATTTGATTATTGGCTTTTGAACCTAATTATACAGCTTAATCTCAACTTTTTTGCTTTTTACTCGGTTAAAATTCGAACGGGTTCACCATAAAGGCCATTTAGATATGCATGCTCTGAACCATAAAAAACGACCGAAAATGATGTTTAATCAAATTTTATGGGTTCAAATATTTTATTATTGGCTTTTGAACCTAATTATACAGCTTAATCTCAAATTTTGTGCTTTTTACTCGGTTAAATTTTGAACGGGTTCACTCTAAAGCCCATTTAGACACGCACGCTCTAAACCCTAAAAAACGATCGAAAATGATGTTTAATCAGATTTTATGGGTTCAAATATTTGATTATTGGCTTTTTAACCTAATTATACAACTTAATCTCAAATTTTGAGCTTTTTACTCGGTTAAAATTCGAACGGGTTCACTCTAAAGCCCGTTTAGACATGCACGCTCTAAACCCTAAAAAACGATCGAAAATGATGTTTAATCAGATTTTATGGGCTCAAAAATTTAATTATGGACTTTTGACCCTAATTATACAGCTTAATCTCAAATTTTGAGCTTTTTACTCGGTTAAAATTCGAACGGGTTCACTATAAAGCCCATTTAGACATGCACGCTCTAAACCCTAAAAAACGATCGAAAATGATGTTTAATCAAATTTTATGGGTTCAAATTTTTGATTATTGGCTTTTGAACCTAATTATACAACTTAATCTCAAATTTTGTGCTTTTTACTTGGTTAAATTTCGAACGGGTTCACTCTAAAGCCCATTTAGACATGCACGCTCTAAACCCTAAAAAACGATCGAAAATGATGATTAATCAAATTTTATGGGATCAAATATTTAATTATGAACTTTTGACCCTAATTATACAGCTTAATATCAAATTTTGTGCTTTTTACTTGGTTAAAATTCGAACGGGTTCACTCTAAAGCCCATTTAGACATGCACGCTCTAAAACCTACAAAACGATCGAAAATGATGTTTAATCAAACTTTAGGGGTTCATCTTTTTAATTATGGGCTTTTGAAACTGATTATACAGCTTAATCTCAAATTTTGTGCTTTTTACTCGGTTAAAATTCGAACGGGATCACTCTAAAGCCCATTTAGACATGCAAGCTCTGAACCCTAAAAAACGATCGAAAATGATATTTTATCAAATTTTATGGGTTCAAATTTTTGATTATTGGCTTTTGAACCTAATTATACAGCTTAATCTCAAATTTTGTGCTTTTAACTCGGTTAAATTTCGAACGGGTTCACTCTAAAGTCCATTTAGACATGCACGCTCTAAACCCTAAAAGACGATCGAAAATGATGTTTAATAAAATTTTATGGGCTCAAAAATTTAATTATGGACTTTTGACCCTAATTATACATCTTAATATCAAATTTTGAGCTTTTTACTCGGTTAAAATTCGAACGGGTTCACTCTAAAGCCCATTTAGACATGCAAGCTCTGAACCCTAAAAACGATCGATAATGATGTTTAATCAAAGTTTATGGGTTCAAATATTTGATTATTGGCTTTTGAACCTAATTATACAGCTTAATCTCAAATTTTGTGCTTTTTACTTGGTTAAAATTCGAACGGTTCACTCTAAAGCACATTTAGACATGCACTCTCTGAACCCTACAAAAATATCGAAAATGATGTTTAATCAAAATTTATGGGCTCAAATATTTAATTATGAACTTTTGACCCTAATTATACAGCTTAATCTCAAATTTTGTGCTTTTTACATGGTTAAAATTCGAACGGGTTCACTCTAAAGCCCATTTAGACATGCACGCTCTAATCCCTAAAAAACAATCGGAAATGATGTTTCATCAGATTTTATGGGCTCAAAAATTTAATTATGGACTTTTGACCCTAATTATACAGCTTAATCTCAAATTTTGAGCTTTTTACTCGGTTAAAATTCGAACGGGTTCACTCTAAAGCCCATTTAGACAAGCAAGCTCTGAACCCTAAAAAACGATCGAAAATGATGTTTAATCAAATTTTATGGGTTCAAATATTTGATTATTGGTTTTTGAACCTAATTATACAGCTTAATCTCAAATTTTGTGCTTTTTACTCGGTAAAATTTTGAACGGGTTCACTCTAAAGCCCATTTAGACATGCACACTCTAAAACCTAAAAAACGATCGAAAATGATGTTTAATCAAACTTTAGGGGTTCATCTTTTTAATTATGGGCTTTTGAAACTGATTATACAGCTTAATCTCAAATTTTGTGCTTTTTACTCGGTTAAAATTCGAACGGGATCACTCTAAAGCCCATTTAGACATGCACGCTCTAAACCCTAAAAAACGATCGAAAATGATGTGTAATCTAATTTTATGGGCTCAAAAATTTAATTATGGACTTTTGACCCTAATTATACAGCTTAATCTCAAATTTTGAGCTTTTTACTCGGTTAAAATTCGAACGGGTTCACTCTAAAGCCCATTTAGACATGCACGCTTTAAACCCTAAAAAACGATCGAAAGTGATGTTTAATCAGATTTTATGGGCTCAAAAATTTAATTATGGACTTTTGACCCTAATTATACAGCTTAATCTCAAATTTTGAGCTTTTTACTCGGTTAAAATTCGAACGGGTTCACTCTAAAGCCCATTTAGACATGCAAGCTCTTAACCCTAAAAAATGATCGAAAATGATGTTTAATCAAATTTTATGGGTTCAAATATTTGATTATTGGCTTTTGAACCTAATTATACAGCTTAATCTCAAATTTTGTGGTTTTTACTCGGTTAAATTTTAACGGGTTCACTCTAAAGCCCATTTAGACATGCACGCTCTAAACCCTAAAAAACGATCGAAAATGATCTTTAATCAAATTTTATGGGTTCAAATATTTGATTATTGGCTTTTGAACCTAATTATACAGCTTAATCTCAACTTTTTTGCTTTTTACTCGGTTAAAATTCGAACGGGTTCACCATAAAGGCCATTTAGATATGCATGCTCTAAACCATAAAAAACGACCGAAAATGATGTTTAATCAAATTTTATGGGTTCAAATATTTTATTATTGGCTTTTGAACCTAATTATACAGCTTAATCTCAAATTTTGTGCTTTTTACTCGGTTAAATTTTGAACGGGTTCACTCTAAAGCCCATTTAGACACGCACGCTCTAAACCCTAAAAAACGATCGAAAATGATGTTTAATCAGATTTTATGGGTTCAAATATTTGATTATTGGCTTTTTAACCTAATTATACAACTTAATCTCAAATTTTGAGCTTTTTACTCGGTTAAAATTCGAACGGGTTCACTCTAAAGCCCATTTAGACATGCACGCTCTAAACCCTAAAAAACGATCGAAAATGATGTTTAATCAGATTTTATGGGCTCAAAAATTTAATTATGGACTTTTGACCCTAATTATACAGCTTAATCTCAAATTTTGAGCTTTTTACTCGGTTAAAATTCGAACGGGTTCACTATAAAGCCCATTTAGACATGCACGCTCTAAACCCTAAAAAACGATCGAAAATGATGTTTAATCAAATTTTATGGGTTCAAATTTTTGATTATTGGCTTTTGAACCTAATTATACAACTTAATCTCAAATTTTGTGCTTTTTACTTGGTTAAATTTCGAACGGGTTCACTCTAAAGCCCATTTAGACATACACGCTCTAAACCCTAAAAAACGATCGAAAATGATGTTTAATCAAATTTTATGGGATCAAATATTTAATTATGAACTTTTGACCCTAATTATACAGCTTAATATCAAATTTTGTGCTTTTTACTTGGTTAAAATTCGAACGGGTTCACTCTAAAGCCCATTTAGACATGCACGCTCTGAACCTTAGAAAACGATCAAAAATGATGTTTAATCAAATTTTATGGGTTCAACTATTTAATTATGGGCTTTTGAAACTGATTATACAGCTTAATCTCAAATTTTGTGCTTTTTACTCGGTTAAATTCGAACGGGTTCACTCTAAAGCCCATTTAGACATGCACGCTCTAAAACCTACAAAACGATCGAAAATGATGTTTAATCAAACTTTAGGGGTTCATCTTTTTAATTATGGGCTTTTGAAACTGATTATACAGCTTAATCTCAAATTTTGTGCTTTTTACTCGGTTAAAATTCGAACGGGTTCACTCTAAAGCCCATTTAGACAAGCAAGCTCTGAACCCTAAAAAACGATCGAAAATGATGTTTAATCAAATTTTATGGGTTCAAATATTTGATTATTGGTTTTTGAACCTAATTATACAGCTTAATCTCAAATTTTGTGCTTTTTACTCGGTTAAATTTTGAACGGGTTCACTCTAAAGCCCATTTAGACATGCACACTCTAAACCCTAAAAAACGATCGAAAATGATGTTTAATCAAACTTTAGGGGTTCATCTTTTTAATTATGGGCTTTTGAAACTGATTATACAGCTTAATCTCAAATTTTGTGCTTTTTACTCGGTTAAAATTCGAACGGGATCACTCTAAAGCCCATTTAGACATGCAAGCTCTAAACCCTAAAAAACGATCGAAAATGATATTTTATCAAATTTTATGGGTTCAAATTTTTGATTATTGGCTTTTGAACCTAATTATACAGCTTAATCTCAAATTTTGTGCTTTTAACTCGGTTAAATTTCGAACGGGTTCACTCTAAAGCCCATTTAGACATGCACGCTCTAAACCCTAAAAGACGATCGAAAATGATGTTTAATCAAATTTTATGGGCTCAAAAATTTAATTATGGGCTTTTGACCCTAATTATACAGCTTAATCTCAAATTTTGAGCTTTTTACTCGGTTAAAATTCGAACGGGTTCACTCTAAAGCCCTTTTAGACATGCAAGCTCTAAACCCTAAAAAATGATCGAAAATGATGTTTAATCAAATTTTATGGGTTCAAATATTTGATTATTGGCTTTTGAACCTAATTATACAGCTTAATCTCAAATTTTGTGCTTTTTACTCGGTTAAATTTCGAACGGGTTCACTCTAAAGCCCATTTAGACATGCACGCTCTAAACCCTAAAAAACGATCGAAAATGATATTTTATCAAATTTTATGGGTTCAAATATTTGATTATTGACTTTTGAACCTAATTATACATCTTAATCTCAAATTTTGTGCTTTTTACTCGGTTAAATTTCGAACGAGTTCACTCTAAAGCCCATTTAGACATGCAAGCTCTGAACCCTAAAAAACGATCGAAAATGATGTTTAATCAAATTTTATGGGTTCAAATATTTGATTATTGGCTTTTGAACCTAATTATACAGCTTAATCTCAAATTTTGTGGTTTTTACTCGGTTAAATTTTAACGGGTTCACTCTAAAGCCCATTTAGACATGCACGCTCTAAACCCTAAAAAACGATCGAAAATGATCTTTAATCAAATTTTATGGGTTCAAATATTTGATTATTGGCTTTTGAACCTAATTATACAGCTTAATCTCAACTTTTTTGCTTTTTACTCGGTTAAAATTCGAACGGGTTCACCATAAAGGCCATTTAGATATGCATGCTCTGAACCATAAAAAACGACCGAAAATGATGTTTAATCAAATTTTATGGGTTCAAATATTTTATTATTGGCTTTTGAACCTAATTATACAGCTTAATCTCAAATTTTGTGCTTTTTACTCGGTTAAATTTTGAACGGGTTCACTCTAAAGCCCATTTAGACACGCACGCTCTAAACCCTAAAAAACGATCGAAAATGATGTTTAATCAGATTTTATGGGTTCAAATATTTGATTATTGGCTTTTTAACCTAATTATACAACTTAATCTCAAATTTTGAGCTTTTTACTCGGTTAAAATTCGAACGGGTTCACTCTAAAGCCCATTTAGACATGCACGCTCTAAACCCTAAAAAACGATCGAAAATGATGTTTAATCAGATTTTATGGGCTCAAAAATTTAATTATGGACTTTTGACCCTAATTATACAGCTTAATCTCAAATTTTGAGCTTTTTACTCGGTTAAAATTCGAACGGGTTCACTATAAAGCCCATTTAGACATGCACGCTCTAAACCCTAAAAAACGATCGAAAATGATGTTTAATCAAATTTTATGGGTTCAAATTTTTGATTATTGGCTTTTGAACCTAATTATACAACTTAATCTCAAATTTTGTGCTTTTTACTTGGTTAAATTTCGAACGGGTTCACTCTAAAGCCCATTTAGACATGCACGCTCTAAACCCTAAAAAACGATCGAAAATGATGTTTAATCAAATTTTATGGGATCAAATATTTAATTATGAACTTTTGACCCTAATTATACAGCTTAATATCAAATTTTGTGCTTTTTACTTGGTTAAAATTCGAACGGGTTCACTCTAAAGCCCATTTAGACATGCACGCTCTAAAACCTACAAAACGATCGAAAATGATGTTTAATCAAACTTTAGGGGTTCATCTTTTTAATTATGGGCTTTTGAAACTGATTATACAGCTTAATCTCAAATTTTGTGCTTTTTACTCGGTTAAAATTCGAACGGGATCACTCTAAAGCCCATTTAGACATGCAAGCTCTGAACCCTAAAAAACGATCGAAAATGATATTTTATCAAATTTTATGGGTTCAAATTTTTGATTATTGGCTTTTGAACCTAATTATACAGCTTAATCTCAAATTTTGTGCTTTTAACTCGGTTAAATTTCGAACGGGTTCACTCTAAAGCCCATTTACACATGCACGCTCTAAACCCTAAAAGACGATCGAAAATGATGTTTAATAAAATTTTATGGGCTCAAAAATTTAATTATGGACTTTTGACCCTAATTATACATCTTAATATCAAATTTTGAGCTTTTTACTCGGTTAAAATTCGAACGGGTTCACTCTAAAGCCCATTTAGACATGCAAGCTCTGAACCCTAAAAACGATCGATAATGATGTTTAATCAAAGTTTATGGGTTCAAATATTTGATTATTGGCTTTTGAACCTAATTATACAGCTTAATCTCAAATTTTGTGCTTTTTACTTGGTTAAAATTCGAACGGTTCACTCTAAAGCACATTTAGACATGCACTCTCTGAACCCTACAAAAATATCGAAAATGATGTTTAATCAAAATTTATGGGCTCAAATATTTAATTATGAACTTTTGACCCTAATTATACAGCTTAATCTCAAATTTTGTGCTTTTTACATGGTTAAAATTCGAACGGGTTCACTCTAAAGCCCATTTAGACATGCACGCTCTAATCCCTAAAAAACAATCGGAAATGATGTTTTATCAGATTTTATGGGCTCAGAAATTTAATTATGGACTTTTGACCCTAATTATACAGCTTAATCTCAAATTTTGAGCTTTTTACTCGGTTAAAATTCGAACGGGTTCACTCTAAAGCCCATTTAGACAAGCAAGCTCTGAACCCTAAAAAACGATCGAAAATGATGTTTAATCAAATTTTATGGGTTCAAATATTTGATTATTGGTTTTTGAACCTAATTATACAGCTTAATCTCAAATTTTGTGCTTTTTACTCGGTTAAATTTTGAACGGGTTCACTCTAAAGCCCATTTAGACATGCACACTCTAAAACCTAAAAAACGATCGAAAATGATGTTTAATCAAACTTTAGGGGTTCATCTTTTTAATTATGGGCTTTTGAAACTGATTATACAGCTTAATCTCAAATTTTGTGCTTTTTACTCGGTTAAAATTCGAACGGGATCACTCTAAAGCCCATTTAGACATGCACGCTCTAAACCCTAAAAAACGATCGAAAATGATGTGTAATCTAATTTTATGGGCTCAAAAATTTAATTATGGACTTTTGACCCTAATTATACAGCTTAATCTCAAATTTTGAGCTTTTTACTCGGTTAAAATTCGAACGGGTTCACTCTAAAGCCCATTTAGACATGCACGCTTTAAACCCTAAAAAACGATCGAAAGTGATGTTTAATCAGATTTTATGGGCTCAAAAATTTAATTATGGACTTTTGACCCTAATTATACAGCTTAATCTCAAATTTTGAGCTTTTTACTCGGTTAAAATTCGAACGGGTTCACTATAAAGCCCATTTAGACATGCACGCTCTAAACCCTAAAAAACGATCGAAAATGATGTTTAATCAAATTTTATGGGTTCAAATTTTTGATTATTGGCTTTTGAACCTAATTATACAACTTAATCTCAAATTTTGTGCTTTTTACTTGGTTAAATTTCGAACGGGTTCACTCTAAAGCCCATTTAGACATGCACGCTCTAAACCCTAAAAAACGATCGAAAATGATGATTAATCAAATTTTATGGGATCAAATATTTAATTATGAACTTTTGACCCTAATTATACAGCTTAATATCAAATTTTGTGCTTTTTACTTGGTTAAAATTCGAACGGGTTCACTCTAAAGCCCATTTAGACATGCACGCTCTAAAACCTACAAAACGATCGAAAATGATGTTTAATCAAACTTTAGGGGTTCATCTTTTTAATTATGGGCTTTTGAAACTGATTATACAGCTTAATCTCAAATTTTGTGCTTTTTACTCGGTTAAAATTCGAACGGGATCACTCTAAAGCCCATTTAGACATGCAAGCTCTGAACCCTAAAAAACGATCGAAAATGATATTTTATCAAATTTTATGGGTTCAAATTTTTGATTATTGGCTTTTGAACCTAATTATACAGCTTAATCTCAAATTTTGTGCTTTTAACTCGGTTAAATTTCGAACGGGTTCACTCTAAAGTCCATTTAGACATGCACGCTCTAAACCCTAAAAGACGATCGAAAATGATGTTTAATAAAATTTTATGGGCTCAAAAATTTAATTATGGACTTTTGACCCTAATTATACATCTTAATATCAAATTTTGAGCTTTTTACTCGGTTAAAATTCGAACGGGTTCACTCTAAAGCCCATTTAGACATGCAAGCTCTGAACCCTAAAAACGATCGATAATGATGTTTAATCAAAGTTTATGGGTTCAAATATTTGATTATTGGCTTTTGAACCTAATTATACAGCTTAATCTCAAATTTTGTGCTTTTTACTTGGTTAAAATTCGAACGGTTCACTCTAAAGCACATTTAGACATGCACTCTCTGAACCCTACAAAAATATCGAAAATGATGTTTAATCAAAATTTATGGGCTCAAATATTTAATTATGAACTTTTGACCCTAATTATACAGCTTAATCTCAAATTTTGTGCTTTTTACATGGTTAAAATTCGAACGGGTTCACTCTAAAGCCCATTTAGACATGCACGCTCTAATCCCTAAAAAACAATCGGAAATGATGTTTCATCAGATTTTATGGGCTCAAAAATTTAATTATGGACTTTTGACCCTAATTATACAGCTTAATCTCAAATTTTGAGCTTTTTACTCGGTTAAAATTCGAACGGGTTCACTCTAAAGCCCATTTAGACAAGCAAGCTCTGAACCCTAAAAAACGATCGAAAATGATGTTTAATCAAATTTTATGGGTTCAAATATTTGATTATTGGTTTTTGAACCTAATTATACAGCTTAATCTCAAATTTTGTGCTTTTTACTCGGTAAAATTTTGAACGGGTTCACTCTAAAGCCCATTTAGACATGCACACTCTAAAACCTAAAAAACGATCGAAAATGATGTTTAATCAAACTTTAGGGGTTCATCTTTTTAATTATGGGCTTTTGAAACTGATTATACAGCTTAATCTCAAATTTTGTGCTTTTTACTCGGTTAAAATTCGAACGGGATCACTCTAAAGCCCATTTAGACATGCACGCTCTAAACCCTAAAAAACGATCGAAAATGATGTGTAATCTAATTTTATGGGCTCAAAAATTTAATTATGGACTTTTGACCCTAATTATACAGCTTAATCTCAAATTTTGAGCTTTTTACTCGGTTAAAATTCGAACGGGTTCACTCTAAAGCCCATTTAGACATGCACGCTTTAAACCCTAAAAAACGATCGAAAGTGATGTTTAATCAGATTTTATGGGCTCAAAAATTTAATTATGGACTTTTGACCCTAATTATACAGCTTAATCTCAAATTTTGAGCTTTTTACTCGGTTAAAATTCGAACGGGTTCACTCTAAAGCCCATTTAGACATGCAAGCTCTTAACCCTAAAAAATGATCGAAAATGATGTTTAATCAAATTTTATGGGTTCAAATATTTGATTATTGGCTTTTGAACCTAATTATACAGCTTAATCTCAAATTTTGTGGTTTTTACTCGGTTAAATTTTAACGGGTTCACTCTAAAGCCCATTTAGACATGCACGCTCTAAACCCTAAAAAACGATCGAAAATGATCTTTAATCAAATTTTATGGGTTCAAATATTTGATTATTGGCTTTTGAACCTAATTATACAGCTTAATCTCAACTTTTTTGCTTTTTACTCGGTTAAAATTCGAACGGGTTCACCATAAAGGCCATTTAGATATGCATGCTCTAAACCATAAAAAACGACCGAAAATGATGTTTAATCAAATTTTATGGGTTCAAATATTTTATTATTGGCTTTTGAACCTAATTATACAGCTTAATCTCAAATTTTGTGCTTTTTACTCGGTTAAATTTTGAACGGGTTCACTCTAAAGCCCATTTAGACACGCACGCTCTAAACCCTAAAAAACGATCGAAAATGATGTTTAATCAGATTTTATGGGTTCAAATATTTGATTATTGGCTTTTTAACCTAATTATACAACTTAATCTCAAATTTTGAGCTTTTTACTCGGTTAAAATTCGAACGGGTTCACTCTAAAGCCCATTTAGACATGCACGCTCTAAACCCTAAAAAACGATCGAAAATGATGTTTAATCAGATTTTATGGGCTCAAAAATTTAATTATGGACTTTTGACCCTAATTATACAGCTTAATCTCAAATTTTGAGCTTTTTACTCGGTTAAAATTCGAACGGGTTCACTATAAAGCCCATTTAGACATGCACGCTCTAAACCCTAAAAAACGATCGAAAATGATGTTTAATCAAATTTTATGGGTTCAAATTTTTGATTATTGGCTTTTGAACCTAATTATACAACTTAATCTCAAATTTTGTGCTTTTTACTTGGTTAAATTTCGAACGGGTTCACTCTAAAGCCCATTTAGACATACACGCTCTAAACCCTAAAAAACGATCGAAAATGATGTTTAATCAAATTTTATGGGATCAAATATTTAATTATGAACTTTTGACCCTAATTATACAGCTTAATATCAAATTTTGTGCTTTTTACTTGGTTAAAATTCGAACGGGTTCACTCTAAAGCCCATTTAGACATGCACGCTCTGAACCTTAGAAAACGATCAAAAATGATGTTTAATCAAATTTTATGGGTTCAACTATTTAATTATGGGCTTTTGAAACTGATTATACAGCTTAATCTCAAATTTTGTGCTTTTTACTCGGTTAAATTCGAACGGGTTCACTCTAAAGCCCATTTAGACATGCACGCTCTAAAACCTACAAAACGATCGAAAATGATGTTTAATCAAACTTTAGGGGTTCATCTTTTTAATTATGGGCTTTTGAAACTGATTATACAGCTTAATCTCAAATTTTGTGCTTTTTACTCGGTTAAAATTCGAACGGGTTCACTCTAAAGCCCATTTAGACAAGCAAGCTCTGAACCCTAAAAAACGATCGAAAATGATGTTTAATCAAATTTTATGGGTTCAAATATTTGATTATTGGTTTTTGAACCTAATTATACAGCTTAATCTCAAATTTTGTGCTTTTTACTCGGTTAAATTTTGAACGGGTTCACTCTAAAGCCCATTTAGACATGCACACTCTAAACCCTAAAAAACGATCGAAAATGATGTTTAATCAAACTTTAGGGGTTCATCTTTTTAATTATGGGCTTTTGAAACTGATTATACAGCTTAATCTCAAATTTTGTGCTTTTTACTCGGTTAAAATTCGAACGGGATCACTCTAAAGCCCATTTAGACATGCAAGCTCTAAACCCTAAAAAACGATCGAAAATGATATTTTATCAAATTTTATGGGTTCAAATTTTTGATTATTGGCTTTTGAACCTAATTATACAGCTTAATCTCAAATTTTGTGCTTTTAACTCGGTTAAATTTCGAACGGGTTCACTCTAAAGCCCATTTAGACATGCACGCTCTAAACCCTAAAAGACGATCGAAAATGATGTTTAATCAAATTTTATGGGCTCAAAAATTTAATTATGGGCTTTTGACCCTAATTATACAGCTTAATCTCAAATTTTGAGCTTTTTACTCGGTTAAAATTCGAACGGGTTCACTCTAAAGCCCTTTTAGACATGCAAGCTCTAAACCCTAAAAAATGATCGAAAATGATGTTTAATCAAATTTTATGGGTTCAAATATTTGATTATTGGCTTTTGAACCTAATTATACAGCTTAATCTCAAATTTTGTGCTTTTTACTCGGTTAAATTTCGAACGGGTTCACTCTAAAGCCCATTTAGACATGCACGCTCTAAACCCTAAAAAACGATCGAAAATGATATTTTATCAAATTTTATGGGTTCAAATATTTGATTATTGACTTTTGAACCTAATTATACATCTTAATCTCAAATTTTGTGCTTTTTACTCGGTTAAATTTCGAACGAGTTCACTCTAAAGCCCATTTAGACATGCAAGCTCTGAACCCTAAAAAACGATCGAAAATGATGTTTAATCAAATTTTATGGGTTCAAATATTTGATTATTGGCTTTTGAACCTAATTATACAGCTTAATCTCAAATTTTGTGGTTTTTACTCGGTTAAATTTTAACGGGTTCACTCTAAAGCCCATTTAGACATGCACGCTCTAAACCCTAAAAAACGATCGAAAATGATCTTTAATCAAATTTTATGGGTTCAAATATTTGATTATTGGCTTTTGAACCTAATTATACAGCTTAATCTCAACTTTTTTGCTTTTTACTCGGTTAAAATTCGAACGGGTTCACCATAAAGGCCATTTAGATATGCATGCTCTGAACCATAAAAAACGACCGAAAATGATGTTTAATCAAATTTTATGGGTTCAAATATTTTATTATTGGCTTTTGAACCTAATTATACAGCTTAATCTCAAATTTTGTGCTTTTTACTCGGTTAAATTTTGAACGGGTTCACTCTAAAGCCCATTTAGACACGCACGCTCTAAACCCTAAAAAACGATCGAAAATGATGTTTAATCAGATTTTATGGGTTCAAATATTTGATTATTGGCTTTTTAACCTAATTATACAACTTAATCTCAAATTTTGAGCTTTTTACTCGGTTAAAATTCGAACGGGTTCACTCTAAAGCCCATTTAGACATGCACGCTCTAAACCCTAAAAAACGATCGAAAATGATGTTTAATCAGATTTTATGGGCTCAAAAATTTAATTATGGACTTTTGACCCTAATTATACAGCTTAATCTCAAATTTTGAGCTTTTTACTCGGTTAAAATTCGAACGGGTTCACTATAAAGCCCATTTAGACATGCACGCTCTAAACCCTAAAAAACGATCGAAAATGATGTTTAATCAAATTTTATGGGTTCAAATTTTTGATTATTGGCTTTTGAACCTAATTATACAACTTAATCTCAAATTTTGTGCTTTTTACTTGGTTAAATTTCGAACGGGTTCACTCTAAAGCCCATTTAGACATGCACGCTCTAAACCCTAAAAAACGATCGAAAATGATGTTTAATCAAATTTTATGGGATCAAATATTTAATTATGAACTTTTGACCCTAATTATACAGCTTAATATCAAATTTTGTGCTTTTTACTTGGTTAAAATTCGAACGGGTTCACTCTAAAGCCCATTTAGACATGCACGCTCTAAAACCTACAAAACGATCGAAAATGATGTTTAATCAAACTTTAGGGGTTCATCTTTTTAATTATGGGCTTTTGAAACTGATTATACAGCTTAATCTCAAATTTTGTGCTTTTTACTCGGTTAAAATTCGAACGGGATCACTCTAAAGCCCATTTAGACATGCAAGCTCTGAACCCTAAAAAACGATCGAAAATGATATTTTATCAAATTTTATGGGTTCAAATTTTTGATTATTGGCTTTTGAACCTAATTATACAGCTTAATCTCAAATTTTGTGCTTTTAACTCGGTTAAATTTCGAACGGGTTCACTCTAAAGCCCATTTACACATGCACGCTCTAAACCCTAAAAGACGATCGAAAATGATGTTTAATAAAATTTTATGGGCTCAAAAATTTAATTATGGACTTTTGACCCTAATTATACATCTTAATATCAAATTTTGAGCTTTTTACTCGGTTAAAATTCGAACGGGTTCACTCTAAAGCCCATTTAGACATGCAAGCTCTGAACCCTAAAAACGATCGATAATGATGTTTAATCAAAGTTTATGGGTTCAAATATTTGATTATTGGCTTTTGAACCTAATTATACAGCTTAATCTCAAATTTTGTGCTTTTTACTTGGTTAAAATTCGAACGGTTCACTCTAAAGCACATTTAGACATGCACTCTCTGAACCCTACAAAAATATCGAAAATGATGTTTAATCAAAATTTATGGGCTCAAATATTTAATTATGAACTTTTGACCCTAATTATACAGCTTAATCTCAAATTTTGTGCTTTTTACATGGTTAAAATTCGAACGGGTTCACTCTAAAGCCCATTTAGACATGCACGCTCTAATCCCTAAAAAACAATCGGAAATGATGTTTTATCAGATTTTATGGGCTCAGAAATTTAATTATGGACTTTTGACCCTAATTATACAGCTTAATCTCAAATTTTGAGCTTTTTACTCGGTTAAAATTCGAACGGGTTCACTCTAAAGCCCATTTAGACAAGCAAGCTCTGAACCCTAAAAAACGATCGAAAATGATGTTTAATCAAATTTTATGGGTTCAAATATTTGATTATTGGTTTTTGAACCTAATTATACAGCTTAATCTCAAATTTTGTGCTTTTTACTCGGTTAAATTTTGAACGGGTTCACTCTAAAGCCCATTTAGACATGCACACTCTAAAACCTAAAAAACGATCGAAAATGATGTTTAATCAAACTTTAGGGGTTCATCTTTTTAATTATGGGCTTTTGAAACTGATTATACAGCTTAATCTCAAATTTTGTGCTTTTTACTCGGTTAAAATTCGAACGGGATCACTCTAAAGCCCATTTAGACATGCACGCTCTAAACCCTAAAAAACGATCGAAAATGATGTGTAATCTAATTTTATGGGCTCAAAAATTTAATTATGGACTTTTGACCCTAATTATACAGCTTAATCTCAAATTTTGAGCTTTTTACTCGGTTAAAATTCGAACGGGTTCACTCTAAAGCCCATTTAGACATGCACGCTTTAAACCCTAAAAAACGATCGAAAGTGATGTTTAATCAGATTTTATGGGCTCAAAAATTTAATTATGGACTTTTGACCCTAATTATACAGCTTAATCTCAAATTTTGTGCTTTTTACTCGGTTAAAATTCGAACGGGTTCACTCTAAAGCCCATTTAGACATGCAAGCTCTGAACCCTAAAAAATGATCGAAAATGATGTTTAATCAAATTTTATGGGTTCAAATATTTGATTATTGGCTTTTGAACCTAATTATACAGCTTAATCTCAAATTTTGTGGTTTTTACTCGGTTAAATTTTAACGGGTTCACTCTAAAGCCCATTTAGACATGCACGCTCTAAACCCTAAAAAACGATCGAAAATGATCTTTAATCAAATTTTATGGGTTCAAATATTTGATTATTGGCTTTTGAACCTAATTATACAGCTTAATCTCAACTTTTTTGCTTTTTACTCGGTTAAATTTTGAACGGGTTCACTCTAAAGCCCATTTAGACATGCACGCTCTAAACCCTAAAAAACGATCGAAAATGATGTTTAATCAAATTTTATGGGATCAAATATTTAATTATGGACTTTTGACCCTAATTATACAGCTTAATCTCAAATTTTGAGCTTTTTACTCGGTTAAAATTCGAACGGGTTCACTATAAAGCCCATTTAGACATGCACGCTCTAAACCCTAAAAAACGATCGAAAATGATGTTTAATCAAATTTTATGGGCTCAAAAATTTAATTATGGACTTTTGACCCTAATTATACAGCTTAATCTCAAATTTTGAGCTTTTTACTCGGTTAAAATTCGAACGGGTTCACTATAAAGCCCATTTAGACATGCACGCTCTAAACCCTAAAAAACGATCGAAAATGATGTTTAATCAAATTTTATGGGTTCAAATTTTTGATTATTGGCTTTTGAACCTAATTATACAACTTAATCTCAAATTTTGTGCTTTTTACTCGGTTAAATTTCGAACGGGTTCACTCTAAAGCCCATTTAGACATGCACGCTCTAAACCCTAAAAAACGATCGAAAATGATGTTTAATCAAATTTTATGGGATCAAATATTTAATTATGGACTTTTGACCCTAATTATACAGCTTAATCTCAAATTTTGAGCTTTTTACTCGGTTAAAATTCGAACGGGTTCACTATAAAGCCCATTTAGACATGCACGCTCTAAACCCTAAAAAACGATCGAAAATGATGTTTAATCAAATTTTATGGGTTCAAATTTTTGATTATTGGCTTTTGAACCTAATTATACAACTTAATCTCAAATTTTGTGCTTTTTACTTGGTTAAATTTCGAACGGGATCACTCTAAAGCCCATTTAGACATGCACGCTCTAAACCCTAAAAAACGATCGAAAATGATGTGTAATCTAATTTTATGGGCTCAAAAATTTAATTATGGACTTTTGACCCTAATTATACAGCTTAATCTCAAATTTTGAGCTTTTTACTCGGTTAAAATTCGAACGGGTTCACTATAAAGCCCATTTAGACATGCACGCTCTAAACCCTAAAAAACGATCGAAAATGATGTTTAATCAAATTTTAAGGGTTCAAATTTTTGATTATTGGCTTTTGAACCTAATTATACAACTTAATCTCAAATTTTGTGCTTTTTACTTGGTTAAATTTCGAACGGGTTCACTCTAAAGCCCATTTAGACATGCACGCTCTAAACCCTAAAAAACGATCGAAAATGATGTTTAATCAAATTTTATGGGATCAAATATTTAATTATGAACTTTTGACCCTAATTATACAGCTTAATATCAAATTTTGTGCTTTTTACTTGGTTAAAATTCGAACGGGTTCACTCTAAAGCCCATTTAGACATGCACGCTCTAAAACCTACAAAACGATCGAAAATGATGTTTAATCAAACTTTAGGGGTTCATCTTTTTAATTATGGGCTTTTGAAACTGATTATACAGCTTAATCTCAAATTTTGTGCTTTTTACTCGGTTAAAATTCGAACGGGATCACTCTAAAGCCCATTTAGACATGCAAGCTCTGAACCCTAAAAAACGATCGAAAATGATATTTTATCAAATTTTATGGGTTCAAATTTTTGATTATTGGCTTTTGAACCTAATTATACAGCTTAATCTCAAATTTTGTGCTTTTAACTCGGTTAAATTTCGAACGGGTTCACTCTAAAGCCCATTTAGACATGCACGCTCTAAACCCTAAAAGACGATCGAAAATGATGTTTAATAAAATTTTATGGGCTCAAAAATTTAATTATGGACTTTTGACCCTAATTATACATCTTAATATCAAATTTTGAGCTTTTTACTCGGTTAAAATTCGAACGGGTTCACTCTAAAGCCCATTTAGACATGCAAGCTCTGAACCCTAAAAACGATCGATAATGATGTTTAATCAAAGTTTATGGGTTCAAATATTTGATTATTGGCTTTTGAACCTAATTATACAGCTTAATCTCAAATTTTGTGCTTTTTACTTGGTTAAAATTCGAACGGTTCACTCTAAAGCACATTTAGACATGCACTCTCTGAACCCTACAAAAATATCGAAAATGATGTTTAATCAAAATTTATGGGCTCAAATATTTAATTATGAACTTTTGACCCTAATTATACAGCTTAATCTCAAATTTTGTGCTTTTTACATGGTTAAAATTCGAACGGGTTCACTCTAAAGCCCATTTAGACATGCACGCTCTAATCCCTAAAAAACAATCGGAAATGATGTTTAATCAGATTTTATGGGCTCAAAAATTTAATTATGGACTTTTGACCCTAATTATACAGCTTAATCTCAAATTTTGAGCTTTTTACTCGGTTAAAATTCGAACGGGTTCACTCTAAAACCCATTTAGACATGCAAGCTCTGAACCCTAAAAAACGATCAAAAATGATGTTTAATCACATTTTATGGGTTCAAATATTTAATTATGAACTTTTGACCCTAATTATACAGCTTAATCTCAAATTTTGTGCTTTTTACTATGTTAAAATTCGAACGGATTCACTCTAAAGCCCATTTAGACATGCACGCTCTAAACCCTAAAAAACGATCGAAAATGATGTTTAATCAGATTTTATGGGTTCAAATATTTGATTATTGGCTTTTTAACCTAATTATACAACTTAATCTCAAATTTTGAGCTTTTTAGTCGGTTAAAATTCGAACGGGTTCACCATAAAGGCCATTTAGACATGCACGCTCTAAACCCTAAAAAACGATCGAAAATGATGTTTAATCAGATTTTATGGGCTCAAAAATTTAATTATGGACTTTTGACCCTAATTATACAGCTTAATCTCAAATTTTGAGCTTTTTACTCGTTTAAAATTCGAACGGGTTCACTCTAAAGCCCATTTAGACAAGCAAGCTCTGAACCCTAAAAAACGATCGAAAATGATGTTTAATCAAATTTTATGGGTTCAAATATTTGATTATTGGTTTTTGAACCTAATTATACAGCTTAATCTCAAATTTTGTGCTTTTTACTCGGTTAAATTTTGAACGGGTTCACTCTAAAGCCCATTTAGACATGCACACTCTAAAACCTAAAAAACGATCGAAAATGATGTTTAATCAAACTTTAGGGGTTCATCTTTTTAATTATGGGCTTTTGAAACTGATTATACAGCTTAATCTCAAATTTTGTGCTTTTTACTCGGTTAAAATTCGAACGGGATCACTCTAAAGCCCATTTAGACATGCACGCTCTAAACCCTAAAAAACGATCGAAAATGATGTGTAATCTAATTTTATGGGCTCAAAAATTTAATTATGGACTTTTGACCCTAATTATACAGCTTAATCTCAAATTTTGAGCTTTTTACTCGGTTAAAATTCGAACGGGTTCTCTCTAAAACCCATTTAGACATGCAAACTCTGAACCCTAAAAAACGATCAAAAATGATGTTTAATCACATTTTATGGGTTCAAATATTTAATTATGAACTTTTGACCCTAATTATACAGCTTAATCTCAAATTTTGTGCTTTTTACTATGTTAAAATTCGAACGGATTCACTCTAAAGCCCATTTAGACATGCACGCTCTAAACCCTAAAAAACGATCGAAAATGATGTTTAATCAGATTTTATGGGTTCAAATATTTGATTATTGGCTTTTTAACCTAATTATACAACTTAATCTCAAATTTTGAGCTTTTTAGTCGGTTAAAATTCGAACGGGTTCACCATAAAGGCCATTTAGACATGCACGCTCTAAACCCTAAAAAACGATCGAAAATGATGTTTAATCAGATTTTATGGGCTCAAAAATTTAATTATGGACTTTTGACCCTAATTATACAGCTTAATCTCAACTTTTTTGCTTTTTACTCGGTTAAAATTCGAACGGGTTCACCATAAAGGCCATTTAGATATGCATGCTCTGAACCATAAAAAACGACCGAAAATGATGTTTAATCAAATTTTATGGGTTCAAATATTTTATTATTGGTTTTTGAACCTAATTATACAGCTTAATCTCAAATTTTGTGCTTTTTACTCGGTTAAATTTTGAACGGGTTCACTCTAAAGCCCATTTAGACATGCACACTCTAAAACCTAAAAAACGATCGAAAATGATGTTTAATCAAACTTTAGGGGTTCATCTTTTTAATTATGGGCTTTTGAAACTGATTATACAGCTTAATCTCAAATTTTGTGCTTTTTACTCGGTTAAAATTCGAACGGGATCACTCTAAAGCCCATTTAGACATGCACGCTCTAAACCCTAAAAAACGATCGAAAATGATGTGTAATCTAATTTTATGGGCTCAAAAATTTAATTATGGACTTTTGACCCTAATTATACAGCTTAATCTCAAATTTTGAGCTTTTTACTCGGTTAAAATTCGAACGGGTTCACTCTAAAGCCCTTTTAGACATGCAAGCTCTAAACCCTAAAAAACGATCGAAAATGATGTTTAATCAAATTTTATGGGTTCAAATATTTGATTATTGGCTTTTGAACCTAATTATACAGCTTAATCTCAACTTTTTTGCTTTTTACTCGGTTAAAATTCGAACGGGTTGACCATAAAGGCCATTTAGATATGCATGCTCTGAACCATAAAAAACGATCGAAAATGATGTTTAATCAAATTTTATGGGTTCAAATATTTGATTATTGGCTTTTGAACCTAATTATACAGCTTAATCTCAAATTTTGTGCTTTTTACTCGGTTAAATTTTGAACGGGTTCACTCTAAAGCCCATTTAGACACGCACGCTCTAAACCCTAAAAAACGATCGAAAATGATGTTTAATCAGATTTTATGGGTTCAAATATTTGATTATTGGCTTTTTAACCTAATTATACAACTTAATCTCAAATTTTGAGCTTTTTACTCGGTTAAAATTCGAACGGGTTCACTCTAAAGCCCATTTAGACATGCACGCTCTAAACCCTAAAAAACGATCGAAAATGATGTTTAATCAGATTTTATGGGCTCAAAAATTTAATTATGGACTTTTGACCCTAATTATACAGCTTAATCTCAAATTTTGAGCTTTTTACTCGGTTAAAATTCGAACGGGTTCACTATAAAGCCCATTTAGACATGCACGCTCTAAACCCTAAAAAACGATCGAAAATGATGTTTAATCAAATTTTATGGGTTCAAATTTTTGATTATTGGCTTTTGAACCTAATTATACAACTTAATCTCAAATTTTGTGCTTTTTACTTGGTTAAATTTCGAACGGGTTCACTCTAAAGCCCATTTAGACATGCACGCTCTAAACCCTAAAAAACGATCGAAAATGATGTTTAATCAAATTTTATGGGATCAAATATTTAATTATGGACTTTTGACCCTAATTATACAGCTTAATCTCAAATTTTGAGCTTTTTACTCGGTTAAAATTCGAACGGGTTCACTATAAAGCCCATTTAGACATGCACACTCTAAACCCTAAAAAACGATCGAAAATGATGTTTAATCAAATTTTATGGGTTCAAATTTTTGATTATTGGCTTTTGAACCTAATTATACAACTTAATCTCAAATTTTGTGCTTTTTACTTGGTTAAATTTCGAACGGGATCACTCTAAAGCCCATTTAGACATGCACGCTCTAAACCCTAAAAAACGATCGAAAATGATGTGTAATCTAATTTTATGGGCTCAAAAATTTAATTATGGACTTTTGACCCTAATTATACAGCTTAATCTCAAATTTTGAGCTTTTTACTCGGTTAAAATTCGAACGGGTTCACTATAAAGCCCATTTAGACATGCACGCTCTAAACCCTAAAAAACGATCGAAAATGATGTTTAATCAAATTTTATGGGTTCAAATTTTTGATTATTGGCTTTTGAACCTAATTATACAACTTAATCTCAAATTTTGTGCTTTTTACTTGGTTAAATTTCGAACGGGTTCACTCTAAAGCCCATTTAGACATGCACGCTCTAAACCCTAAAAAACGATCGAAAATGATGTTTAATCAAATTTTATGGGATCAAATATTTAATTATGAACTTTTGACCCTAATTATACAGCTTAATATCAAATTTTGTGCTTTTTACTTGGTTAAAATTCGAACGGGTTCACTCTAAAGCCCATTTAGACATGCACGCTCTAAAACCTACAAAACGATCGAAAATGATGTTTAATCAAACTTTAGGGGTTCATCTTTTTAATTATGGGATTTTGAAACTGATTATACAGCTTAATCTCAAATTTTGTGCTTTTTACTCGGTTAAAATTCGAACGGGATCACTCTAAAGCCCATTTAGACATGCAAGCTCTGAACCCTAAAAAACGATCGAAAATGATATTTTATCAAATTTTATGGGTTCAAATTTTTGATTATTGGCTTTTGAACCTAATTATACAGCTTAATCTCAAATTTTGTGCTTTTAACTCGGTTAAATTTCGAACGGGTTCACTCTAAAGCCCATTTAGACATGCACGCTCTAAACCCTAAAAGACGATCGAAAATGATGTTTAATAAAATTTTATGGGCTCAAAAATTTAATTATGGACTTTTGACCCTAATTATACATCTTAATATCAAATTTTGAGCTTTTTACTCGGTTAAAATTCGAACGGGTTCACTCTAAAGCCCATTTAGACATGCAAGCTCTGAACCCTAAAAACGATCGATAATGATGTTTAATCAAAGTTTATGGGTTCAAATATTTGATTATTGGCTTTTGAACCTAATTATACAGCTTAATCTCAAATTTTGTGCTTTTTACTTGGTTAAAATTCGAACGGTTCACTCTAAAGCACATTTAGACATGCACTCTCTGAACCCTACAAAAATATCGAAAATGATGTTTAATCAAAATTTATGGGCTCAAATATTTAATTATGAACTTTTGACCCTAATTATACAGCTTAATCTCAAATTTTGTGCTTTTTACATGGTTAAAATTCGAACGGGTTCACTCTAAAGCCCATTTAGACATGCACGCTCTAATCCCTAAAAAACAATCGGAAATGATGTTTAATCAGATTTTATGGGCTCAAAAATTTAATTATGGACTTTTGACCCTAATTATACAGCTTAATCTCAAATTTTGAGCTTTTTACTCGGTTAAAATTCGAACGGGTTCTCTCTAAAACCCATTTAGACATGCAAACTCTGAACCCTAAAAAACGATCAAAAATGATGTTTAATCACATTTTATGGGTTCAAATATTTAATTATGAACTTTTGACCCTAATTATACAGCTTAATCTCAAATTTTGTGCTTTTTACTATGTTAAAATTCGAACGGATTCACTCTAAAGCCCATTTAGACATGCACGCTCTAAACCCTAAAAAACGATCGAAAATGATGTTTAATCAGATTTTATGGGTTCAAATATTTGATTATTGGCTTTTTAACCTAATTATACAACTTAATCTCAAATTTTGAGCTTTTTAGTCGGTTAAAATTCGAACGGGTTCACCATAAAGGCCATTTAGACATGCACGCTCTAAACCCTAAAAAACGATCGAAAATGATGTTTAATCAGATTTTATGGGCTCAAAAATTTAATTATGGACTTTTGACCCTAATTATACAGCTTAATCTCAAATTTTGAGCTTTTTACTCGGTTAAAATTCGAACGGGTTCACTCTAAAGCCCATTTAGACAAGCAAGCTCTGAACCCTAAAAAACGATCGAAAATGATGTTTAATCAAATTTTATGGGTTCAAATATTTGATTATTGGTTTTTGAACCTAATTATACAGCTTAATCTCAAATTTTGTGCTTTTTACTCGGTTAAATTTTGAACGGGTTCACTCTAAAGCCCATTTAGACATGCACACTCTAAAACCTAAAAAACAATCGAAAATGATGTTTAATCAAACTTTAGGGGTTCATCTTTTTAATTATGGGCTTTTGAAACTGATTATACAGCTTAATCTCAAATTTTGTGCTTTTTACTCGGTTAAAATTCGAACGGGATCACTCTAAAGCCCATTTAGACATGCACGCTCTAAACCCTAAAAAACGATCGAAAATGATGTGTAATCTAATTTTATGGGCTCAAAAATTTAATTATGGACTTTTGACCCTAATTATACAGCTTAATCTCAAATTTTGAGCTTTTTACTCGGTTAAAATTCGAACGGGTTCACTCTAAAGCCCTTTTAGACATGCAAGCTCTAAACCCTAAAAAACGATCGAAAATGATGTTTAATCAAATTTTATGGGTTCAAATATTTGATTATTGGCTTTTGAACCTAATTATACAGCTTAATCTCAACTTTTTTGCTTTTTACTCGGTTAAAATTCGAACGGGTTCACCATAAAGGCCATTTAGATATGCATGCTCTGAACCATAAAAAACGATCGAAAATGATGTTTAATCAAATTTTATGGGTTCAAATATTTGATTATTGGCTTTTGAACCTAATTATACAGCTTAATCTCAAATTTTGTGCTTTTTACTCGGTTAAATTTTGAACGGGTTCACTCTAAAGCCCATTTAGACATGCACGCTCTAAACCCTAAAAAACGATCGAAAATGATGTTTAATCAGATTTTATGGGATCAAATATTTGATTATTGGCTTTTTAACCTAATTATACAACTTAATCTCAAATTTTGAGCTTTTTACTCGGTTAAAATTTGAACGGGTTCACTCTAAAGCCCATTTAGACATGCACGCTCTATACCCTAAAAAACGATCGAAAATGATGTTTAATCAGATTTTATGGGATCAAATATTTAATTATGAACTTTTTGTAATACCCTAAACTTGGCCTAGGAGTTAAGGACTAAATTAATGTAATTAGGGCCTAATAAAATCCTAAAATTAGGGACTAAATTGAATGAAATTGAAAATTAGAGGCCAAATTGAAAAAGGACCAAAAAGTGAATTCAAGAAAAGAGAGATTGCATGTAAATTTTCAAGGAATTGGAGGCCATGGACACATGTCAAGACCTCCTTTGACCAGCCACCATGGCTTATAATTAGGTGGATTATGTTTGATTTAAATAAATAAATGGAAAATAGGAAAAATAGGAAAATAAGGATAGTGGGAGAGAGAAAAGTCTTACAAATCATCTTCCTCCTCCATTTTCTTTCTTCTTGGCCGGCCATGGGAGACTTTAAGAGAGAAAAAAATTCTCTCATCGTGCATGTGAGTTTTTAAGAGGGATTTTGAAGGATTGAAGCTAGATTCTTGAGTTAGGAAGGTTCCTAAGCAAGGTAAGGTATTTTTCTTCTTGAAAACTTGGTTAAAATTGAAGTTAGATGTTGTTAGCTTGAATTCCATGGCTGAAAATTTAGTATGTTGCTTATAGTTAGTTTATTTTTAAGTTAGAACTTGAATGGAGGTTGCTGGAAATTGGTATTGTTGTGATTGGTTGAGACTTTAAGCTTGAGGATTTAATTGCATGAATTTGAAAGTTGTAGGGACTGTTTTGTGGTTAAATTTATGAAGGATTTTGATGTTAGGATGCTTAAAATGGTCTTATGTGGACTGATTTGAAGTAGAATGAAGCATGAGAAAGTTTGGTAGTGAATTAAGTGCTAAATGTATTGTTTGGACTGTTTTGCTAGAATTGAGAAATTGATGGACTTAATTGTTATTGTTGAATCTGGAAATTTAATGTTGAATTCATAGGATAATGTTTTAAGAGTGTGGAAATTAAATTATAGGTGCTTTGGTTGAAAAGATGAAGGAAAGAAAGTGATAGGAATTGGTAATGTGCTTTGGACTAGTTTATAGGTGACATTTTGGTAGCTTCATAAAATGAGCTGATAACTTTGTTGAATTGCATAATTAAAAATGGTTGCATAGGTAAAATGTGCTTGAAATTGAGCCTACTAAAGTTTACAAGTATTGGATGAGTTGAATTGGTGATAAGGTTGATGAATTTTGAGCTAGAATTGATGTAGGTGAAATCTGTCCAGAATAGGCCTGTTCTGGACAGTCACTTTGAAAAATTCCCTAGAATAATGTACAAGGAATTTAGGGCTGGAAATGAGCAGTCTATAACTTGGATGAGTCTAATTTAATTAGAAAAAAAACTCACCTCGTTTGCCCTTGTAAATTAGGAGATATAAGAGAAACAAAAAGATTGGTCCAGACTGTCCCGAAACAGCACTGCCTTGTCTTTGATCGAAAACTGGTATTGATGGGTTCGTAGGAAAAATTCAAGCTTTATATGGTTTAAAAGATGGTTTCTTTAGCTTTAAAAAAAGGTGAAGTGGGCAAATTTTGGACATGTGGATCAAAAGATAAAAATAGTTTAGTGAGCATTGCACAAACTGTCCTAGAAACTAATCTCACTGTTTTGGTTGTTTTGGAATTGTTAATTATGAAATGTGTGAATTGAATATATTTTGATATTGTGTATGTGATTTTGTGTGTATTAGAGGTCTCTAAAGAGGTTGATAGTGAAGAGGAGCTGAGGCAAGAGCTTGCCAAAAGGAGCAAGGGGCCAATCATCCATAATCCTTAGAAGTTTTGCTTGGATTGTTTGTGAGTGTAACTTTCTTTGGGGTTGGGACTAGGTCCTAACCCAATTCTGATTTTTGTTGTTTATGATTAAACCGGTATGAAATATGACTTAATATAAACTTGGCTAATCTTTAAGGGAAGAGTGAAATGCTATGAGAACTTGCTTGTTGCCATGTTATTTGTTAGCATGTTGATTGAATATGAATTGCTTGTTAAGTATTTGTTTTGGTTTGTTCATACCCATGCATTGCATATGCCGAGGTATGAATGGCATGCTTAAGCTTGGGATGCAAGGTACGTGTACATGCATTTGTTCCATGCAATTAAAGTTCTGATTTTGCTTGTGCTTGGCATGTTTAATGTAATGTATATGAAATGACATGAAATGAGTTCTTATGAGCCTAGGCACAATGGCCTAAGAGGCTTGGTCTATGAGGACCGTGTTATTGAAATGATATTGAATATTGGATTGATATGCTTAAATTGATAATCGACAACCTTGGTAGCTAGTTACTTAGATAGGAGGGCATGCCTTAGAATCTAGAGCTCATTGTATCGGGTAGGACTTCGGTCCGGGGCAATTGGCCCTTATTGGCGACAGACGGAGGGTACGTTTTTGGTCATTGGCGACAGTTGGTTGGAGATTCGATTATCTTCTAGCTAAATACCAAGGTGGTTGTAATGAATTTAATTAACTTGAATTAAATTGCATTCTACTTGTTGCTTTAAAATCAAGCATGATTATTTGATATGAAAATATACATGTCATTGGCATTTAACTTATTGAATTGTCATATATTGAACATTGGATTGATATATAAAATTGGATTGTCACATGTTGATTTGGATTGGTATATGCCTTTTGGACTGATTCATGTTCTACTGATTCGTTATATGTCCGATTGATTTAATATATGTTCGATGGTATTGATTCATGTTTAGATTGAAAGGTTACATGTTTGGTCTGTTGTGGATTGGTTTGATTTTCCGTTACCTCACTAAGTACCTTATGTACTTACCCCCGCTCCCTTCGCTCTTCCCAAACATTTCAGGTTGATCGATTAATAGCTCGGTCCCGGATTTCCGTCGTTCGGATCGGCAAGCTTCACAAGTCAAGTATGATCTTTTTGTAATCTCCTAGTGGTGGCTAGTCTTGTTTAGTTAGACCATGCATTTTGTTTACTTTAGACGGTTTGTACATAGTGAACCACATTTTGGTAGCTTCGGGCTTAGATTTGTATAACTTAAGAATGATGACATATTTGATACGTTTAATATGTATGTATATTGGTAATGGATTGCATGTTATGGAATGGAATGGAACGAACTATTGATATTGTTATATGGAATGGATAAATGAATTATCGAACTATTGAATGAACAATAGGTTTCGGGAATGTTTAGTAATGAATATAAGTTGCTAAGTGGTTTAAAGGCCTAGTAATAGGAAAAAATTTTAATTTACCCCTAAAATCGGTACTTTCGAGTAAAGTTAAGTTGGTAAACCATTGTTCGGGCCGGGTTATCGAAGTGCTCAAGGATCGGTGACGCCCCTTTCCCTACCGGCCCGGGGTGGGGGTGTCACACTTTTGACCCTAATTATACAGCTTAATCTCAAATTTTGTGCTTTTTACATGGTTAAAATTCGAACGGGTTCACTCTAAAGCCCATTTAGACATGCACCCTCTGAACCCTACAAAACGATCGAAAATGATATTTTATCAAATTTTAGGGGTTCAACTTTTTAATTATGGGTTTTTGAAACTGATTATACAAATGAATCTCAACTTTTTTGCTTTTTACTCGGTTAAAATTCGAACGGGTTCACCATAAAGGCCATTTAGATATGCATGCTCTGAACCATAAAAAACGATCGAAAATGATGTTTAATCAAATTTTATGGGCTCAAAAATTTAATTATGGACTTTTGACCCTAATTATACACCTTAATCTCAAATTTTGTGCTTTTTACTCGGTTAAATTCCGAACGGGTTCACTCTAAAGCCCATTTAGACATGCACGCTCCAAACCCTAAAAAATGATCAAAAATGATGTTTAATCAAATTTTATGGGATCAAATATTTAATTATAAACTTTTGACCCCAATTATACAGCTTAATCTCAAATTTTGTGCTTTTTACTGGGTTAAAATTCGAACGGGTTCACTCTAAAGCCCATTTAGACATGCACGCTCTGAACCCTACAAAACGATCGAAAATGATATTTTATCAAAATTTATGGGTTCAAATATTTGATTATTGCCTTTTGAACCTAATTATACAGCTTAATATCAAATTTTGTGCTTTTTACTCGGTTAAATTTCGAACGGGTTCACTCTAAAGCCCATTTAGACATGCACGCTCTGAACAATAAAAAATGATCGAAAATGATGTTTAATCAAATTTTATGGGCTCAAAAATTTAATTATGGACTTTTGACCCTAATGATACAGCTTAATCTCAAATTTTGAGCTTTTTACTCGGTTAAAATTCGAACGGGTTCACTCTAAAGCCCATTTAGACATGCAAGCTCTGAACCCTAAAAAACGATCGAAAATGATGTTTAATCAAATTTTATGGGTTCAAATATTTGATTATTGGCTTTTGAACCTAATTATACAGCTTAATCTCAAATTTTGTGCTTTTTACTTGGTTAAATTTCGAACGGGTTCACTCTAAAGCCCATTTAGACATGCACGCTCTAAACCCTAAAAAACGATCGAAAATGATGTTTAATCAAATTTTATGGGATCAAATATTTAATTATGAACTTTTGACCCTAATTATACAGCTTAATATCAAATTTTTTGCTTTTTACTTGGTTAAAATTCGAACGGGTTCACTCTAAAGCCCATTTAGACATGCACGCTCTGAAACCTACAAAACGATCGAAAATGATGTTTGATCAAACTTTAGGGGTTCAACTTTTTAATTATGGGCTTTTGAAACTGATTATACAGATTAATCTCAAATTTTTTGCTTTTTACTCGGTTAAAATTCGAACGGGTTCACTCTAAAGGCCATTTAGATATGCATGCTCTAAACCATAAGAAACGATCGAAAATGATGTTTAATCAAATTTTATGGGCTCAAAAATTTAATTATGGACTTTTGACCCTAATTATACAGCTTAATCTCAAATTTTGTGCTTTTTACTCGGTTAAATTTCGAACGGGTTCACTCTAAAGCCCATTTAGACATGCACGCTCTAAACCCTAAAAAACGATCGAAAGTGATGTTTAATCAGATTTTATTGGCTCAAAAATTTAATTATGGACTTTTGACCCTAATTATACAGCTTAATCTCAAATTTTGAGCTTTTTACTCGGTTAAAATTCGAACGGGTTCACTCTAAAGCCCATTTAGACATGCAAGCTCTGAACCCTAAAAAACGATAGAAAATGATGTTTAATCAAAGTTTATGGGTTCAAATATTTGATTATTGGCTTTTGAACCTAATTATACAGCTTAATCTCAAATTTTGTGCTTTTTACTTGGTTAAAATTCGAACGGGTTCACTCTAAAGCCCATTTAGACATGCACTCTCTGAACCCTACAAAAAGAACGAAAATGATGTTTAATCAAATTTTATGGGCTCAAATATTTAATTATGAACGTTTGACCCTAATTATACAGCTTAATATCAAATTTTTTGCTTTTTACTTGGTTAAAATTCGAACGGGTTCACTCTAAAGCCCATTTAGACATGCAAGCTCTGAACCATAAAAAACGATCGAAAATGATGTTTAATCAAAGTTTATGGGTTCAAATATTTGATTATTGGCTTTTGAACCTAATTATACAGCTTAATCTCAAATTTTGTGCTTTTTACTTGGTTAAAATTCGAACGGGTTCACTCTAAAGCACATTTAGACATGCACTCTCTGAACCCTACAAAAATATCGAAAATGATGTTTAATCAAATTTTATGGGCTCAAATATTTAATTATGAACTTTTGACCCTAATTATACAGCTTAATCTCAAATTTTGTGCTTTTTACTGGGTTAAAATTCGAACGGGTTCACTCTAAATCCCATTTAGACAATCACGCTCTAAACCCTAAAAAACGATCGAAAATGATGTTTAATCAGATTTTATGGGCTCAAAAATTTAATTATAGACTTTTGACCCTAATTATACAGCTTAATCTCAAATTTTGAGCTTTTTACTCGGTTAAAATTCGAACGGGTTCACTCTAAACCCCATTTAGACATGCAAGCTCTGAACCCTAAAAAACGATCGAAAATGATGTTTAATCAAATTTTATGGGTTCAAATATTTGATTATTGGCTTTTGAACCTAATTATACAGCTTAATCTCAAATTTTGTGGTTTTTACTCAGTTAAATTTTAACGGGTTCACTCTAAAGCCCATTTAGACATGCACGCTCTAAACCCTAAAAAACGATCAAAAATGATGTTTAATCAGATTTTATGGGATCAAATATTTGATTATTGGCTTTTTAACCTAATTATACAACTTAATCTCAAATTTTGAGCTTTTTACTTGGTTAAAATTCGAACGTGTTCACTCTAAAGCCCATTTAGACATGCACGCTCTAAACCCTAAAAAACGGTCGAAAATGATGTGTAATCTAATTTTGTGGGCTCAAAAATTTAATTATGGACTTTTGACCCTAATGATACAGCTTAATCTCAAATTTTGAGCTTTTTACTCGGTTAAAATTCGAACGGGTTCACTCTAAAGCCCTTTTAGACGTGCAAGCTCTAAACCCTAAAAAATGATCGAAAATGATGTTTAATCAAATTTTATGGGTTCAAATATTTGATTATTGGCTTTTGAACCTAATTATACAACTTAATCTCAAATTTTGTGCTTTTTACTCGGTTAAATTTTGAACGGGTTCACTCTAAAGCCCATTTAGACATGCACGCTCTAAACCCTAAAAAACGATCGAAAATGATGTTTAATCAGATTTTATGGGATCAAATATTTGATTATTGGCTTTTTAACCTAATTATACAACTTAATCTCAAATTTTGAGCTTTTTAGTCGGTTAAAATTCGAGCGGGTTCACTCTAAAGCCCATTTAGACATGCACGCTCTAAACCCTAAAAAACGATCGAAAATGATGTTTAATCAGATTTTATGGGATCAAATATTTAATTATGAACTTTTGACCCTAATTATACAGCTTAATCTCAAATTTTGAGCTTTTTACTATGTTAAAATTCGAACGGGTTCACTCTAAAGCCCATTTAGACATGCACGCTCTGAACCATACAAAACGATCGAAAATGATATTTTATCAAATTTTAGGGGTTCAACTTTTTAATTATGGGTTTTTGAAACTGATTATACAAATGAATCTCAACTTTTTTGCTTTTTACTCGGTTAAAATTCGAACGGGTTCACCATAAAGGCCATTTAGATATGCATGCTCTGAACCATAAAAAACGATCGAAAATGATGTTTAATCAAATTTTATGGGCTCAAAAATTTAATTATGGACTTTTGACCCTAATTATATAGCTTAATCTCAAATTTTGTGCTTTTTACTCGGTTAAATTCCGAACGGGTTCACTCTAAAGCCCATTTAGACATGCACGCTCTAAACCCTAAAAACGATCAAAAATGATGTTTAATCAAATTTTATGGGATCAAATATTTAATTACAAACTTTTGACCCTAATTATACAGCTTAATCTCAAATTTTGTGCTTTTTACTCGGTTAAAATTCGAACGTGTTCACTCTAAAGCCCATTTAGACATGCAAGCTCTGAACCCTAAAAAACGATCGAAAATGATATTTTATCAAATTTTATGGGTTCAAATAATTGATTATTGGCTTTTGAACCTAATTATACAGCTTAATCTCAAATTTTGTGCTTTTTACTTGGTTAAATTTCGAACGGGTTCACTCTAAAGCCCATTTAGACATGCACGCTCTAAACCCTAAAAAACGATCGAAAATGATGTTTAATCAAATTTTATGGGTTCAAATATTTGATTATTGGCTTTTGAACCTAATTATACAGCTTAATCTCAAATTTTGTGCTTTTTACTCGGTTAAATTTCGAACGGGTTCACTCTAAATCCCATTTAGATAAGCAAGCTCTGAACCCTAAAAACGATCGAAAATGATGTTTAATCAAATTTTATGGGTTCAAATATTTGATTATTGGCTTTTGAATCTAATTATACAGCTTAATCTCAAATTTTGTGCTTTTTACTCGGTTAAATTTTGAACGGGTTCACTCTAAAGCCCATTTAGACATGCACGCTCTAAATCCTAAAAAACGATCGAAAATGATGTTTAATCAGATTTTATGGGTTCAAATATTTGATTATTGTCTTTTGAACCTAATTATACAGCTTAATCTCAAATTTTGGGCTTTTTACTTGGTTAAATTTCGAACGGGTTCACTCTAAAGCCCATTTAGACATGCACGCTCTAAACCCTAAAAAACGATCGAAAATGATGTTTAATCAAATTTTATGGGATCAAATATTTAATTATGAACTTTTGACCCCAATTATACAGCTTAATATCAAATTTTTTGCTTTTTACTTGGTTAATATTCGAACGGGTTCAATCTAAAGCCCATTTAGACATGCACGCTCTGAAACCTACAAAACGATTGAAAATGATGTTTAATCAAACTTTAGGGGTTCAACTTTTTAATTATGGGCTTTTGAAACTGATTATAAAGATTAATCTCAATTTTTTTGCTTTTTACTCGGTTAAAATTCGAACGGGTTCACTCTAAAGGCCATTTAGATATGCATGCTCTGAAACATAAAAAACGATCGAAAATGATGTTTAATCAAATTTTATGGGCTCAAAAATTTAATTATGGACTTTTGACCCTAATTATACAGCATAATCTCAAATTTTGTGCTTTTTACTCTGTTAAATTTCGAACGGGTTCACTCTAAAGCCCATTTAGACATGCACGCTCTAAACCCTAAAAAACGATCAAAAATGATGTTTAATCAAATTTTATGGGATCAAATATTTAATTATAAACTTTTGACCCTAATTATACAGCTTAATATCAAATTTTGAGCTTTTTACTCGGTTAAAATTCGAACGGGTTCACTCTAAAACCCATTTAGACATGCAAGCTCTGAACCATAAAAAACGATCGAAAATGATGTTTAATCAAAGTTTATGGGTTCAAATATTTGATTATTGGCTTTTGAACCTAATTATACAGCTTAATCTCAAATTTTGTGCTTTTTACATGGTTAAAATTCGAACGGGTTCACTCTAAAGCACATTTACACATGCACTCTCTGAACCCTACAAAAATATCGAAAATGATGTTTAATCAAATTTTATGGGCTCAAATATTTAATTATGAACTTTTGACCCTAATTATACAGCTTAATCTCAAATTTTGTGCTTTTTACTGGGTTAAAATTCGAACGGGTTCTCTCTAAATCCCATTTAGACATGCACGCTCTAAACCCTAAAAAACGATCGAAAATGATGTTTAATCAGATTTTATGGGCTCAAAAATTTAATTATAGACTTTTGACCCTAATTATACAGCTTAATCTCAAATTTTGAGCTTTTTACTCGGTTAAATTTCGAACGGGTTCACTCTAAATCCCATTTAGATAAGCAAGCTCTGAACCCTAAAAAACGATCGAAAATGATGTTTATTCAAATTTTATGGGATCAAATATTTGATTATTGGCTTTTTAACCTAATTATACAACTTAATCTCAAATTTTGAGCTTTTTACTCGGTTAAAATTCGAACGGGTTCACTCTAAAGCCCATTTAGACATGCACGCTCTAAACCCTAAAAAACGATCGAAAATGATGTTTAATCATATTTTATGGGATCAAATATTTAATTATGAACTTTTGACCCTAATTATACAGCTTAATCTCAAATTTTGAGCTTTTTACTATGTTAAAATTCGAACGGGTTCACTCTAAAGCCCATTTAGACATGCACGCTCTGAACCATACAAAACGATCGAAAATGATATTTTATCAAATTTTAGGGGTTCAACTTTTTAATTATGGGTTTTTGAAACTGATTATACAAATGAATCTCAACTTTTTTGCTTTTTACTCGGTTAAAATTCGAACGGGTTCACCATAAAGGCCATTTAGATATGCATGCTCTGAACCATAAAAAACGATCGAAAATGATGTTTAATCAAATTTTATGGGCTCAAAAATTTAATTATGGACTTTTGACCCTAATTAAAGAGCTTAATCTCAAATTTTGTGCTTTTTACTCGGTTAAATTTCGAACGGGTTCACTCTAAATCCCATTTAGATAAGCAAGCTCTGAACCCTAAAAAACGATCGAAAATGATGTTTATTCAAATTTTATGGGATCAAATATTTGATTATTGGCTTTTTAACCTAATTATACAACTTAATCTCAAATTTTGAGCATTTTACTCGGTTAAAATTCGAACGGGTTCACTCTAAAGCCCATTTAGACATGCACGCTCTAAACCCTAAAAAACGATCGAAAATGATGTTTAATCATATTTTATGGGATCAAATATTTAATTATGAACTTTTGACCCTAATTATACAGCTTAATCTCAAATTTTGAGCTTTTTACTATGTTAAAATTCGAACGGGTTCACTCTAGAGCCCATTTAGACATGCACGCTCTGAACCCTACAAAACGATCGAAAATGATATTTTATCAAATTTTAGGGGTTCAACTTTTTAATTATGGGTTTTTGAAACTGATTATACAAATGAATCTCAACTTTTTTGCTTTTTACTCGGTTAAAATTCGAACGGGTTCACCATAAAGGCCATTTAGATATGCATGCTCTGAACCATAAAAAACGATCGAAAATGATGTTTAATCAAATTTTATGGGATCAAATATTTGATTATTGGCTTTTTAACCTAATTATACAACTTAATCTCAAATTTTGAGCTTTTTACTCGGTTAAAATTCGAACGGGTTCACTCTAAAGCCCATTTAGACATGCACGCTCTAAACCCTAAAAAACGATCGAAAATGATGTTTAATCAGATTTTATGGGATCAAATATTTAATTATGAACTTTTGACCCTAATTATACAACTTAATCTCAAATTTTGTGCTTTTTACTATGTTAAAATTCGAACGGGTTCACTCTAAAGCCCATTTAGACATGCACGCTCTGAACCCTACAAAACGATCGAAAACGATGTTTAATCAAATTTTAGGGGTTCAACTTTTTAATTATGGGTTTTTGAAACTGATTATACAAATTAATCTCAACTTTTTTGCTTTTTACTCGGTTAAAATTCGAACGGGTTTACCATAAAGGTCATTTAGATATGCATGCTCTGAACCATAAAAAATGATCGAAAATGATGTTTAATCAAATTTTATGGGTTCAAATATTTGATTATTGGCTTTTGAACCTAATTATACAGCTTAATCTCAAATTTTGTGCTTTTTACTCGGTTAAATTTCGAACGGGTTCACTCTAAATCCCATTTAGATAAGCAAGCTCTGAACCCTAAAAACGATCGAAAATGATGTTTGATCAAATTTTATGGGTTCAAATATTTGATTATTGGCTTTTGAACCTAATTATACAGCTTAATCTCAAATTTTGTGCTTTTTACTCGGTTAAATTTTGAACGGGTTCACTCTAAAGCCCATTTAGACATGCACGCTCTAAATCCTAAAAAACGATCGAAAATGATGTTTAATCAGATTTTATGGGTTCAAATATTTGATTATTGTCTTTTGAACCTAATTATACAGCTTAATATCAAATTTTGGGCTTTTTACTCGGTTAAATTTTGAACGGGTTCACTCTAAAGCCCATTTAGACATGCACGCTCTAAATCCTAAAAAACGATCGAAAATGATGTTTAATCAGATTTTATGGGTTCAAATATTTGATTATTGTCTTTTGAACCTAATTATATAGCTTAATATCAAATTTTGGGCTTTTTACTTGGTTAAATTTCGAACGGGTTCACTCTAAAGCCCATTTAGACATGCACGCTCTAAACCCTAAAAAACGATCGAAAATGATGTTTAATCAAATTTTATGGGATCAAATATTTAATTATGAACTTTTGACCCTAATTATACAGCTTAATATCAAATTTTTTGCTTTTTACTTGGTTAATATTCGAACGGGTTCACTCTAAAGCCCATTTAGACATGCACGCTCTGAAACCTACAAAACGATCAAAATATGTTTAATCAAACTTTAGGGGTTCAACTTTTTAATTATGGGCTTTTGAAACTGATTATAAAGATTAATCTCAAATTTTTTGCTTTTTACTCGGTTAAAATTCGAACGGGTTCACTCTAAAGGCCATTTAGATATGCATGCTCTGAACCATAAAAAACGATCGAAAATGATGTTTAATCAAATTTTATGGGCTCAAAAATTTAATTATGGACTTTTGACCCTAATTATACAGCTTAATCTCAAATTTTGTGCTTTTTACTCTGTTAAATTTCGAACGGGTTCACTCTAAAGCCCATTTAGACATGCACGCTCTAAACCCTAAAAAACGATCAAAAATGATGTTTAATCAAATTTTATGGGATCAAATATTTAAATATAAACTTTTGACCCAAATTATACAGCTTAATATCAAATTTTGAGCTTTTTACTCGGTTAAAATTCGAACGGGTTCACTCTAAAGCCCATTTAGACATGCAAGCTCTGAACCATAAAAAACGATCGAAAATGATGTTTAATCAAAGTTTATGGGTTCAAATATTTGATTATTGGCTTTTGAACCTAATTATACAGCTTAATCTCAAATTTTGTGCTTTTTACTTGGTTAAAATTCGAACGGGTTCACTCTAAATCACATTTAGACATGCACTCTCTGAACCCTACAAAAATATCGAAAATGATGTTTAATCAAATTTTATGGGCTCAAATATTTAATTATGAACTTTTGACCCTAATTATACAGCTTAATCTCAAATTTTGTGCTTTTTACTGGGTTAAAATTCGAACGGGTTCTCTCTAAATCCCATTTGGACATGCACGCTCTAAACCCTAAAAAACGATCGAAAATGATGTTTAATCAGATTTTATGGGCTCAAAAATTTAATTATAGACTTTTGACCCTAATTATACAGCTTAATCTCAAATTTTGTTCTTTTTACTCGGTTAAATTTCGAACGGGTTCACTCTAAAGCCCATTTAGATAAGCAAGCTCTGAACCCTAAAAAACGATCGAAAATGATGTTTATTCAAATTTTATGGGATCAAATATTTGATTATTGGCTTTTTAACCTAATTATACAACTTAATCTCAAATTTTGAGCTTTTTACTCGGTTAAAATTCGAACGGGTTCACTCTAAAGCCCATTTAGACATGCACGCTCTAAACCCTAAAAAACGATCGAAAATGATGTTTAATCAGATTTTATGGGATCAAATATTTAATTATGAACTTTTGACCCTAATTATACAGCTTAATCTCAAATTTTGAGCTTTTTACTATATTAAAATTCGAACGGGTTCACTTTAAAGCCCATTTAGACATGCACGCTCTGAACCCTACAAAACGATCGAAAATGATATTTTATCAAATTTTAGGGGTTCAACTTTTTAATTATGGGCTTTTGAAACTGATTATAAAGATTAATATCAATTTTTTTGCTTTTTACTCGGTTAAAATTCGAACGGGTTCACTCTAAAGGCCATTTAGATATGCATGCTCTGAACCATAAAAAACGATCGAAAATGATGTTTAATCAAATTTTATGGGCTCAAAAATTTAATTATGGACTTTTGACCCTAATTATACAGCTTAATCTCAAATTTTGTGCTTTTTACTCTGTTAAATTTCGAACGGGTTCACTCTAAAGCCCATTTAGACATGCACGCTCTAAACCCTAGAAAACGATCAAAAATGATGTTTAATCAAATTTTATGGGATCAAATATTTAATTATAAACTTTTGACCCTAATTATACAGCTTAATATCAAATTTTGAGCTTTTTACTCGGTTAAAATTCGAACGGGTTCACTCTAAAACCCATTTAGACATGCAAGCTCTGAACCATAAAAAACGATCGAAAATGATGTTTAATCAAATTTTATGGGTTCAAATATTTGATTATTGGCTTTTGAACCTAATTATACAGCTTAATCTCAAATTTTGTGCTTTTTACTCGGTTAAATTTCGAACGGGTTCACTCTAAATCCCATTTAGATAAGCAAGCTCTGAACCCTAAAAACGATCGAAAATGATGTTTAATCAAATTTTATGGGTTCAAATATTTGATTATTGGCTTTTGAATCTAATTATACAGCTTAATCTCAAATTTTGTGCTTTTTACTCGGTTAAATTTGGAACGGGTTCACTCTAAAGCCCATTTAGACATGCACGCTCTAAACCCTAAAAAACGATCGAAAATGATGTTTAATCAGATTTTATGGGATCAAATATTTGATTATTGGCTTTTTAACCTAATTATACAACTTAATCTCAAATTTTGAGCTTTTTACTCGGTTAAAATTCGAATGGGTTCACTCTAAAGCCCATTTAGACATGCACGCTCTGAACCCTACAAAACGATCGAAAATGATATTTTATCAAATTTTAGGGGTTCAACTTTTTAATTATGGGTTTTTAAAACTGATTATACAAATTAATCTCAACTTTTTTGCTTTTTACTCGGTTAAAATTCGAACGGGTTCACCATAAAGGCCATTTAGATATGCATGCTCTGAACCATAAAAAACGATCGAAAATGATGTTTAATCAAATTTTATGGGTTCAAATATTTGATTATTGGCTTTTGAACCTAATTATACTGCTTAATCTCATATTTTGTGCTTTTTACTCGGTTAAATTTGGAACGGGTTCACTCTAAAGCCCATTTAGACATGGACGCTCTAAACCCTAAAAAACGATCAAAAATGATGTTTAATCAGATTTTATGGGATCAAATATTTAATTATGGACTTTTGACCCTAATTATCCAGCTTAATCTCAAATTTTGTGCTTTTTACTATGTTAAAATTCGAACGGGTTCACTCTAAAGCCCATTTAGACATGCACGCTCTGAACCCTACAAAACGATCGAAAATGATATTTTATCAAATTTTAGGGGTTCAACTTTTTAATTATGGGCTTTTGAAACTGATTATAAAGATTAATCTCAAATTTTTTGCTTTTTACTCGGTTAAAATTCGAACGGGTTCACTCTAAAGGCCATTTAGATATGCATGCTCTGAAACATAAAAAACGATCGAAAATGATGTTTAATCAAATTTTATGGGCTCAAAAATTTAATTATGGACTTTTGACCCTAATTATACAGCTTAATATCAAATTTTGTGCTTTTTACTCTGTTAAATTTCGAACGGGTTCACTCTAAAGCCCATTTAGACATGCACGCTCTAAACCCTAAAAAACGATCAAAAATGATGTTTAATCAAATTTTATGGGATCAAATATTTAATTATAAACTTTTGACCCAAATTATACAGCTTAATATCAAATTTTGAGCTTTTTACTCGGTTAAAATTCGAACGGGTTCACTCTAAAGCCCATTTAGACATGCAAGCTCTGAACCATAAAAAACGATCGAAAATGATGTTTAATCAAAGTTTATGGGTTCAAATATTTGATTATTGGCTTTTGAACCTAATTATACAGCTTAATCTCAAATTTTGTGCTTTTTACTTGGTTAAAATTCAAACGGGTTCACTCTAAATCACATTTAGACATGCACTCTCTGAACCCTACAAAAATATCGAAAATGATGTTTAATCAAATTTTATGGGCTCAAATATTTAATTATGAACTTTTGACCCTAATTATACAGCTTAATCTCAAATTTTGTGCTTTTAACTGGGTTAAAATTCGAACGGGTTCTCTCTAAATCCCATTTGGACATGCACGCTCTAAACCCTAAAAAACGATCGAAAATGATGTTTAATCAGATTTTATGGGCTCAAAAATTTAATTATAGACTTTTGACCCTAATTATACAGCTTAATCTCAAATTTTGAGCTTTTTACTCGGTTAAATTTCGAACGGGTTCACTCTAAAGCCCATTTAGATAAGCAAGCTCTGAACCCTAAAAAACGATCGAAAATGATGTTTATTCAAATTTTATGGGATCAAATATTTGATTATTGGCTTTTTAACCTAATTATACAACTTAATCTCAAATTTTGAGCTTTTTACTCGGTTAAAATTCGAACGGGTTGACTCTAAAGCCCATTTAGACATGCACGCTCTAAACCCTAAAAAACGATCGAAAATGATGTTTAATCAGATTTTATGGGATCAAATATTTAATTATGAACTTTTGACCCTAATTATAAAGCTTAATCTCAAATTTTGAGCTTTTTACTATGTTAAAATTCGAACGGGTTCACTCTAAAGCCCATTTAGACATGCACGCTCTGAACCCTACAAAACGATCGAAAATGATATTTTATCAAATTTTAGGGGTTCAACTTTTTAATTATGGGTTTTTGAAACTGATTATACAAATTAATCTCAACTTTTTTGCTTTTTACTCGGTTAAAATACGAACGGGTTCACCATAAAGGCCATTTAGATATGCATGCTCTGAACCATAAAAAACGATCGAAAATGATGTTTAATCAAATTTTATGGGCTCAAAAATTTAATTATGGACTTTTGACCCTAATTATATAGCTTAATCTCAAATTTTGTGCTTTTTACTCGGTTAAATTCCGAACGGGTTCACTCTAAAGCCCATTTAGACATGCACGATCTAAACCCTAAAAAACGATCAAAAATGATGTTTAATCAAATTTTATGGGATCAAATATTTAATTATATACTTTTGACCCTAATTATACAGCTTAATCTCAAATTTTGTGCTTTTTACTCGGTTAAAATTCGAACGTGTTCACTCTAAAGCCCATTTAGACATGCAAGCTCTGATCCCTAAAAAACGATCGAAAATGATATTTTATCAAATTTTATGGTTTCAAATAATTGATTATTGGCTTTTGAACCTAATTATACATCTTAATCTCAAATTTTGTGCTTTTAACTCGGTTAAATTTCGAACGGGTTCACTCTAAAGCCCATTTAGACATGGACGCTCTAAACCCTAAAAAACGATCGAAAATGATGTTTAATCAGATTTTATGGGCTCAAAAATTTAATTATGGACTTTTGACCCTAATTATACAGCTTAATCTCAAATTTTGTGCTTTTTACTGGGTTAGAATTCGAACGGGTTCACTCTAAAGCCCATTTAGACATGCACGCTCTGAACCCTACAAAACGATCGAAAATGATCTTTAATCAAATTTTATGGGTTGAACTATTTAATTATGAGCTTTTGAAAATAATTATACATCTTAATATCAAATTTTGTGCTTTTTACTCGGTTAAAATTCGAACGGGTTCACTCTAAAGGCCATTTAGATATGCATGCTCTGAACCATAAAAAATGATCGAAAATGATGTTGAATCAAATTTTATGGGCTCAAAAATTTAATTATGGACTTTTGACCCTAATTATACAGCTTAATCTCAAATTTTGAGCTTTTTACTCGGTTAAAATTTGAACGGGTTCACTCTAAAGCCCATTTCGACATGCACGCTTTAAACCCTAAAAAACGATCGAAAATGATGTTTAATCAGATTTTATGGGATCAAATATTTAATTATGAACTTTTGACCCTAATTATACAGCTTAATCTCAAATTTTGTGCTTTTTACTATGTTAAACTTCGAACGGGTTCACTCTAAAGCCCATTTAGACATGCACGCTCTGAACCCTACAAAACGATCGAAAATGATATTTTATCAAATTTTACGGGTTCAACTTTTTAATTATGGGTTTTTGAAATTGATTATACAAATTAATCTCAACTTTTTTGCTTTTTACTCGGTTAAAATTTGAACGGGTTCACCATAAAGGCCATTTAGATATGCATGCTCTGAACCATAAAAAACGATCGAAAATGATGTTTAATCAAATTTTATGGGTTCAAATTTTTGATTATTGGCTTTTGAACCTAATTATACAGCTTAATCTCAAATTTTGTGCTTTTTACTGGGTTAAATTTGGAACGGGTTCACTCTAAAGCCCATTTAGACATGCACGCTCTAAACCCTAGAAAACGATCGAAAATGATGTTTAATCAGATTTTATGGGATCAAATATTTGATTATTGGCTTTTTAACCTAATTATACAACTTAATCTCAAATTTTGAGCTTTTTACTCGGTTAAAATTCGAATGGGTTCACTCTAAAGCCCATTTAGACATGCACGCTCTGAACCCTACAAAACGATCGAAAATGATATTTTATCAAATTTTAGGGGTTCAACTTTTTAATTATGGGTTTTTGAAACTGATTATACAAATTAATCTCAACTTTTTTGCTTTTTACTCGGTTAAAATTCGAACGGGTTCACCATAAAGGCCATTTAGATATGCATGCTCTGAACCATAAAAAACGATCGAAAATGATGTTTAATCAAATTTTATGGGTTCAAATATTTGATTATTGGCTTTTGAACCTAATTATACAGCTTAATCTCATATTTTGTGCTTTTTACTCGGTTAAATTTGGAACGGGTTCACTCTAAAGCCCATTTAGACATGCACGCTCTAAAACCTAAAAAACGATCGAAAATGATGTTTAATCAGATTTTATGGGATCAAATATTTAATTATGAACTTTTGACCCTAATTATACAGCTTAATCTCAAATTTTGTGCTTTTTACTATGTTAAAATTCGAACGGGTTCACTCTAAAGCCCATTTAGACATGCACGCTCTAAACCCTAAAAAACGATCGAAAATGATATTTTATCAAATTTTAGTGGTTCAACTTTTTAATTATGGGTTTTTGAAACTGATTATACAAATTAATCTCAACTTTTTTGCTTTTTACTCGGTTAAAATTCGAACGGGTTCACCATAAAGGCCATTTAGATATGCATGCTCTGAACCATAAAAAACGATCGAAAATGATGTTTAATCAAATTTTATGGGTTCAAATATTTGATTATTGGCTTTTGAACCTAATTATACAGCTTAATCTCATATTTTGTGTTTTTTACTCGGTTAAATTTGGAACGGGTTCACTCTAAAGCCCATTTAGACATGCACGCTCTAAACCCTAAAAAACGATCGAAAATGATGTTTAATCAGATTTTATGGGATCCAATATTTGATTATGGGCTTTTTAACCTAATTATACAACTTAATCTCAAATTTTGAGCTTTTTACTCGGTTAAAATTCGAACGGGTTCACTCTAAAGCCCATTTAGACATGCACGCTCTAAACCCTAAAAAACGATCGAAAATGATGTTTAATCAGATTTTATGGGATCAAATATTTAATTATGAACTTTTGACCCTAATTATACAGCTTAATCTCAAATTTTGTGCTTTTTACTATGTTAAAATTCGAACGGGTTCACTCTAAAGCCCATTTAGACATGCACGCTCTAAACCCTAAAAAACGATCGAAAATGATATTTTATCAAATTTTAGGGGTTCAACTTTTTAATTATGGGTTTTTGAAACTGATTATACAAATTAATCTCAACTTTTTTGCTTTTTACTCGGTTAAAATTCGAACGGGTTTACCATAAAGGTCATTTAGATATGCAGGCTCTGAACCATAAAAAACGATCGAAAATGATGTTTAATCAAATTTTATGGGTTCAAATATTTGATTATTGGCTTTTGAACCTAATTATACAGCTTAATCTCAAATTTTGTGCTTTTTACTGGGTTAAATTTGGAACGAGTTCACTCTAAAGCCCATTTAGACATGCACGCTCTAAACCCTAAAAAACGATCGAAAATGATGTTTAATCAGATTTTATGGGATCCAATATTTGATTATTGGCTTTTTAACCTAATTATACAACTTAATCTCAAATTTTGAGCTTTTTACTCGGTTAAAATTCGAATGGGTTCACTCTAAAGCCCATTTAGACATGCACGCTCTGAACCCTACAAAACGATCGAAAATGATATTTTATCAAATTTTAGGGGTTCAACTTTTTAATTATGGGTTTTTGAAACTGATTATACAAATTAATCTCAACTTTTTTGCTTTTTACTCGGTTAAAATTCGAACGGGTTCACCATAAAGGCCATTTAGATATGCATGCTCTGAACCATAAAAAACGATCGAAAATGATGTTTAATCAAATTTTATGGGATCAAATATTTGATTATTGGCTTTTTAACCTAATTATACAACTTAATCTCAAATTTTGAGCTTTTTACTCGGTTAAAATTCGAACGGGTTCACTCTAAAGCTCATTTAGACATGCACGCTCTAAACCCTAAAAAACGATCGAAAATGATGTTTAATCAGATTTTATGGGATCAAATATTTAATTATGAACTTTTAACCCTAATTATACAGCTTAATCTCAAATTTTGTGCTTTTTACTATGTTAAAATTCAAACGGGTTCACTCTAAAGCCCATTTAGACATGCACGCTCTGAACCCTACAAAACGATCGAAAATGATGTTTAATCAAATTTTAGGGGTTCAACTTTTTAATTATGGGTTTTTGAAACTGATTATACAAATTAATCTCAACTTTTTTGCTTTTTACTCGGTTAAAATTCGAACGGGTTTACCATAAAGGTCATTTAGATATGCATGCTCTGAACCATAAAAAACGATCGAAAATGATGTTTAATCAAATTTTATGGGTTCAAATATTTGATTATTGGCTTTTGAACCTAATTATACAGCTTAATCTCATATTTTGTGCTTTTTACTCGGTTAAATTTGGAACGGGTTCACTGTAAAGCCCATTCAGACATGCACGCTCTAAACCCTAAAAAACGATCAAAAATGATGTTTAATCAGATTTTATGGGATCAAATATTTGATTATTGGCTTTTTAACCTAATTATACAACTTAATCTCAAATTTTGAGCTTTTTACTCGGTTAAAATTCGAACGGGTTCACTCTAAAGCCCATTTAGACATGCACGCTCTAAACCCTAAAAAACGATCAAAAATGATGTTTAATCAGATTTTATGGGATCAAATATTTAATTATGAACTTTTGACCCTAATTATACAGCTTAATCTCAAATTTTGTGCTTTTTACTATGTTAAAATTCGAACGGGTTCACTCTAAAGCCCATTTAGACATGCACGCTCTGAACCCTACAAAACGATCGTAAATGATATTTTATCAAATTTTAGGGGTTCAACTTTTTAATTATGAGTTTTTGAAACTGATTATACAAATTAATCTCAACTTTTTTGCTTTTTACTCGGTTAAAATTCGAACGGGTTCACCATAAAGGCCATTTAGATATGCATGCTCTGAACCATAAAAAACGATCGAAAATGATGTTTAATAAAATTTTATGGGTTCAAATATTTGATTATTGGCTTTTGAACCTAATTATACAGCTTAATCTCATATTTTGTGCTTTTTACTCGGTTAAATTTGGAACGGGTTCACTCTAAAGCCCATTTAGACATGCACGCTCTAAACCCTAAAAAACGATCGAAAATGATGTTTAATCAGATTTTATGGGATCAAATATTTAATTATGAACTTTTGACCCTAATTATACAGCTTAATCTCAAATTTTGTGCTTTTTACTATGTTAAAATTCGAACGGGTTCACTCTAAAGCCCATTTAGACATGCACGCTCTGAACCCTACAAAACGATCGAAAATGATATTTTATCAAATTTTAGGGGTTCAACTTTTTAATTATGGGTTTTTGAAACTGATTATACAAATTAATCTCAACTTTTTTGCTTTTTACTCGGTTAAAATTCGAACGGGTTCACCATAAAGGCCATTTAGATATGCATGCTCTGAACCATAAAAAACGATCGAAAATGATGTTTAATCAAATTTTATGGGTTCAAATATTTGATTATTGGCTTTTGAACCTAATTATACAGCTTAATCTCATATTTTGTGCTTTTTACTCGGTTAAATTTGGAACGGGTTCACTCTAAAGCACATTTAGACATGCACGCTCTAAACCCTAAAAAACGATCGAAAATGATGTTTAATCAGATTTTATGGGATCCAATATTTGATTATTGGCTTTTTAACCTAATTATACAACTTAATCTCAAATTTTGAGCTTTTTACTCGGTTAAAATTCGAACGGGTTCACTCTAAAGCCCATTTAGACATGCATGCTCTAAACCCTAAAAAACGATCGAAAATGATGTTTAATCTGATTTTATGGGATCAAATTTTTAATTATGAACTTTTAACCCTAATTATACATCTTAATCTCAAATTTTGTGCTTTTTACTATGTTAAAATTCGAACGGGTTCACTCTAAAGCCCATTTAGACATGCACGCTCTGAACCCTACAAAACGATCGAAAATGATATTTTATCAAATTTTAGGGGTTCAACTTTTTAATTATGGGTTTTTGAAACTGATTATACAAATTAATCTCAACTTTTTTGCTTTTTACTCGGTTAAAATTCGAACGGGTTCACCATCAAGGCCATTTAGATATGCATGCTCTGAACCATAAAAAACGATCGAAAATGATGTTTAATCAAATTTTATGGGCTCAAAAATTTAATTATGGACTTTTGACCCTAATTATAAAGCTTAATCTCAAATTTTGTGCTTTTTACTCGGTTAAATTCCGAACGGGTTCACTCTAAATCCCATTTAGACATGCAAGTTCTGAACCCTAAAAAACGATCAAAAATGATGTTTAATCAAATTTTATGGGATCAAATATTTAATTATAAACTTTTGACCCTAATTATACAGCTTAATCTCAAATTTTGTGCTTTTTACTCGGTTAAAATTCGAACGTGTTAACTCTAAAGCCCATTTAGACATGCAAGCTCTGAACCCTAAAAAACGATCGAAAATGATATTTTATCAAATTTTATGGGTTCAAATAATTGATTATTGGCTTTTGAACCTAATTATACATCTTAATCTCAAATTTTGTGCTTTTAACTCGGTTAAATTTCGAACGGGTTCACTCTAAAGCCCATTTAGACATGCACGCTCTAAACCCTAAAAAACGATCGAAAATGATGTTTAATCAGATTTTATGGGCTCAAAAACTTAATTATTGAATTTTGACCCTAATTATACAGCTTAATCTCAAATTTTAAGCTTTTTAATCGGTTAAAATTCGAACGGGTTCACTCTAAAGCCCATTTAGACATGCAAGCTCCAAAACCTAAAAAACGATCGAAAATGATGTTTAATCAAATTTTATGGGTTCAAATATTTGATTATTGGCTTTTTAACCTAATTATGCAACTTAATCTCAAATTTGGAGCTTTTTACTCGGTTAAAATTTGAACGGGTTCACTCTAAAGCCCATTTAGACATGCACGCTCTAAACCCTAAAAAACGATCGGAAATGATGTTTAATCAAATTTTATGGGCTCAAAATTTTAATTATGGACTTTTGACCCTAATTATACAGCTTAGTATCAAATTTTGAGCTTTTTAATCGGTTAAAATTCGAACGGGTTCACTCTAAAGCCCATTTAGACATGCGAGCTCTGAACCCTAAAAAACGATCGAAAATGATGTTTAATCAAATTTTATGGGTTCAAATATTTGATTATTGGCTTTTTAACCTAATTATACAACTTAATCTCAAATCTGGAGCTTTTTACTCGGTTAAATTTCGAACGGGTTCACTCTAAAGCCCATTTAGACATGCACGCTTTAAACCCTAAAAAACGATCGAAAATGACGTTTAATCAGATTTTATGGGATCAAATATTTAATTATGTACTTTTGACCCTAATTATACAGCTTAATCTCAAATTTTGAGCTTTTTACTCGGTTAAAATTCGAACGGGTTCACACTAAAGCCCATTTACACATGCAAGCTCTGAACCCTAAAAAACGATCGAAAATGACGTTTAATCAGATTTTATGGGTTCAAATTTTGTGCTTTTTACTCGGTTAAATTTCGAACGGGTTCACTTTAAAGCCCATTTAGACATGCACGCTCTAAACCCTAAAAAGTGATCAAAAATGATGTTTAATCAAATTTTATGGGATCAAATATTTAATTATGAACTTTTGACACTACTTATACAGCTTAATCTCAAATTTTGTGCTTTTTACTTGGTTAATATTCGAACGGGTTCATTCTAAAGCTCATTTAGACATGCACGCTCTAAACCCTAAAAAACGATCGAAAATGATGTTTATTCAAATTTTATGGGTTCAACTATTTAATTATGGGCTTTTGAACCAAATTATACAACTTAATCTCAAATATGGAGCTTTTTACTCGGTTAAAATTTGAACGTGTTCACTCTAAAGCCCATTTAGACATGCACGCTCTAAAACCTAAAAAACGATCGAAAAGGATGTTTAATCAAATTTTATGGGCTCAAAAATTTAATTATGGACTTTTGACCCTAATTATACAGCTTAATCTCAAATTTTGTGCTTTTTACTCGGTTAAAATTCGAACGGGTTCACTCTAAAGGCCATTTAGATATGCATGCTCTGAACCATAAAAAACGATCGAAAAGGATGTTTAATCAACTTTTATGGGCTCAAAAATTTAATTATGGACTTTTGACCCTAATTATACAGCTTAATCTCAAATTTTGAGCTTTTTAATCGGTTAAAATTTGAACGGGTTCGCTCTAAAGGCCATTTAGACATGCACGCTCTAAACCCTAAAAAACGATCGAAAATGATGTTTAATCAGATTTTATGGGCTCAAAAATTTAATTATGGACTTTTGAACCTAATTATACAGCTTAATCTCAAATTTTGAGCTTTTTACTCGGTTAAAATTCGAAAGGGTTCACTCTAAAGCCCATTTAGACATGCAAGCTCTGAACCCTAAAAAACGATCGAAAATGACGTTTAATCAAATTTTATGGGTTCAAATCTTTGATTATTAGCTTTTGAACCTAATTATACAACTTAATCTCAAATTTGGAGCTTTTTACTCGGTTAAAATTTGAACGTGTTCACTCTAAAGCCCATTTAGACATGCACGCTCTAAACCCTAAAAAACGATCGAAAAAGATGTTTAATCAAATTTTATGGGCTCAAAAATTTAATTATGGACTTTTGACCCTAATTATACAGCTTAATCTCAAATTTTGTGCTTTTTACTTGGTTAAAATTCGAATGGATTCACTCTAAAGGCCATTTAGATATGCATGCTCTGAACCCTAAAAAACGATCGAAAATGATGTTTAATCAAATTTTATGGGCTCAAAAATTTAATTATGGACTTTTGACCCTAATTATACAGCTTAATCTCAAATTTAGAGCTTTTTAATCGGTTAAAATTCGAACGGGTTCACTCTAAAGCCCATTTAGACATGCAAGCTCTGAACCCTAAAAAACGATCGAAAATGATGTTTAATCAAATTTTATGGGTTCAAATATTTCATTATTGGCTTTTTAACCTAATTATACAACTTAATCTCAAATTTGGAGCTTTTTACTCGGTTAAAATTTGAATGGGTTCACTCTAAAGCCCATTTAGACATGCACGCTCTAAACCCTAAAAAACGATCGAAAATGATGTTTAATCAGATTTTATGGGCTCAAAAATTTAATTATGGACTTTTGAACCTAATTATACAGCTTAATCTCAAATTTTGAGCTTTTTACTCGGTTAAAATTCGAAAGGGTTCACTCTAAAGCCCATTTAGACATGCAAGCTCTGAACCCTAAAAAATGATCGAAAATGACGTTTAATCAAATTTTATGGGTTCAAATCTTTGATTATTAGCTTTTGAACCTAATTATACAGCTTAATCTCAAATTTGGAGCTTTTTACTCGGTTAAAATTTGAACGTGTTCACTCTAAAGCCCATTTAGACATGCACGCTCTAAACCCTAAAAAACGATCGAAAAAGATGTTTAATCAAATTTTATGGGCTCAAAAATTTAATTATGGACTTTTGACCCTAATTATACAGCTTAATCTCAAATTTTGTGCTTTTTACTCGGTTAAAATTCGAATGGGTTCACTCTAAAGGCCATTTAGATATGCATGCTCTGAACCCTAAAAAACGATCGAAAATGATGTTTAATCAAATTTTATGGGCTCAAAAATTTAATTATGGACTTTTGACCCTAATTATACAGCTTAATCTCAAATTTTGAGCTTTTTAATCGGTTAAAATTCGAACGGGTTCACTCTAAAGCCCATTTAGACATGCAAGCTCTGAACCCTAGAAAACGATCGAAAATGATGTTTAATCAAATTTTATGGGTTCAAATATTTCATTATTGGCTTTTTAACCTAATTATACAACTTAATCTCAAATTTGGAGCTTTTTACTCGGTTAAAATTTGAACGGGTTCACTCTAAAGCCCATTTAGACATGCACGCTCTAAACCCTAAAAAACGATCGAAACTGATGTTTAATCAAATTTTATGGGCTCAAAATTTTAATTATGGACTTTTGACCCTAATTATACAGCTTAATCTCAAATTTTGAGCTTTTTACTCGGTTAAAATTCGAACGGGTTCACTCTAAAGCCCATTTAGACATGCAAGCTCTGAACCCTAAAAAACGATCGAAAATGATGTTTAATCAAATTTTATGGGTTCAAATATTTGATTATTGGCTTTTTAACCTAATTATACAACTTAATCTCAAATTTTGTGCTTTTTACTTGGTTAAAATTCGAACGGGTTCATTCTAAAGCCCATTTAGACATGCACGCTCTGAATCCTACAAAACGATCGAAAATGATGTTTATTCAAATTTTATGGGTTCAACTATTTAATTATGGGCTTTTGAACCTAATTATATAGTTTAATCTCGAATTTTGAGCTTTTTACTCGGTTAAAATTCGAACAGGTTCACTCTAAAGCCCATTTAGACATGCAAGCTCTGAACAATAAAAAACGATCGAAAATGATATTTTATCAAATTTTATGGGTTCAAATATTTGATTATTGGCTTTTGAACCTAATTATACAGCTTAATCTCAAATTTTGGGCTTTTTACTCGGTTAAATTTCGAACGGGTTCACTCTAAAGCCCATTTAGACATGCTCGCTCTAAACCCTAAAAAACGATCAAAAATGATGTTTAATCAGATTTTATGGGCTCAAAAATTTAATTATGGACTTTTGACCCTAATTATACAGCTTAATCTCAAATTTTGAGCTTTTTAATCGGTTAAAATTCGAACGGGTTCACTCTAAAGCCCATTTAGACATGCAAGCTCTGAACCCTAGAAAACGATCGAAAATGATGTTTAATCAAATTTTATGGGTTCAAATATTTCATTATTGGCTTTTTAACCTAATTATACAACTTAATCTCAAATTTGGAGCTTTTTACTCGGTTAAAATTTGAACGGGTTCACTCTAAAGCCCATTTAGACATGCACGCTCTAAACCCTAAAAAACGATCGAAACTGATGTTTAATCAAATTTTATGGGCTCAAAATTTTAATTATGGACTTTTGACCCTAATTATACAGCTTAATCTCAAATTTTGAGCTTTTTACTCGGTTAAAATTCGAACGGGTTCACTCTAAAGCCCATTTAGACATGCAAGCTCTGAACCCTAAAAAACGATCGAAAATGATGTTTAATCAAATTTTATGGGTTCAAATATTTGATTATTGGCTTTTTAACCTAATTATACAACTTAATCTCAAATTTTGTGCTTTTTACTTGGTTAAAATTCGAACGGGTTCATTCTAAAGCCCATTTAGACATGCACGCTCTGAATCCTACAAAACGATCGAAAATGATGTTTATTCAAATTTTATGGGTTCAACTATTTAATTATGGGCTTTTGAACCTAATTATATAGTTTAATCTCGAATTTTGAGCTTTTTACTCGGTTAAAATTCGAACAGGTTCACTCTAAAGCCCATTTAGACATGCAAGCTCTGAACAATAAAAAACGATCGAAAATGATATTTTATCAAATTTTATGGGTTCAAATATTTGATTATTGGCTTTTGAACCTAATTATACAGCTTAATCTCAAATTTTGGGCTTTTTACTCGGTTAAATTTCGAACGGGTTCACTCTAAAGCCCATTTAGACATGCTCGCTCTAAACCCTAAAAAACGATCAAAAATGATGTTTAATCAGATTTTATGGGCTCAAAAATTTAATTATGGACTTTTGAACCTAATTATACAGCTTAATCTCAAATTTTTAGCATTTTACTGGGTTAAAATTCGAACGGGTTCACTCTAAAGCCCATTTAGACATGCAAGCTCTAAACCCTAAAAAACGATCGAAAATAATGTTTAATCAAATTTAATGGGTTCAAATATTTGATTATTGGCTTTTGAACCTAATTATACAGCTTAATCTCAAATTTTGTGCTTTTTACTCGGTTAAATTTCGAACGGGTTCACTCTAAAGCCCATTTAGACATGCACGCTCTAAACCCTAAAAAACGATCGAAAATGATGTTTAATCAGATTTTATGGGATCAAATATTTTATTATGAACTTTTGACCCTAATTATACAGCTTAATCTCAAATTTTGTGCTTTTTACTTGGTTAAAATTCGAACGGGTTCATTCTAAAGCCTATTTAGACATGAACGCTCTAAACCCTAAAAAACGATCGAAAATGATGTTTATTCAAATTTTATGGGTTCAACTATTTAATTATGGGCTTTTGAACCTAATTATACAACTTAATCTCAAATTTGGAGCTTTTTACTCGGTTAAAATTTGAACGGGTTCACTCTAAAGCCCATTTAGACATGCACGCTCTAAACCCTAAAAAACGATCAAAAATGATGTTTCATCAAATTTTATGGGCTCAAAAATTTAATTATGGACTTTTGACCCTAATTATACAGCTTAATCTCAAATTTTGAGCTTTTTAATCGGTTAAAATTCGAACGGGTTCACTCTTAAGCCCATTTAGACATGCAAGCTCTAAACCCTAAAAAACGATCGAAAATGATGTTTAATCAAATTTTATGGTTTCAAATATTTGATTATTGGCTTTTTAACCTAATTATAACTTAATCTAAAATTTGGAGCTTTTTACTCGGTTAAAATTTGAACGGGTTCACACTAAAGCCCATTTAGACATGCACGCTCTAAACCCTAAAAAACGATCGAAAATGATGTTTAATCAAATTTTATGGGCTCAAAAATTTAATTATGGACTTTTGACCCTAATTATATAGCTTCATCTTAAATTTTGAGCTTTTTACTCGGTTAAAATTCGAACGGGTTCACTCTAAAGCCCATTTAGATATGCACGCTCTGAACCCTACAAAACGATCGAAAATGATGTTTAATCAAACTTTACGGGTTCAACTTTTTAATTATGGGCTTTTGAAACTGATTCTAAAGATTAATCTCAAATTTTTTGATTTTTACTCGGTTAAAATTCGAACGAGTTCAAATTTTAGATTATTGGCTTTTGAACCTAATTATACAGCTTAATCTCAAATTTTGTGCTTTTAACTCGGTTAAATTTCGAACGGGTTCACTCTAAAGCCCATTTAGACATGCACGCTCTAAACCCTAAAAAACGATCAAAAATGATGTTTAATCAGATTTTATGGGCTCAAAAATTTAATTATGGACTTTTGACCCTAATTATACAACTTAATCTCAAATTTTGTGCTTTTTACTTGGTTAAAATTCGAACGGGTTCACTCTAAAGCCCATTTAGACATGCACGCTCTAAACCCTAAAAAACGATCAAAAATGATGTTTAATCAAGTTTTATGGGATCAAATATTTAATTATGAACTTTTGACCCTAATTATACAGCTTAATCTCAAATTTTGTGCTTTTTACTTGGATGAATTTCGAACGGGTTCACTCTAAAGCCCATTTAGACATGCAAGCTCTAAACCCTAAAAAACGATCGAAAATGATGTTTAATCAAATTTTATGGGTTCAACTATTTAATTATGGGCTTTTGAAACTTATTATACAGCTTAATCTCAAATTTTGTGCTTTTTACTCGGTTAAAATTCGAACGGATTCACTCTAAAGCCCATTTAGACATGCAAGCTCTAAACCCTAAAAAACGATCGAAAATGATGTTTAATCAAATTTTATGGGTTCAAATATTTGATTATTGGCTTTTGAACCTAATTATACAGCTTAATCTCATATTTTGTGCTTTTTACTCGGTTAAAATTTGAATGGGTTCACTCTAAAGCACATTTAGACATGCACGCTCTAAACCCTAAAAAACGATCGAAAATGTTGTTTAATCAGATTTTATGGGATCCAATATTTGATTATTGGCTTTTTAACCTAATTATACAACTTAATCTCAAATTTTGAGCTTTTTACTCGGTTAAAATTCGAACGGGTTCACTCTAAAGCCCATTTAGACATGCATGCTCTAAACCCTAAAAAACGATCGAAAATGATGTTTAATCTGATTTTATGGGATCAAATTTTTAATTATGAACTTTTGACCCTAATTATACATCTTAATCTCAAATTTTGTGCTTTTTACTATGTTAAAATTCGAACGGGTTCACTCTAAAGCCCATTTAGACATGCACGCTCTGAACCCTACAAAACGATCGAAAATGATATTTTATCAAATTTTAGGGGTTCAACTTTTTAATTATGGGTTTTTGAAACTGATTATACAAATTAATCTCAACTTTTTTGCTTTTTACTCGGTTAAAATTCGAACGGGTTCACCATCAAGGCCATTTAGATATGCATGCTCTGAACCATAAAAAACGATCGAAAATGATGTTTAATCAAATTTTATGGGCTCAAAAATTTAATTATGGACTTTTGACCCTAATTATAAAACTTAATCTCAAATTTTGTGCTTTTTACTCGGTTAAATTCCGAACGGGTTCACTCTAAATCCCATTTAGACATGCAAGTTCTGAACCCTAAAAAACGATCAAAAATGACGTTTAATCAAATTTTATGGGATCAAATATTTAATTATAAACTTTTGACCCTAATTATACAGCTTAATCTCAAATTTTGTGCTTTTTACTCGGTTAAAATTCGAACGTGTTAACTCTAAAGCCCATTTAGACATGCAAGCTCTGAACCCTAAAAAATGATCGAAAATGATATTTTATCAAATTTTATGGGTTCAAATAATTGATTATTGGCTTTTGAACCTAATTATACATCTTAATCTCAAATTTTGTGCTTTTAACTCGGTTAAATTTCGAACGGGTTCACTCTAAAGCCCATTTAGACATGCACGCTCTAAACCCTAAAAAACGATCGAAAATGATGTTTAATCAGATTTTATGGGCTCAAAAACTTAATTATTGAATTTTGACCCTAATTATACAGCTTAATCTCAAATTTTGAGCTTTTTAATCGGTTAAAATTCGAACGGGTTCACTCTAAAGCCCATTTAGACATGCAAGCTCCAAAACCTAAAAAACGATCGAAAATGATGTTTAATCAAATTTTATGGGTTCAAATATTTGATTATTGGCTTTTTAACCTAATTATGCAACTTAATCTCAAATTTGGAGCTTTTTACTCGGTTAAAATTTGAACGGGTTCACTCTAAAGCCCATTTAGACATGCACGCTCTAAACCCTAAAAAACGATCGGAAATGATGTTTAATCAAATTTTATGGGCTCAAAATTTTAATTATGGACTTTTGACCCTAATTATACAGCTTAGTATCAAATTTTGAGCTTTTTAATCGGTTAAAATTCGAACGGGTTCACTCTAAAGCCCATTTAGACATGCGAGCTCTGAACCCTAAAAAACGATCGAAAATGATGTTTAATCAAATTTTATGGGTTCAAATATTTGATTATTGGCTTTTTAACCTAATTATACAACTTAATCTCAAATCTGGAGCTTTTTACTCGGTTAAATTTCGAACGGGTTCACTCTAAAGCCCATTTAGACATGCACGCTTTAAACCCTAAAAAACGATCGAAAATGACGTTTAATCAGATTTTATGGGATCAAATATTTAATTATGTACTTTTGACCCTAATTATACAGCTTAATCTCAAATTTTGAGCTTTTTACTCGGTTAAAATTCGAACGGGTTCACTCTAAAGCCCATTTACACATGCAAGCTCTGAACCCTAAAAAACGATCGAAAATGACGTTTAATCAAATTTTATGGGTTCAAATCTTTGATTATTAGCTTTTGAACCTAATTATACAGCTTAATCTCAAATTTTGTGCTTTTTACTCGGTTAAATTTCGAACGGGTTCACTTTAAAGCCCATTTAGACATGCACGCTCTAAACCCTAAAAAGTGATCAAAAATGATGTTTAATCAAATTTTATGGGATCAAATATTTAATTATGAACTTTTGACACTACTTATACAGCTTAATCTCAAATTTTGTGCTTTTTACTTGGTTAATATTCGAACGGGTTCATTCTAAAGCCCATTTAGACATGCACGCTCTAAACCCTAAAAAACGATCGAAAATGATGTTTATTCAAATTTTATGGGTTCAACTATTTAATTATGGGCTTTTGAACCAAATTATACAACTTAATCTCAAATATGGAGCTTTTTACTCGGTTAAAATTTGAACGTGTTCACTCTAAAGCCCATTTAGACATGCACGCTCTAAAACCTAAAAAACGATCGAAAATGATGTTTAATCAAATTTTATGGGTTCAACTATTTAATTATGGGCTTTTGAAACTTATTATACAGCTTAATCTCAAATTTTGTGCTTTTTACTCGGTTAAAATTCGAACGGATTCACTCTAAAGCCCATTTAGACATGCAAGCTCTAAACCCTAAAAAACGATCGAAAATGATGTTTAATCAAATTTTATGGGTTCAAATATTTGATTATTGGCTTTTGAACCTAATTATACAGCTTAATCTCATATTTTGTGCTTTTTACTCGGTTAAAATTTGAATGGGTTCACTCTAAAGCACATTTAGACATGCACGCTCTAAACCCTAAAAAACGATCGAAAATGTTGTTTAATCAGATTTTATGGGATCCAATATTTGATTATTGGCTTTTTAACCTAATTATACAACTTAATCTCAAATTTTGAGCTTTTTACTCGGTTAAAATTCGAACGGGTTCACTCTAAAGCCCATTTAGACATGCATGCTCTAAACCCTAAAAAACGATCGAAAATGATGTTTAATCTGATTTTATGGGATCAAATTTTTAATTATGAACTTTTGACCCTAATTATACATCTTAATCTCAAATTTTGTGCTTTTTACTATGTTAAAATTCGAACGGGTTCACTCTAAAGCCCATTTAGACATGCACGCTCTGAATCCTACAAAACGATCGAAAATGATATTTTATCAAATTTTAGGGGTTCAACTTTTTAATTATGGGTTTTTGAAACTGATTATACAAATTAATCTCAACTTTTTTGCTTTTTACTCGGTTAAAATTCGAACGGGTTCACCATCAAGGCCATTTAGATATGCATGCTCTGAACCATAAAAAACGATCGAAAATGATGTTTAATCAAATTTTATGGGCTCAAAAATTTAATTATGGACTTTTGACCCTAATTATAAAGCTTAATCTCAAATTTTGTGCTTTTTACTCGGTTAAATTCCGAACGGGTTCACTCTAAATCCCATTTAGACATGCAAGTTCTGAACCCTAAAAAACGATCAAAAATGACGTTTAATCAAATTTTATGGGATCAAATATTTAATTATAAACTTTTGACCCTAATTATACAGCTTAATCTCAAATTTTGTGCTTTTTACTCGGTTAAAATTCGAACGTGTTAACTCTAAAGCCCATTTAGACATGCAAGCTCTAAACCCTAAAAAACGATCGAAAATGATATTTTATCAAATTTTATGGCTTCAAATAATTGATTATTGGCTTTTGAACCTAATTATACATCTTAATCTCAAATTTTGTGCTTTTAACTCGGTTAAATTTCGAACGGGTTCACTCTAAAGCCCATTTAGACATGCACGCTCTAAACCCTAAAAAACGATCGAAAATGATGTTTAATCAGATTTTATGGGCTCAAAAACTTAATTATTGAATTTTGACCCTAATTATACAGCTTAATCTCAAATTTTGAGCTTTTTAATCGGTTAAAATTCGAACGGGTTCACTCTAAAGCCCATTTAGACATGCAAGCTCCAAAACCTAAAAAACGATCGAAAATGATGTTTAATCAAATTTTATGGGTTCAAATATTTGATTATTGGCTTTTTAACCTAATTATGCAACTTAATCTCAAATTTGGAGCTTTTTACTCGGTTAAAATTTGAACGGGTTCACTCTAAAGCCCATTTAGACATGCACGCTCTAAACCCTAAAAAACGATCGGAAATGATGTTTAATCAAATTTTATGGGCTCAAAATTTTAATTATGGACTTTTGACCCTAATTATACAGCTTAGTATCAAATTTTGAGCTTTTTAATCGGTTAAAATTCGAACGGGTTCACTCTAAAGCCCATTTAGACATGCGAGCTCTGAACCCTAAAAAACGATCGAAAATGATGTTTAATCAAATTTTATGGGTTCAAATATTTGATTATTGGCTTTTTAACCTAATTATACAACTTAATCTCAAATCTGGAGCTTTTTACTCGGTTAAATTTCGAACGGGTTCACTCTAAAGCCCATTTAGACATGCACGCTTTAAACCCTAAAAAACGATCGAAAATGACGTTTAATCAGATTTTATGGGATCAAATATTTAATTATGTACTTTTGACCCTAATTATACAGCTTAATCTCAAATTTTGAGCTTTTTACTCGGTTAAAATTCGAACGGGTTCACTCTAAAGCCCATTTACACATGCAAGCTCTGAACCCTAAAAAACGATCGAAAATGACGTTTAATCAAATTTTATGGGTTCAAATCTTTGATTATTAGCTTTTGAACCTAATTATACAGCTTAATCTCAAATTTTGTGCTTTTTACTCGGTTAAATTTCGAACGGGTTCACTTTAAAGCCCATTTAGACATGCACGCTCTAAACCCTAAAAAGTGATCAAAAATGATGTTTAATCAAATTTTATGGGATCAAATATTTAATTATGAACTTTTGACACTACTTATACAGCTTAATCTCAAATTTTGTGCTTTTTACTTGGTTAATATTCGAACGGGTTCATTCTAAAGCCCATTTAGACATGCACGCTCTAAACCCTAAAAAACGATCGAAAATGATGTTTATTCAAATTTTATGGGTTCAACTATTTAATTATGGGCTTTTGAACCAAATTATACAACTTAATCTCAAATATGGAGCTTTTTACTCGGTTAAAATTTGAACGTGTTCACTCTAAAGCCCATTTAGACATGCACGCTCTAAAACCTAAAAAACGATCGAAAAGGATGTTTAATCAAATTTTATGGGCTCAAAAATTTAATTATGGACTTTTGACCCTAATTATACAGCTTAATCTCAAATTTTGTGCTTTTTACTCGGTTAAAATTCGAACGGGTTCACTCTAAAGGCCATTTAGATATGCATGCTCTGAACCATAAAAAACGATCGAAAAGGATGTTTAATCAAATTTTATGGGCTCAAAAATTTAATTATGGACTTTTGACCCTAATTATACAGCTTAATCTCAAATTTTGAGCTTTTTAATCGGTTAAAATTTGAACGGGTTCGCTCTAAAGGCCATTTAGACATGCACGCTCTAAACCCTAAAAAACGATCGAAAATGATGTTTAATCAGATTTTATGGGCTCAAAAATTTAATTATGGACTTTTGAACCTAATTATACAGCTTAATCTCAAATTTTGAGCTTTTTACTCGGTTAAAATTCGAAAGGGTTCACTCTAAAGCCCATTTAGACATGCAAGCTCTGAACCCTAAAAAACGATCGAAAATGACGTTTAATCAATTTTTATGGGTTCAAATCTTTGATTATTAGCTTTTGAACCTAATTATACAGCTTAATCTCAAATTTGGAGCTTTTTACTCGGTTAAAATTTGAACGTGTTCACTCTAAAGCCCATTTAGACATGCACGCTCTAAACCCTAAAAAACGATCGAAAAAGATGTTTAATCAAATTTTATGGGCTCAAAAATTTAATTATGGACTTTTGACCCTAATTATACAGCTTAATCTCAAATTTTGTGCTTTTTACTTGGTTAAAATTCGAATGGATTCACTCTAAAGGCCATTTAGATATGCATGCTCTGAACCCTAAAAAACGATCGAAAATGATGTTTAATCAAATTTTATGGGCTCAAAAATTTAATTATGGACTTTTGACCCTAATTATACAGCTTAATCTCAAATTTAGAGCTTTTTAATCGGTTAAAATTCGAACGGGTTCACTCTAAAGCCCATTTAGACATGCAAGCTCTGAACCCTAAAAAACGATCGAAAATGATGTTTAATCAAATTTTATGGGTTCAAATATTTCATTATTGGCTTTTTAACCTAATTATACAACTTAATCTCAAATTTGGAGCTTTTTACTCGGTTAAAATTTGAATGGGTTCACTCTAAAGCCCATTTAGACATGCACGCTCTAAACCCTAAAAAACGATCGAAAATGATGTTTAATCAGATTTTATGGGCTCAAAAATTTAATTATGGACTTTTGAACCTAATTATACAGCTTAATCTCAAATTTTGAGCTTTTTACTCGGTTAAAATTCGAAAGGGTTCACTCTAAAGCCCATTTAGACATGCAAGCTCTGAACCCTAAAAAATGATCGAAAATGACGTTTAATCAAATTTTATGGGTTCAAATCTTTGATTATTAGCTTTTGAACCTAATTATACAGCTTAATCTCAAATTTGGAGCTTTTTACTCGGTTAAAATTTGAACGTGTTCACTCTAAAGCCCATTTAGACATGCACGCTCTAAACCCTAAAAAACGATCGAAAAAGATGTTTAATCAAATTTTATGGGCTCAAAAATTTAATTATGGACTTTTGACCCTAATTATACAGCTTAATCTCAAATTTTGTGCTTTTTACTCGGTTAAAATTCGAATGGGTTCACTCTAAAGGCCATTTAGATATGCATGCTCTGAACCCTAAAAAACGATCGAAAATGATGTTTAATCAAATTTTATGGGCTCAAAAATTTAATTATGGACTTTTGACCCTAATTATACAGCTTAATCTCAAATTTTGAGCTTTTTAATCGGTTAAAATTCGAACGGGTTCACTCTAAAGCCCATTTAGACATGCAAGCTCTGAACCCTAGAAAACGATCGAAAATGATGTTTAATCAAATTTTATGGGTTCAAATATTTCATTATTGGCTTTTTAACCTAATTATACAACTTAATCTCAAATTTGGAGCTTTTTACTCGGTTAAAATTTGAACGGGTTCACTCTAAAGCCCATTTAGACATGCACGCTCTAAACCCTAAAAAACGATCGAAACTGATGTTTAATCAAATTTTATGGGCTCAAAATTTTAATTATGGACTTTTGACCCTAATTATACAGCTTAATCTCAAATTTTGAGCTTTTTACTCGGTTAAAATTCGAACGGGTTCACTCTAAAGCCCATTTAGACATGCAAGCTCTGAACCCTAAAAAACGATCGAAAATGATGTTTAATCAAATTTTATGGGTTCAAATATTTGATTATTGGCTTTTTAACCTAATTATACAACTTAATCTCAAATTTTGTGCTTTTTACTTGGTTAAAATTCGAACGGGTTCATTCTAAAGCCCATTTAGACATGCACGCTCTGAATCCTACAAAACGATCGAAAATGATGTTTATTCAAATTTTATGGGTTCAACTATTTAATTATGGGCTTTTGAACCTAATTATATAGTTTAATCTCGAATTTTGAGCTTTTTACTCGGTTAAAATTCGAACAGGTTCACTCTAAAGCCCATTTAGACATGCAAGCTCTGAACAATAAAAAACGATCGAAAATGATATTTTATCAAATTTTATGGGTTCAAATATTTGATTATTGGCTTTTGAACCTAATTATACAGCTTAATCTCAAATTTTGTGCTTTTTACTCGGTTAAATTTCGAACGGGTTCACTCTAAAGCCCATTTAGACATGCTCGCTCTAAACCCTAAAAAACGATCAAAAATGATGTTTAATCAGATTTTATGGGCTCAAAAATTTAATTATGGACTTTTGAACCTAATTATACAGCTTAATCTCAAATTTTTAGCATTTTACTGGGTTAAAATTCGAACGGGTTCACTCTAAAGCCCATTTAGACATGCAAGCTCTAAACCCTAAAAAACGATCGAAAATAATGTTTAATCAAATTTAATGGGTTCAAATATTTGATTATTGGCTTTTGAACCTAATTATACAGCTTAATCTCAAATTTTGTGCTTTTTACTCGGTTAAATTTCGAACGGGTTCACTCTAAAGCCCATTTAGACATGCACGCTCTAAACCCTAAAAAACGATCGAAAATGATGTTTAATCAGATTTTATGGGATCAAATATTTTATTATGAACTTTTGACCCTAATTATACAGCTTAATCTCAAATTTTGTGCTTTTTACTTGGTTAAAATTCGAACGGGTTCATTCTAAAGCCTATTTAGACATGAACGCTCTAAACCCTAAAAAACGATCGAAAATGATGTTTATCCAAATTTTATGGGTTCAACTATTTAATTATGGGCTTTTGAACCTAATTATACAACTTAATCTCAAATTTGGAGCTTTTTACTCGGTTAAAATTTGAACGGGTTCACTCTAAAGCCCATTTAGACATGCACGCTCTAAACCCTAAAAAACGATCAAAAATGATGTTTCATCAAATTTTATGGGCTCAAAAATTTAATTATGGACTTTTGACCCTAATTATACAGCTTAATCTCAAATTTTGAGCTTTTTAATCGGTTAAAATTCGAACGGGTTCACTCTTAAGCCCATTTAGACATGCAAGCTCTAAACCCTAAAAAACGATCGAAAATGATGTTTAATCAAATTTTATGGTTTCAAATATTTGATTACTGGCTTTTTAACCTAATTATACAACTTAATCTAAAATTTGGAGCTTTTTACTCGGTTAAAATTTGAACGGGTTCACACTAAAGCCCATTTAGACATGCACGCTCTAAACCCTAAAAAACGATCGAAAATGATGTTTAATCAAATTTTATGGGCTCAAAAATTTAATTATGGACTTTTGACCCTAATTATACAGCTTAATCTCAAATTTTGAGCTTTTTACTCGGTTAAAATTCGAACGGGTTCACTCTAAAGCCCATTTAGACATGCAAGCTCTGAACCCTAAAAAACGATCGAAAATGATGTTTAATCAAATTTTATGGGTTCAAATATTTGATTATTGGCTTTTTAACCTAATTATACAACTTAATCTCAAATTTTGTGCTTTTTACTTGGTTAAAATTCGAACGGGTTCATTCTAAAGCCCATTTAGACATGCACGCTCTGAATCCTACAAAACGATCGAAAATGATGTTTATTCAAATTTTATGGGTTCAACTATTTAATTATGGGCTTTTGAACCTAATTATATAGTTTAATCTCGAATTTTGAGCTTTTTACTCGGTTAAAATTCGAACAGGTTCACTCTAAAGCCCATTTAGACATGCAAGCTCTGAACAATAAAAAACGATCGAAAATGATATTTTATCAAATTTTATGGGTTCAAATATTTGATTATTGGCTTTTGAACCTAATTATACAGCTTAATCTCAAATTTTGTGCTTTTTACTCGGTTAAATTTCGAACGGGTTCACTCTAAAGCCCATTTAGACATGCTCGCTCTAAACCCTAAAAAACGATCAAAAATGATGTTTAATCAGATTTTATGGGCTCAAAAATTTAATTATGGACTTTTGAACCTAATTATACAGCTTAATCTCAAATTTTTAGCATTTTACTGGGTTAAAATTCGAACGGGTTCACTCTAAAGCCCATTTAGACATGCAAGCTCTAAACCCTAAAAAACGATCGAAAATAATGTTTAATCAAATTTAATGGGTTCAAATATTTGATTATTGGCTTTTGAACCTAATTATACAGCTTAATCTCAAATTTTGTGCTTTTTACTCGGTTAAATTTCGAACGGGTTCACTCTAAAGCCCATTTAGACATGCACGCTCTAAACCCTAAAAAACGATCGAAAATGATGTTTAATCAGATTTTATGGGATCAAATATTTTATTATGAACTTTTGACCCTAATTATACAGCTTAATCTCAAATTTTGTGCTTTTTACTTGGTTAAAATTCGAACGGGTTCATTCTAAAGCCTATTTAGACATGAACGCTCTAAACCCTAAAAAACGATCGAAAATGATGTTTATTCAAATTTTATGGGTTCAACTATTTAATTATGGGCTTTTGAACCTAATTATACAACTTAATCTCAAATTTGGAGCTTTTTACTCGGTTAAAATTTGAACGGGTTCACTCTAAAGCCCATTTAGACATGCACGCTCTAAACCCTAAAAAACGATCAAAAATGATGTTTCATCAAATTTTATGGGCTCAAAAATTTAATTATGGACTTTTGACCCTAATTATACAGCTTAATCTCAAATTTTGAGCTTTTTAATCGGTTAAAATTCGAACGGGTTCACTCTTAAGCCCATTTAGACATGCAAGCTCTAAACCCTAAAAAACGATCGAAAATGATGTTTAATCAAATTTTATGGTTTCAAATATTTGATTACTGGCTTTTTAACCTAATTATACAACTTAATCTAAAATTTGGAGCTTTTTACTCGGTTAAAATTTGAACGGGTTCACACTAAAGCCCATTTAGACATGCACGCTCTAAACCCTAAAAAACGATCGAAAATGATGTTTAATCAAATTTTATGGGCTCAAAAATTTAATTATGGACTTTTGACCCTAATTATATAGCTTCATCTTAAATTTTGAGCTTTTTACTCGGTTAAAATTCGAACGGGTTCACTCTAAAGCCCATTTAGATATGCACGCTCTGAACCCTACAAAACGATCGAAAATGATGTTTAATCAAACTTTACGGGTTCAACTTTTTAATTATGGGCTTTTGAAACTGATTCTAAAGATTAATCTCAAATTTTTTGATTTTTACTCGGTTAAAATTCGAACGAGTTCAAATTTTAGATTATTGGCTTTTGAACCTAATTATACAGCTTAATCTCAAATTTTGTGCTTTTAACTCGGTTAAATTTCGAACGGGTTCACTCTAAAGCCCATTTAGACATGCACGCTCTAAACCCTAAAAAACGATCAAAAATGATGTTTAATCAGATTTTATGGGCTCAAAAATTTAATTATGGACTTTTGACCCTAATTATACAACTTAATCTCAAATTTTGTGCTTTTTACTTGGTTAAAATTCGAACGGGTTCACTCTAAAGCCCATTTAGACATGCACGCTCTAAACCCTAAAAAACGATCAAAAATGATGTTTAATCAAATTTTATGGGATCAAATATTTAATTATGAACTTTTGACCCTAATTATACAGCTTAATCTCAAATTTTGTGCTTTTTACTTGGATGAATTTCGAACGGGTTCACTCTAAAGCCCATTTAGACATGCAAGCTCTAAACCCTAAAAAACGATCGAAAATGATGTTTAATCAAATTTTATGGGTTCAACTATTTAATTATGGGCTTTTGAAACTTATTATACAGCTTAATCTCAAATTTTGTTCTTTTTACTCGGTTAAAATTCGAACGGATTCACTCTAAAGCCCATTTAGACATGCAAGCTCTAAACCCTAAAAAACGATCAAAAATGATGTTTAATCAAATTTTATGGGTACAAATATTTGATTATTGGCTTTTGAACCTAATTATACAGCTTAATCTCAAATTTTGTGCTTTTTACTCGGTTAAATTTCGAACGAGTTCACTCAAAAGCCCATTTAGACATGCAAGCTCTGAACCCTAAAAAACGATCGAAAATGATGTTTAATCAAATTTTATGGGTTCAAATATTTGATTATTGACTTTTGAACCTAATTATACAGCTTAATCTCAAATTTTGTGCTTTTTACTTGGTTAGAATTCGAACGGGTTCACTCTAAAGCCCATTTAGACATGCGCGCTCTGACCCTACAAAAAGATCAAAAACGATGTTTAATCAAATTTTATGGGCTCAAATATTTAATTATGAACTTTTGACCCTAATTATACAGCTTAATCTCAAATTTTGTGCTTTTTACTGCATTAAAATTCGAACGGGTTCACTTTAAAGCCCATTTAGACATGCACGCTCTGAACGCTAAAAAATGATCGAAAATGATGTTTCATCAAATTTTATGGGTTCAACTATTTAATTATGGGCTTTTGAAACTTATTATACAGCTTAATCTCAAATTTTGTGCTTTTTACTCGGTTAAAATTCGAACGGGTTCACTCTAAAGCCCATTTAGACATGCAAGCTCTAAACCCTAAAAAACGATCGAAAATGATGTTTAATCAAATTTTATGGGTACAAATATTTGATTATTGGCTTTTGAACCTAATTATACAGCTTAATCTCAAATTTTGTGCTTTTTACTCGGTTAAATTTCGAATGGGTTCACTCTAAAGCCCATTTAGACATGCACGCTCTGAACCCTACAAAACGATCGAAAATGATGTTTAATCAAATTTTATGGGTTCAACTATTTAATTATGGGCTTTTGAAACTGATTATACAGCTTAATCTCAAATTTTGTGCTTTTTAAGAAAAAAGGTAATTAATTACATATGAAACCGCGTCAAAAAAGGGGTGCAACACGAGGACTTCCCAGGAGGTCACCCATCCTAGTACTACTCTCGCCCAAGCACGCTTAACTAGGGCGTTTTAATGGGATCTAGTGCATTAATGCTGGTGATCGTACCCGTAAGGAAATGCGCGCTAAACGTACTAAAGGGATCAACGGCGCGATTATTATTTGCGCGCCTTTTTTTAGATAAAATCATAGGGGAAAGAGTGCCGGCAATTCGGATTCCAACAAAAAAAGATAATTACAAGCAAAAAAAATAAAAAAAACATAATTAATTACATATGAAACCGCATCAAAAAAGAGGTGCCACACGAGCACTTCCCAGGAGGTCACCCATCCTAGTACTACTCTCCCCCAAGCACCCAGGAGGATCCGATGCCTTATAACTGGTATAATCGCACTCGTCAGGAAATGCGCGCTAAACGTACCAAAGGGATCAACGGCGCGATTATTACTTGCGCGCCTTTTTTTAGATAAAATCACGGGGGAAAGCGTGCCGGCAATTCGGATTCGAACAAAAAAAGATAATTACAAACAAAAAAAATTAAAAAAAGATAATTAATTAAATATGAAACCGCGTCAAAAAAGGGGTGCAACACAAGAACTTCCCAAGAGGTCACCCACCCTAGTACTACTCTCGCCCAAGCACGCTTCACTGCGGAGTTCTGATGGGATCCGATGCATTAGTCCTAGTATGATCGCACCCGTCAGGAAATGCGCGCTAAGCGTACTAAAGGGATCAACGGCGCTATTATTACTTGCGCACCATTTTTATATAAAATCATGGGGGAAACCGTGCCGGCAATTCAGATTCAAACAAAAATAGATAATTACAAGCAAAAAAATTAAAAAAAGATAATTAATTACATATGAAACAGCGTCAAAAAAGGGGTGCAACACGAGGATATCCCAGGAGGTCACCCATCCTAGTACTACTCTCACCCAAGCACGCTTAACTACGGAGTTCTAATGGGATCCGGTGCATTAGGGCTGGTATAATCACACTTATCAGGAAATGCGCGCTAAGCGTACTAAAGGGATCAACGGCACGATTATTACTTGCGCACCTTTTTTTAGATAAAATCACGGGGGAAAGCGTGCCGGCAATTCAGATTCGAAAAAAAAAAGATAATTACAAGCAAAAAAATTCAAAAAAGATAATTAATTACATATGAAACCACGTCAAAAAAGGGGTGCAACACGAGGACATCCCAGTAGGTCACCCATCCTAGTACTACTCTCGCCCAAGCACATTTAACTGCGGAGTTTTGATGGGATCCGGCGCATTAGTGCTGGTATGATCGCGCCCGTCCAGAAATGCACGCTAAACGTACCAAAGGGATCAACGGCGCGATTATTACTTGCGCGCCTTTTTTTAGATAAAATCACGGGGGAAAGCGTGCCGACAATTCGGATTGGAAAAAAAAAGATAATTACAAGCAAAAAAAATTAAAAAAAGATAATTAATTACGTATGGAACCGCATCAAAAAAGGGGTGCAACACAAGGACCTTCCAAGAGGTCACCCATCCTAGTACTACTCTCGCCCAAGCACGTTTAACTGCGGGGTTTTGATGGGATCCGGTGCATTAGTGTTGGTATAATCGCACCCGTCAGGAAATGCGCGCTAAACGTAGCAAAGGGATCAACGGCACGATTATTACTTGCGCGCCTTTTTTGAGATAAAATCACGGGGGAAAAGCGTGCCGGCAATTCGGATTCGAACAAAAAAAGATAATTACAAGCAAAAAAAATTAAAAAAATAATTAATTACATATGAAACCGCGTCAAAAAAAGGGTGCAACACGAGGACTTCCCAAGAGGCCACCCATCCTAGTACTACTCTCGCCCAAGCACGCTTAACTGCGGAGTTCTGATAGGATCCGGTGCATTAGTGTTGTTGCACCCGCCAAGAAATTCGCGCTAAACGTACTAAAGGGACCAACGGCGCGATTATTACTTGCGCGCCTTTTTTAGATAAAATCACGGGGTAAAGCGTGCCTACAATTCGGATTCGAACAAAAAAAGATAATTACAAGAAAAAAAAATTAAAAAAAAATAATTAATTACGTACGAAACCGCGTCAAAAAAGGGGTGCAACACAAGGACTTCCTAGGAGGCCACCCATCCTAGTACTACTCTCACCAAAGCACACTTAACTGCGGAGTTCTGATAGGATCCGGTGCATTAGTGCTTTCGCACCCGTCAGGAAATGCGCGCTAAACGTACTAAAGGGATCAACGGCGCGACTATAACTTGCGCGCCTTTTTTTAGATAAAATCACGGGGGAAAGCGTGCCTACAATTCGGATTCGAACAAAAAAAGATAATTACAAGCAAAAAAATTAAAAAAAAATAATTAATTACATATGAAACCGCGTCAAAAAAGGGGTGCAACACGAGGACTTCCCAAAAGGTCACCCATCCTAGTACTACTCTCTCCCAAGCACGCTTCACTGCGGAGTTCTGATAGGATCCGGTGCTTTAGTGCTGGTATGATCGCACCCATCAGGAAATGCGCGCTAAACGTACTAAAGAGATCAACGGCGCGATTATTACTTGCGCGCCTTTTTTTAGATAAAATCACGGGGGAAAGCGTGCCAACAATTCAGATTCGAACAAAAAAAGATAATTAGAAGCAAAAAAAATTAAAAGAATAATTAATTACATATGAAACCGCGTCAAAAAAGGGGTGCAACACGAGGACTTCCCAGGAGGTCGCCAAACCTAGTACTACTCTCGCCCAAGCACGCTTAACTACGGAGTTCTGATAATATCTAGTGCATTAGTGCTGGTATGATCGCACCTGTCAAGAAATTCGCACTAAACGTACTAAAGGGATCAACGGTGCAATTATTACTTGCGCGCCTTTTTTTAGATAAAATCTCGGGGGAAAGCGTGCCGGCAATTCGGATTCGAACAAAAAAAGATAATTACAAGCAAAAAAAATTAAAAAAAAAGATAATTAATTACATATGAAAACGCGTCAAAAAAAGGGTGCAACACGAGGACTTCCCAGGAGGCCACCCTTCCTAGTACTACTCTCGCCCAAGCACGCTTAACTGCGGAGTTCTGATAGGATCCGGTGCATTAGTGCTGTCGCACCCGTCAAGAAATGCGCGCTAAACGTACTAAAGGGACCAACGGCGCGATTATTACTTGCGCGCCTTTTTTAGATAAAATTACGGGGGAAAACGTGCCTACAATTCAGATTCGAACAAAAAAAGATAAATACAAGCAAAAAAAATTAAAAAAAATAATTAATTACATATGAAACCGCGTCAAAAAAGGGGTACAACACGAGGATTACCCAGGAGGTCACCCATCCTAGTACTACTCTCGCCCAAGCACGCTTAACTGCGGGGTTCTAATGGTATCTGGTGCATTAGTGCTGGTATGATCGCACCCGTTAGGAAATGCGCGCTAAATGTACTAAAGGGATCAACGGCGCGATTATTACTTGCGCGCATTTTTTTAGATAAAAACACAAGGGAAAGCGTGCCTGCAATTCAGATTCGAACAAAAAAAGATAATTACAAGCAAAAAAAATTAAAAAAAGATAATTAATTACATATGAAAACACGTCAAAAAAAGGGTACAACACGAGGACTTCCCAGGAGCACACCCATCCTAGTACTACTCTCGCCCAAGCACGCTTGACTGCGGAGTTCTGATGGGATCCGGTGCATTAGTGCTGGTATGATCGCACTCGTCAAGAAATGCGCGCTAAATGTACTAAAGGGATCAACGGTGCGATTATTACTTGTGCGTCTTTTTTTAGATAAAATCACGGGGGAAAGCGTGTCGGCAACTCGGATTCGAACAAAAAAAGATAATTACAAGCAAAAAAAATTAATAAAAGATAATTAATTACATATGAAACCGCGTCAAAAAAGGGGTGCAACACGAGTACTTCCTAGGAGGTCATCCATCCTAGTACTACTCTCGCCCAAGCACGCTTAACTGCGGAGTTCTGATGGGATCCGGCGCATTAGTGCTGGTATGATCGCACCCGTCAGGAAATGCGCGCTAAACGTACTAAAGGGACCAACGGTGCGATTATTACTTGCGCGCCTTTTTTTAGATAAAATCACAGGGGAAAGCGTGCCTGCAATTCGGATTCGAACAAAAAAAGATAATTACAAGCAAAAAAAATTAAAAAAAAGATAATTAATTACATATGAAAACTCGTCAAAAAAAGGGTGCAACACGAGGACTTCCGAGGAGGCCACCCATCCTAGTACTACTCTCGCCCAAGCACGCTTAACTGCGGAGTTGTGATAGGATCCGGTGCATTAGTGCGGGTATGATCGCACTCGTCAAGAAATGCGCGGTAAACGTACTAAAGGGATCAACGCTGCGATTATTACTTGTGCGCCTTTTTTTAGATAAAATCTCGGGAGAAATCGTGCCGGCAATTCGGATTCGAACAAAAAAAGATAATTACAAGCAAAAAAAATTTAAAAAAAAGATAATTAATTACATATGAAAACTCGTCAAAAAAAGGGTGCAACACGAGGACATCCGAGGAGGCCACCCATCCTAGTACTACTCTCGCCCAAGCACGCTTAACTGCGGAGTTCTGATAGGATCTGGTGCATTAGTGTTGTCGCACCAGTCAGGAAATGCGCGCTAAACGTACTAAAGGGACCAACGGCGCGATTATTACTTGCGCGCCTTTTTTTAGATAAAATCACGGGGGAAAGCGTGCCGGCAATTCGGATTCGCACAAAAAAAAAGATAATTACAAGCAAAAAAAATTAAAAAAAGATAATTAATTACATATGAAACTGCGTCAAAAAAGGGGTGCAATACAAGAACTTCCCAAGAGGTCACCCACCCTAGTACTACTCTCAGCCAAGCACGCATAACTACGGAGTTCTGATGGGATCCGGTGCATTAGTGCTGGTATGATCGCACCCGTCAGGAAATGCACGCTAAACGTACTAAAGGGATCAGCGAAGGGATTATTACTTGCGTGCCTTTTTTTAGATAAAATCACGGGGGAAAGCGTACCGGCAATTCGGATTCGAAAAAAAAAGATAATTACAAGCAAAAAAAATTAAAAAAGATAATTAATTACATATGAAACCGCGTCAAAAAAGAGGTGCAACACGAGGGCATCCCAAGAGGTCACCCATCCTAGTACTACTCTCGCCTAAGCGCGCTTAACTGCGGAGTTCTGATGGGATCCGGTGCATTAGTGCTGGTATGATCGCCCCCGTCAGGAAATGCGCGCTAAACGTACTAAAGGGATCAAAGGTGCGATTATTACTTGCGTGCCTTTTTTTAGATAAAATCACGGGGGAAAGCGTGCTGGCAATTCGGATTCGAAAAAAAAAGATAATTACAAGCAAAAAAAATTAAAAAAGATAATTAATTACATATGAAACCGCGTCAAAAAAGGTGTGCAACACGAGGACATCCCAAGAGGTCACCCATCCTAGTACTACTCTCGCCCAAGCGCGCTTAACTGCGGAGTTCTGATGGGATCCGGTGCATTAGTGCTGGTATGATCGCACTAGTCAGAAAATGCGCGTTAAACGTACTAAAGGGATCAACGGCGCGATTATTACTTGCGTGCCTGTTTTTAGATAAAATCACGGGGGAAAGCGTGCCGGCAATTCGGATTCGAACAAAAAAAGATAATTACAAGCAAAAAAAATTAAAAAAATAATTAATTACATATGAAACCGCGTCAAAAAAGGAGTGCAACACGAGGACTTCCCAGGAGGTCACCCAACCTAGTACTACTCTCGCCCAAGCATGCTTAGCTGCGGAGTTCTGATGGGATCCGGTGCATTAGTGCTGGTATGATCGCACCCGTCAGGAAATCCACGCTAAACGTACTAAAGGGATCAAAGGCGCGATTATTACTTGCGCGTCTTTCTTTAGATAAAATCACGGGGGAAAGAGTGCCGGCAATTCGGATTCGAACAAAAAGAATAATTACAAGCAAAAAAAATTTTAAAAAATAATTAATTACATATGAAACCGCGTCAAAAAAATGGGTGCAACACGAGGACTTCCCAAGAGGTCACCATCCTAGTACTACTCTCGCCCAAGCACGCTTAACTGCGGAGTTCTGATAGGATCCGGTGCATTAGTGCTGGTATGATCGCACCCGTCAGGAAATGCGCGCTAAACGTGCTAAAGGGATCAACGGCGCGATTATTACTTGTGCGCCTTTTTTTAGATAAAATCACGGGGGAAAGCGTGCCGACAATTCGGATTCGAACAAAAAAAAGATAATTCAAGCAAAAAAAATTAAAAAAAAAGATAATTAATTACATATGAAACCGCGTCAAAAAAGGATTGCAACGCGAGGACATCCTAGGAGGTCACCTAACCTAGTACTACCCTCGCCTAAGCACGCTTAACTGCGGAGTTTTGATGGGATCCGGTGCATTAGTGCTGGTATGATCGCACCCGTCAGGAAAAATGCGCGCTAAACGTACCAAAGGGATCAACTGCGCGATTATTACTTGCGCGCCTTTTTTTAGAAAAAATCACGGGGGAAAGCTTGCCGGCAATTCGGATTCGAACAAAAAAAGATAATTACAAGCAAAAAAAATTAAAAAAAGATAATTAATTACATAGGAAACCGCGTCAAAAAAGGGGTGCAACACGAGGACTTCCCAGGAGGTCACCCATCCTAGTACTACTCTCGCTCAAGCACGCATAACTGCGGAGTTCTGATGGGATCCGGTGCATTAGTGCTGGTATGATCGCACCCGTCAGGAAATGCGCGCTAAACGTACTAAAGGGATCAACGACACGATTATTACTTGCGCGCCTTTTTTTAGATAAAATCACGGGGGTAAGCGTGCCGGCAATTCGGATTCGAACAAAAAAAGATAATTACAAGCAAAAAAAATTAAAAAAAGATAATTAATTACATATGAAACCGCGTTAAAAAAAGGGTGCAACACGAGGACTTCCCAGGAAATCACCCATCCTAGTAGTACTGTCGCCCAAACACGCTTAACTGCGGAGTTTTGATGGGATCCGGTGCATTAGTGCTGGTATGATCGCACCCGTCAGGAAATGCGCGCTAAACGTACCAAAGGGATCAACGACGCGATTTTTACTTGCGCGCGTTTTTTTAGATAAAATCACGGGGGAAAGCGTGCCGGCAATTCGGATTCGAACAAAAAAAGATAATTACAAGCAAAAAAAAATTAAAAAAAGATAATTAATTACATATGAAACCGCGTCAAAAAAGGGGTGCAAAAAAAGGACTTCCCAGAAGGTCACCCATCCTAGTACTACTCTCGCCCAAGCACGCTTCACTTTAGAGTTCTAATGGGATCCAGTGCATTAGTGCTGGTATGATCGCCCCCGTCAGGAAATGCGCGTTAAACGTACTAAAGGGATCAACGGCGCGATTATTACTTGCGCGTCTTTTTTTAGATAAAATCACGGGGGAAAACGTGCCGGCAATTCGGATTCGAACAAAAAAAGATAATTACAAGCAAAAAAAATTAAAAAAGATAATTAATTGCATATGAAACCGCGTCAAAAAAGGGGTGCAACACGAGGACTTCCAAGGAGGTCACCCATCCTAGTACTACTCTCACCCAAGCACGCTTAACTACGAATTTCTGATGGGATCCGGTGCATTACTGCTGGTATGATCGCACCCGTCAGGAAATGCGCGCTAAACGTACTAAAGGGATCAACGGTGCGATTATTACTTGCGCGCCTTTTTTAGATAAAATCACGGGGGAAAGCGTGCCGGCAATTCGGATTCGAACAAAAAAAGATAATTACAAGAAAAAAAATTAAAAAAAAAGATAATTAATTACACATGAAACCGCGTCAAAAAAGGCGTGCAACACGAGGACTTCCCAGGAGGTCACCCGTCCTAGTACTACTCTCGCCCAAGCACGCTTACCTGCGGAGTTTTGATGGGATCCGGTGCATTAGTGCTGGTATGATCGCACCCGTCAGGAAATGCGCGCTAAACGTACTAAAGGGATCAACGGCGCGATTATTACTTGCGCGCCTTTTTTTAGATAAAATCATGGTGTAAAGCGTGCCGGCAATTCGGATTCGAACAAAAAAAGATAATTACAAGCAAAAAAAATTAAAAAAAGGTAATTAATTACATATGAAACCGCGTCAAAAAAGGGGTGAAACACGAGGACTTCCCAGGAGGTCACCATCCTAGTACTACTCACGCCCAAGCACACTTAACTGCGGAGTTCTGATGGGATCCGGTGCATTAGTGCTGGTATGATCGCACTAGTCAGAAAATGCGCGTTAAACGTACTAAAGGGATCAACGGCGCGATTATTACTTGCGTGCCTGTTTTTAGATAAAATCACGGGGGAAAGCGTGCCGGCAATTCGGATTCGAACAAAAAAAGATAATTACAAGCAAAAAAAATTAAAAAAATAATTAATTACATATGAAACCGCGTCAAAAAAGGAGTGCAACACGAGGACTTCCCAGGAGGTCACCCAACCTAGTACTACTCTCGCCCAAGCACGCTTAACTACGAAGTTCTAATGGGATCCGGTGCATTAGTGCTGGTATGATCGCACCCGTCAGGAAAAATGCGCGCTAAACGTACGAAAGGGATCAACGGCGCGATTATTACTTGCGTGCCTGTTTTTAGATAAAATCACGGGGGAAAGCGTGCCGACAATTCGGATTCGAAAAAAAAAAGATAATTACAAGCAAAAAAAATTAAAAAAAAATAATTAATTACATATGAAACCGCGTCAAAAAAGGGGTGTAACACGAGGACTTCCAAGAGGTCACCCATCCTAGTACTACTCTCGCCCAAGCACGCTTAACTACGGAGTTCTGATGGGATCCGGTGCATTAGTGCTGGTATGATCGCACCCATCAGAAAATGCGCGCTAAACGTACTAAAGGGATCAACGACGCGAATATTACTTGCTCGCCTTTTTAAGATAAAATCACGGGGGAAAGCGTGCCGGCAATTCGGATTCGCACAAAAAAAAATAATTACAAGCGAAAAAAATAAAAAAAAGATAATTAATTACATATGAAACCGCGTCAAAAAAGGGGTGCAACACGAGGACTTCCCAGGAGGTCACCCATCCTAGTAATACTCTCGCTCAAGCACGCTTAACTACGGAGTTCTGATAGGATCCGGTTCTTTAGTGTTGGTATGATCGCACCCGTCATGAAATGCGCGCTAAACGTACTAATGGGACCAACGGCGCGATTATTACTTGCGCGCCTTTTTTCAGACAAAATCACGGGGGAAAGCGTGCCGGCAATTCGGATTCAAACAAAAAAAGATAATTAATTACATATGAAACCGCGTCAAAAAAGGGGTGCAACACGAGGATTTCCCAGGAGGTCACCCATCCTAGTACTACTCTCGCCCAAGCACGCTTAAGTACGGAGTTCTGATGGAATCCGGTGCATTAGTGCTGGTATGATCACACCCATCAGGAAATGCGCGCTAAACGTACTAAAGGGATCAACGGTGCGATTATTACTTGCGCGCCTTTTTTAGATAAAATCACGGGGGAAAGCGTGCCGGCAATTCGGATTCGAACAAAAAAAGATAATTACAAGAAAAAAAATTAAAAAAAAAAGATAATTCATTACACATGAAACCGCGTCAAAAAAGGTGTGCAACACGAGGACTTCCCAGGAGGTCACCCATCCTAGTACTACTCTCGCCCAAGCACGCTTAACTACAAAGTTCTGATAGGATACGGTGCATTAGTGCAGGTATGATCGCACCCATCAGGAAATGCGCGCTAAACGTACTAAAGGGATCAACGACGCGATTATTACTTGCGCGCCCTTTTTTAGATAAAATCACGGGGGAAAGCGTGCCGACAATTCGGATTCGAACAAAAAAAGATAATTACAAGCAAAAAAATTAAAAAAAGATAATTAATTACATATGAAACCGCATCAAAAAAGGGGTGCAACACGAGGACTTCCCAAGAGGTCACCCATCCTAGTACTACTCTCGCGCAAGCACGCTTTACTGCAGAGTTCTAATGGGATCCGGTGCATTAGTGCTGGTATGATCACACCCGTTAGGTAATGCGCGCTAAACATACTAAAGGGATCAACGGCGCGATTATTACTTGCGCGCCTTTTTTTAGATAAAATCACGGGGGAAAGCGTGCCGGCAATTCGGATTCGAACAAAAAAAGATAATTAAAAGCAAAAAAAATTAAAACAAGATAATTAATTACATATGAAACCGCGTCAAAAAAGAGGTGCAAGACGAGGACTTCCCAGGAGGTCACCAATCCTAGTACTACTCTAGCCCAAGCACGCTTAACTGCGGAGTTATAATAGGATCCGGTGCATTAGTGCTGGTATGATCGCACCCGTCACGAAATGCGCGCTAAACGTACTAAAGGGATCAACTGCGCGATTATTACTTTCGTGCCTTTTTTTAGATAAAATTACGGGGGAAAGCGTGCCAGCAATTCGGATTCGAACAAAAAAGGATAATTACAAGCAAAAAAAAATTAAAAAATGAGAATTATTTACATATGAAACCGCGTCAAAAAAGGGGTGCAACACGAGGACTTACTAGGAGGTCACCCATCCTAGTACTACTCTCGCCCAAGCACGCTTAACTACGGAGTTCTGATAGGATCCGGTTCTTTAGTGTTGGTATGATCGCACCCGTCATGAAATGCGCGCTAAACGTACTAATGGGACCAACGGCCCGATTATTACTTGCGCGCCTTTTTTCAGATAAAATCACGGGGGAAAGCGTGCCGGCAATTCGGATTCAAACAAAAAAAGATAATTACAAGCAAAAAAAATTAAAAAAAATATTTAATTACATATGAAACCGCGTCAAAAAAGGGGTGCAACACAAGGACTTCCCAAGAGGTCACCCATCCTAGTACTACTCTCGCCCACGCACGCTTCACTGCGGAGTTCTGATGGGATCCGGTGCATTAGTGTTGGTATGATCGCACCCGTCAGAAAATGCGCGCTAAACGTACTAAAGGGATCAACGGCGCGATTATTACTTGCGCGCCTTTTTTTAGATAAAATCACGGGGGAAAGCGTGCCGGCAATTCGGATTCGAACAAAAAAAGATAATTACAAGCAAAAAAAATTAAAAAAAGATAATTAATTACATATGAAACCGCGTCAAAGAAAAGGTGCAATACGAGGACTTCCCAGGAGGTCACCCATCCTAGTACGACTCTCGCCCAAGCACGCTTAACTGCAGAGTTCTAATAGGGTCCAGTGCATTATTGCTGGTATTGTCGCACCCATCAGGAAATGCGCGTTAAACGTACTAAAGGGATCAACGGCGTGATTACTACTTGCGCGCCTTTTTTTAGATAAAATCACGGGGAAAGCGTGCCGGCAATTCGGATTCGAACAAAAAAAAATAATTACAAGAAAAAAAATTAAAAAAAGATAATTAATTACATATGAAACCGCGTCAAAAAAGGGGTGCAACACGAGGACTTCCAAGGAGGTCTCCCATCCTAGTACTACTCTCGCCCAAGCACGCTTGACTGTGGAGTTCTGATGGGATCCGGTGCAACAGTGCTAATATGATCGCACCCGTTAAGAAATGCGCGCTAAACGTACTAAAGGGATCAACGTCGCGATTATTACTTGCGCGCCTTTTTTTAGATAAAATCACGGGGGAAAGCGTGTCGACAATTCGGATTCGAACAAAAAAAGATAATTACAAGCAAAAAAAATTAAAAAAAATAATTAATTACATATGAAACCGCGTCAAAAAAGGGGTGCAACACGAGGACTTACCAGGAGGTCACCCATCCTAGTACTACTCTCGCCCAAGCACGCTTAACTACGGAGTTCTGATGGGATCCAGTGCATAAAAGCTGGTATGATCGCACCCGTCAGGAAATGCGCGCTAAACGTACTAAAGGGACCAACTGCGCGATTATTACTTGCGCGCCTTTTTTTAGATAAAATCACGGGGGAAAGCGTGCCGCCAATTCGGATTCGAACAAAAAAAGATAATTACAAGAAAAAAATTAATAAAAGATAATTAATTACATATGAAACCGCGTCAAAAAAGGGGTGCAACACGAGGACTTCCCAAGAGGTCACCCATCCTAGTACTACTCTTGCCCAAGCATGCTTAACTACGGAGTTCTGATGGGATCTGGTGCATTAGTGCTGATATGATCGCACCCGTTAGGAAATGCGTGCTAAACGTACTAAAGGGATCAACGGCGCGATTATTACTTGCGCGCCTTTTTTTAGATAAAATTACAGGGGAAAGTATGCCAGCAATTCGGATTCGCACAAAAAAAGATAATTACAAGCAAAAAAAATTAAAAAATGAGAATTAATTACATATGAAACCGCGTCAAAAAAGGGGTGCAACAAGAGGACTTCCTAGGAGGTCACCCATCCTAGTACTACTCTCGCCCAAGCACACTTAACTACGGAGTTTTGATGGGATCCGGTGCATTAGTGCTGGTATGATCGCACCCGTCAAGAAATACGCGCTAAACGTACTAAAGGGATCAACGACGCGATTATTACTTGCGCGCCTTTTTTTAGATAAAATCACGGGGGAAAGCATGCCGACAATTCGGATTCGAACAAAAAAAGATAATAACAAGAAAAAAAATTAATAAAAGATAATTAATTACATATGAAACCGTGTCAAAAAAGGGGTGCAACACAAGAACTTCCCAGGAGGTCACCCGTCTTAGTACTACTCTCGCCCAAGCACGCTTAACTGCGGAGTTCTGATGGAATTCGGTGCATCAGTGCTTGTATGATCGCACCCATCAAGAAATGCGCGCTAAACGTACTAAAGGGATCAACGGCGCGATTATTAATTGCGCGCCTCTTTTTAGATAAAATCACGGGAGAAAGCGTACCGGCAATGCGGATTCGAACAAAAAAAGATAATTACAAGCAAAAAAAATTAATAAAAGATAATTAATTACATATGAAACCGCGTCAAAAAAGGGGTGCAACACGAGGGCTTCCCAGGAGGTCACCCATCCTTGTAATACTCTCGCCCAAGCACGCTTAGCTACGGAGTTCTGATGGGATCCAGTGAATAAGTGCTGGTATGATTGCACCCGTCAGGAAATGCTAGGGATCAACGGCGCGATTATTACTTGCGCGCCTTTTTTTAGATAAAATCACGGGGGAAAAAGTGCCGACAATTCGGATTCGAACAAAAAAAGATAATTACAAGAAAAAAATTAATAAAAGATAATTAATTACATATGAAACCGCGTCAAAAAAGGGGTGTAACAAGAAAACTTCCTAGGAGGTCACCCGTCCTAGTACTACTCTCGCCCAAGCACACTTAACTGCGAAGATCTGATGGGATCCAGTGCATCAATGTTGGTATGATCGCACCCGTTAGGAAATGCGCGCTAAACGTACTAAAGGGATCAACGGCGCGATTATTACTTGCGCGCCTTTTTTAGATAAAATCACTGGGGAAAGCGTACCGGCAATTCGGATTCGAACAAAAAAAGATAATTACAAGAAAAAAAATTAATAAAAGATAATTAATTACATATGAAACCGCGTCAAAAAAGGGGTGCAACAGGAGGACTTCACAGGAGGTCAACCATCCTAGTAATACTCTCGCCCAAGCCCGCTTACCTGCGGAGTTCTAATGGGATCCGGTGCATTAGTGCTTGTATGATCGCACCCGTCAGGAAATGCGCGCTAAACGTACTAAAGGGATCAACGGCGCGATTATTACTTGCGCGGCTTTTTTTAGATAAAATCACGGGGGAAAGCATGCCGGCAATTCGGATTCGAACAAAAAAAGATAATTACAAGCAAAAAAATTAATATAAGATAATTAATTACATATGAAACCGCGTCAAAAAAGTGGTGCAACACTAGGACTTTCCAAGAGGTCACCCATCCTAGTACTACTCTCCCCCAAGCACGCTTAACTACAGAGTTCTGATGGGAACCGGTGCATTTGTGCTGGTATGATCGCACCCGTCAAGAAATGCGCGCTAAACGTAGTAAAGGGATCAACGGCGCGATTATTACTTGCGCGCCTTTTTTTAGATAAAATCACGGGGGAAAGCGTGCCGACAATTCGGATTCGAACAAAAAAAGATAATTACAAGAAAAAAAATTAATAAAAGATAATTAATTACATATGAAACCGCGTCAAAAAAGGGGTGTAACACGAGGACTCCCCAGGAGGTCACCCATCCCAGTAATACTCTCGCCCAAGCACGCTTAGCTACGGAGATCTGATGGGATACGGTGCATTAGTGCTGGTATGATCGCACCCATCAGGAAATGCGCGCTAAACGTACTTAAGGGATCAACGGTGCGATTATTACTTGCGCGCCTTTTTTTAGATAAAATCACGGGGGAAAGCGTGCCGGCAATTCGGATACGAACAAAAAAAGATAATTACAAGCAAAAAAAATTAAAAAAAAAAGATTATTAATTACATATGAAACCCCGTCAAAAATGGGGTGCAACACGAGTACTTCCCAGGAGGTCACCCATCCTAGTATTTCTCTCGCCCAAGCACGCATAACTGCGAAGTTCTAATAGGATCCGGTGCATTAGTGCTGGTATGATCGCACCCGTCAGGAAATGCGCGCTAAACGTACTAAAGGGATCAACGACGCGATTATTACTTGCGCGGCTTTTTTTAGATAAAATCACGGGGGAAAGCGTGCCGGCAATTCGGATTCGAACAAAAAAAGATAATTACAAGCAAAAAAAATTAAAAAAAGATAATTAATTACATATGAAACCGCGTCAAAAAAGGGGTGCAACACGAGGACTTCCCAGGAGGTCACCCATCCTAGTACTACTCTCAGCCAAGCACGCATAACTACGGAGTTCTGATGGGATCCGGTGCATTAGTGATTGTATGATCGCACCCGTCAGGAAATGCACGCTAAACGTACTAAAGGGATCAGCGAAGGGATTATTACTTGCACGCCTTTTTTTAGATAAAATCACGGGGGAAAGCGTGCCAGCAATTCGGATTCGAACAAAAAAAGATAATTACAAGCAAAAAAAATTAAAAAAAAAAGATAATTAATTACATATGAAACCCCGTCAAAAATGGGGTGCAACACGAGTACTTCCCAGGAGGTCACCCATCCTAGTACTTCTCTCGCCCAAGCACGCATGACTGCGAAGTTCTAATAGGATCCGGTGCATTAGTGCTGGTATGATCGCACCCGTCAAGAAATGCGCGCTAAACGTACTAAAGGGATCAACGACGCGATTATTACTTGCGCGGCTTTTTTTAGATAAAATCACGGGGGAAAGCGTGCCGGCAATTCGGATTCGAACAAAAAAAGGTAATTACAAGAAAAAAATTAATAAAAGATAATTAATTACATATGAAACCGCGTCAAAAAAGGGGTGCAACACGAGTACTTCCCAGGAGGTCACCCATCCTAGTACTACTCTCGCCCAAGCACGCTTACCTGCGGAGTTCTGATGGGATCCGGTTCTTTAGTGTTGGTATGATCGCACCCGTCATGAAATGCGCGCTAAACGTACTAATGGGACCAACGGCGCGATTATTACTTGCGCGCCTTTTTTCAGATAAAATCACGGGGGAAAGCGTGCCGGCAATTCGGATTCGAACAAAAAAAGATAATTACAAGAAAAAAATTAATAAAAGATAATTAATTACATATGAAACCGCGTCAAAAAAGGGGTGCAACACGAGGACTTCCCATGAGGTCACCCATCTTAGTACTACTCTCACCAAAGCACGCTTAACTGCGGAGTTCTGATGGGATCCAATACATTAGTGCTGGTATGATCACACCCGTCAGGAAAAGCGCGCTAAACGTGCTAAAGGGATCAACGACGCGATTACTACTTGCGCACCTTTTTTTAGATAAAATCACGGGGGAAAGCGTGCCGGCAATTCGGATTCGAACAAAAAAAGATAATAACAAGAAAAAAAATTAATAAAAGATAATTAATTACATATGAAACCGTGTCAAAAAAGGGGTGCAACACGAGAACTTCCCAGGAGGTCACCCGTCCTAGTACTACTCTCGCCCAGGCACGCATTACTGCGGAGTTCTGATGGGATTCGGTGCATCAGTGCTGGTATGATCACACCCATCAAGAAATGCGCGCTAAACGTACTAAAGGAATCAACGGCGCGATTATTACTTGCTCACCTTTTTTTAGATAAAATCACGGGGGAAAGCGTGCCGGCATTTCGGATTCGAACAATAAAAGATAATTACATGAAAAAAAATTAATAAAAGATAATTAATTACATATGAAACCGCGTCAAAAAAGGGGTGCAACAAGAGGGCTTCACAGGAGGTCACCCATCCTAGTAATACTCTCGCCCAAGCACGCTTAACTACAGAGTTCTGGTGGGATCCGGTGCATCAGTGCTGGTATGATCGCACCCGGCAAGAAATACGCGCTAAACGTACTAAAGGGATCAACGGCGCGATTATTACTCCTTTTTTTAGATAAAATCACGGGGGAAAGCATGCCGGCAATTCGGATTCGAACAAAAAAAGATAATAACAAGAAAAAAAATTAATAAAAGATAATTAATTACATATGAAACCGTGTCAAAAAAAGGGGTGCAACACGAGAACTTCCCAGGAGGTCACCCGTCCTAGTACTACTCTCGCCCAAGCACGCTTCACTGCGTAGTTCTGATGGGATTCGGTGCATCAGTGCTTGTATGATCGCACCCGTCAAAAAATGCGCGCTAAACGTACTAAAGGGATCAACGACGCGATTATTACGTGCGCACCTTTTTTAGATAAAATCACGGGAGAAAGCGTGCCGGCAATTCAGATTCGAACAAAAAAAGATAATTACAAGCAAAAAAAATTAATAAGAGATAATTAATTACATATAAAACCGCGTCAAAAAAGGGGTGTAACACGAGTACTTCCCAGGAGGTCACCCATCCTAGTACTACTCTCGCCCAAGCACAATTACATGCGGAGTTCTGATGGGATCCAGTGCATAAGTGCTGGTATGATCGCACCCGTCAGGAAATGCGCGCTAAACGTACTAAAGGGACCAATGGCGCGATTATTACTTGCGCGCCTTTTTTCAGATAAAATCACGGGGGAAAGCGTGCCGGCAATTCGGATTCGAACAAAAAAAGATAATTACAAGAAAAAAATTAATAAAAGATAATTAATTACATATGAAACCGCGTCAAAAAAGGGGTGCAACACGAGGACTTCCCATGAGGTCACCCATCTTAGTACTACTCTCACCAAAGCACGCTTAACTGCGGAGTTCTGATGGGATCCAATACATTAGTGCTGGTATGATCACACCCGTCAGGAAAAGCGCGCTAAACGTGCTAAAGGGATCAACGGCGCGATTACTACTTGCGCACCTTTTTTTAGATAAAATCACGGGGGAAAGCGTGCCGGCAATTCGGATTCGAACAAAAAAAGATAATAACAAGAAAAAAAATTAATAAAAGATAATTAATTACATATGAAACCGTGTCAAAAAAGGGGTGCAACACGAGAACTTCCCAGGAGGTCACCCGTCCTAGTACTACTCTCGCCCAGGCACGCATAGCTGCGGAGTTCTGATGGGATTCGGTGCATCAGTGCTGGTATGATCACACCCATCAAGAAATGCGCGCTAAACGTACTAAAGGAATCAACGGCGCGATTATTACTTGCTCACCTTTTTTTAGATAAAATCACGGGGGAAAGCGTGCCGGCATTTCGGATTCGAACAATAAAAGATAATTACAAGAAAAAAAATTAATAAAAGATAATTAATTACATATGAAACCGCGTCAAAAAAGGGGTGCAACAGGAGGGCTTCATAGGAGGTCACCCATCCTAGTAATACTCTCGCCCAAGCACGCTTAACTGCAGAGTTCTGGTGGGATCCGGTGCATCAGTGCTGGTATGATCGCACCCGGCAAGAAATACGCGCTAAACGTACTAAAGGGATCAACGGCGCGATTATTACTCCTTTTTTTAGATAAAATCACGGGGGAAAGCATGCCGGCAATTCGGATTCGAACAAAAAAAGATAATAACAAGAAAAAAAATTAATAAAAGATAATTAATTACATATGAAAACGTGTCAAAAAAAGGGGTGCAACACGAGAACTTCCCAGGAGGTCACCCGTCCTAGTACTACTCTCGCCCAAGCACGCTTCACTGCGGAGTTCTGATGGGATTCGGTGCATCAGTGCTTGTATGATCGCACCCGTCAAAAAATGCGCGCTAAACGTACTAAAGGGATCAACGACGCGATTATTACTTGCGCGCCTCTTTTTAGATAAAATCACGGGAGAAAGCGTGCCGGCAATTCATATTCGAACAAAAAAAGATAATTACAAGCAAAAAAAATTAATAAGAGATAATTAATTACATATAAAACCGCGTCAAAAAAGGGGTGTAACACGAGTACTTCCCAGGAGGTCACCCATCCTAGTACTACTCTCGCCCAAGCACAATTACATGCGGAGTTCTGATGGGATCCAGTGCATAAGTGCTGGTATGATCGCACCCGTCAGGAAATGCGCGCTAAACGTACTAAAGGGACCAACTGCGCGATTATTACTTGCGCGCCTTTTTTTAGATAAAATCACGGGGGAAAGCGTGCCGCCAAATCGGATTCGAACAAAAAAAGATAATTACAAGAAAAAAATTAATAAAAGATAATTAATTACATATGAAACCGCGTCAAAAAAGGGGTGCAACACGAGGACTTCCCAAGAGTCACCCATCCTAGTACTACTCTTGCCCAAGCACGCTTAACTACGGAGTTCTGATGGGATCTGGTGCATTAGTGCTGATATGATCGCACCCGTTAGGAAATGCGTGCTAAACGTACTAAAGGGATCAACGGCGCGATTATTACTTGCGCGCCTTTTTTTAGATAAAATTACAGGGGAAAGCATGCCAGCAATTCGGATTCGCACAAAAAAAGATAATTACAAGCAAAAAAAAATTAAAAAATGAGAATTAATTACATATGAAACCGCGTCAAAAAAGGGGTGCAACACGAGGACTTCCCAGGAGGTCATCCATCCTAGTACTACTCTCGCCCAAGCACGCTTAACTACGGAGTTCTAATAGGATCCGGTGCATTAGTGCTGGTATGATCGCACCGGTCAGGAAATGCGCGCTAAACGTACTAAAGGGATCAACGGCGCGATTATTACTTGCTCACCTTTTTTTAGTTAAAATCACGGGGGAAAGCGTGCCGGTAATTCGTATTCGAACAAAAAAAGATAATTACAAGAAAAAAATTAATAAAAGATAATTAATTACATATGAAACCGCATAAAAAAAAGGGTGCAACACGAGAACTTCCCAGGAGGTCACCCATCCTAGTACTACTCTCGCCCAAGCACGCTTAATTGCGAAGTTTTAATAGGATCCGGTGCATTAGTACTGGTATGATGGCACCCGTCAGGAAATGCGCGCTAAACGTACTAAAGGGATTAACTGCGCGATTATTACGTGCGCGCCTTTTTTAGATAAAATCACGGGGGAAAGCGTGCCGGCAATTCAGATTCGAACAAAAAAAGATAATTACAAGCAAAAAAAATAAAAAAAAAAGATAATTAATTACATATGAAACCGCGTCAAAAAAGTGGTGCAACACGAGGACTTCCCAGGAGGTCACCCATCCTAGTACTACTCTCACCCAAGCATGCATAACTGCGGAGTTCTGATGGGATTCGGTGCAATAGTGTTGGTATGATCGCACCCGTCAGGAAATACGCGCTAAACGTACTAAAGGGATCAACGACGCGATTATTACTTGCGCGCCTTTTTTAGATAAAATCACGGGGGAAAGCGTGCCGGCAATTCGGATTCGAACAAAAAAAAAGATAATTACAAGCAAAAAAATTAATAAAAGATAATTAATTACATATGAAACCGCGTCAAAAAAGGGGTGCAACACGAGGACTTCCCAGGAGGTCACCCATTCTAGTACTACTCTCGCCCAAGCATTCTTAACTACGGAGTTCTGATGGGATCCGGTGCATTAGTGATGGTATGATCGCACCCGTCAGGAAATGCGCGCTAAACGTACTAAAGGGATCAACGACGCGATTATTACTTGCGCGCCTTTTTTTAGATAAAATCACGGGGGAAAGCGTGCCGGCAATTCGGATTCGAACAAAAAAAGATAATTACAAGCAAAAAAAATTAAAAAAAGATAATTAAATACATATGAAACCGCGTCAAAAAAGGGGTGCAACACGAGTACTTCCCAGGAGGTCACCCATCCTAGTACTACTCTCGCCCAAGCACGCTTACCTGCGGAGTTCTGATGGGATCCGGTTCTTTAGTGTTGGTATGATCGCACCCGTCATGAAATGCGCGCTAAACGTACTAATGGGACCAACGGCGCGATTATTACTTGCGCGCCTTTTTTCAGATAAAATCACGGGGGAAAGCGTGCCGGCAATTCGGATTCAAACAAAAAAAGATAATTACAAGCAAAAAAAATTAAAAAAAATATTTAATTACATATGAAACCGCGTCAAAAAAGGGGTTCAACACAAGGACTTCCCAAGAGGTCACCCATCCTAGTACTACTCTCGCCCACGCACGCTTCACTGCGGAGTTCTGATGGGATCCGGTGCATTAGTGTTGGTATGATCGCACCCGTCAGGAAATGCGCGCTAAACGTACTAAAGGGATCAAAGGCGCGATTATTACTTGCGCGCCTTTTTTTAGATAAAATCACGGGGGAAAGCGTGCCGGCAATTCGGATTCGAACAAAAAAAGATAATTACAAGCAAAAAAAATTAAAAAAAGATAATTAATTACATATGAAACCGCGTCAAAAAAGTGGTGCAACAAGAGGACTTCCCAAGAGGTCACCCATCCTAGTACTACTCTCGCCCAAGCATGCTTACTGCGAAGTTCTGATGGGATCCGGTGCATTAGTGTTGGTATTATCGCACCCGTTAGGAAATGCGCGCTAAACGTACTAAAGGGATCAACAGCGCGATTATTACTTGCGCGCCTTTTTTTAGTTAAAATCATGGGGGAAAGCGTCCAGCAATTCGGATTCGAACAAAAAATGATAATTACAAGAAAAAAAATTAAAAAAAAGATAATTAATTACGTATGAAACCGCATCAAAAAAGGGGTGCAACACGAGGATTTCCCAAGAGGTCACCCATCCTAGTACTACTCTCGCCCAAGCACGCTTACCTACGGAGTTCTGATGGGATCCGGTGCAGTAGAGCTGGTAAGATCGCAACCGTCAGGAAATGCGCGCTAAACGTACTAAAGGGATCAACGGCGCGATTATTACTTGCGCGCCTTTTTTTAGATAAAATCACGGGGGAAAGCGTGCCAGCAATTCGGATTTGAACAAAAAAAGATTATTAGAAGCAAAAAAAATTAAAAAAAGATAATTAATTACGTATGAAACCGCGTCAAAAAAGTTGTGCAACATGAGGACTTCCCAAGAGGTCACCCATCCTAGTACTACTGTCGCCCAAGCACATATAACTACAGAGTTCTGATGGGATCCGGTGCAATAGTGTTGGTATGATCACACCCGTCAGGAAATGCGTGCTAAACGTACTAAAGGGATCAACGCCGCGATTATTACTTGCGCGCCTTTTTTAGATAAAATCACCGGGGAAAGCGTGTCGGCAATTCAGATTCGAACAAAAAAAGATAATTCAAGCAAAAGAAATTAACAAAAGATAATTAATTACATATGAAACCGCGTCAAAAAAGTGGTGCAACAAGAGGACTTCCCAAGAGGTCACCCATCCTAGTACTACTCTCGCCCAAGCATGCTTACTGCAAAGTTCTGATGGTATCCGGTGCATTGGTGCTGGTATTATCGCACCCGTTAGAAAATGCGCGCTAAACGTACTAAAGGGATCAACAGCGCGATTATTACTTGCGCGCCTTTTTTTAGATAAAATCATGGGGGAAAGCGTGCCAGCAATTCGGATTCGAACAAAAAATGATAATTACAAGCAAAAAAAATTAAAAAAAAGATAATTAATTACGTATGAAACCGCATCAAAAAAGGGGTGCAACACGAGGATTTCCCAAGAGGTCACCCATCCTAGTACTACTCTCGCCCAAGCACGCTTACCTGCGGAGTTCTGATGGGATCCGGTGCAGTAGAGTTGGTAAGATCGCAACCGTCAGGAAATGCGCGCTAAACGTACTAAAGGGATCAACGGCGCGATTATTACTTGCGCGCCTTTTTTTAGATAAAATCACGGGGGAAATCGTGCCAGCAATTCGGATTCGAACAAAAAAAGATAATTACAAGCAAAAAAATGAAAAAAAGATAATTAATTACTCATGAAACCGCGTCAAAAAAGTTGTGCAACATGAGGACTTCCCAAGAGGTCACCCATCCTAGTACTACTCTCGCCCAAGCACGCTTACCTGCAGAGTTCTGATGGGATCCGGTACATTAGTGCTGGTATGATCGCACCCGTCAGGAAATGCGCGCTAAACGTACTAAAGGGATCAACGGCCTGATTATTACTTGCGCGCCCTTTTTTGTATAAAATAACGGGGGAAAGCGTGCCGGTAATTCGGATTCGAACAAAAAAAGATAATTACAAGCAAAAAAAATTAAAAAAGATAATTAATTACATAGGAAACCGCGTCAAAAAAGGGGTGCAACACGAGTACTTCCTAGGAGGTCACCCATCCTAGTACTACTCTCCCCCAAGCACGCTTAATTGAGGAGTTCTAATAGGATCCGGTGCATTAGTACTGGTATGATGGCACCCGTCAGGAAATGCGCGCTAAACGTACTAAAGGGATCAACGGCGCGATTATTACTTGCGCGCCTTTTTTTAGATAAAATCACGGGGGAAAGCGTGCCGGCAATTCGGATTCGAACAAAAAAAGATAATTACAACCAAAAAAAATTAACAAAAGATAATTAATTACATATGAAACCGCGTCAAAAAAGTGGTGCAACAAGAGGACTTCCCAAGAGGTCACCCATCCTAGTACTACTCTCGCCCAAGCATGCTTCACTGCGAAGTTCTGATGGGATCCGGTGCATTGGTGCTGGTATTATCGCACCCGTTAGGAAATGCGCGCTAAACGTACTAAAGGGATCAACAGCGCGATTATTACTTGCGCGCCTTTTTTTAGATAAAATCATGGGGGAAAGCGTGCCAGCAATTCGGATTCGAACAAAAAATGATAATTACAAGCAAAAAAAATTAAAAAAAAGATAATTAATTACGTATGAAACCGCATCAAAAAAGGGGTGCAACACGAGGATTTCCCAAGAGGTCACCCATCCTAGTACTACTCTCGCCCAAGCACGCTTACCTACGGAGTTCTGATGGGATCCGGTGCAGTAGAGTTGGTAAGATCGCAACCGTCAGGAAATGCGCGCTAAACGTACTAAAGGGATCAACGGCGCGATTATTACTTGCGCGCCTTTTTTTAGATAAAATCACGGGGGAAATCGTGCCAGCAATTCGGATTCGAACAAAAAAAGATAATTACAAGCAAAAAAATGAAAAAAAGATAATTAATTACTCATGAAACCGCGTCAAAAAAGTTGTGCAACATGAGGACTTCCCAAGAGGTCACCCATCCTAGTACTACTCTCGCCCAAGCACGCTTACCTGCGGAGTTCTGATGGGATTCGGTACATTAGTGCTGGTATGATCGCACCCGTCAGGAAATGCGCGCTAAACGTACTAAAGGGATCAACGGCCTGATTATTACTTGCGCGCCCTTTTTTGTATAAAATAACGGGGGAAAGCGTGCCGGTAATTCGGATTCGAACAAAAAAAGATAATTACAAGCAAAAAAAATTAAAAAAGATAATTAATTACATAGGAAACCGCGTCAAAAAAGGGGTGCAACACGAGTACTTCCTAGGAGGTCACCCATCCTAGTACTACTCTCGCCCAAGCACGCTTACCTGCGGAGTTCTGATGGGATCCGGTGCATTAGTGCTGGTATGATCGCACCCGTGAGGAAATGCGCGCTAAACGTACTAAAGGGATCAACGGCGCGATTATTACTTGCACGCCTTTTTTAGATAAAATCACGGGGGAAAGCGTGCCGGCAATTCAGATTCGAACAAAAAAAGATAATTACAAGCAAAAAAAAATTAAAAAAGATAATTAATTACATATGAAACCGCGTCAAAAAAGAGGTGCAATACGAGGACTTCCCAGGAGGTCACACATCTTAGTAATACTCTCGCACAAGTACGCTTAGCTGCGGAGTTCTGATGGGATCCGGTGCATCAATGCTGGTATGATCGCACACGTCAAGAAATGCGCGCTAAACGTACTAAAGGGATCAACGGCGCGATTATTACTTGCGCGCCATTTTTTAGATAAAATCACGGGGGAAAGCGTGCCGGCAATTCGGATTCAAACAAAAAAAGATAATTACAAGAAAAAAATTAAAAAAAGATAATTAATTACATATGAAACCGCGTCAAAAAAGGGGTGCAACACAAGCACTTCCCAAGAGGTCACCCATCCTAGTACTACTCTCGCCCAAGCACACATAACTGCAGAGTTATGATGGGATCCGGTGCAATAGTGTTGGTATGATCACACCCGTCAGGAAATGCGTGCTAAACGTACTAAAGGGATCAACGCCGCGATTATTACTTGCGCGCCTTTTTTAGATAAAATCACCGGGGAAAGCGTGCCGGCAATTCGGATTCGAACAAAAAAAGATAATTACAAGCAAAAAAATTAATAAAAGATAATTAATTACATATGAAACCGCGTCAAAAAAGGGGTGTAACACGAGGACTTCCCAGGAGGTCACCCATCCTAGTACTACTCTCGCCCAAGCATGCTTAACTACGGAGTTCTGATGGGATCCGGTGCATTAGTAATAGTATGATCGCACCCGTCAAGAAATGCGCGCTAAACGTACTAAAGGGAATAACGGCGCGATTATTTCTTGCGCGCCTTTTTTTAGATAAAATCACGGGGGAAAGCGTGCCGACAATTCGGATTCGAACAAAAAAAGATAATTACAAGCAAAAAAAATTAAAAAAAGATAATTAAATACATATGAAACCGCGTCAAAAAAGGGGTGCAACATGAGTACTTCCCAGGAGGTCACCCATCCTAGTACTACTCTCGCCCAAGCACGCTTACCTGCGGAGTTCTGATGGGATCCGGTTCTTTAGTGTTGGTATGATCACACTCGTCATGAAATGCGCGCTAAACGTACTAAAGGGACCAACGGCGCGATTATTACTTGCGCGCCTTTTTTCAGATAAAATCACGGGGGAAAGCGTGCCGGCAATTCGGATTCAAACAAAAAAAGATAATTACAAGCAAAAAAAATTAAAAAAAATATTTAATTACATATGAAACCGCATCAAAAAAGGGGTGCAACACGAGGACTTCCTAGGAGGTCACCCATCCTAGTACTACTCTCGCCCAAGCACGCTTCACTGCGGAGTTCTGATGGGATCCGGTGCATTAGTGTTGGTATGATCGCACCCGTCAGGAAATGCGCGCTAAACGTACTAAAGGGATCAACGGCGCAATTATTTCTTGCGCGCCTTTTTTTAGATAAAATCACGGGGGAAAGCGTGCCGGCAATTCCGATTCGAACAAAAAAAGATAATTACAAGCAAAAAAAATTAAAAAAAGATAATTAATTACATATGAAACCGCGTCAAAAAAGTGGTGCAACAAGAGGACTTCCCAAGAGGTCACACATCCTAGTACTACTCCCGCCCAAGCACGCTTAACTGCGGAGTTCTGATGGGATCCGGTGCATTACTGCTGGTACTATCACTCCCGTTAGGAAATGCGCGCTAAACGTACTAAAGGGATCAACGGCGCGATTATTACTTGCGCGCCTTTTTTCAGATAAAATCACGGGGGAAAGCGTGCCGGCAATTCGAATTCAAACAAAAAAAGATAATTACAAGCAAAAAAAATTAAAAAAAATATTTAATTACATATGAAACCGCGTCAAAAAAGAGGTGCAATACGAGGACTTCCCAGGAGGTCACACATCTTAGTAATACTCTCGCCCAAGCACACTTCACTGCGGAGTTCTGATGGGATCCGGTGCATCAGTGCTGGTATGATCGCACCCGTCAAGAAATGCGCGATAAACGTACTAAAGGGATCAACGGCGCGATTATTATTTGCGCGCCTTTTTTTAGATAAAATCACGGGGGAAAGCGTGCCGGCAATTCGGATTCGAATAAAAAATAAAAAAAGATAATTAATTACATATGAAACCGCGTCAAAAAAGTGGTGCAACACGAGGACTTCCCAGGAGGTCACCCATCCTAGTACTACTCTCACCCAAGCATGCATACCTGCGGAGTTCTGATGGGATCCGGTGCGATAGTGTTGGTATGATCGCACTCGTCATGAAACACGCGCTAAACGTACTAAAGGGACCAACGGCGCGATTATTACTTGCGCACCTTTTTTCAGATAAAATCACGGGGGAAAGCGTGCCGGTAATTCGGATTCAAACAAAAAAAGATAATTACAAGCAAACAAAATTAAAAAAAATATTTAATTACATATGAAACCGCATCAAAAAAGAGGTGCAATACGAGGACTTCCCAGGAGGTCACACATCTTAGTAATACTCTCGCCCAAGCACACTTCACTGCGGAGTTCTGATGGGATCCGGTGGATCAGTGCTGGTATGATCGCACCCGTCAAGAAATGCGCGATAAACGTACTAAAGGGATCAACGACGCGATTATTACTTCCGCGCCCTTTTTTAGATAAAATCACGGGGGAAAGCGTGTCGGCAATTCGGACTCGAACTAAAAAAGATAATTACAAGCAAAAAAAATTAAAAAAAGATAATTAATTACTTATGAAACCGCGTCAAAAAAGAGGTGCAACACGAGTACTTTCTAGGAGGTCACCCATCCCAGTACTACTCTCGCCCACGCACACTTCACTGCGGAGTTCTGATGGGATCCGGTGCATCAGTGCTGGTATGATCGCACCCGTCAAGAAATGCGCGATAAACGTACTAAAGGGATCAACGGCGCGATTATTACTTGCGCGCCTTTTTTTAGATAAAATCACGGGGGAAAGCGTGCCGGCAATTCGGATTCAAACAAAAAAAGATAATTACAAGCAAAAAAAATTAAAAAAGATAATTAATTACATATGAAACCGCGTCAAAAAAGTGGTGCAACAAGAGTACTTCCCAAGAGGTCACACATCCTAGTACTACTCCCGCCCAAGCACGCTTAACTGCGGAGTTCTGATGGGATCCGGTGCATTAGTGCTGGTATTATCACACCCGTTAGGAAAAGCGCGCTAAACGTACTAAAGGGATCAACGGCGCGATTATTACTTGCGCGCCTTTTTTCAGATAAAATCACGGGGGAAAGCGTGCCGGCAATTCGGATTCAAACAAAAAAAGATAATTACAAGCAAAAAAAATTAAAAAAAAATTTAATTACATATGAAACCGCATCAAAAAAGAGGTGCAATACGAGGACTTCCCAGGAGGTCACACATCTTAGTAATACTCTCGCCCAAGCACACTTCACTGCGGAGTTCTGATGGGATCCGGTGCATCAGTGCTGGTATGATCGCACCCGTCAAGAAATGCGCGATAAACGTACTAAAGGGATCAACGGCGCGATTATTACTTGCGCGCCTTTTTTTAGATAAAATCACGGGGAAAGCGTGCCGGCAATTCGGATTCGAACAAAAAATAAAAAAAGATAATTAATTACATATGAAACCGCGTCAAAAAAGTGGTGCAACACGAGGACTTCCCAGGAGGTCACCCATCCTAGTACTACTCTCACCCAAGCATGCATACCTGCGGAGTTCTGATGGGATCTGGTGCTTTAGTGTTGGTATGATCGCACTCGTCATGAAATGCGCGCTAAACGTACTAAAGGGACCAACGGCGCGATTATTACTTGCGCACCTTTTTTCAGATAAAATCACGGGGGAAAGCGTGCCGGCAATTCGGATTCAAACAAAAAAAGATAATTACAAGTAAAAAAATTAAAAAAAATATTTTATTACATATGAAACCGCGTCAAAAAAGAGGTGCAATACGAGGACTTCCCAGGAGGTCACACATCTTAGTAATACTCTCGCCCAAGCACACTTCACTGCGGAGTTCTGATGGGATCCGGTGCATCAGTGCTAGTATGATCGCACCCGTCAAGAAATGCGCGATAAACGTACTAAAGGGATCAACGGCGCGATTATTACTTGGGCGCCCTTTTTTAGATAAAATCACGGGGGAAAGCGTGTCGGCAATTCGGATTCGAACAAAAAAAGATAATTACAAGCAAAAAAAATTAAAAAAAGATAATTAATTACATATGAAACCGCGTCAAAAAAGAGGTGCAACACGAGTACTTCCTAGGAGGTCACCCATCCCAGTACTACTCTCGCCCAAGCACACTTCACTGCGGAGTTCTGATGGGATCCGGTGCATCAGTGCTGGTATGATCGCACCCGTCAAGAAATGCGCGATAAACGTACTAAAGGGACCAACGGCGCGATTATTACTTGCGCGCCTTTTTTTAAATAAAATCACGGGGGAAAGCGTGCCGGCAATTCGGATTCAAACAAAACAAGATAATTACAAGCAAAAAAAATTAAAAAAGATAATTAATTACATATGAAACTGCGTCAAAAAAGTGGTGCAACAAGAGGACTTCCCAAGAGGTCACACATCCTAGTACTACTCCCGCCCAAGCACGCTTAACTACGGAGTTCTGATGGGATCCGGTGCATTAGTGCTGGTATTATCACACCCGTTAGGAAATGCGCGCTAAACGTACTAAAGGGATCAACGGCGCGATTATTACTTGCGCGCCTTTTTTCAGATAAAATCACGGGGGAAAGTGTGCCGGCAATTCGGATTCAAACAAAAAAAGATAATTACAAGCAAAAAAAATTAAAAAAAATATTTAATTACATATGAAACCGCGTCAAAAAAGAGGTGCAATACGAGGACTTCCCAGGAGGTCACACATCTTAGTAATACTCTCGCCCAAGCACACTTCACTGCGGAGTTCTGATGGGATCCGGTGCATCAGTGCTGGTATGATCGCACCCGTCAAGAAATGCGCGATAAACGTACTAAAGGGATCAACGGCGCTATTATTACTTGCGCGCCTTTTTTTAGATAAAATCACGAGGGAAAGCGTGCCGACAATTCGGATTCGAACAAAAAATAAAAAAAGATAATTAATTACATATGAAACCGCGTCAAAAAAGTGGTGCAACACGAGGACTTCCCAAGAGGTCACACATCCTAGTACTATTCCCGCCCAAGCACGCTTAACTGCGGAGTTCTGATAGGATCCGGTGCATTAGTGCTGGTATTATCACACCCGTTAGGAAATGCGCGCTAAACGTACTAAAGGGATCAACGGCGCGATTATTACTTGCGCGCCTTTTTTTAGATAAAATCATAGGGGAAAGCGTGCCAGCAATTCGGATTCGAACAAAAAATGATAATTCCAAGCAAAAAAATTAAAAAAAAAGATAATTAATTACGTATGAAACCGCATCAAAAAAGGCGTGCAACACGAGGATTTCCCAAGAGGTCACCCATCCTAGTACTACTCTCGCCCAAGCACGCTTACCTACGGAGTTCTGATGGGATCCGGCGCAGTAGAGCTGGTATGATCGCAACCGTCAGGAAATGCGCGCTAAACGTACTAAAGGGATCAACGACGCGATTATTACTTGCGCGCCTTTTTTTAGATAAAATCACGGGGGAAAGCGTGCCAGCAATTCGGATTCGAACAAAAAAAGATAATTACAAGCAAAAAAAATTAAAAAAAGATAATTAATTACGTATGAAACCGCGTCAAAAAAGTTGTGCAACACGAGTACTTCCAAAGAGGTCACCCATCCTAGTACTACTCTCGCCCAAGCACGTTTACCTGCAGAGTTCTGATGGGATCCGGTACATTAGTGTTGGTATGATCGCACCCGTCAGGAAATGCGCGCTAAAGTTACTAAAGGGATCAACGACGCGATTATTACTTGCGCGCCTTTTTTTAGATAAAATCACGGGAGAAAGCGTGTCGACAATTCGGATTCGAACAAAAAAAGATAATTACAAGCAAAAAAATTAAAAAAGATAATAAATTACATATGAAACCGCGTTAAAAAAGGGGTGCAACACGAGGACTTCCCAGGCGGTCACCCATCCTAGTACTACTCTCGCCCAAGCACGCTTACCTGCGAAGTTCTGATGGGATCCGGTGCAATAGTGTTGGTATGATCGCACCCGTCAGGAAATGCGCGCTAAACGTACTAAAGGGATCAACGGTGCGATTATTACTTGCGCGCCTTTTGTTAGGTAAAATCACGGGGGAAAGCGTGTCGGCAATTCGGATTCGAACAAAAAAAGATAATTACATGCAAAAAAAATTAAAAAAAGATAATTAATTACATATGAAACCGCGCCAAAATGGGCTGCAACACGAGTACTTCCCAGGATGTTACCCATCCTAGTACTACTCTCGCCCAAGCACGCTTAACTGCGAAGTTCTAATAGGATCTGGTGCATTAGAGCTGGTATGATCGCACCCGTCAAGAAATGCGCGCTAAACGTACTAAAGGGATCAACTGCGCGATTATTACTTGCGCGCCTTTTTTTAGATAAAATCATGGGGGAAAGCGTGCCGGCAATTCAGATTCGAACAAAAAAAGATAATTACAAGCAAAAAAAATTAAAAAAACATAATTAATTACATATGAAACCGCGTCAAAAAAGGGGTGCAACACGAGGACTTCCTAAGAGGTCACCCATCCTAGTACTACTCTCGCCCAAGCATGCTTAACTGCGTAGTTCTTATGGGATCCGGTGCATTGGTGCAGGTATGATCGCACCCGTCAGGAAATGCGCGCTAAACGTACTAAAGGGATCAACGACGCGATTATTACTTGCTCGCCTTTTTTAAGATAAAATCACGGGGAAAACGTGCCGGCAATTCGGATTCGAACAAAAAAAGATAATTACAAGCAAAAAAAATTAAAAAAAGATAATTAATTACATATGAAACCGCGTCAAAGAAAAGGTGCAACACGAGGACTTCCCAGGAGGTCACCCATCCTACTAGTACTCTCGCCCAAGCACGATTGACTGCAGAGTTCCGATGGGATCCAGTGCATTAATGTTGGTATGATCACACCCATCATGAATTGCACGCTAAAGGTACTAAAGGGATCAACGACGCGATTATTACTTGCGCGCCTTTTTTTAGATAAAATCACGGGGGAAAGCGTGCCGACAATTCGGATTCAAACAAAAAAAGATAATTACAAGCAAAAAAAAATTAAAAAAATAATTAATTACATATGAAACCGCGTCAAAAAAGGGGTGAAACACGAGTACTTCCTAGGAGGTCACCCATCCTAGTACTACTCTCGCCCAAGCAACCTTAACTGCGTAGTTCTGATGGGATCCGGTGCATTAGTGCTGGAATGATCGCACCCGTCAGGAAATGCGCGCTAAACGTACTAAAGGGATCAACGACGCGATAATTACTTGCGCGCCTTTTTTTAGATAAAATCGCGGGGGAAAGCGTGCCGACAATTCGGATTCGAACAAAAAAAGATAATTACAAGCAAAAAAATTAAAAAAAGATAATTAATTACGTATGAAACCGCATCAAAAAAGAGGTGCAACACGAGGACTTCCCAAGAGGTCACCCATCCTAGTACTACTCTCGCCAAAGCATGCTTAACTGCGGAGTTCTGTTGGGATCCGGTGCATTAGTGCTAGTATGATCGCACCCGTCAGGAAATGCGCGCTAAACGTACTAAAGGGATCAACGACGCGATTATTACTTGCGCGCCCTTTTTTAGATAAAATCACGGGGGAAAGCATGCCGGCAATTCGGATTCGAATAAAAAAAAATAATTACAAGCAAAAAAAATTAAAAAAAAATAATTAATTACATATGAAACCGCGTCAAAAAAGGAGTGCAACACGAGGACATCCCAGGAGGTCACCCATCCTAGTACTACTCTCGCCCAATCACGCTTACCTGCGGAGTTCTGATGGGATCCGGTGCATTAGTGCTAGTATGATCGCACCCGTCAGGAAATGCGCGCTAAACGTACTAAAGGGATCAACGACGCGATTATTACTTGCGCGCCCTTTTTTAGATAAAATCACGGGGGAAAGCGTGCCGGCAATTCGGATTCGAATAAAAAAAGATAATTACAAGCAAAAAAAATTAAAAAAAGATAATTAATTACATATGAAACCGCGTCAAAAAAGGGGTGCAACACGAGGACTTCCCAGGAGGTCACCCATCCTAGTACTACTCTCGCCCAATCACGCTTACTTGCGGAGTTCTGATGGGATCCGGTGTATTAGTGCTGGTATGATCGCACCCGTCAAGAAATGCGCGCTAAACGTACTAAAGAGATCAACGGCGCGATTATTACTTGCGCGCCTTTTTTTAGATAAAATCACGGGGGAAAGCGTGCCGGCAATTCGGATTCGAACAAAAAAAGATAATTACAAGCAAAAAAAATTAAAAAAAATAATTAATTACATAAGAAACCGCGTCAAAAAAGGGGTGCAACACGAGGATTTCCCAGGAGGTCACCCATCCTAGTACTACTCTCGCCCAAGCACACTTACCTGTGGAGTTCTGATAGGATCCGGTGCTTTAGTGCTAGTATGATCGCACCCGTCAAGAAATGCGCGCTAAACGTACTAAAGGGACCAACGGCGCGATTATTACTTGCGCGCCTTTTTTTAGATAAAATCACGAGGGATAGGGTGCCGGCAATTCGGATTCGAACAAAAAAAGATAATTACAAGCAAAAAAAATTAAAAAAAGATAATTAATTACATATGAATCCGCGTCAAAAAAAGGGTGCAACACGAGGACTTCCCAGGAGGTCACCCATTCTAGTACTACTCTCGCCCAAGCACGCTTAACTACTAGTTCTAATAGGATCCGGTGCATTAGTGCTGGTATGATCGCACCCGTTAGGAAATGCGCGCTAAACGTACTAAATGGATGAACGACGCTATTATTACTTGCGTGCCTTTTTTAGATAAAATCACGGGGGAAAGTGTGCCGGCAATTCAGATTCGAACAAAAAAAGATAATTACAAACAAAAAAAATTAAAAAAAGATAATTAATTACATATGAATCCGCGTCAAAAAAAGGGTGCAACACGAGGACTTCCCAGGAGGTCACCCATGCTAGTACTACTCTCGCCCAAGCACGCTTAACTACTAGTTCTAATAGGATCCGGTGCATTAGTGCTGGTATGATCGCACCCGTTAGGAAATGCGCGCTAAACGTACTAAATGGATGAACGTCGCGATTATTACTTGCGTGCCTTTTTTTAGATAAAATCGCGGGGGAAATCTTGCCGGCAATTCGGATTCGAACAAAAAAAGATAATTACAAGTAAAAAAATTAAAAAAAGATAATTAATTACATATGAAACCGAATCAAAAAAGGGGTGCAACACGAGGACTTCACATGAGGTCACCCATCCTAGTACTAATCTCACCCAAGCACGCTTAACAGCGGAGTTTTGATGGGATACGGTGCATTAGAGCTGGTATGATCGCACCCGTCAGGAAATGCGCGCTAAACGTACTAAAGGGACCAACGACGCGATTATTACTTGCGCGCCTTTTTTTAGATAAAATCAAGGGGGAAAGTGTGCCGGAAAATCGGATTCGAACAAAAAAAGATGATTACAAGCAAATAAAATTAAAAAAAATAATTAATTACATATGAAACCGCGTTAAAAAAGGGGTGCAACACGAGAACTTCCCAGGAGGTCACCCATCTTAGTACTACTCTCGCCGAAGCACGCATAACTACGGAGTTCTTCTGATGGGATCCGGTGCATTAGTGCTAGTATGATCGCACCTGTCAGGAAATGCGCGCTAAACGTACTAAAGGGTTCAACGGCGCGATTATTACTTGCGCGCCCTTTTTTAGATAAAATCACGGGGAAAGCGTGCCGATAATTCGGATTCGAACAAAAAAAGATAATTACAAGCAAAAAAAATTAAAAAAAGATAATTAATTACAAATGAAACCGCGTCAAAAAAGGGGTGCAACACGAGTACTTCCCAGGAGGTCACCCATCCTAGTACTACTCTCGCCCAAGCACGCTTACCTGCGGAGTTCTGATGGGATCCGGTGCATATGAACTGGAATGATCGCACCCGTCAAGAAATGCACGCTAAACGTACTAAAGGGATCAACGACGCGATTATTACTCGCGCGCCTTTTTTTAGATAAAATCACGGGAGAAAGCGTGCCGACAATTCGGATTCGAACAAAAAAGGATAATTACAAGCAAAAAAATTAAAAAAAGATAACTAATTACATATGAAACCGCGTCAAAAAAAGGGTGCAACACGAGTACTTCCCAGGAGGTCACCCATCCTAGTACTACTCTCGCCCAAGCACGCTTACCTGCGGAGTTCTGTTGGGATCCGGTGCATTAGAACTGAAATGATCGCACCCGTCAAGAAATGCGCGCTAAACGTACTAAAGGGATCAACGGCGCGATTATTACTTGCGCGCCTTTTTTTAGATAAAATCACGGGGGAAAGCGTGTCAGCAATTCGGATTCGAACAAAAAAAGATAATTACAAGCAAAAAAAATTAAAAAAGGATAATTAATTACGTATGAAACCGCATCAAAAAAGGGGTGCAACACGAAGACTTCCCAGGAGGTCATCCATCCTAGTACTACTCTCGCCCAAGCACGCTTAACTGCAGAGTTCTGATGGGATCCGGTGCATTAGTGCTGGTATGATCGCACCCGTTAGGAAATGCGCGCAAAACATACTAAAGGGATCAACGACGCGACTATTACTTGCGCGCCCTTTTTTAGATAAAATCACGGGGGAAAGCGCGCCGGCAATTCGGATTCGAACAAAAAAAGATAATTACAAGCAAAAAAAATCAAAAAAAGATAATTAATTACATATGAAATAGCGTCAAAAAAGGGGTGCAACACGAGTACTTCCCAGGAGGTCACCCATCCTAGTACTACTCTCGCCCAAGCACGCTTACCTTCGGAGTTCTGATGGGATCCAGTGCATTAGTGCAAGTATGATCGCACCCGTCAGGAAATGCACGCTAAACATACTAAACGGATCAACGGCCCGATTATTATTTGCGCGCCCTTTTTTAGATAAAATCACGGGGGAAAGCGTGTCGGCAATTCGGATTCGAACAAAAAAAGATAATTACAAGCAAAAAAAATTAAAAAAAGATAATTAATTACATATGAAACCGCGTCGATAAAAGGGTGCAACACAAGTACTTCCCAGGAGGTCACCCATCCTAGTACTACTCTCGCCCAAGCACGCCTAACTGCGGAGTTCTAATGGGATCCGGTGCATTTGTGCTGGTATGATCGCACCCGTCAAGAAATGCGCGCTAAACGTACTAAAGGGACCAACGGCGCGATTATTACTTGCGCGCCTTTTTTTAGATAAAATCACGGGGGAAAGCGTGCCGGCAATTCGGATTCGAACCAAAAAAGATAATTACAAGCAAAAAAATTAAAAAAAGATAATTAATTACATATGAAACCGCGTCAAAAAAGGGGTGCAACACGAGGACTTCCCAGGAGGTCATCCATCCTAGTACTACTCTCGCCCAAGCACGCTTAACTGCAGAGTTCTGATGGGATCCGGTGCATTAGTGCTAGTATGATCGCACCCATCAGGAAATGCGCGCTAAACGTACTAAAGGGAACAACGACGCGATTATTACTTGCGCGCCTTTTTTTAAATAAAATCAGGGGGAAAGCGTGCCGGCAATTCGGATTCGAACAAAAAAAGATAATTACAAGCAAATAAAATTAAAAAAAAATAATTAATTACATATGAAACCGCGTTAAAAAAGGGGTGCAACACGAGAACCTCCCAGGAGGTCACCCATCTTAGTACTACTCTCGCCCAAGCACGCATAACTGCAAAGTTCTGATGGGATCCGGTGCATTAGTGCTAGTATGATCGTACCCGTCAGGAAATGCGCGCTAAACGTACTAAAGGGATCAACGACGCGATTATTACTTGCGTGCCTTTTTTTAGATAAAATCACGGGGAAAGCGTGCCCGCAATTCGGATTCGAACAAAAAAAGATAATTACAAGCAAAAAAATTAAAAAAAGATAATTAATTACATGTGAAACCGCGTCAAAAAATGGGTGCAACACGAGTACTTCCCAAGAGGTCACCCATCCTAGTACTACTCTCGCCCAAGCGCGTTTAACTACGGAGTTCTGATGGGATCCGGTGCATTAGAGCTGGTATGATCGCACCCGTTTGGAAATGCGCGCTAAACGTACTAAAGGGACCAACAGCGCGATTATTACTTGCGCGCCTTTTTTTAGATAAAATCACGGGGGAAAGCATGCCGACAATTCGGATTCGAACAAAAAAAGATTATTACAAGCAAAAAAAAATAAAAAAATAATTAATTACATATGAAACCGCGTCAAAAAAGGGGTGCAACAAAAGGAATTCCCACCCGTCTGGTGCATTAGTGCTAGAACTACTATCGCCCAAGCACGCTTAATTGCGGAGTTCTGATGGGATCCGGTGCATTAGTGCTAGTACGATCGCACCCGTTAGGAAATGCGCGCTAAACGTACTAAAGGGATCAATGGCGCGATTATTACTTGCGCGCCTTTTTTTAGATAAAATCACAGGGGAAAGCGTGCCGGCAATTCGGATTCGAACAAAAAAAGATAATTACAAGCAAAAAAAATTTAAAAAAGATAATTAATTACATATGAAACCGCGTCAAAATAGGGGTGCAACACGAGGACTTCCAGGAGGTCACCCATCCTAGTACTACTCTCGCCCAAGCACGCTTGACTGCGGAGTTCTGATGGGATCCTGTGCATTAGTGCTGGTATGATCACACCCGTCAGGAAATGCGCGCAAAACGTACTAAAGGGACCAACGGCGCAATTATTACTTGCGCGCCTTTTTTTAGATAAAATCACGGTAGAAAGCGTGCCGGCAATTCGGATTCGAACAAAAAAAGATAATTACAAGCCAAAAAAATTAAAAAAAGTAATTAATTACATATGAAACCGCGTCAAAAAAGGGGTGCAACACGAAGACTTCCCAGGAGGTCACCCAACCTAGTACTACTCTCGCCCAAGCACGCTTAACTGCGGAGTTCTAATGGGATCCGGTGCATTAGTGCTGGTATGATCGCACCCGTTAGGAAATGCGCGCTAAACGTACTAAAGGGACCAACGGCGCGATTATTACTTGCGTGCCTTTTTTTAGATGAAATCACGGGGGAAAGCGTGCCGGCAATTAGGATTCGAACAAAAAAAGATAATTACTAGCAAAAAAAATTAAAAAAAGCTAATTAATTACATATGAAACCGCGTCAAAGAAGGGGTGCAACACGAGGACTTCCCAGGAGGTCACCAATCCTAGTACTACTCTCACCCAAGCACGCTTAGCTGCGGAGTTCTAATGGGATCCGGTGCATTAGTGCTGGTATGATCGCACCCGTTAGGAAATGCGCGCTAAACGTACTAAAGGGATCAACGGCGCGGTTATTACTTGCGCGCCTTTTTTTAGATAAAATCACGGGGGAAAGCGTGCCTGCAATTCGGATTCGAATAAAAAAAGATAATTAGAAGCAAAAAAAATTAAAAAAAAGATAATTAATTACATATGAAACTGCATGAAAAAAAGGGTGCAACACGAGAACTTCCCAGGAGGTCACCAATCCTAGTATGACTCTCGCCCAAGCACGCTTAACCGTGGAGTTCTAATGGGATCCAGTGCATTAGTGCTGTTATGATCGCACCTGTCAGGAAATGCACGCTAAACGTACTAAAGGGATCAACGGCGCGATTATTACTTGCACGCCTTTTTTTAGATAAAATCATGGGGGAAAGCGTGCCGCAATTCGGATTCGAACAAAAAAAGATAATTACAAGCAAAAAAAATTAAAAAAAGATAATTAATTACGTACGAAACCGCGTCAAAAAAGGGTGCAACACGAGGACTTCCCAAGAGGTCACCGATTTTAGTACTACTCTCGCCCAAGCACGCTTAACTGCGGAGTCCTGATGGGATCCGGTGCATTAGTGCTAGTATGATCGCACCCGTCAGGAAATGCGCGGTAAACGTACTAAAGGGATCAACGGCGCGATTATTACTTGCGCGCCCTTTTTTAGACAAAATCACGGGGAAAGCGTGCCGACAATTCGGATTCGAACAAAAAAAGATAATTACAAGCAAAAAAATTAAAAAAAGATAATTAATTACATATGAAACCGCGTCAAAAAATGGGTGCAACACAAGTACTTCCCAGGAGGTCACCCATCCTAGTACTACTCCCGCCAAAGAACGCTTAACTGCAGAGATCTACTGCGATCCGGTGCATTAGTGCTGGTATGATCGCACCCGTTAGGAAATGCGCGCTAAACGTACTAAAGGGATCAACGGCGCGATTATTACTTGCTCGCCTTTTTTTAGATAAAATCACGGGGGAAAGCGTGCCGCAATTCGGATTCGAACAAAAAAAGATAATTACAAGCAAAAAAAATTAAAAAAAGATAATTTATTACGTATGAAACCGCGTCAAAAAAGGGGGCAACACGAGTACTTCCCAAGAGGTCACCCATCCTAGTACTACTCTCACCCAAGCATGCTTAACTGCGGAGTTCTGATGGGATCCGGAGCATTAGAGCTAGTATGATCGCACCCGTCAGGAAATGCGCGCTAAACGTACTAAAGGGATCAACGGCGCGATTATTACTTACGCGCCCTTTTTTAGACAAAATCACGGGGGAAAGCGTGCCGACAATTCGGATTCGAACAAAAAAAGATAATTACAAGCAAAAAAATTTAAAAAAAGATAATTAAATACATATGAAATCGCGTCAAAAAAGGGGTGCAACACGAGTACTTCCCAGGAGGTCACCCATCCTAGTACTACTCTTGCCCAAGCACACTTACCTGCGAAGTTCTGATAGGATCCGGTGCATTAGTGCTGGTATGATCGCACCCGTTAGGAAATGCGCGCAAAACGTACTAAAGCGATCAACGGCGTGATTATTACTTGCGTGCCCTTTTTTAGACAAAATCACGGGGGAAAGCGTGCCGACAATTCGGATTCGAACAAAAAAAGATAATTACAAGCAAAAAAAATTAAAAAAAGATAATTAATTACATATGAAACCGCGTCAAAAAAGGGGTGCAACACGAGGACTTCACAGGAGGTCACACATCCTAGTACTACTCTCACCCAAGCTCGCTTAATTGCGGAGTTCTAATGGGATCCGGTGCGTTAGTGCCAGTATGATCGCACGCGTTAGGAAATGCGCGCTAAACGTACTAAAGGGATCAACGGCGCGATTATTACTTGCGCGCCTTTTTTTAGATAAAATCACGGGGGAAAGCGTGCCGCAATTCGGATTCGAACAAAAAAAGATAATTACAAGCAAAAAAAATTAAAAAAAGATAATTAATTACGTATGAAACCGCGCCAAAAAAGGGTGCAACAGGAGGACTTCCCAAGAGGTCACCGATCCTAGTACTACTCTCGCCCAAGCACGCCAAAGAACGCTTAACTGCGGAGCTCTAATGCGATCCGGTGCATTAGTGCTGATATGATCGCACCCGTTAGGAAAAGCGCGCTAAACGTACTAAAGGGATCAACGGCGCGATTATTACTTGCGCGACTTTTTTTAGATAAAATCACGGGGGAAAGCGTGCCGCAATTCGGATTCGAACAAAAAAAGATAATTACAAGCAAAAAAAATTAAAAAAAGATAATTAATTACGTATGAAACCGCGTCAAAAAAGGGTGCAACACGAGGACTTCCCAAGAGGTCACCGATTTTAGTACTACTCTCGCCCAAGCACGCTTAACTGCGGAGTTCTGATGGGATCCGGTGCATTAGTGCTAGTATGATCGCACCCGTCAGGAAATGCGCGCTAAACGTACTAAAGGGATCAACGGCGCGATTATTACTTGCGCGCCCTTTTTTCGACAAAATCACGGGGGAAAGCGTGCCGACAATTCGGATTCGAACAAAAAAAGATAATTACAAGCAAAAAAAATTAAAAAAAGATAATTAATTACATATGAAACCGCGTCAAAAAAGGGGTGCAACACAAGTACTTCCCAGGAGGTCAACCATCCTAGTACTACTCCCGCCAAAGAACGCTTAACTGCAGAGATCTACTGCGATCCAGTGCATTAGTGCTGGTATGATCGCACCCGTTAGGAAATGCGCGCTAAACGTACTAAAGGGATCAACGGCGCGATTATTACTTGCTCGCCTTTTTTTAGATAAAATCACGGGGGAAAGCGTGCCGCAATTCGGATTCGAACAAAAAAAGATAATTACAACCAAAAAAAATTTAAAAAAGATAATTAATTACATATGAAACCGCGTCAAAAAAGGGGTGCAACACGAGTACTTCCCAGGAGGTCACCCATCCTAGTACTACTCTCGCCAAAGAACGCTTAACTGCGGAGTTCTAATGCGATCCGGTGCATTAGTGCTGGTATGATCGCACCCGTTAAGAAAAGCGCGCTAAACGTACTAAAGGGATCAACGGCGCGATTATTACTTGCGCGCCTTTCTTTAGATAAAATCACGGGGGAAAGCGTGCCGCAATTCGGATTCGAACAAAAAAAGATAATTACAAGCAAAAAAAATTAAAAAAAAAAATTAATTACGTATGAAACCGCGTCAAAAAAGGGTGCAACACGAGGACTTCCCAAGAGGTCACCGATCCTAGTACTACTCTCGCCCAAGCACGCTTAACTGCGGAGTTCTGATGGGATCCGGTGCATTAGTGCTAGTATGATCGCACCCGTCAGGAAATGCGCGCTAAACGTACTAAAGGGATCAACGGCGCGATTATTACTTGCGCGCCCTTTTTTCGACAAAATCACGGGGGAAAGCGTGCCGACAATTCGGATTCGAACAAAAAAACATAATTACAAGCAAAAAAAACTAAAAAAAGATAATTAATTACATATGAAACCGCGTCAAAAAAGGGGTGCAACACGAGGACTAGCCAGGAAGTCACCCATCCTAGTGCTACTCTCGCCCAAGCACGCTTGACTGCGGAGTTCTGAATGGATCCGGTGCATTAGAGCTAGTATGATCCCACCCGTCAGGAAATGCGCGCTAAACGTACTAAAGCGATCAGCGGCGCGATTATTACTTGCGTGCCCTTTTTTAGACAAAATCACGGGGGAAAGCGTGCCGACAATTCGGATTCGAAAAAAAAAGATAATTACAAGAAAAAATTTAAAAAAAGATAATTAATTACATATGAAACCGCGTCAAAAAAGGGGTGCAACACGAGTACTTCCCAGGAGGTAACCCATCCTAGTACTACTCTCACCCAAGCACGCTTAATTGCGGAGTTCTAATGGGATCCGGTGCGTTAGTGCTGGTATGATCGCAACCGTTAGGAAATGCGCGCTAAACGTACTAAAGGGATCAACGGCGCGATTATTACTTGCGCGCCTTTTTTTAGATAAAATCACGGGGGAAAGCGTGCCGCAATTCGGATTCGAACAAAAAAAGATAATTACAAGCAAAAAAATTAAAAAAAGATAATTAATTACGTATGAAACCGCGCCAAAAAAGGGTGCAACAGGAGGACTTCCCAAGAGGTCACCGATCCTAGTACTACTCTCGCCCAAGCACGCTTAACTGCGGAGTTCTGATGGGATCCGGTGCATTAGTGCTAGTATGATCGCACCCGTCAGGAAATGCACGCTAAACATACTAAAGGGATCAACGGCGCAATTATTACTTGCGCGCCTTTTTTTAGATAAAATCACGGGGGAAAGCGTGCCGGCAATTCGGATTCGAACAAAAAAAGATAATTACAAGCAAAAAAAAATTAAAAAAAGATAATTAATTACATATGAAACCGCATCAAAAAAGGGGTGCAACACGAGGACTTCACAGGAGGTCACCCATCCTAGTACTACTCTCACCCAAGTACGCTTAATTGCGGAGTTCTGATGGGATCCGGTGCATTAGAGCTAGTATGATCGCACCAGTCAGGAAATGCGCGCTAAATGTACTAAAGGGATCAACGGCGCGATTATTACTTGCGCGCCTTTTTTTAGATAAAATCACGGGGGAAAGCGTGCCGGCAATTCGGATTCGAACAAAAAAAGATAATTACAAGCAAAAGAAATTAAAAAAAGATAATTAATTACATGTGAAACCGCGTCAAAAAAGGGGTGCAACACGAGTACTTCCCAGGAGGTCACCCATCCCAGTACTACTCTCGCCCAAGCACGCTTACCTGCGGAGTTCTGATGGGATCCGATGCTTTAATGCTGGTATGATCGCACCCGTTAGGAAATGCGCGGTAAACGTACTAAAGGGATCAACGGTGCGATTATTACTTGCGTGCCCTTTTTGAGATAAAATCACGGGGGAAAGCGTGCCGGCAATTCGGATTCGAACAAAAAAAGATAATTACAAGCAAAAAAAATTAAAAAAAGATAATTAATTACATATGAAACCGCGTCAAAAAAGGGGTGCAACACGAGTACTTCCCAGGAGGTCACCCATCCTAGAACTACTCTCGCCAAAGAACGCTTAACTGCGGAGTTCTAATGCGATCCGGTGCATTAGTGCTGGTATGATCGCACTCGTTAGGAAAAGCGCGCTAAACGTACTAAAGGGATCAACGGCGCGATTATTACTTGCGCGCCTTTTTTTAGATAAAATCACGGGGGAAAGCGTGCCGCAATTCGGATTCGAACAAAAAAAGATAATTACAAGCAAAAAAAATTAAAAAAAGATAATTAATTACGTATGAAACCGCGTCAAAAAAGGGTGCAACACGAGGACTTCCCAAGAGGTCACCGATCCTAGTACTACTCTCGCCCAAGCACGCTTAACTGCGGAGTTCTGATGGGATCCGGTGCATTAGTGCTAGTATGATCGCACCCGTCAGGAAATGCGCGCTAAACGTACTAAAGGGATCAACGGCGCGATTATTACTTGCGCGCCCTTTTTTCGACAAAATCACGGGGGAAAGCGTGCCGACAATTCGGATTCGAACAAAAAAAGATAATTACAAGCAAAAAAAATTAAAAAAAGATAATTAATTACATATGAAACCGCGTCAAAAAGGGGTGCAACACGAGGACTAGCCAGGAAGTCACCCATCCTAGTACTACTCTCGCCCAAGCACGCTTGACTGTGGAGTTCTGAATGGATCCGGTGCATTAGAGCTAGTATGATCCCACCCGTCAGGAAATGCGCGCTAAACGTACTAAAGGGATCAGCGGCGCGATTATTACTTGCGTGCCCTTTTTTAGACAAAATCACGGGGGAAAGCATGCCGACAATTCGGATTCGAAAAAAAAAGATAATTACAAGAAAAAATTTAAAAAAAGATAATTAATTACATATGAAACCGCGTCAAAAAAGGGGTGCAACACGAGTACTTCCCAGGAGGTAACCCATCCTAGTACTACTCTCACCCAAGCACGCTTAATTGCGGAGTTCTAATGGGATCCGGTGCGTTAGTGCTGGTATGATCGCACCCGTTAGGAAATGCGCGCTAAACGTACTAAAGGGATCAACGGCGCGATTATTACTTGCGCGCCTTTTTTTAGATAAAATCACGGGGGAAAGCGTGCCGCAATTCGGATTTGAACAAAAAAAGATAATTACAAGCAAAAAAATTAAAAAAAGATAATTAATTACGTATGAAACCGCGCCAAAAAAGGGTGCAACAGGAGGACTTCCCAAGAGGTCACCGATCCTAGTACTACTCTCGCCCAAGCACGCTTAACTGCGGAGTTCTGAAGGGATCCGGTGCATTAGTGCTAGTATGATCGCACCCGTCAGGAAATGCACGCTAAACATACTAAAGGGATCAACGGCGCAATTATTACTTGCGCGCCTTTTTTTAGATAAAATCACGGGGGAAAGCGTGCCGGCAATTCGGATTCGAACAAAAAAAGATAATTACAAGCAAAAAAAATTAAAAAAAGATAATTAATTACATATGAAACCGCATCAAAAAAGGGGTGCAACACGAGGACTTCACAGGAGGTCACCCATCCTAGTACTGCTCTCCCCCAAGTACGCTTAACTGCGGAGTTCTGATGGGATCCGGTGCATTAGAGCTAGTATGATCGCACCAGTCAGGAAATGCGCGCTAAATGTACTAAAGGGATCAACGGCGCGATTATTACTTGCGCGCCTTTTTTTAGATAAAATCACGGGGGAAAGCGTGCCGGCAATTCGGATTCGAACAAAAAAAGATAATTACAAGCAAAAAAAATTAAAAAAAGATAATTAATTACATATGAAACCGCGTCAAAAAAGGGGAGCAACACGAGTACTTCCCAAGAGGTCACCCATCCCAGTACTACTCTCGCCCAAGCACGCTTACCTGCGGAGTTCTGATGGGATCCGATGCATTAATGCTGGTATGATCGTACCCGTTAGGAAATGCGCGCTAAACGTACTAAAGCGATCAACAACGCGATTATTACTTGCGCGCCTTTTTTTAGATAAAATCACGGGGGAAAGCGTGCCGCAATTCGGATTCGAACAAAAAAAGATAATTACAAGCAAAAAAAAATTAAAAAAAGATAATTAATTACATATGAAACCGCGTCAAAAAAGGGGTGCAACACGAGGACTACCCAGGAAGTCACCCATCCTAGTACTACTCTCGCCCAAGCACGCTTAATTGCGGAATTCTGATGGGATCCGGTGCATTAGTGCTGGTATGATCGCACCCGTCAGGAAATGCACGCTAAACATACTAAAGGGATCAATGGCGCGATTATTACTTGCTCGCCTTTTTTTAGATAAAATCACGGGGCAAAGCGTGCCGGCAATTCGGATTCGAACAAAAAAAGATAATGACAAGAAAAAAAAATTAAAAAAAGATAATTAATTACGTATGAAACCGCATCAATAAAGGGGTGCAATACGAGAACTTCCCAAGAGGTCACCCATTCTAGTACTACTCTCGCCCAAGCACGCTTAACTGCGGCGTTCTCATGGGATCCGGTGCTTTAGTGCTGGTATGATCGCACCCGTTAGGAAATGCGCGCTAAACGTACTAAAAGGATCAACGGCGCGATTATTACTTGCGCGTCCTTTTTTAGATAAAATCACGGGGGAAAGCTTGCCGACAATTCGGATTCGAACAAAAAAAGATAATTACAAGCAAAAAAAATTAAAAAAAGATAATACATATGAAACCGCGTCAAAAAAAGGGTGCAACACGAGTACATCCCAGGAGGTCACCCATCCTAGTACTACTCTCGCCCAAGAACGCTTCACTGCAAAGTTCTGATGGGATCCGGTGCATTAGAGCTGGTATGATCGCACCCGTCAGGAAATGTGCGCTAAACGTACTAAAGGGATCAACGGCGCGATTATTACTTGCTCGCCTTTTTTTAGATAAAATCACGGGGGAAAGCGTGCCGCAATTCGGATTCGAACAAAAAAAGATAATTACAAGCAAAAAAAATTAAAAAAAGATAATTAATTACATATGAAACCGCGTCAAAAAAGGGGTGCAACACGAGGACTACCCAGGAAGTCACCCATCCTAGTACTACTCTCGCCCAAGCACGCTTAACTGCGGAGTTCTGATGGGATCCGGTGCATTAGTGCTGGTATGATCGCACCCGTCAGGAAATGCACGCTAAACATACTAAAGGGATCAACGGCGCGATTATTACTTGCTCGCCTTTTTTTAGATAAAGTCACGGGGGAAAGCGTGTCGGCAATTTGGATTCGAACAAAAAAAGAAAATTACAAGCAAAAAAAATTAAAAAAAGATAATTAATTACATATGAAACCGCGTCAAAAAAGGGGTGCAACACGAGGACTACCCAGGAAGTCACCCATCTTAGTACTACTCTCGCCCAAGCACGCTTACCTGCGGAGTTCTGATGGGATCCGATGCATTAATGCTGGTATGATCGTACCCGTTAGGAAATGCGCGCTAAACGTACTAAAGCGATCAACAACGCGATTATTACTTGCGCGCCTTTTTTTAGATAAAATCACGGGGGAAAGCGTGCCGCAATTCGGATTCGAACAAAAAAAGATAATTACAAGCAAAAAAAAATTAAAAAAAGATAATTAATTACATATGAAACCGCGTCAAAAAAGGGGTGCAACACGAGGACTACCCAGGAAGTCACCCATCCTAGTGCTACTCTCGCCCAAGAACGCTTCACTGCGAAGTTCTGATGGGATCCGGTGCATTAGAGCTGGTATGATCGCACCCGTCAGGAAATGCGCGCTAAACGTACTAAAGGGATCAACGACGCGATTATTACTTGCGCGCCCTTTTTTAGATAAAATCACGGGGGAAAGCGTGTCGGCAATTCGGATTCGAACAAAAAAAGATAATTACAAGCAAAAACAATTAAAAGAAGATAATTAATTACATATGAAACCGCGTCAAAAAAGGGGTGCAACACGAAGACTTCCCAGGAGGTCACCCATCCTAGTACTACTCTCGCCCAAGCACGCTTTACTACGAAGTTCTGATGGGATCCGGTGGATTGGTGCTGGTATGATCGCACCCGTTAGGAATTGCACGCTAAACATACTAAAGGGATCAACGACGCGATTATTACTTGCGCGCCCTTTTTTAGATGAAATCACGGGGGAAAGCGTGCCGGCAATTCGGATTCGAACAAAAAAAGATAATTACAAGCAAAAAAAATTAAAAAAAGATAATTAATTACATATGAAACCGCCTCAAAAAAGGGGTGCAACACGAGGACTTCACAGGAGGTCACCCATCCTAGTACTACTCTCCCCAAGTACGCTTAACTGCGGAGTTCTGATGGGATCCGGTGCATTAGAGCTAGTATGATCGCACCAGTCAGGAAATGCGCGCTAAATGTACTAAAGGGATCAACGGCGCGATTATTACTTGCGCGCCTTTTTTTAGATAAAATCACGGGGGAAAGCGTGCCGGCAATTCGGATTCGAACAAAAAAAGATAATTACAAGCAAAAAAACTTAAAAAAAGATAATTAATTACATATGAAACCGCGTCCAAAAAGGGGTGCAACACGAGTACTTCCCAGGAGGTCATCCATCCCAGTACTACTCTCGCCCAAGCACGCTTACCTGCAGAGTTCTGATGGGATCCGATGCATTAATGCTGGTATGATCGCACCCGTTAGGAAATGCGCGGTAAACGTACTAAAGGGATCAACGGCGCGATTATTACTTGCGCGCCCTTTTTTAGATAAAATCACGGGGGAAAGCGTGCCGGCAATTCGGATTCGAACAAAAAAAGAAAATTACAAGCAAAAAAAATTAAAAAAAGATAATTAATTACATATGAAACCGCGTCAAAAAAGGGGTGCAACACGAGGACTACCCAGGAAGTCACCCATCTTAGTACTACTCTCGCCCAAGCACGCTTAATTGCGAAGTTCTGATGGGATCCGGTGCATTAGTGCTGGTATGATCGCACCCATCAGGAAATGCACGCTAAACATACTAAAGGGATCAATGGCGCGATTATTACTTGCTCGCCTTTTTTTAGATAAAATCACGGGGCAAAGCGTGCCGGCAATTCGGATTCGAACAAAAAAAGATAATGACAAGAAAAAAAATTAAAAAAAGATAATTAATTACGTATGAAACCGCATCAATAAAGGGGTGCAATACGAGAACTTCCCAAGAGGTCACCCATTCTAGTACTACTCTCGCCCAAGCACGCTTAACTGCGGCGTTCTCATGGGATCCGGTGCTTTAGTGCTGGTATGATCGCACCCGTCAGGAAATGCGCGCTAAACGTACTAAAAGGAACAACGGCGCGATTATTACTTGCGCGCCCTTTTTTAGATAAAATCACTGGGGAAAGCTTGCCGACAATTCGGATTCGAACAAAAAAAGATAATTACAAGCAAAAAAAATTAAAAAAAAGATAATACATATGAAACCGCGTCAAAAAAAGGGTGCAACACGAGTACATCCCAGGAGGTCACCCATCCTAGTACTACTCTCGCCCAAGAACGCTTCACTGCGAAGTTCTGATGGGATCCGGTGCATTAGAGCTGGTATGATCGCACCCGTCAGGAAATGCGCGCTAAACGTACTAAAGGGATCAACGACGCGATTATTACTTGCGCGCCCTTTTTTAGATAAAATCACGGGGGAAAGCGTGTCGGCAATTCGGATTCGAACAAAAAAAGATAATTACAAGCAAAAACAATTAAAAGAAGATAATTAATTACATATGAAACCGCGTCAAAAAAGGGGTGCAACACGAAGACTTCCCAGGAGGTCACCCATCCTAGTACTACTCTCGCCCAAGCACGCTTTACTACGAAGTTCTGATGGGATCCGGTGGATTGGTGCTGGTATGATCGCACCCGTTAGGAATTGCACGCTAAACATACTAAAGGGATCAACGACGCGATTATTACTTGCGCGCCCTTTTTTAGATGAAATCACGGGGGAAAGCGTGCCGGCAATTCGGATTCGAACAAAAAAAGATAATTACAAGCAAAAAAAATTAAAAAAAGATTATTAATTACATATGAAACCGCGTCAAAAAAGGGGTGCAACACGAGGACTTCCCAGGAGGTCACCCATCCTAGTACTAATCTCACCCAAGCACGCTTAACTGCGAATTTCTGATGGGATCCGGTGTATTAGTGTTGGTATGATCGCACCCGTTAGGAATTGCACGCTAAACATACTAAAGGGATCAACGACGCGATTATTACTTGCACGCCTTTTTTTAGATAAAATCACGGGGGAAAGCGTGCCGACAATTCGGATTCGAACAAAAAAAGATAATTACAAGGAGAAAAAATTAAAAAAAGATAATTAATTACGTATGAAACCGCATCAAAAAAGGGGTGCAACACGAGGACTTCCCAAGAGGCCACCCATCCTAGTACTACTCTTGCCCAAACACGCTTAACTGCGGAGTTCTGATGGGATTCGGTGCATTAGTGCTGGTATGATCGCACCCATCAGGAAATGCGCGCTAAACGTACTAAAGGGATCAACGGCGCTATTATTACTTGCGCGCCCTTTTTTAGATAAAATCACGGGGGAAAGCGTGCCGACAATTTGGATTCGAACAAAAAATGATAATTACAAGCAAAAAAAATTAAAAAAAGATAATTAATTACATATGAAACCGCGTCAAAAAAGGGGTGCAACACGAGGACTTCCCAGGAGGTCACCCATCCTAATACTACTCTCGCCCGAGCACGCTTACCTACGGATTTCTAATGGGATCCGGTGCATTAGTGCTGGTATGATCGCACCCGTCAGGAAATGCGCGCTAAACGTATTAAAGGGACCAACGGCGCGATTATTACTTGTGCGCCTTTTTTTAGATAAAATCACGGGAGAAAGCGTGTCGGCAATTCGGATTCGAACAAAAAAAGATAATTACAAGCAAAAAAAATTAAAAAAAATAATTAATTACATATGAAACCGCGTCAAAAAAAGGGTGCAACAAGAGGACTTCCCAGGAGGTCACCCATCGTAGTACTACTCTCACCCAAGCACGCTTCACTGTGAAGTTCTGATGGGATCTAATACATTAGTTCTGGTTTGATCGCACCCGTCAAAAAATGCGCGCTAAACTTACTAAAGGGACCAACGGCGCGATTATTACTTGCGCGCCTTTTTTTAGATAAAATCACGGGAGAAAGCGTGCCGGCAATTCGGATTCGAACAAAAAAAGATAATTACAAGCAAAAAAAATTAAAAAAATAATTAATTACATATGAAACCGCGTCAAAAAAGGGGTTCAACACGAGGACTTCCCAGGAGGTCACCCATTCTAGTACTACTCTCGCCAGAGCATGCTTAACTGCGGAGTTCTAATGGGATCCGGTGCATTAGTGCTGGTATGATCGCACCCGTCAGGAAATGCGCGCTAAACGTACTAAAGGGATCAACGACGCGATTATTACTTGTGCGCCTTTTTTTAGATAAAATCACGGGGGAAAGCGTGCCGGCAATTCGGATTCGAACAAAAAAAATATAATTACAAGCAAAAAAAATTAAAAAAAATAATTAATTACATATGAACCCGCGTCAAAAAAGGGGTTCAACACGAGAGCTTCCCAGGAGGTCACCCATCCTAGTACTACTCTCGCCCAAGCACACTTAACTACGGAGTTCTTATGGGATCCGGTGCAATAGTGCTGGTATAATCGCACCCGTTAAGAAATGCGCGCTAAACGTACTAAAGGGATCAACGGCGCGATTATTACTTCCGCGCCTTTTTTTAGATAAAATCACGGGGGAAAGCGTGTCGGTAATTCGGATTCAAATAAAAAAAGATAATTTACAAGCAAAAAAAATTAAAAAAAATAATTAATTACAAATGAAACCGCGTCAAAAAAATGGTGCAACTCGAGGACTTCCAAAGAGGTCACCCATCCTTGTACTACTCTCACCCAAGCACGCTTAACTACGGAGTTCTGATGGGATCCAGTGCATTAGTGCTGGTATGATCACACCCAACAGGAAATGCACGCTAAACATACTAAAGGGATCAACGGCGCGATTATCACTTGCGCGCTTTTTTTTAGATAAAATCACGGGGGAAAGCGTGCCGGCAATTCGGATTCGAACAAAAAAAGATAATTACAAGCAAAAAAAATTAAAAAAAGATAATTAATTACATATGAAACCGCAACAAAAAAGGGGTACAACACGAGGACTTCAAAGGAGGTCACCCATCCTAGTACTAATCTCACCCAAGCACGCTTAACTGCGGAGTTCTAATGGGATCCGGTGCATTAGAGTTGGTATGATCACACCCGTCAGGAAATGTGCGCTAAACATACTAAAGGGATCAACGGCGCGATTATTACTTGCGCGCCTTTTTTTAGATAAAATCACTGGGGAAAGCGTGCCAGCAATTCGGATTCGAACAAAAAAAGATAATTACAAGCAAAAAAAATTAAAAAAAGATAATTAATTACGTATGAAACCGCATCAAAAAAGGGGTGCAACACGAGGACTTCCCAAGAGGTCACCCATCCTAGTACTACTCTCGCCCAAGCACGCTTAACTGCGAAGCTCTGATGGGATCCGGTGCATTAGGGCTGGTATTATCGCACCAATCAAGAAATGCGCGCTAAACGTACTAAAGGGATCAACGGCGCGATTATTACATGCGCGCCCTTTTTTAGATAAAATCACGAGGGAAAGCGTGCCGGCAATTCGGATTCGAACAAAAAAAAGATAATTACAAGCAAAAAAAATTAAAAAAAGATAATTAATTACGTATGAAACCGCATCAAAAAAGCGGTGCAACACAAGGACTTCCCAAGAAGTCACCCATCCTAGTACTACTCTCGCCCAGGCACGCTTAACTGCGGAGTTCTAATAGGATCCGGTGTATTAGTGCTGGTATAATCGCACCCGTCAGGAAATGCGCGCTAAACGTACTAAAGGGATCAACGGCGCGATTATTACTTGTGCGCCTTTTTTTAGATAAAATCACGGGGGAAAGCGTGCCGGCAATTCGGATTCGAACAAAAAAAGATAATTACAAGTAAAAAAAATTAAAAAAAGATAATTAATTACATATGAAACCGCATCAAAAAAGCGGTGCAACACATTGACTTCCCAGGAGGTCAGCCATCCTAGTTCTACTCTCGCCCAAGCACGCTTACCTGCGGAGTTCTGATGGAATCCGGTGCATTAGTGCTGGTATGATCGCACCCGTTAGGAAATGCGCGCTAAACGTACTAAAGGGATCAACGACGCGATTATTACTTGCGCGCCTTTTTTCAGATAAAATCACGGGGGAAAGCGTGCTGGCAATTCGGATTCGAACAAAAAAAGATAATTACAAGCAAAAAAATAAAAAAAAAAGATAATTAATTACATATGAAACCGCGTCAAAAAAGGGGTGCAACACGAGGACTTCCCAAGAGGTCACCCATCCTAGTACTACTCTCGCCCAAGAACACTTACCTGCGGAGTTCTGATGGGATTCGGTGCATTAGTGCTGGTACGATCGCACCCATCAGGAAATATGCGCTAAACGTACTAAAGGGACCAACGGCGCGATTATTACTTGCGCACCTTTTTTTAGATAAAATCACGGGGAAAGCGTGCCGGCAATTCGGATTCGAACAAAAAAAGATAATTACAACCAAAAAAAATTAAAAAAAATAATTAATTACATATGAAACCGCATCAAAAAAGCGGTGCAACACAAGGACTTCCCAAGAAGTCACCCATCCTAGTACTACTCTCGCCCAAGCACGCTTACCTGCGGAGTTCTGATGGAATCCGGTGCATTAGTGCTGGTATGATCGCACCCGTTAGGAAATGCGCGCTAAACGTACTAAAGGGATCAACGACGCGATTATTACTTGCGCGCCTTTTTTCAGATAAAATCACGGGGGAAAGCGTGCCGGCAATTCGGATTCGAACAAAAAAAGATAATTACAAGCAAAAAATAAAAAAAAAGATAATTAATTACATATGAAACCGCGTCAAAAAAGGGGTGCAACACGAGGACTTCCCAAGAGGTCACCCATCCTAGTACTACTCTCGCCCAAGAACACTTACCTGCGGAGTTCTGATGGGATTCGGTGCATTAGTGCTGGTACGATCGCACCCATCAGGAAATATGCGCTAAACGTATTAAAGGGATCAACGACGCGATTATTATTTGCGCGCCTTTTTTTAGATAAAATCACGGGGGAAAGCGTGCCGACAATTCGAATTCGAACAAAGAAAGATAATTACAAGCAAAAAAAATTAAAAAAAGATAATTAATTACATATCAAACCGCATCAAAAAAGGGGTGCAACAGGAGGACTTCACAGGAGGTCACCCATCCTAGTACTAATCTCACCGAAGCACGCTTAAACTGCGGAGTTCTGATGGGATCCGGTGCATTAGGGCTGGTATGATCGCACCCGTCAGGAAATGCGCGCTAAACGTATTAAAGGGATCAACGGCGCGATTATTACTTGCGCACCTTTTTTTATATAAAATCACGGGGGAAAGCGTGCTAGTAATTCGGATTCGAACAAAAAAAGATAATTACAAGCAAAAAAAATTAAAAAAAGATAATTAATTACATATGAAACCGCGTCAAAAAGGGGTGCAACACGAGTACTTCCCAGGAGGTCACCCATCCTAGTGCTACTCTCGCCCAAGCACGCTTAAATGTGGAGTTCTGATGGGATCCGGTGCATTAGTGCTGGTATGATCGCACCCGTAAGGAAATGCGCGCTAAACGTACTACAGGGATCAACGACGCGATTATTACTTGCGCGCCTTTTTTTAGATAAAATCACGGGGGAAAGCGTTCCAGCAATTCGGATTCGAACAAAAAAAGATAATTACAAGCAAAAAAAATTAATTACATATGAAACCGCGTCAAAAAATGGGTGCAACACGAGGACTTCACAGGAGGTCACCCATCCTAGTACTACTCTCGCCCAAGCACGCTTAACTGCGGAGTTTTGATGGGATCCGGTGCATTAGTGCTGGTATGATCGCAACCATCAGGAAATGCGCGCTAAACGTACTAAAGGGATCAACGACGCGATTATTACTTGCGCGCCTTTTTTTAGATAAAATCACGGGGGAAAGCGTGTCGGCAATTCGTACTCGATCAAAAAAAGATAATTACAAGCAAAAAAAATTAAAAAAAGATAATTAATTACTTATGAAACCGCGTCAAAAAAGGGGTGCAACACGAGGACTCCCGAGGAGGTCACCCACCCTAGTACTACTCTCGCCCAAGAACGCTTAACTGTGGAGTTCTGATGGGATCCGGTGCATTAGTGCTAGTATGATCGCACCCGTCACGAAATGCGCACCCATCAAGAAATGCGCGCTAAACATACTAAAGGGATTAACGGCGCGATTATTACTTGCGCGCCCTTTTTTAGATAAAATCACGGGAGAAAGCGTGCCGACAATTCGGATTCGAACAAAAAAAAGATAATTACAAGAAAAAAATTAATAAAAGATAATTAATTACATATAAAACCGCGTCAAAAAAAGGGTGCAACACGAGGACTTCCCAGGAGGTCAACCATCCTAGTACTACTCTCGCCCAAGCACGCTTAACTTCGGATTTCTAATAGGATCCGGTGCATTAGTGCTGGTATGATCGCACCCATCAGGAAATGCGCGCTAAACGTACTAAAGGGATCAACTGCGCGATTATTACTTGCGCGCCTTTTTTTAGATAAAATCACGGGGGAAAGCGTGCGGGCAATTCGTATTCGAACAAAAAAAGATAATTACAAGCAAAAAAAATTAAAAAAAGATAATTAATTACATATGAAACCGCGCCAATAATGGGGTGCAACACGAGGACTTCCCAGGAGGTCACCCATCATAGTACTACTCTCGCCCAAGCACGCTTAACTGCGTATTTCTAATAGGATCCGGTGTGTTAGTGCTTGTATGATCGCACCCGTCAAGAAATACGCGCTAACCGTACTAAAGGGATCAACTGCGCGATTATTACTTGCGCGCCTTTTTTTAGATAAAATCACGGGGGAAAGCGTGCGGGAAATTTGGATTCGAACAAAAAAAGATAATTACAAGCAAAAAAAATTAAAAAAAGATAATTAATTACATATGAAACCGCGTCAAAAAAGGGGTGCAACAAGAGGACTTCCCAAGAGGTCACCCATCCTAGTAATACTCTCGCCCAAGCACGCTTAACTACGGATTTCTAATAGGATCCGGTGTGTTAGTGCTTGTATGATCGCACCTGTCAGGAAATGCGCGCTAAACGTACTAAAGGGATCAACTGCGCGATTATTACTTGCGCGCCTTTTTTTAGATAAAATCACGGGGGAAAGCGTGCGGGCAATTTGGATTCGAACAAAAAAAGATAATTACAAGCAAAAAAATTAGAAAAAGATAATTAATTACTTATGAAACCGCGTCAAAAAAGGGGTGCAACACGAGGACTTCCCAGGAGGTCACCCACCCTAGTACTACTCTCGCCCAACCACGCTTACCTGCGGAGTTCTGATGGGATCCGGTGCATTAGTGCTGGTATGATCGCACCCGTTAAGAAATGCGCGCTAAACGTACTAAAGGGACCAACGACGCGATTATTACTTGCGCGCCTTTTTTTAGATAAAATCACGGGGGAAAGCGTGCCGACAATTCGGATTCGAACAAAAAAAGATAATTACAAGCAAAAAAAAATTAATAAAAGATAATTAATTACATATGAAACCGCGTCAAAAAAGGGGTGCAACACGAGGACTTCCCAAGAGGTCACCCATCCTAGTATTACTATCGCCCAAGCACGCTTAACTACGTATTTCTAATAGGATCCGGTGCATTAGTGCTGGTATGATCGCACCCGTCAAGAAATGCGCGCTAAACGTACTAAAGGGATCAACTGCGCGATTATTACTTGCGCGCCTTTTTTTAGATAAAATAACGGGGGAAAGCGTGCCAACAATTCGGATTCGAACAAAAAAATATAATTACAAGCAAAAAACAATTAAAAAAACATAATTAATTACATATGAAACCGCGTCAAAAAAGGGGTGCAACACGAGGACTTCCCAAGAGGTCACCCATCCTAGTACTACTCTCGCCCAAGCACGCATAACTGCGGAGTTCTGATGGGATCCGGTGCATTAGTGCTGGTATGATCGCACCCGTCAGGAAATGCGCGCTAAAGTTACTAAAGGGATCAACGGCGCGATTATTACTTGCGCGCCTTTTTTTAGAAAAAATCACGGGGGAAAGCGTGCCGACAATTCGGATTCGAACAAAAAAAGATAATTACAAGCAAAAAAAAATTAATAAAAGATAATTAATTACATATGAAACCGCGTTAAAAAAGGGGTGCAACACGAGGACTTCCCAGGAGGTCACCCATCCTAGTACTACTCTCGCCCAAGCACGCTAAACTGCAGAGTTCTGATGGGATCCGGTGCATTAGTGCAGGTATGATCGCACCCGTCAGGAAATGCGCGCTAAACATACTAAAGGGATCAACGGCGCGATTATTACTTGCGCGCCTTTTTTAAAATAAAATCACGGGGGAAAGCGTGCCGGCAATACGGATTCGAACAAAAAAAGAAAATTACAAGCAAAAAAAATTAAAAAAGATAATTAATTACATATGAAACCGCGTCAAAAAAGGGGTGCAACACGAGGACTTCCCAGGAGGTCACCATCCTAGTACTACTCTTGCCCAAGCACGCTAAACTGCGGAGTTCTGATGGGATCCGGTGCATTTTTTGCTGGTATGATCGCACCCGTCAGGAAATGCGGCTAAACGTACTAAAGGGATCAACGGCGCGATTATTACTTGCTCGCCTTTTTTTAGATAAAGTCATGGGGGAAAGCGTGCCGGCAATTCGGATTCGAACAAAAAAAGATAATTACAAGAAAAAAAAATTAATAAAAGATAATTAATTACATATGAAACCGCGTCAAAAAAGAGGTGCAACAAAGTACTACTCTCGCCCAAGCACGCTTCACTGCGGAGTTCTGATGGGATCTGGTGCATCAGTGCTGGTATGATCGCACCTGTAAACGTACTAAAGGGATCAACGACGCAATTATTACTTGCGCGCCTTCATTTAGATAAAATCACGGGGAAAGCGTGCCGACAATTCGGATTCGAAAAAAAAAGATAATTACAAGAAAAAAATTAATAAAAGATAATTAATTACATATGAAACCGCGTCAAAAAAGGAGTGCAACACGAGGACTTCCCAGGAGTTCACCCATCCTAGTAATACTCTCGCCCATCCTAGTAATACTCTCGCCCAAGCACGCTTAACTGCGGAGTTCTGATGGGATCCAGTGCATTAGTGCTGGTATCAGCGCAACCGTCAGGAAATGCGCGCTAAACGTACTAAAGGGATCAACGGCGCAATTATTACTTGCACGTTTTTTTTAGATAAAATCACGGGGGAAAGCGTGCCGGCAATTCGGATTCGAACAAAAAAAGATAATTACAAGCAAAAAAAATTAATAAAAGATAATTAATTACATATGAAACCGCGTCAAAAAAGGGGTGCAACACGAGGACTTCCCAAGAGGTCACCCATCCTAGTATTACTATCGCCCAAGCACGCTTAACTACGTATTTCTAATAGGATCCGGTGCATTAGTGCTGGTATGATCGCACCCGTCAAGAAATGCGCGCTAAACGTACTAAAGGGATCAACTGCGCGATTATTACTTGCGCGCCTTTTTTTAGATAAAATAACGGGGGAAAGCGTGCCAACAATTCGGATTCGAACAAAAAAATATAATTACAAGCAAAAAACAATTAAAAAAACATAATTAATTACATATGAAACCGCGTCAAAAAAGGGGTGCAACACGAGGACTTCCCAAGAGGTCACCCATCCTAGTACTACTCTCGCCCAAGCACGCATAACTGCGGAGTTCTGATGGGATCCGGTGCATTAGTGCTGGTATGATCGCACCCGTCAGGAAATGCGCGCTAAAGTTACTAAAGGGATCAACGGCGCGATTATTACTTGCGCGCCTTTTTTTAGAAAAAATCACGGGGGAAAGCGTGCCGACAATTCGGATTCGAACAAAAAAAGATAATTACAAGCAAAAAAAAATTAATAAAAGATAATTAATTACATATGAAACCGCGTCAAAAAAGGGGTGCAACACGAGGACTTCCCAGGAGGTCACCCATCCTAGTACTACTCTCGCCCAAGCACGCTAAACTGCAGAGTTCTGATGGGATCCGGTGCATTAGTGCAGGTATGATCGCACCCGTCAAGAAATGCGCGCTAAACATACTAAAGGGATCAACGGCGCGATTATTACTTGCGCGCCTTTTTTAAAATAAAATCACGGGGGAAAGCGTGCCGGCAATACGGATTCGAACAAAAAAAGAAAATTACAAGCAAAAAAAATTAAAAAAGATAATTAATTACATATGAAACCGCGTCAAAAAAGGGGTGCAACACGAGGACTTCCCAGGAGGTCACCATCCTAGTACTACTCTTGCCCAAGCACGCTAAACTGCGGAGTTCTGATGGGATCCGGTGCATTTTTTGCTGGTATGATCGCACCCGTCAGGAAATGCGGCTAAACGTACTAAAGGGATCAACGGCGCGATTATTACTTGCTCGCCTTTTTTTAGATAAAGTCATGGGGGAAAGCGTGCCGGCAATTCGGATTCGAACAAAAAAAGATAATTACAAGAAAAAAAAATTAATAAAAGATAATTAATTACATATGAAACCGCGTCAAAAAAGAGGTGCAACAAAGTACTACTCTCGCCCAAGCACGCTTCACTGCGGAGTTCTGATGGGATCTGGTGCATCAGTGCTGGTATGATCGCACCTGTAAACGTACTAAAGGGATCAACGACGCAATTATTACTTGCGCGCCTTCATTTAGATAAAATCACGGGGAAAGCGTGCCGACAATTCGGATTCGAAAAAAAAAGATAATTACAAGAAAAAAATTAATAAAAGATAATTAATTACATATGAAACCGCGTCAAAAAAGGAGTGCAACACGAGGACTTCCCAGGAGGTCACCCATCCTAGTAATACTCTCGCCCATCCTAGTAATACTCTCGCCCAAGCACGCTTAACTGCGGAGTTCTGATGGGATCCAGTGCATTAGTGCTGGTATCAGCGCAACCGTCAGGAAATGCGCGCTAAACGTACTAAAGGGATCAACGGCGCAATTATTACTTGCACGTTTTTTTTAGATAAAATCACGGGGGAAAGCGTGCCGGCAATTCGGATTCGAACAAAAAAAGATAATTACAAGCAAAAAAAATTAATAAAAGATAATTAATTACATATGAAACCGCGTCAAAAAAAGGGTGCAACACGAGAACGTCCCAGGAGGTCACCCATACTAGTACTCCTCTCGCCCAAGCACGCTTCACTGCGGAGTCCTGATGGGATCCGGTGCATCAGTGCTGGTCTGATCGCACCCGTCACGAAATGCGCGCTAAACGTACTAAAGGGATCAACGGCGCGATTATTACTTGCGCGCCTTTTTTTAGATAAAATAACGGGAAAAGCGTGCCGGCAATTCGGATTCGAACAAAAAAAGATAATTACAAGAAAAAAAATTAATAAAAGATAATTAATTACATATGAAACCGCGTCAAAAAAGGGGTGCAACATGAGGACTTCCCAGGAGGTCACCCATCCTAGTAATACTCTCGCCCAAGCCCGCTTCACTGCGGAGTTCTGATGGGATCCAGTGCATTAGTGCTGGTATGATCGCACCCGTCAGGAAATGCGCGCTAAACGTACTAAAGGGATCAACGGCGCGATTATTACTCGCGCACCTTTTTTTAGATAAAATCACGGTGGAAAACGTGTCGGCAATTCGGATTCGAACAAAAAAAAGATAATTACAAGCAAAAAAAATTAAAAAAAAGGTAATTAATTACATATGAAACCGCGTCAAAAAAGGGGTGCAATGCGAGGACTTCCCAGGAGGTCACCATCCTAGTACTACTCTTGCCCAAGCACGCTAAACTGCGAAGTTCTGATGGGATCCGGTGCATTAGTGCTGCTATGATCGCACCCGTCAGGAAATGCGGCTAAACGTACTAAAGGGATCAACGGCGCGAATATTACTTGCTCGCCTTTTTTTATATAAAGTCACGGGGGAAAGCGTGCCGGCAATTCGGATTCGAAAAAAGAAAGATAATTACAAGAAAAAAAATTAATAAAAGATAATTAATTACATATGAAACCGCGTCAAAAAAGGGGTGCAACAAGAGGACTTCCCAAGAGGTCACCCATCCTAGTACTACTCTCGCCCAAGCACGCTTCACTGCGGAGTTCTGATGGGATCCGGTGCATCAGTGCTGGTATGATCGCACCCGTCAAGAAATGCACGCTAAACGTACGAAAGGGATCAACGGCGCGATGATGACTTGCGCGCCTTCTTTTAGATAAAATCACGGGGAAAGCGTGCCGACAATTCGGATTCGAACAAAAAAAGTTAATTACAAGAAAAAAATTAATAAAAGATAATTAATTACATATGAAACCGCGTCAAAAAAGGTTTGCAACACGAGGACTTCCCAGGAGGTCACCTATCCTAGTACTACTCTCGCCCAAGCACGCTTGACTGCGGAGTTCTAATGGGATCCAGTGCATTAATGCTGGTATGATCGCACCCGTCAAGAAATGCACGCTAAACATACTAAAGGGATCAACGGCGCGATTATTACTCGCGCGCCCTATTTTAGATAAAATCACGGGGGAAAGCCTGTCGACAATTCGGATTCGAACAAAAAAAGATAATTACAAGAAAAAAAATTAATAAAAGATAATTAATTACATATGAAACCGCGTCAAAAGAAGGGTGCAACACGAGAACTTCCCAGGAGGTCACCCATACTAGTACTACTCTCGCCCAAGCACACTTAACTGCGGAGTTTTGATGGGATCCGTTGCATCAGTGCTGGTATGATCGCACCCGTCAAGAAATGCGCTCTAAACGTACTAAAGGGATCAACGGCACGATTATTACTAGCGCGCCTTTTATTAGATAAAATCACGGGGGAAAGCGTGCCGGCAATTCGGATTCGAACAAAAAAAGATAATGACAAGAAAAAAAAATTAAAAAAAGATAATTAATTATGTATGAAACCGCATCAATAAAGGGGTGCAATACGAGAACTTCCCAAGAGGTCACCCATTCTAGTACTACTCTCGCCCAAGCACGCTTAACTGCGGCGTTCTCATGGGATCCGGTGCTTTAGTGCTGGTATGATCGCACCCGTCAGGAAATGCGCGCTAAACGTACTAAAAGGATCAACGGCGCGATTATTACTTGCGCGCTCTTTTTTAGATAAAATCACGGGGAATGCGTGCCGGCAATTCGGATTCGAACAAAAAAAGATAATTACAAGCAAAAAAATTAATAAAAGATAATTACATATGAAACCGCGTCAAAAAAAGGGTGCAACACAAGGACTTCCACGGAGGTCACCCATCCTAGTACTACTCTCGCTCGAGCACACTTAACTACTGAGTTTTGATGGGATCCGGTTCATTAGTGCTGGTATGATAGCACCCGTTAGGAAATGCGCGCTAAACGTACTAAAGGGATCAACGGCGCGATTATTACTTGCGCGCCTTTTTTTAGATAAAATCACGGGGGAAAGCGTGCCGGCAATTAGGATTCGAACAAAAAAAGATAATTACAAGCAAAAAAATTAAAAAAAGATAATTAATTACATATGAAACCGCGTCAAAAAAGGGGTGCAACACGAGGACTTCCCAAGAGGTCACCCATTCTAGTACTACTCTCGCCCAAGCATGCTTAACTGCAGAGTTCTGATGGGATCCGGTGCATTAGTGCTGGTATGATCGCACCCGTCAGGAAATCCGCGCTAAACGTACTAAAGGGATCAACGACGCGATTATTACTTGCGAGCCTTTTTTAGATAAAATCACGGGGGAAAGCGTGCCGGCAATTCGTATTCGAACAAAAAAGATAATTACAAGCAAAAAAATTTAAAAAAATAATTAATTACATATGAAACCGCATCAAAAAAGGGGTGCAACACGAGAACTTCCCAAAAGGTCACCCATCCTAGTACTACTCTCGCCCAAGCACGCTTAACTGCGGAGTTCTGATGGGATCCGGTGCATTAGTGCTGGTATGATCGCACCCGTCAGGAAATGCGCGCTGAACGTAATAAAGGGATCAACTGCGCGATTATTACATGCGCGCCTTTTTTTAGATAAAATCACGGGGGAAAGCGTGCCGGCAATTCGGATTCGAACAAAAAAAGATAATTACAAGCAAAAGAAATTAAAAAACATAATTAATTACATATGAAACCGCGTCAAAAAAGGGGTGCAACACGAGGACTTCCCAAGAGGTCACCCATTCTAGTACTACTCTCGCCCAAGCATGCTTAACTGCGGAGTTCTGATGGGATCCGGTGCATTAGTGCGGGTATGATCGCACCCGTCAGGAAATCCGCGCTAAACGTACTAAAGGGATCAACGGCGCGATTATTACTTGCGCGTCTTTTTTTAGATAAAATCACGGGGGAAAGCGTGCCAGCAATTCGGATTCGAACAAAAAAAGATAATTACAAGCAAAAAAAATTAAAAAAACATAATTAATTACATATGAAACCGCGTCAAAAAAGGGGTGCAACACGAGGACTTCCCAAGAGGTCACCCATCCTAGTACTACTCTCGCCCAAGCATGCTTAACTGCGGAGTTTTGATGGGATCCAGTGCATTAGTGCTGGTATGATCGCACCCGTCAGGAAATCCGCGCTAAACGTACTAAAGGGGGGGCGATTATTACTTGCTCGCCTTTTTGAAGATAAAATCACGGGGGAAAGCGTGCCGGCAATTCGGATTCGAACAAAAAAAGATAATTACAAGCAAAAAAAATTAAAAAAAGATAATTAATTACATATGAAACCGCGTCAAAAAAGCGGGTGCAACACGAGGACTTCCCAGGAGGTCACCATCCTAGGAATACTCTCGCCCAAGCACGCTTAACTACGGAGTTCTGATGGGATCCGGTGCATTAGTGTTGGTATGATCGCACCCGTCAGGAAATGCGCGCTAAACGTACTAAAGGGATCAACGGCGCGATTATTACTTGCGTGCCTTTTTTTAGATAAAATCACGGGGAAAGCGTGCCGGCAATTTGGATTCAAACAAAAAAGGATAATTACAAGCAAAAAAAATTAAAAAAAGATAATTACATATGAAACCGCGTCAAAAAAGGGGTGCAACACGAGGACTACCCAGGAGGGCACCTATCCTAGTACTACTCTCGCCCAAGCACGCTTAACTGCGGAGTTCTGATGGGATCCGGTGCATTAGTGCTGGTATGATCGCACCCGTCAGGAAATGCACGCTAAACATACTAAAGGGATCAACGGCGCGATTATTACTTGCGTGCCTTTTTTTAGATAAAGTCACGGGGGAAAGCGTGCCGGCAATTCGGATTCGAACAAAAAAATATAATTACAAGCAAAAAAAAATGAAAAAAGATAATTAATTACATATGAAACCGCATCAAAAAAGGGGTGCAACACGAGGACTTCACAGGAGGTCACCCATCCTAGTGCTAATCTCACCCGAGCACGCTTAACTGCGGAGTTCTGATGCGATCCGGTGCATTAGAGCTGGTATGATCGCACCCGTCAGGAAATGCGCGCTAAACGTACTAAAGGGATCAACGGCGCGATTATTACTTGCGCGCCTTTTTTTAGATAAAATCACGGGGGAGAGCGTGCCGGCAATTCGTATTCGAACAAAAAAAGATAGTTACAAGCAAAAAAATTAAAAAAAAAGATAATTAATTACATGTGAAACCGCGTCAAAAAAGGGGTGCAACACGAGGACTTCCCAAGAGGTCACCCATCCTAGTACTACTCTCGCCCAAGCATGCTTAACTGCGGAGTTTTGATGGGATCCAGCGCATTAGTGCTGGTATGATCGCACCCGTCAGGAAATGCGCGCTAAACGTACTAAAGGGGGCGCGATTATTACTTGCTCGCCTTTTTTAAGATAAAATCACGGGGGAAAGCGTGCCGACAATTCGGATTCGAACAAAAAAAGATAATTACAAGCAAAAAAAATTAAAAAAAGATAATTAATTACATATGAAACCGCGTCAAAAAAGCGGGTGCAACACGAGGACTTCCCAGGAGGTCACCATCCTAGGAATACTCTCGCCCAAGCACGCTTAACTGCGGAGTTCTGATGGGATCCGGTGCATTAGTGTTGGTATGATCGCACCCGTCAGGAAATGCGCGCTGAACGTACTAAAGGGATCAACTACGCGATTATTACATGCGCGCCTTTTTTTAGATAAAATCACGGGGGAAAGCGTGCCGGCAATTCGGATTCGAACAAGAAAAGATAATTACAAGCAAAAAAAATTAAAAAACATAATTAATTACATATGAAGCCGCATCAAAAAAGGGGTGCAACACGAGGACTTCCCAAGAGGTCACCCATCCTAGTACTACTCTCGCCCATGCATGCTTAACTGCGGAGTTCTGATGGGATCCGGTGCATTAGTGCGGATATGATCGCACCCGTCAGGAAATCCGCGCTAAACGTACTAAAGGGATCAACTGCGCGATTATTACTTGCGCGCCTTTTTTTAGATAAAATCACGGGGGAAAGCTTGCCGGCAATTCGGATTCGAACAATAAAAGATAATTACAAGCAAAAAAAATTAAAAAACATAATTAATTACATATGAAACCGCGTCAAAAAAAGGGGTGCAACACGAGGACTTCCCAAGAGGTAACCCATCCTAGTGCTATTCTCGCCCAAGCACGCTTAACTGCGGAGTTCTAATGGGATCCGGTGCATTAGTGCTGGTATGATCGCACCCGTCAGGAAATGCGCGCTGAACGTACTAAAGGGATCAACTGCGCGATTATTACTTGCGCGCCTTTTTTTAGATTAAATCACGGGGAAAGCGTCCCGCAATTCGGATTCGAACAAAAAAAGATAATTACAAGCAAAAAAAATTAAAAAAACATAATTAATTACATATGAAACCGCGTCAAAAAAGGGGTGCAACACGAGGACTTCCAAAGAGGTCACCCATCCTAGTACTACTCTCGCCCAAGCACGCTAAACTGCGGAGTTCTGATGGAATCCGGTGCATTAGTGCTGGTATGATCGCACCTGTCAGGAAATGCACGCTAAACGTACTAAAGGGATCAACTGCGCGATTATTACATGCGCGCCTTTTTTTAGATAAAATCACTGGGGAAAGCGTGCCGACAATTCGGATTCGAACAAAAAAAGATAATTACAAGCAAAAAAAAATTAAAAAACATAATTAATTACGTATGAAACCGCGTCAAAAAAGGGGTGCAACACGAGGACTTCCCAGGAGGTCACCCATCCTAGTACTACTACTCTCGCCCAAGCACGCTTCACTACGGAGTTCTGATGGGATCCGATGCATTAGTGCTGGTATGATCGCACCCGTTAGGAAATGTGCGCTAAACGTACTAAAGGGATCAACGGCGCGATTATTACTTGCGCGCCCTTTTTTAGATAAAATCACGGGGGAAAGCGTGCCAGCAATTCGGATTCGAACAAAAAAAGATAATTACAAGCAAAAAAATTAAAAAAAATAATTAATTACATATGAAACCGCGTCAAAAAAGGGGTGCAACACGAGGACTTCCCAAGAGGTGACCCATCCTAGTACTACTCTCACCCGAGCACGCTTAACTGCATAGTTCTAATAGGATCCGGTGCATTAGTGCTAGTATGATCGCACCCGTCAGGAAATACGCGCTAAACGTACTAAAGGGATCAACGGCGCGATTATTACTTGCGTGCCTTTTTTTAGATAAAATCACGGGGGAAAGCGTGCCGGCAATTTGGATTCAAACAAAAAAGGATAATTACAAGCAAAAAAAATTAAAAAAAGATAATTAATTACATATGAAACCGCGTCAAAAAAGGGGTGCAACACGAGGACTACCCAGGAGGTCACCTATCCTAGTACTACTCTCGCCCAAGCACGCTTAACTGCGGAGTTCTGATGGGATCCGGTGCATTAGTGCTGGTATGATCGCACCCGTCAGGAAATCCACGCTAAACATACTAAAGGGATCAACGGCGCGATTATTACTTGCGCGCCTTTTTTTAGATAAAGTCACGGGGGAAAGCGTGTCGGCAATTTGGATTCAAACAAAAAAGGATAATTACAAGCAAAAAAAATTAAAAAAAGATAATTACATATGAAACCGCGTCAAAAAAGGGGTGCAACACGAGGACTACCCAGGAGGTCACCTATCCTAGTACTACTCTCGCCCAAGCACGCTTAACTGCGGAGTTCTGATGGGATCCGGTGCATTAGTGCTGGTATGATCGCACCCGTCAGGAAATCCACGCTAAACATACTAAAGGGATCAACGGCGCGATTATTACTTGCGCGCCTTTTTTTAGATAAAGTCACGGGGGAAAGCGTGTCGGCAATTTGGATTCAAACAAAAAAATATAATTACAAGCAAAAAAAAATGAAAAAAGATAATTAATTACATATGAAACCGCATCAAAAAAGGGGTGCAACACGAGGACTTCACAGGAGGTCACCCATCCTAGTGCTAATCTCACCCGAGCACGCTTAACTGCGGAGTTCTGATGGGATCCGGTGCATTAGAGCTGGTATGATCGCACCCGTCAGGAAATGCGCGCTAAACGTACTAAAGGGATCAACGGCGCGATTATTACTTGCGCGCCTTTTTTTAGATAAAATCACGGGGGAGAGCGTCCCGGCAATTCGGATTCGAACAAAAAAAGATAGTTACAAGCAAAAAAAATAAAAAAAAGATAATTAATTACATGTGAAACCGCGTCAAAAAAGGGGTGCAACACGAGGACTTCCCAAGAGGTCACCCATCCTAGTACTACTCTCGCCCAAGCACGCTTACCTGCGGAGTTCTGATGGAATCCGGTGCATTAGTGCTGGTATGATCGCACCCGTCAGGAAATGCGCGCTAAACGTACTAAAGGGATCAACGGCGCGATTATTACTTGCGCGCCTTTTTTTAGATAAAATCACGGGGGAGAGCGTCCCGGCAATTCGGATTCGAACAAAAAAAGATAGTTACAAGCAAAAAAAATAAAAAAAAGATAATTAATTACATGTGAAACCGCGTCAAAAAAGGGGTGCAACACGAGGACTTCCCAAGAGGTCACCCATCCTAGTACTACTCTCGCCCAAGCACGCTTACCTGCGGAGTTCTGATGGAATCCGGTGCATTAGTACTGGTATGATCGCACTCGTCAGGAAATGCGCGCTAAACGTACTAAAGGGATCAACGGCGCGATTATTACTTGCGCACCCTTTTTTAGATAAAATCACGGGGGAAAGTGTGCCGGCAATTCGGATTCGAACAAAAAAATATAATTACAAGCAAAATAAATTAAAAAAAGATAATTAATTACATATGAAACCGCGTCAAAAAAGGGGTGAAACACTAGTACTTCCCAGGAGGTCACCCATCCTTGTACTACTCTCGCCCAAGCACGTTTACCTGCGGAGTTTTAATGGGATCCGATGCATTAGTGCTGGTATGATCGCACCCGTCAAGAAATGAGCGCTAAACATACTAAAGGGACCAACGGCGCGATTATTACTTGCGCGCCTTTTTTTAGATAAAATCACGGGGGAAAGCGTGCCGGCAATTCGGATTCGAACAAAAAAATATAATTACAAGCAAAATAAATTAAAAAAAGATAATTAATTACATATGAAACCGCGTCAAAAAAGGGGTGAAACACTAGTACTTCCCAGGAGGTCACCCATCCTTGTACTACTCTCGCCCAAGCACGTTTACCTGCGGAGTTTTAATGGGATCCGATGCATTAGTGCTGGTATGATCGCACCCGTCAAGAAATGCGCGCTAAACATACTAAAGGGACCAACGGCGCGATTATTACTTGCGCGCCTTTTTTTAGATAAAATCACGGGGGAAAGCGTGCCGGCAATTCGGATTCGAACAAAAAAAGATAATTACAAGCAAAAAAAATTAAAAAAAGATAATTAATTACATATGAAACCGCGTCGAAAAAGGGGTGCAACAATAGGACTTCCAGGAGGTCACCCATCCTAGTACTACTCTCGCCCAAGTACGCTTAACTGCGGAGTTCTAATGGGATCCGGTGCATTAGTGCTGGTATGATCGCACCCGTCAGGAAATGCACGCTAAACATACTAAAGGGATTAACGACCCGATTAATACTTGCGCGCCTTTTTTTTAGATAACATCATTGGGGATAGTGTGCCGGCAATTCGGATTCGAACAAAAAAAGATAAATACAAGAAAAAAAAATTTAAAAAAATAATTAATTATATATTATACCGCGTCAAAAAAGGGGTGCAACACGAGGATTTCCCAGGAGGTCACCCATCCTAGTACTACTCTCGCCCAAGCACGCTTCACAGCGGAGTTCTGATGGGATCCGGTGCATTAATGCTGATATGATCGCACCCGCTAGGAAATGCGCGCTAAACGTACTAAAGGGATCAACGGCGCGATTATTACTTGCGCGCCTTTTTTTAGATAAAATCACGGGGGAAAGCGTGCCGGCAATTCGGATTCGAAAAAAAAAAGATAATTACAAGCAAAAAAAATTAAAAAAAGATAATTAATTACATATGAAACCGCGTCAAAAAATGGGTGCAACACAAGGACTTCCCAGGAGGTCACCCATCCTAGTACTACTCTCGCCCAAGCACGCTTAATTGTAGAGTTCTAATGGGATCCGGTGCATTAGTGCTGGTATGATCGAACCCGTTAGGAAATGCGCGCTAAACGTAGTAAAGGGATCAACAGCGCGATTATTACTTGCGCGCCTTTTTTTAGATAAAATCACGGGGGAAAGCGTGCCAGCAATTCGGATTCAAACAAAAAAAGATAATTACAAGCAAAAAAAATTAAAAAAAGATAATTAATTACGTATGAAACAGCATCAAAAAAGGGGTGCAACACGAGGACTTCCCAAGAGGTCACCCATCCTAGTACTACTCTCGCCCAAGCACGCTTAGCTGCGGAGTTCTGATGGGATCCGGTGCATTAGTGCTGGTATGATCGCACCCGTCAGGAAATGCGCGCTAAACGTACTAAAGCGATCAACAACGCGATTATTACTTGCGCGCGTTTTTTTAGATAAAATCACGGGGGAAAGCGTGCCGGCAATTCATATTCGAACAAAAAAAGATAATTACAAGCAAAAAAATTAAAAAAAGATAATTAATTACATATGAAACCGCGTCAGAAAAGGGGTGCAACACGAGGACATCCCAGGAGGTCACCCACCCTAGTACTACTCTCGCCCAAGCACGCTTAACTGCGGAGTTCTGATGGGATCCGGTGCATTAGTGCTGGTATGATCGCACCTGTTAAGAAATGTGCGCTAAACGTACTAAAGGGAGCAACGGCGCGATTATTACTTGCGTGCCTTTTTTTAGATAAAATCACGGGGGAAAGCGTGCCGGCAATTCGGATTCGAACAAAAAAAGATAATTTACAAGCAAAAAAAATTAAAAAAAGATAATTAATTACATATGAAACCGCGTCAAGAAAGGGGTGCAACACGAGGACTTCCCAAGAAGTCACCCATCCTAGTACTACTCTCGCCAGAGCACGCTTAACTGCGGAGTTCTGATGGGATCCGGTGCATTAGTGCTGGTATGATCGCACCCGTCAGGAAATGCGCGCTAAACGTACTAAAGGGATCAACGGCGCGATTATTACTTGCGCACCCTTTTTTAGATAAAATCACGGGGAAAAGCGTGCCGGCAATTCGGATTCGAACAAAAAAAGTTAATTACAAGCAAAAAAAATTAAAAAAAGATAATTAATTACATATGAAACCGCATCAAAAAAGGGGTGCAAAACAAGTACTTCCTAGGAGGTCACCCATCCTAGTACTACTCCCGCCCGAGCACGCTTAACTGCGGAGTTCTGATGGGATCCGGTACATTAGAGCTGGTATGATCGCACCCGTCAGGAAATGCGCGCTAAACGTACTAAAGGGATCAACGGCGCGATTATTACTTGTGCGCTTTTTTTTAGATAAAATCACGAGGGAAAGCGTGCCAGCAATTCGGATTCGAACAAAAAAAGGTAATTACAAGCAAAAAAATTAAAAAAAGATAATTAATTACATATGAAACCGCGTCAGAAAAGGGGTGCAACACGAGGACATCCCAGGAGGTCACCCACCCTAGTACTACTCTCGCCCAAGCACGCTTAACTGCGGAGTTCTGATGGGATCCGGTGCATTAGTGCTGGTATGATCGCACCTGTTAAGAAATGTGCGCTAAACGTACTAAAGGGAGCAACGGCGCGATTATTACTTGCGTGCCTTTTTTTAGATAAAATCACGGGGGAAAGCGTGCCGGCAATTCGGATTCGAACAAAAAAAGATAATTTACAAGCAAAAAAAATTAAAAAAAGATAATTAATTACATATGAAACCGCGTCAAGAAAGGGGTGCAACACGAGGACTTCCCAAGAAGTCACCCATCCTAGTACTACTCTCGCCAGAGCACGCTTAACTGCAGAGTTCTGATGGGATCCGGTGCATTAGTGCTGGTATGATCGCACCCGTCAGGAAATGCGCGCTAAACGTACTAAAGGGATCAACGGCGCGATTATTACTTGCGCACCCTTTTTTAGATAAAATCACGGGGAAAAGCGTGCCGGCAATTCGGATTCGAACAAAAAAAGTTAATTACAAGCAAAAAAAATTAAAAAAAGATAATTAATTACATATGAAACCGCATCAAAAAAGGGGTGCAAAACAAGTACTTCCTAGGAGGTCACCCATCCTAGTACTACTCCCGCCCGAGCACGCTTAACTGCGGAGTTCTGATGGGATCCGGTACATTAGAGCTGGTATGATCGCACCCGTCAGGAAATGCGCGCTAAACGTACTAAAGGGATCAACGGCGCGATTATTACTTGTGCGCCTTTTTTTAGATAAAATCACGAGGGAAAGCGTGCCAGCAATTCAGATTCTAACAAAAAAAGATAATTACAAGCAAAAAAAATTAAAAAAAGATAATTAATTACGTATGAAACCGCATCAAAAAAGGGGTGCAACACGAGTACTTCCCAGGAGGTCACCCATCCTAGTACTACTCTCGCCCAAGCACGCTTGACTGCGGAGTTCTGATGGGATCCGGTGCATTAGTGCTGGTATGATCGCACCCGTCAGGAAATGCGCGCTAAACGTACTAAAGGGAGCAACGGCGCGATTATTACTTGCGTGCCTTTTTTTAGATAAAATCACAGGGGAAAACGTGCCGGCAATTCGGATTCGAACAAAAAAAGATAATTACAAGCAAAAAAAATTTAAAAAAAATAATTAATTACATATGAAATCGCGTTAAAAAAGGGGTGCAACACGAGGACACCCATCCTAGTACTACTCTCACCCGAGCACGCTTTTAACTGCGGTGTTCTGATGGGATCCGGTGCATTAGTGCTGGTATAACCACACCCGTTAGGAAATGCGCGCTAAACGTACTAAAGGGATCAACGGCGCGATTATTACTTCCGCGCCTTTTTTTAGATAAAATCACGGGGGAAAGCGTGCCGGCAATTCGGATTCGAACAAAAAAAGATAATTACAAGCAAAAAAAATTTAAAAAAGATAGTTAATTACATATGAAACCGCGTCAAAAAAAGGGTACAACACGAGTACTTCCCAGGAGGTTACCCATCCTAGTACTACTCTCGCCCTAGCACGCTTACTTGCGGAGTTCTGATGGGATCCGGTGCATTAGTGCTGGTATGATCGCACCCATTAGGAAATGCGCGCTAAACGTACTAAAGGGACCAACGGCGCGATTATTACTTGCGCGCCTTTTTTTAGATAAAATCACGGGGGAAAGCGTGCCGGCAATTCGGATTCGAACAAAAAAAGATAATTACAAGCAAAAAAAATTAAAAAAATAATTAATTACATATGAAACCGCGTCAAAAAAAGGGTGCAACACGAGGACTAGCCAGGAAGTCACCCATCCTAGTACTACTCTCGCCCAAGCACGCTTAACTGTAGAGTTCTAATGGGATCCGGTGCATTAGTGCTGGTATGATCGCACTCGTTAGGAAATGCGCGCTAAACGTAGTAAAGGGATCAACAACGCGATTATTACTTGCGCGCCTTTTTTTAGATAAAATCACGGGGGAAAGCGTGCCAGCAATTCGGATTCGAACAAAAAAAGATAATTACAAGCAAAAAAAATTAAAAAAAGATAATTAATTACGTATGAAATCGCATCAAAAAAGTGGTGCAACACAAGGACTTCCCAGGAGGTTACCCATCCTAGTACTAATCTCACCCAAGCACGCTTAGCTGCGGAGTTCTGATGGGATCCGGTGCATTAGAGCTGGTATGATCGCACCCGTTAGGAAATGCGCGCTAAACGTACTAAAGGGAGCAACGACACGATTATTACTTGCGCGCCTTTTTTAGATAAAATCATGGGGGAAAGCGTGCCGGCAATTCGGATTCGAACAAAAAAAGATAATTACAAGCAAAAAAAATTAAAAAAATAATTAATTACATATGAAACCGCGTCAAAAAAGAGGTGCAACACAAGGACTTCCCAGGAGGTTACCCATCCTAGTACTACTGTCGCCCTAGCACGCTTACTTGCGGAGTTCTGATGGGATCCGGTGCATTAGTGCTGGTATGATCGCACCCGTCAGGAAATGCGCGCTAAACGTACTAAAGGGAGCAACGGCACGATTATTACTTGCGCGCCTTTTGTAGATAAAATCACGGGGGAAAGCGTGTCGGCAATTCGGAGTCGAACAAAAAAAGATAATTACAAGCAAAAAAAATTAAAAAAAAATAATTAATTACATATGAAACCGCGTCAAAAAAGGGGTGCAACACAAGGACTTCCCAGGAGGTTACCCATCCTAGTACTACTTTCGCCCAAGCACGCTTACCTGCGGAGTTCTGATGGGATCCGGTGCATTAGTGCTGGTATGATCGCACTCGTCAGGAAATGCGCGCTAAACGTACTAAACAGATCAACGGCGCGATTATTACTTGCGCGCCTTTTTTTAGATAAAATCACGGGGGAAAGCGTGCCGACAATTCGGATTCGAACAAAAAAAGATAATTACAAGCAAAAAAAATTAAAAAAAGATAATTAATTACATATGAAACCGCGTCAAAAAAGGGGTGCAACACGAGGACTTCACAGGAGGTCACCCATCCTAGTACTAATCTCACCCAAGCACGCTTAACAGCGGGGTTCTGATGGGATCCGGTGCATTAGTGCTGGTATGATCGCACCCGTCAGGAAATGCGCGCTAAACGTACTAAAGGGATCAACGGCGCGATTATTACTTGCGCGCCTTTTTTTAGATAAGATCACAGGGGAAAGCGTGCCAGCAATTCGGATTCGAACAAAAAAAGATAATTACAAGCAAAAAAATTAAAAAAAGATAATTAATTACGTATGAAACCGCATCAAAAAAGGGGTGCAACACGAAAAATTCCCAGGAGGTCACCCATCCTAGTACTACTCTCATTCAAGCACGCCTAATTATGGAGTTCTGATGGGATCCGGTGCATTAGTGCTGCTATGATCGCACCCGTTAGGAAATGCACGCTAAACGTACTAAAGGGATCAACAGCGCGATTATTACTTGCGCGCCCTTTTTTAGATAAAATAACGGGGGAAAGCGTGTCAGCAATTCGTATTCGAACAAAAAAAGATAATTACAAGCAAAAAAAATTAAAAAAAATAATTAATTACGTATGAAACCGCATCAAAAAAGGGGTGCAACACGAGGACTTCTTAAGAGGTCACCCATCCTAGTACTACTCTCGCCCAAGCACGCTTAACTGCGGAGTTTTGATGGGATCCGGTGCATTAGTGCTTGTATGATCGCAACCGTCAGGAAATGCGCGCTAAACGTACTAAAGGGATCAACGGCGCGATTATTACTTGCGCGCCCTTTTTAGATAAAATCACGGGGGAAAGCGTGCCGGCAATTCGAATTCGAACAAAAAAAGATAATTAAAAGCAAAAAAAAATTAAAAAAAGATAATTAATTACATATGAAACCGCATCAAAAAAGGGGTGCAACACGAGGACTTCCCAAGAGGTCACCCATCCTAGTACTACTCTCGCCCAAGCACGCTTACCTTCGGAGTTCTGATGGGATCCGGTGCATTAAAGCTGGTATGATCGCAACCGTCAGGAAATGCGCGCTAAACGTACTAAAGGGATCAACGGCGCGATTATTACTTGCGCGCCTTTTTTTAGATAAAATCACGGGGGAAAGCGTGCCGACAATTCGGATTCGAACAAAAAAAGATAATTACAAGCAAATAAAATTAAGAAAAGATAATTAATTACATATGAAACCGCGTCAAAAAAGGGGTGCAACACGAGAACTTCACAGGAGGTCACACATCCTAGTACTACTCTCGCCCAAGCAAGTTTAAGTGCGAAGTTCTGATGGGATCCGGTGCATTAGTGCTGGTTTGATCGCACCCGTCAGGAAATGCGCGCTAAACGTACTAAAGGGATCAACGGCGCGATTATTACTTGTGCGCTTTTTTTTAGATAAAATCACGAGGGAAAGCGTGCCAGCAATTCGGATTCGAACAAAAAAAGGTAATTACAAGCAAAAAATATTAAAAAAAGATAATTAATTACGTATGAAACCGCATCAAAAAAGGGGTGCAAGACGAGGACTTCCCACAAAGTCACCCATCCTAGTACTACTCTCGCCCAAGCACTCTTAACTGCGGAGTTCTGATGGGATCCGGTGCATTAGTGCTGGTATGATCGCACCCGTCAAGAAATGCGCGCTAAACGTACTAAAGGGATCAACGACGAGATTATTACTTGCGCGGCCTTTTTTAGATAAAATCACGGGGGAAAGCGTGCCAGCAATTCGGATTCGAACAAAAAAAGATAATTACAAGCAAAAAAAATTAAAAAAAGATAATTAATTACATATGAAACCGCATCAAAAAAGGGGTGCAACACAAGTACTTCCTAGGAGGTCACCCATCCTAGTACTAATCTCGCCCAAGCACGCTTCACTGCGGAGTTCTGATGGGATCCGGTACATTAGAGCTGGTATGATCACACCCGTCAGGAAATGCGCGCTAAACGTACTAAAGGGATCAACGGCGCGATTATTACTAAAGGGATCAACGGCGCGATTATTACTTGCGCGCCTTTTTTTAGATAAAATCACGGGGGAAAGCGTGCCGGCAATTCGGATTCGAACAAAAAAAGATAATTACAAGCAAAAAAAATTAAAAAAAGATAATTAATTACATATGAAACCGCGTCAAAAAAGGGGTGCAACACGAGGACTTCCCAAGAGGTCACCCACCCTAGTACTACTCTCGCCCAAGCACGCTTAACTGCGGAGTTCTGATGGGATCCGGTGCATTAGAGCTAGTATAATCGCACCCGTTAGGAAATGCGCGCTAAACGTACTAAAGGGACCAACGGCGCGATTATTACTTGCGCGCCTTTTTTTAGATAAAATCACGGGGAAAAGCGTGCCAGCAATTCGGATTCGAACAGAAAAAGATAATTACAAGCAAAAAAAATTAAAAAAAATAATTAATTACATATGAAACCGCGTCAAAAAAGGGGTGCAACACGAGGACTTCCCAGGAGGTCAGCCATCCTAGTACTACTCTCGTCCAAGCACGCTTAACTGCGGAGTTCTGATGGGATCCGGTGCATTAGAGCTGGTATGATCGCACCCGTCAGGAAATGCGCGCTAAACGTACTAAAGGATCAACGGCGCGATTATTACTTGCGCGCCTTTTTTTTAGATAAAATCACGGGGGAATGCGTGCCGCAATTCGGATTCCAACAAAAAAAGATAATTACAAGCAAAAAAATTAAAAAAAGATAATTAATTACGTATGAAACCGCATCAAAAAAATGGTGCAACACAAGTACTTCCCAGGAGGTCACCCATCCTAGTAGTACTCTCACCCAAGCACGCTTAACTGCAGAGTTTTGATGAGATCCGGTGCATTAGTGCTGGTATGATCGCACCCGTCAGGAAATGCACGCTAAACATACTAAAGGGATCAACGGCGCGATTATTAGTTGCGCGCCTTTTTTTAGATAAAATCACGGGGGAAAGCGTACCGGCAATTCGGATTCGAACAAAAAAAGATAATTACAAGCAAAAAAAATTAAAAAAAGATAATTAATTACGTATGAAACCGCATCAAAAAAGGGGTGCAACACGAGGACTTCCCAAGAGGTCACCCATCCTAGTATTACTCTCGTCCAAGCACACTTAACTGCGGAGTTCTAATGGGATTTCGTGCATTAGTGCTGGTATGCTCGCACCCGTTAGGAAATGCACACTAAACATACTAAACGGATCAACGGCGCGATTATTACTTGCGCGCCTTTTTTTAGATAAAATCACGGGGGAAAGCGTGTCGGCAATTCGGATTCGAACAAAAAAAGATAATTACAAGCAAAAAAAATTAAAAGAAGATAATTAATTACATATGAAACCGCATCAAAAAAGGGGTGCAACACGAGGACTTCACAGGAGGTCAGCTATCCTAGTACTACTCTCGTCCAAGCACGCTTAACTGCGGAGTTCTGATGGGATCCGGTGCATTAGAGCTGGTATGATCGCACCCGTCAGAAAATGCGCGCTAAACGTACTAAAGGGATCAATGGCGCGATTATTACTTGCGCGCCTTTTTTTAGATAAAATCACGGAGGAAAGCGTGCCGCAATTCGGATTCGAACAAAACAAGATAATTACAAGCAAAAAAAATTAAAAAAAGATAATTAATTACGTATGAAACCTCATCAAAAAAGGGGTGCAACACGAGGACTTCCCAAGAGGTCACCCATCCTAGTACTACTCTCGCCCAAGCACGCTTAATTGCGGAGTTCTCATGGAATCCGGTGCATTAGTGCTGGTATGATCGCACCCGTTAGGAAATGCGCGCTAAACGTACTAAAGGGATCAACGGCGCGATTATTACTTGCGCGCCCTGTTTTAGATAAAATCACGGGGGAAAGCGTGTCGGCAATTCGGATTCGAACAAAAAAGATAATTACAAGCAAAAAAAATTAAAAAAAGTAATTAATTACATAAGAAACCGCGTCAAAAAAGGGGTGCAACACGAAGAATTCCCAGGAGGTCACCCATCCTAGTACTACTCTCACCCGAGCACGCTTGACGGCGGAGTTCTGATGGGATCCGGTGCATTAGAGCTGGTATGATCGCACCCGTCAGAAAATGCGCGCTAAACGTACTAAAGGGATCAACGGCGCGATTATTACTTGCGCGCCTTTTTTTAGATAAAATCACGGGAGAAAGCGTGCCGCAATTCGTATTCGAACAAAACAAGATAATTACAAGCAAAAAAAATTAAAAAAAGATAATTAATTACGTATGAAACCGCATCAAAAAAGGGGTGCAACACGAGGACTTCCCAAGAGGTCACCCATCCTAGTACTACTCTCGTCCAAGCACGCTTAACTGCGGAGTTCTGACAAGATCCTGTGCATTTGTGCTGGTATGATCGTACTCGTCAGGAAATGCGCGCTAAACGTACTAAAGGGACCAACGGCGCGATTATTACTTGCGCGCCTTTTTTTAGATAAAATCACGGGGGAAAGCGTGCCAGCAATTCGGATTCGAAAAGAAAAAGATAATTACAAGCAAAAAAAATTAAAAAAATAATTAATTACATATGAAACCGCGTCAAAAAAGGGGTGCAACACGAGGACTTCCCAGGAGGTCAGCCATCCTAGTACTACACTCACCCGAGCACGCTTGACTGCGGAGTTCTGATGGGACCCGGTGCATTAGTTCTGTTATGATCGCACCCGTTAGGAAATGCGCGCTAAACGTACTAAAGGGATCAACGGCGCGATTATTACTTGCGCGCCTTTTTTTAGATAAAATCACGGGGGAAAGCGTGCCGGCAATTCGGATTCGAACAAAAAAAGATAATTACAAGCAAAAAAGATTACAAAAAGATAATTAATTACATATGAAACCGCGTCAAAAAATGGGTGCAACAAGAGGACTTCCCAGGAGGTCACCCATCCTAGTACTACTCTCGCCCAAGCACGCTTCACTGCGGAGTTCTGATGGGATCCGGTGCATTAGTGCTGGTATGATTGCACCCGTCAGGAAATGCACGCTAAACATACTAAACGGATCAACGACGCGATTATTACTTGCACGCCTTTTTTTAGATAAAATCACGGGGGAAAGCGTGCCGACAATTCGGATTCGAACAAAAAAAGATAATTACAAGCAAAAAAAATTAAAAAAAGATAATTAATTACATATGAAACCGCATCAAAAAAGGGGTGCAACACGAGGACTTCACAGGAGGTCACCCATCCTAGTACTAATCTCACCCAAGCACGCTTAATAGCGGATTTCTGATGGGATCCGGTGCATTAGAGCTGGTATGATGGCACCCGTCAAGAATTGCGCGCTAAACGTACTAAAGGGATCAACGGCGCGATTATTACTTGCGCGCCTTTTTTTAGATAAAATCACGGGGGAAAGCGTGCCAGCAATTCGGATTCGAACAAAAAAAGATAATTACAAGCAAAAAAATTAAAAAAAGATAATTAATTACGTATGAAACCGCATCAAAAAAGTGGGTTCAACACGAGGACTTCCCAAGAGGTCACCCATCCTAGTACTACTCTCGCCCAAGCACGCTTAACTGCAGAGTTCTAATGGGATCCGGTGCATTAGTGCTGGTATGATCGCACCCGTCAAGAAATGCGCGCTAAACGTATTCAAGGGATCAACGGCGCGATTATTACTTGCGCGCCTTTTTTTGACGCGCCGTTGATCCCTTTAGTAGTTTTAGCGCGCATTTCTTCACGGGTGCGATCATACCAGCACTAATGCACCTGATCCCATCAGAACTCCACAGTTAAGCGTGCTTGGGCGAGAGTAGTACTAGGGTGGGTGACCTCTTGGGAAGTCCTCGTGTTGCACCCCTTTTTTGACGCGGTTTCATATGTAATTAATTATCTTTTTTTAATTTTTTTTGCTTGTAATTATCTTTTTTTGTTCGAATACGACTTGCCGGCACGCTTTCCCCCGTGATTTTATCTAAAAAAAGGCGCGCAAGTAATAATCGCGTCGTTGGTCCCTTTAGTACGTTTAGCGCGCATTTCCTAACGGGTGCGATCATACTAGCTCTAATGCACCGGATCCCATCAGAACTCCGCAGTTAAGCGTGCTTGGGCGAGAGTAGTACTAGGGTGGGTGACCTCTTGGGAAGTCCTCGTGTTGCACCCCTTTTTTGACGCGGTTTCATATGTAATTAATTATCTTTTTTTAATTTTTTTTGCTTGTAATTATCTTTTTTTGTTCGAATCCGAATTGCCGGCACGCTTTCCCCCGTGATTTTATCTAAAAAAAAGCGCGCAAGTAATAATCGCGCCATTGATCCCTTTACTATGTTTAGCGTGCATTTCCTGACAGGTGCGATCAAACTAGCACTAATGCACTGGATCCGATCAGAACTCCGCAATTAAGCATGCTTGGGCGAGAGTAATACTAGGATGGGTGACCTCCTCGGAAGTCCTCGTGTTGCACCCCTTTTTTGACGCGGTTTCATATGTAATTAAATTTTTTTTTAATTTTTTTTGCTTGTAATTATCTTTTTTTGTTCGAATTCGAATTGCCGGCACGCTTTCTCCCGTGATTTTATCTAAAAAAAGGCGCGCAAGTAATAATCGCGCCGTTGATCCCTTTAGTACGTTTAGCGCGCATTTCTTGACGGGTGCGATCATACCAGCACTAATGCACCGGATCCCATCAGAACTCCGCAGTTAAGCGTGCTTGGGCGAGAGTAGTACTAGGATGGGTGACCTCTTAGGAAGTCCTCGTGTTGCACCCATTTTTTGACGCGGTTTCATATGTAATTAATTTTTTTTTAATTTTTTTTGCTTGTAATTATCTTTTTTTGTTCGAATTCGAATTGCCGGCACGCTTTCTCCCGTGATTTTATCTAAAAAAAGGCGCGCAAGTAATAATCGCGCCGTTGATCCCATTAGTACGTTTAGCGCGCATTTCTTGACGGGTGCGATCATACCAGCACTAATGCACCGAATCCCATCAGAACTCCGCATTTAAGCGTGCTTGGGCGAGAGTAGTACTAGGATGGGTTACCTCCTGGGAAGTCCTCGTGTTGCACCCCTTTTTTGTCGCCGTTTCATACGTAATTAATTATCTTTTTTTAATTTTTTTTGCTTGTAATTATCTTTTTTTGTTCGAATCCGAATAGCGGCACGCTTTCCCCCGTGATTTTATCTAAAAAAAGGCGCGCAAGTAATAATCGCGCCGTTGATCCCTTTAGTATGTTTAGCGCGCATTTTCTAACGGGTGCGGTCATACTAGCACTAATGCATCGGATCCCATCAGAACTCTGCAGCTAAGCGTGCTTGGGCGATAGTAGTACTAGGATGGGTGACCTCTTGGGAAGTCCTTGTTTTGCACCCCTTTTTTGACGCGGTTTCATTTGTAATTAATTATCTTTTTTAAAATTTTTTGCTTGTAATTATCTTTTATTGTTCGAATCCGAATTGCCGGCACGCTTTCCCCCGTGATTTTATCTAAAAAAGGGCGCGCAAGTAATAATCGCGCCGTTGATCCCTTTAGTACGTTTAGCGCGCATTTCTTGACGGGTGCGATTATACCAGCATTAATGCACCGCATCCCATCAGAACTTCGCAGTTAAGCGTGCTTGGGCGAGAGTATAACTAGGATGGGTGACCTCCTAGGAAGTCCTCGTGTTGCACCCCTTTTTTGCTGCGGTTTCATACGTAATTAATTATCTTTTTTTAATTTTTTTTGCTTGTAATTATCTTTTTTTGTTCGAATCCGAATTGCCGCACGCTTTCCCCCGTGATTTTATCTAAAAAAGGGCGCGCAAGTAATAATCGCGTCGTTGATCACTTTAGTACGTTTAGCGTGCATTTCCTGACGGGTGCGATCATACCAGCACAAATGCACAGGATCCTATCAGAACTTCGCTGTTAAGCGTGCTTGGGCGAGAGTAGTACTAGGATGGTTGACCTCTTGGGAAGTCCTCGTGTGGCACCCCTTTTTTGATGCGGTTTCATACGTAATTAATTATCTTTTTTTAATTTTTTTGCTTGTAATTATCTTTTTTTGTTCGAATCCGAATTGCGGCACTCTTTCCCCCGTGATTTTATCTAAAAAAAGGCGCGCAAGTAATAATCGCACCGTTGATCCCTTTAGTACGTTTAGCGCGCATTTCTTGACGGGTGCGATCATACCAGCACTAATGCACGGGATCCCATCAGAACTCCGCAGTAAAGCGTGCTTGGGCTGGAGTAGTACTAGGATGGGTGACCTCTTGGGAAGTCCTCGTGTTGCACCCCTTTTTTGATGCGGTTTCATACGTAATTAATTATTTTTTTTAATTTTTTTTGCTTGTAATTATCTTTTTTTGTTCGAATCCGAATTGCCTGCACGCTTTCCCCCGTGATTTTATCTAAAAAAAGGCGCGCAAGTAATAATCGCGTCGTTGGTCCCTTTAGTACGTTTAGCACGCATTTCCTGACGGCTGCGATCATACCAGCACTAATGCACCGGATCCCATCAGAACTTCGCAGTGAAGCGTGCTTGGGTGAGAGTATAACTAGGATGGGTGACCTCCTAGGAAGTCCTCGTGTTGCACCCATTTTTTGACGCGGTTTCATATGTAATTAATTTTTTTTTAATTTTTTTTGCTTATAATATATTTTTTTGTTCGAATTCGAATTACCGGCACGCTTTCTCCCGTGATTTTATCTAAAAAAAGGCGCGCAAGTAATAATCGCGCCGTTGATCCCTTTAGTACGTTTAGCGCGCATTTCTTGACGGGTGCGATCATACCAGCACTAATGCACCGGATCCCATCAGAACTCCGCAGTTAAGCATGCTTGGGCGAGAGTAGTACTAGGATGGGTGACGTCTTGGGAAGTCCTCGTGTTGCACCCCTTTTTTGATGTGGTTTCATACATAATTAATTATTTTTTTTAATTTTTTTTGCTTGTAATTATCTTTTTTTGTTCGAATCTGAATTGTCGGCACGCTTTCCCCCGTGATTTTATCTAAAAAAAGGCGCGCAAGTAATAATCGCGTCGTTGCTCCCTTTAGTACGTTTAGCAGGCATTTCCTGACGGGTGCGATCATACTAGCACTAATGCACCGGATCCCATCAGAACTTCGCTGTGAAGCGTGCTTGGGAGAGAGTAGTACTAGGATGGGTGACCTCTTGGGAAGTCCTCGTGTTGCACCCCTTTTTTGATGCGGTTTCATACGTAATTAATTATCTTTTTTTAATTTTTTTTGCTTGTAATTATCTTTTTTTGTTCGAATCCGAATTGCCGCACGCTTTCCCCCATGATTTTATATAAAAAAAGGCGCGCAAGTAATAATCGCGCCGTTGGTCACTTTGGTACGTTTAGCGCGCATTTCCTGACGGGTGCGATCATACCAGCACTAATGCACCGGATCCCATCAGAACGCCGCAGTTAAGCGTGCTTGGGCAAGAGTAGTACTAGGATGGGTGACCTCTTGGGAAGTCCTCGTGTTGCACCCCTTTTTTGAGGCGGTTTCATATGTAATTAATTATCTTTTTTTAATTTTTTTTGCTTGTAATTATCTTTTTTTGTTCGAACCCGAATTATCGGCACGCTTTCCCCGTGATTTTATCTAAAAAAAGGCGCGCAAGTAATAATCGCGCCGTTGATCCCTTTAGTACGTTTAGCGCGTATTCCCTGACGGGTGCAATCATACTAGCACTAATGCACCGGATCCCATCAGAACTCCGTAGTTAAGCGTGCTTGGGCGAGAGTAGTACTAGGATAGGTGACCTCCTGGGAAGTCCACGTGTTGCACCCCTTTTTTGACGCGGTTTCATACGTAATTAATTCTCATTTTTTAATTTTTTTTTGCTTGTAATATCCTTTTTTGTTCGAATCCGAATTGCCTGCACGCTTTCCCTCGTAATTTTATCTGAAAAAAGGCACGAAAGTAATAATCGCGCAGTTGATCCCTTTAGTACGTTTAGCGCGCATTACCTGACGGGTGCGATCATACCAGCACTAATGCACCGGATCTTATTAGAACTCCGTAGGTAAGCGTGCTTGGGCGAGAGTAGTACTAGGATGGGTGACCTCCTGGGAAGTACTCGTGTTGCACCACTTTTTTGACGCGGTTTCATATGTAATTAAGTATCTTTTTTTAATTTTTTTTGCTTGTAATTATCTTTTTTTGTTCGAATCCGAATTGCCGGCACGCTTTCCCCCGTGATTTTATCTAAAAAAAGGCGCGCAAGTAATAATCGCGCCGTTGATCCCTTTAGTACGTTTAGCGCGCATTTCCTGACGGGTGCGATCATACCAACACTATTGCGCCGGATCCCATCAGAACTCCGCAGTTATGCATGCTTGGGAGAGAGTAGTACTAGGATGGGTGACCTCCTGGGAAGTCCTCGTGTTGCACCACTTTTTTGACGCGGTTTCATATGTAATTAATTATCTTTTTTTAAATTTTTTTTGCTTGTAATTATCTTTTTTTGTTCGAATCCGAATTGTCGGCATGCTTTCCCCCGTGATTTTATCTAAAAAAAGGCGCGCAAGTAATAATCGCGACGTTGATCCCTTTAGTACGTTTAGCGCACATTTCCTAACGGGTGCGATTATACCAGCACTAATGCACCGGATCCCATCAGAACTCCGCAGTGAAGCGTGCTTGGGCGAGAGTAGTACTAGGATGGGTGACCTCTTGGGAAGTCCTCGTGTTGCACCCCCTTTTTGACGGGGTTTCATTTGTAATTAATTATTTTTTTTAATTTTTTTTGCTTGTAATTATCTTTTTTTGTTCGAATCCGATTTGCCGGCACGCTTTCCCTCGTGATTTTATCTAAAAAAAGGCGCGCAAGTAATAATCGCGCCGTTGGTCCCTTTAGTACGTTTAGCGTGCATTTCCTGACGGGTGCGATCATACCAGCACTAATGCACCGGATCCCATCAGAACTCCGCAGGTAAGCGTGGTTGGGCGAGAGTAGTACTAGGATGGGTGACCTCCTGGGAAGTACTCGTGTTGCACCCCTTTTTTGACGCGGTTTCATATGTAATTAATTATCTTTTTTTAATTTTTTTTGCTTGTAATTATCTTTTTTTGTTCGAATCCGAATTGCCGGCACGCTTTCCCCCGTGATTTTATCTAAAAAAAGGCGCGCAAGTAATAATCGCGCCGTTGATCCCTTTAGTATGTTTAGCGTGCATTTCCTGACGGGTCCGATCATACCAGCACTAATGCACCGGATCCCATCAGAAGTCCGCAGTTAAGCGTGCTTGGGCGAGAGTAGTACTAGGATGGGTGACCTCCTAGGAAGTCCTCGTGTTGCACCCCTTTTTTGACGCGGTTTCATATGTAATTAATTATCTTTTTTTAATTTTTTTTGCTTGTAATTATCTTTTTTTGTTCGAATCCGAATTGCCGGCACGCTTTCCCCCGTGATATTATCTAAAAAAGTGCGCGCAAGTAATAATCGCGTCGTTGATCCCTTTAGTACGTTTAGCGCGCATTTCCTGACAGGTGCGATAATACCAGCACTAATGCACCGGATCCCATCAGAATTCCGTAGTTAAGCGTGCTTGGGCGAGAGTATTACTAGGATGGGTGACCTCTTGGGAAGTCCTCGTGTTGCACCCCTTTTTTGATGCGGTTTCATATGTAATTAATTATCTTTTTTTAATTTTTTTTGCTTGTAATTATCGTTTTTTGTTCGAATCCGAATTGCGGCACTCTTTCCCCCGTGATTTTATCTAAAAAAAGGCGCGCAAGTAATAATCGCACCGTTGATCCCTTTAGTACGTTTAGCGCGCATTTCTTGACGGGTGCGATCATACCAGCACTAATGCACGGGATCCCATCAGAACTCCGCAGTAAAGCGTGCTTGGGCGGGAGTAGTACTAGGATGGGTGACCTCTTGGGAAGTCCTCGTGTTGCACCCCTTTTTTGATGCGGTTTCATACGTAATTAATTATTTTTTTTAATTTTTTTTGCTTGTAATTATCTTTTTTTGTTCGAATCCGAATTGCCTGCACGCTTTCCCCCGTGATTTTATCTAAAAAAAGGCGCGCAAGTAATAATCGCGTCGTTGGTCCCTTTAGTACGTTTAGCACGCATTTCCTGACGGCTGCGATCATACCAGTACTAATGCACCGGATCCCATCAGAACTTCGCAGTTAAGCGTGCTTGGGCGAGAATGTAACTAGGATGGGTGACCTCCTAGGAAGTCCTCGTGTTGCACCCCTTTTTTGACGCGGTTTCATACGTAATTAATTATCTTTTTTTAATTTTTTTTGCTTGTAATTATCTTTTTTTGTTTGAATCCGAATTGCTGGCACGCTTTCCCCCGTGATTTTATCTAAAAAAAGGCGCGCAAGTAATAATCGCGCTGTTGATCCCTTTACTACGTTTAGCGCGCATTTCCTAACGGGTGCGATCATACCAGCACTAATGCACCGGATCCCATTAGAACTCTACAATTAAGCGTGCTTGGGCGAGAGTAGTACTAGGATGGGTGACTTCCTGGCTAGTCCTCGTGTTGCACCCCTTTTTTGACGCGGTTTCATACGTAATTAATTATCTTTTTTTAATTTTTTTTGCTTGTAATTATCTTTTTTTGTTCGAATCCGAATTGCTGGCACGCTTTCCCCCGTGATTTTATCTAAAAAAAGGCGCGCAAGTAATAATCGCGTCGTTGATCCCTTTAGTACGTTTAGCGTGCATTTCCTAACGGGTGCAATCATACCAGCACTAATGCACCGGATCCCATCAGAACTCCGCAGCTAAGCGTGCTTGGGCGAGAGTAGTACTAGGATGGGTGACCTCTTGGGAAGTCCTCGTGTTGCACCCCTTTTTTGATGCGGTTTCATACGTAATTAATTATCTTTTTTTAATTTTTTTTGCTTGTAATTATCTTTTTTTGTTCGAATCCGAATTGCCGGCACGCATTCCCCCGTGATTTTATCTAAAAAAAGGCGCGCAAGTAATAATCGCGCAATTGATCCCTTTAGTACGTTTAGCGTGCATTTCCTGACGGGTGCGATCATACCAGCACTAATGCACCGGATCCCATCAGAACTCCGCAGTTATGCGTGCTTGGGGGAGAGTAATACTTGGATGGGCGACCTCCTGGGAAGTCCTCGTGTTGCACCCCTTTTTTGACGCTGTTTCATACGTAATTAATTATCTTTTTTTAATTTTTTTTGCTTGTAATTATCTTTTTTTGTTCGAATCCGAATTGCCGGCACGCTTTCCCCCGTGATTTTATCTAAAAAAAGGCGCGCAAGTAATAATCGCGTCGTTGATCCCTTTAGTACATTTAGCGTGCATTTCCTAACGGGTGCGATCATAGCAGCACTAATGCACCAGATCCCATCAGAACTCCGCAGTTAAGTGTGCTTGGGAGAGAGTAGTACTAGGATGGGTGACCTCCTGAAAAGTCCTCGTGTTGCACCCCTTTTTTGACGCGGTTTCATATGTAATTAATTATCTTTTTTTAATTTTTTTTGCTTGTAATTATCTTTTTTTGTTCGAATCCGAATTGTCGGCACGCTTTCCCCCGTGATTTTATCTAAAAAAAGGCGCGCAAGTAATAATCGCGCCATTGGTCCCTTTGGTACGTTTAGCAGGCATTTCCTGACGGGTGCGATCATACCAGCACTAATGCACCGGATGCCATCAGAACTCCGCAGTGAAGCGTGCTTGGACGAGAGTAGTACTAGGATGGGTGACCTCTTGGGAAGTCCTCGTGTTGCACCCCTTTTTTGATGCGGTTTCATACGTAATTAATTATCTTTTTTTAATTTTTTTTGCTTGTAATTATCTTTTTTTGTTCGAATCCGAATTGTCGGCACGCTTTCCCCCGTGATTTTATCTAAAAAAAGGCGTGCAAGTAATAATAGCGCCGTTGATCCCTTTAATACGTTTAGCGCGCATTTTCTAACGGGTGCGATCATACCAGCATTAATGCACCGGATCCTATTAGAACTCAGCAGTTAAGCGTGCTTGGGCGAGAGTAGTACTAGGATGGGTGACCTCTTGGGAAGTCCTCGTGTTGCACCCCTTTTTTGACGCGGTTTCATATGTAATAATTAAATTTTTTTATTTTTTTTTTGCTTGTAATTATCCTTTTTTGTTCGAATCCGAATTGCCAGCACGCTTTCCCCCGTGATTTTATTTAAAATAAGGCACACAAGTAATAATCACGCCGTTGATCCCTTTAGTACGTTTAGCGCGCATTTGCTTATGGGTGCGATCATACCATCACTAATACACCGGATCCCATCAGAACACCGTAGTTTAGCGTGCTTGGGCGAGAGTAGTACTAGGATGGGTGACCTCCTGGGAAGTCCTCGTGTTGCACCCCTTTTTTGACGCGGTTTCATATGTAATTAATTCTCATTTTTTAATTTTTTTTGCTTGTAATTATCCTTTTTTGTTCGAATCCGAATTGCCGGCACGCTTTCCCCCGTAATTTTATCTAAAAAGAGGCACGAAAGTAATAATCGCGCAGTTGATCCCTTTAGTACGTTTAGCGCGCATTTGCTGACGGGTGCAATTATACTAGCACCAATGCACCGGATCTTATTAGAAATCCGCAGTTAAGCGTGCTTGGGTGAGAGTAGTACTAGGATGGGTGACCTTCTGGGAAGTCCTCGTGTTGCACCCCTTTTTTGACGCGGTTTCATATGTAATTAATTAAATTTTTTTTATTTTTTTTGCTTGTAATTATCCTTTTTTGTTCGAATCCGAATTGCCGGCACGCTTTCCCACGTAATTTTATCTAAAAAAAGGCACGAAAGTAATAATCGCGCAGTTGATCCCTTTAGTACGTTTAGCGCGCATTTCTTGACGGGTGCGATCATACCAACTTTAATGCACCGGATCCCATCAAAACTCCGCAGCTAAGTGTGCTTGGTCGAGAGTAGTACAAGGATGGGTGACCTCCTGGGAAGTCCTCGATAACACCCCTTTTTTGACGCTGTTTCGTATGTAATTAATTATCTTTTATTAATTTTTTTTGTTTGTAATTATCTTTTTTTTGTTCGAATCCGAATTGCCGGCACGCTTTCCCCCGTGATTTTATCTAAAAAAAATGCACGAAAGTAATAATCGCGTAGTTGATCCATTTAGTACGTTTAGCACGCATTTCCTGACGGGTGCGATCATACCAGCACTAATGCATCGGATCCTATTAGAAATCTGCAGTTAAGCGTGCTTGGGCCAGAGTAGTACTAGGATGGGTGACCTCCTGGGAAGTCCTCGTGTTGCATCCCTTTTTTGACGCGGTTTCATATGTAATTAATTATCTTTTATTAATTTTTTTTTCTTGTAATTATATTTTTTTTGTTCGAATCCGAATTGTTGGCACGCTTTCCCCCGTGATTTTATCTAAAAAAAGGCGAGCAAGTAATAATCGCGTCGTTGATCCCTTTAGTACGTTTAGCGCGCATTTCTTGACGGATGCAATCATACCAGCACTAATGCACCGGATCCCATCAGAACTCCGCAGGTAAGCGTGCTTGGGCGAGAGTAGTACTTGGATGGGTGACCTCCTGGGAAGTCCTCGTGTTGCATCCCTTTTTTACGCGGTTTCATATGTAATTAATTATCTTTTATTAATTTTTTTTTCTTGTAATTATATTTTTTTTGTTCGAATCCGAATTGTTGGCACGCTTTCCCCCGTGATTTTATCTAAAAAAAGGCGAGCAAGTAATAATCGCGTCGTTGATCCCTTTAGTACGTTTAGCGCGCATTTCCTGACGGATGCAATCATACCAGCACTAATGCACCGGATCCCATCAGAACTCCGCAGTTTAGCGTGCTTGGGAGAGAGTAGTACTAGGATGGGTGGCCTCCTAGGAAGTCCTCGTGTTGCACCATTTTTTTGACGCGGTTTCATATGTAATTAATTAAATTTTTTTATTTTTTTTGCTTGTAATTATCCTTTTTTGTTCGAATCCGAATTGCCGGCACGCTTTCCCACGTAATTTTATCTAAAAAAAGGCACGAAAGTAATAATCGCGCAGTTGATCGCTTTAGTACGTTTAGCGCGCATTTCCTGACATGTGCGATCATACTAGCATTAATGCACCGGATCCTATTAGAAATCCGCAATTAAGCGTACTTTGGTGAGAGTAGTACTAGGATGGGTGACCACTTGGGAAATCCTCGTGTTGCACCCCTTTTTTGACGCGGTTTCATATGTAATAATTAAATTTTTTTATTTTTTTTGCTTGTAATTATCCTTTTTTGTTCGAATCCGAATTGCCGGCACGCTTTCCCCCGTGATTTTATTTAAAATAAGGCACGCAAGTAATAATCACGCCGTTGATCCCTTTAGTACGTTTAGCGCGCATTTCCTTACGGGTGCGATCATACCATCACTAATACACCGGATCCCATCAGAACACCGTAGTTTAGCGTGCTTGGGCGAGAGTAGTACTAGGATGGGTGACCTCCTGGGAAGTCCTCGTGTTGCACCCCTTTTTTGACGCGGTTTCATATGTAATTAATTCTCATTTTTTAATTTTTTTTGCTTGTAATTATCCTTTTTTGTTCGAATCCGAATTGTCGGCACGCTTTCCCCCGTAATTTTATCTAAAAAAAGGCACGAAAGTAATAATCGCGCAGTTGATCCCTTTAGTACGTTTAGCGCGCATTTCCTGACAGGTGCGATCATACCAGCACTAATGCACCGGATCCTATTAGAAATCCGCAATTAAGCGTGCTTGGGCGAGAGTAGTACTAGGATGGGTGACCTCCTGGGAAGTCCTCGTGTTGCACCCCTTTTTTGACGCGGTTTCATATGTAATTAATTAAATTTTTTTTATTTTTTTTGCTTGTAATTATCCTTTTTTGTTCGAATCCGAATTGCCGGCACGCTTTCCCACGTAATTTTATCTAAAAAAAGGCACGAAAGTAATAATCGCGCAGTTGATCCCTTTAGTACGTTTAGCGCGCATTTCCTGACGAGTGCAATCATACTAGCATTAATGCACCGGATCTCATCAAAACTCCGCAGCTAAGCATGCTTGGGCGAGAGTAGTACAAGGATGGGTGACCTCCTGGGAAGTCCTCGACAACACCCCTTTTTTGACGCTGTTTCGTATGTAATTAATTATCTTTTTTTAATTTTTTTTGTTTGTAATTATCTTTTTTTTGTTCGAATCCGAATTGTCGGCACGCTTTCCCCCGTGATTTTATCTAAAAAAAGGCACGAAAGTAATAATCGCGTAGTTGATCCCTTTAGTACGTTTAGCGCGCATTTCCTGACGGGTGAGATCATACCAGCACTAATGCACCAGATCCTATTAGAAATCTGCAGTTAAGCGTGTTTGGGCGAGAGTAGTACTAGGATGGGTGACCTCCTGGGAAGTCCTCGTGTTGCACCCATTTTTTGACGCGGTTTCATATATAATTAATTATCTTTTATTAATCTTTTTTTCTTGTAATTATCTTTTTTTTGTTCGAATCCGAATTGTTGGCACGCTTTCCCCCGTGATTTTATCTAAAAAAAGGAACGCAAGTAAAAATCGCGCCGTTGATCCGTTTAGTATGTTTAGCGCGCATTTCCTGACGGGTGCGATCATACCAGCACTAATGCACCGGATCCTATTAGAAACCTGCAGTTAAGCGTGCTTGGGCGAGAGTAGTACTAGGATAGGTGACCTCCTAGGAAGTCCTCGTGTTGCACCCCTTTTTTGACGCGGTTTCATATGTAATTAATTATCTTTTATTAATTTTTTTTTCTTGTAATTATCTTTTTTTTGTTCGAATCCGAATTGCCGGCACGCTTTCCCCCGTGATTTTATCTAAAAAAAGGCACGAAAGTAATAATCGCGTAGTTGATCCCTTTAGTACGTTTAGCGCGCATTTCCTGACGGGTGCGATCATACCAGCACTAATGCACAAGATCCTATTAGAAATCCGCAGTTAAGCGTGCTTGGGTGAGAGTAGTATTAGGATGGGTGACCTCTTGGGAAGTCCTCGTGTTGCACCCCTTTTTTGACGCGGTTTCATATGTAATTAATTATCTTTTATTAATTTTTTTTCTTGTAATTATCTTTTTTTGTTCGAATCCGAATTGCCGGCACGCTTTCCCCCGTGATTTTATCTAAAAAAAGGCGAGCAAGTAATAATCGCGTCGTTGATCCCTTTTGTACGTTTAGCGCGCATTTCCTGACCGGTGCGATCGTACCAGCTCTAATGCACCGGATCCCATCAGAACTCCGCAGTTAAGCGTGCTTTGGAGAGAGTAGTACTAGGACGGGTGACCTCCTGGGAAGTCCTCGTGTTGCACCCCTTTTTTGACGCGGTTTCATATGTAATTAATTATCTTTTTTTCATTTTTTTGCTTGTAATTATCTTTTTTTGTTTGAATCCGAATTGCCGGCACGCTTTCCCCCGTGATTTTATCTGAAAAAAGGCGTGCAAGTAATAATCGCGCCGTTGGTCCCTTTAGTACGTTTAGCGCGCATTTCCAGACGGGTGCGATTATTCTAGCACTAATGCACCGGATCCCATCAAAACTCCGCAGTTAAGCGTGCTTGGGAGAGAGTAGTACTAGGACGGGTGACCTACTGGGAAGTCCTCGTGTTGCACCCTTTTTTTGACGCGGTTTCATATGTAATTAATTATTTTTTTAATTTTTTTTGCTTGTAATTATCTTTTTTTGTTCGAATACGAATTGCCGACACGCTTTCCCCCGTGATTTTATCTAAAAAAAGGCGCGCAAGTAATAATCGCGTCGTTGATCCCTTTAGTACGTTTAGCGCGCATTTCTTGACGGGTGCGATCATACCAGCACTAATGCACCGGATCCCATCAGAACTCCGCAGTGAAGCGTGCTTGGGCGAGAGTAGTACTAGGATGGGTGACCTCTTGGGAAGTCCTCGTGTTGCACCCCTTTTTTGACGCGGTTTATTATCTTTTTTTAATGTTTTTTTCTTGTCATTATCTTTTTTTGTTCGAATCCGAATTGCCGGCACGCTTTCCCCCGTGATTTTATCTAAAAAAAGGCGAGCAAGTAATAACCGCGCCGTTGATCCCTTTAGTACGTTTAGCGCGCATTTCCTGACGGGTGCAATCGTACCAGCTCTAATGCACTGGATCCCATCAGAACTCCGCAGTTAAGCGTGCTTGGGAGAGAGTAGTACTAGGACGGGTGACCTTCTGGGAAGTCCTCGTGTTGCACCCCTTTTTTGACGCGGTTTCATATGTAATTAATTATCTTTTTTTAATTTTTTTGCTTGTAATTATCTTTTTTTGTTTGAATCCGAATTGCCGGCACGCTTTCCCCCGTGATTTTATCTGAAAAAAGGCGCGCAAGTAATAATCGCGCCGTTGGTCCCTTTAGTACGTTTAGCGCGCATTTCCTGACGGGTGCGATCATACCAGCACTAATGCACCGGATCCCATCAGAACTCCGCAGCTAAGCGTGCTTGGGAGAGAGTAGTACTAGGACGGGTGACCTCCTGGGAAGTCCTTGTGTTGCACCCTTTTTTTGACGCGATTTCATATGTAATTAATTATTTTTTTTAATTTTTTTTTGCTTGTAATTATCTTTTTTTGTTCGAAGACGAATTGCCGACACGCTTTCCCCTGTGATTTTATCTAAAAAAAGGCGCGCAAGTAATAATCGGGTCGTTGATCCCTTTAGTACGTTTAGCGCGCATTTCCTGACGGGTGCGATCATACCAGCACTAATGCACCGGATCCCATCAGAACTCCGCAGTGAAGCGTGCTTGGGCGAGAGTAGTACTAGGATGGGTGACCTCTTGGGAAGTCCTCGTGTTGCACCCCCTTTTATATGCGGTTTCATACGTAATTAATTATCTTTTTTTATTTTTTTTGCTTGTAATTATCTTTTTTTTTTCGAATCCGAATTGTTGGCACGCTTTCCCCCGTGATTTTATCTAAAAAAGGCGAGCAAGTAATAATCGAGCCATTGATCCCTTTAGTACGTTTAGCGCGCATTTCCTGACGGGTGTGATCATACCAGCACTAATGCACCGGATCCCATCAGAACTCCGCAGGTAAGCGTGCTTGGGCGAGAGTAGTACTAGGCTGGGTGACCTCCTGGGAAGTACTCGTGTTGCACCCATTTTTTGACGCGGTTTCATATGTAATTAATTATTTTTTTTAATTTTTTTGCTTGTAATTATCTTTTTTTGTTCGAATCCGAATTGCCGGCATGCTTTCCCCCGTGATTTTATCTAAAAAAAGGCGCGCAAGTAATAATCGCGCCGTTGGTCCCTTTAGTACGTTTAGCGCGCATTTCCTGACGGGTGTGATCATACCAGCACTAATGCACCGGATCCCATCAGAAATCCGTAGTTAAGCGTGCTTGGGCGAGAGTAGTACTAGGATGGGTGACATCTTGGGAAGTCCTCGTCTTGCACCTTTTTTTTGATGCGGTTTCATACGTAATTAATTATCTTTTTTTAATTTTTTTGCTTGTAATTATCTTTTTTTGTTCGAATCCGAATTGCTGGCACGCTTTCCCCCGTGATTTTATATAGAAAAGGCCGCGCAAATAATAATCGCGTCGTTGATCCCTTTAGTACGTTTAGCGCGCATTTCCTGACGGGTGCGATCATACCAGCTCTAATGCACCGGATCCCATTAGAACTCCGTAGTTAAGCGTGCTTGGGCGAGAGTAGTACTAGGATGGGTGGCCTCCTGTGAAGTCCTCGTGTTGTACCCCTTTTTTGATGCGGTTTCATATGTAATTAAGTATCTTTTTTTAATTTTTTTTGCTTGTAATTATCTTTTTTTGTTCAAATCCGAATTGCTGGCACGCTTTCCCCCGTGATTTTATCTAAAAAAAGGCGCGCAAGTAATAATCGCGCCGTTGATCCCTTTAGTACGTTTAGCGCGCATTTCCTGACGGGTGTGATCATACCAGCTCTAATGCACCAGATTCCATCAGAAATCCGCAGTTAAGCGTGCTTGGGTGAGATTAGTACTAGGATGGGTGACCTCCTGTGAAGTCCTCGTGTTGAACCCCTTTTTTGATGCGGTTTCATATGTAATTAAGTATCTTTTTTTAATTTTTTTTGCTTGTAATTATCTTTTTTTGTTCGAATCCGAATTGTCGGCACGCTTTCTCCCGTGATTTTATCTAAATAAAGGCGCGCAAGTAATAATCGCGCCGTTGATCCCTTTAGTACGTTTAGCACACATTTCCTAATGGGTGTGATCATACCAGCACAAATGCACAGGATCCTATCAGAACTCCGCAGTCAATCGTGCCTGGACGAGAGTAGTACTAGGATGGGTAACCTCTTGGGAAGTCCTCGTGTTGCACCCCTTTTTTGATGCGGTTTCATACGTAATTAATTATCTTGTTCTAATTTTTTTGCTTGTAATTATGTTTTTTTGTTCGAATCCGAATTGCTGGCACGCTTTCCCCCGTGATTTTATCTAAAAAAAGGCGCGCAAGTAATAATCGCGCCGTTGATCCCTTTAGTACGTTTAGCGCGCATTTCCTGACGGGTGCGATCGTACCAGCTCTAATGCACCGGATCCTATTAGAACTCCGTAGTTAAGCGTGCTTGGGCGAGAGTAGTACTAGGATGGGTGACCTCTTGGGAAGTCCTCGTGTTGCACCCTTTTTTTGATGCGGTTTCATACGTAATTAATTATCTTTTTCTAATTTTTTTGCTTGTAATTATCTTTTTTTGTTCGAATCCGAATTGCTGGCACGCTTTCCCCCGTGATTTTATCTAAAAAAAGGCGCGCAAGTAATAATCGCGTCGTTGATCCCTTTAGTACGTTTAGCGCGCATTTCCTGACGAGTGTGATCATACCAACACTAATGCACCGGATCACATCATAACTCTGCAGGTAAGGGTGCTTGGGCGAGAGCAGCGCTAGGATGGGTGACCTCCTGGGAAGTCCTCTTGTTGCACCCATTTTTTGACGCGGTTTCATATGTAATTAATTATCTTTTTTTAATTTTTTTGCTTGTAATTATCTTTTTTTGTTCGAATCCGAATTGCTGGCACGCTTTCCCCCGTGATTTTATCTAAAAAAAGGCGCGCAAGTAATAATCGCGCCATTGGTCCCTTCAGTACGTTTAGCGTGAATTTCCTGACGGGTGCGATCATACCAGCACTAATGCACCGGATCCCATCAGAACTCCGCAGTTAAGCATGCTTGGGCGAGAGTAGTACTAGGATGGGTGACCTCCTGGGAAGTCCTCGTGTTGCACCCTTTTTTGACGCGGTTTCATATGTAATTATCTATCTTTTTTTAATTTTTTTTGCTTGTAATTATCTTTTTTTGTTTGAATCCGAATTGTCGGCACGCTTTCCCCCGTGATTTTATCAAAAAAAGGGCGCGCAAGTAATAATCACGTCGTTGATCCCTTTAGTACGTTTAGAGCGCATTTCCTGACGGGTGCGATCATACCAGCACTAATGCACCGGATCCCATCAGAACTCCACAGTTAAGCGTGCTTGGGCGAAAGCAGCGCTAGGATGGGTGACCTCCTGGGATGTCCTCGTGTTGCACCCTTTTTTGACGTGGTTTCATACGTAATTAATTATCTTTTTTTAATTTTTTTTGCTTGTAATTATCTTTTTTTGTTCGAATATGAATTGCCGACACGCTTTCCCCCGTGATTTTATCTAAAAAAAGGCGCGCAAGTAATAATCGCGTCGTTGATCCCTTTAGTACGTTTAGCGCGCATTTCTTGACGGGTGCGATCATACCAGCACTAATGCACCGGATCCCATCAGAACTCCGCAGTGAAGCGTGCTTGGGCGAGAGTAGTACTAGGATGGGTGACCTCTTGGGAAGTCCTCGTGTTGCACCCCTTTTTTGACGCGGTTTATTATCTTTTTTTAATTTTTTTTGCTTGTAATTATCTTTTTTTGTTCGAATCCGAATTGTCGGCACGCTTTCCCCCGTGATTTTATCTAAAAAAAGGCGCGCAAGTAATAATCGCGCCGTTGGTCCCTTTAGTACGTTTAGCGCGCATTTCCTAACCGGTGCGATCATACCAGTACTATTGCACCGGATCCCATCAGAACTCCGCAAGTAAGCGTGCTTGGGCGAGAGTAGTACTAGGATGGGTGACCTCCTGGGAAGTCCTCGTGTTGCACCCCTTTTTTGGCACGGTTTCATATGTAATTAATTATTTTTTTATTTTTTTTTCTTGTAATTATCTTTTTTTGTTGGAATCCGAATTGCCGGCACGCTTTCCCCCGTGATTTTATTTAAAAAAAGGCGCGCAAGTAATAATCGCGCTTTTGATCCTTTTAGTACGTTTAGCGTGCATTTCCAGATTGGTGCGATCATACCAGCACTAATGCACCGGATCCCATCAGAACTCCGCAGCTAAGCGTGCCTGGGTGAGTTTAGTACTAGGATGGGTGACCTCCTGTGAAGTCCTCGTGTTGCACCCCTTTTTTTATGTGGTTTCATATGTAATTAATTATCTTTTTTTAATTTTTTTTGTTTGTAATTATCTTTTTTTGTTCGAATCCGAATTGCCGGCACGCTTTCCCCCGTGATTTTATCTAAAAAAAGGCGCGCCGTTGATCCCTTTAGTACGTTTAGCGCGCATTTCTTGACGGGTGCGATCATACCAGCACTGATGCACCGGAGCCCATCAGAACTCCGTAGGTAAGCGTGCTTTGGCAAGAGTAGTACTAGGATGGGTGACCTCCTGGGAAGTACTTGTGTTGCACCCCTTTTTTGACGCGGTTTCATATGTAATTAATTTTCTTTTACTAATTTTTTTTCTTGTAATTATCTTTTTTTGTTCGAATCCGAATTGCCGGCACGCTTTCTCGTGATTTTATCTAAAAAAAGGCGCGCAAGTAATCATCGCGCTGTTGATCCCTTTAGTATGTTTCGCGCGCATTTCCTGACGGGTGCGATCATACCAGCACTAATGCACTGGATTCCATCAGAACTTCGCAGCTAAGCGTGCTTGGGCGAGAGTATTACTAGGATGGGTGACCTCCTGGGAAGTCCTCGTGTTGCACCCCTTTTTTGATGCGTTTCATATGTAATTAATTATCTTTTATTAATTTTTTTTGCTTGTAATTATCTTTTTTTGTTCGAATCCGAATTGCCGGCACGCTTTCCCCCGTGATTTTATCTAAAAAAAGGCGCGCAAGTAATAATCACGCCATTGATCCCTTTAATACGTTTAGCGCGCATTTTCTAACCGGTGCGATCATACCAACACTAATGCACCGGATCCCATTAGAACTCCACAGTTAAGCGTTCTTGGGCGAGAGTAGTACTGGGATGTGTGACCTCCTTGGATGTCCTCGTGTTACACCCCTTTTTTGACGCGGTTTCATATGTAATTAATTATCTTTTATTAATTTTTTTGCTTGTAATTATCTTTTTTTGTTCGAATCCGAATTGCCGACACGCTTTCCCCCATGATTTTATCTAAAAAAAGGCGCGCAAGTAATAATCGCGCCGTTGATCCCTTTAGTACGTTTAGCGCGCATTTCCTGACGGGTGCGATCGTACCAGCTCTAATGCACCGGATCCTATTAGAACTCCGTAGTTAAGCGTGCTTGGGCGAGAGTAGTACTAGGATGGGTGACCTCTTGGGAAGTCCTCGTGTTGCACCCTTTTTTTGATGCGGTTTCATACGTAATTAATTATCTTTTTCTAATTTTTTTGCTTGTAATTATCTTTTTTTGTTCGAATCCGAATTGCTGGCACGCTTTCCCCCGTGATTTTATCTAAAAAAAGGCGCGCAAGTAATAATCGCGTCGTTGATCCCTTTAGTACGTTTAGCGCGCATTTCCTGACGAGTGTGATCATACCAACACTAATGCACCGGATCACATCATAACTCTGCAGGTAAGGGTGCTTGGGCGAGAGCAGCGCTAGGATGGGTGACCTCCTGGGAAGTCCTCTTGTTGCACCCATTTTTTGACGCGGTTTCATATGTAATTAATTATCTTTTTTTAATTTTTTTGCTTGTAATTATCTTTTTTTGTTCGAATCCGAATTGCTGGCACGCTTTCCCCCGTGATTTTATCTAAAAAAAGGCGCGCAAGTAATAATCGCGCCATTGGTCCCTTCAGTACGTTTAGCGTGAATTTCCTGACGGGTGCGATCATACCAGCACTAATGCACCGGATCCCATCAGAACTCCGCAGTTAAGCATGCTTGGGCGAGAGTAGTACTAGGATGGGTGACCTCCTGGGAAGTCCTCGTGTTGCACCCTTTTTTGACGCGGTTTCATATGTAATTATCTATCTTTTTTAATTTTTTTTGCTTGTAATTATCTTTTTTTGTTTGAATCCGAATTGTCGGCACGCTTTCCCCCGTGATTTTATCAAAAAAAGGGCGCGCAAGTAATAATCACGTCGTTGATCCCTTTAGTACGTTTAGAGCGCATTTCCTGACGGGTGCGATCATACCAGCACTAATGCACCGGATCCCATCAGAACTCCACAGTTAAGCGTGCTTGGGCGAAAGCAGCGCTAGGATGGGTGACCTCCTGGGATGTCCTCGTGTTGCACCCTTTTTTGACGTGGTTTCATACGTAATTAATTATCTTTTTTTAATTTTTTTTGCTTGTAATTATCTTTTTTTGTTCGAATATGAATTGCCGACACGCTTTCCCCCGTGATTTTATCTAAAAAAAGGCGCGCAAGTAATAATCGCGTCGTTGATCCCTTTAGTACGTTTAGCGCGCATTTCTTGACGGGTGCGATCATACCAGCACTAATGCACCGGATCCCATCAGAACTCCGCAGTGAAGCGTGCTTGGGCGAGAGTAGTACTAGGATGGGTGACCTCTTGGGAAGTCCTCGTGTTGCACCCCTTTTTTGACGCGGTTTATTATCTTTTTTTAATTTTTTTTGCTTGTAATTATCTTTTTTTGTTCGAATCCGAATTGTCGGCACGCTTTCCCCCGTGATTTTATCTAAAAAAAGGCGCGCAAGTAATAATCGCGCCGTTGGTCCCTTTAGTACGTTTAGCGCGCATTTCCTAACCGGTGCGATCATACCAGTACTATTGCACCGGATCCCATCAGAACTCCGCAAGTAAGCGTGCTTGGGCGAGAGTAGTACTAGGATGGGTGACCTCCTGGGAAGTCCTCGTGTTGCACCCCTTTTTTGGCACGGTTTCATATGTAATTAATTATTTTTTTATTTTTTTTTCTTGTAATTATCTTTTTTTGTTGGAATCCGAATTGCCGGCACGCTTTCCCCCGTGATTTTATTTAAAAAAAGGCGCGCAAGTAATAATCGCGCTTTTGATCCTTTTAGTACGTTTAGCGTGCATTTCCAGATTGGTGCGATCATACCAGCACTAATGCACCGGATCCCATCAGAACTCCGCAGCTAAGCGTGCCTGGGTGAGTTTAGTACTAGGATGGGTGACCTCCTGTGAAGTCCTCGTGTTGCACCCCTTTTTTTATGTGGTTTCATATGTAATTAATTATCTTTTTTTAATTTTTTTTGTTTGTAATTATCTTTTTTTGTTCGAATCCGAATTGCCGGCACGCTTTCCCCCGTGATTTTATCTAAAAAAAGGCGCGCCGTTGATCCCTTTAGTACGTTTAGCGCGCATTTCTTGACGGGTGCGATCATACCAGCACTGATGCACCGGAGCCCATCAGAACTCCGTAGGTAAGCGTGCTTTGGCAAGAGTAGTACTAGGATGGGTGACCTCCTGGGAAGTACTTGTGTTGCACCCCTTTTTTGACGCGGTTTCATATGTAATTAATTTTCTTTTACTAATTTTTTTTCTTGTAATTATCTTTTTTTGTTCGAATCCGAATTGCCGGCACGCTTTCTCGTGATTTTATCTAAAAAAAGGCGCGCAAGTAATCATCGCGCTGTTGATCCCTTTAGTATGTTTCGCGCGCATTTCCTGACGGGTGCGATCATACCAGCACTAATGCACTGGATTCCATCAGAACTTCGCAGCTAAGCGTGCTTGGGCGAGAGTATTACTAGGATGGGTGACCTCCTGGGAAGTCCTCGTGTTGCACCCCTTTTTTGATGCGTTTCATATGTAATTAATTATCTTTTATTAATTTTTTTTGCTTGTAATTATCTTTTTTTGTTCGAATCCGAATTGCCGGCACGCTTTCCCCCGTGATTTTATCTAAAAAAAGGCGCGCAAGTAATAATCACGCCATTGATCCCTTTAATACGTTTAGCGCGCATTTTCTAACCGGTGCGATCATACCAACACTAATGCACCGGATCCCATTAGAACTCCACAGTTAAGCGTTCTTGGGCGAGAGTAGTACTGGGATGTGTGACCTCCTTGGATGTCCTCGTGTTACACCCCTTTTTTGACGCGGTTTCATATGTAATTAATTATCTTTTATTAATTTTTTTCTTGTAATTATCTTTTTTTGTTCGAATCCGAATTGCCGGCACGCTTTCCCCCGTGATTTTATCTAAAAAAAGGCGCGCAAGTAATAATCGCGCCGTTGATCCCTTTAGTACGTTTAGCGCGCATTTCCTGACGGGTGTGATCATACCAGCACTAATACCCCGGATCCTAATAGAACTCCGCAGTTAAGCGTGCTTGGGCGAGAGTAGTACTAGGATGGGTGACCTCTTGGGAAGTCCTCGTGTTGCACCACTTTTTAGATGCGGTTTCATACGTAATTAATTATCTTATTTTAATTTTTTTTGCTTGTAATTATCGTTTTTTGTTCGAATCCGAATTGTCGGCACGCTTTTCCCCGTGATATTATCTAAAAAAGGGCGCGCAAGTAATAATCGCGCCGTTGATCCCTTTAGTACGTTTAGCGCGCATTTCCTGACGGGTGCGATCATACTAGCACTAATGCACCGGATCCTATCAGAACTCCACAGTTAAGCGTTCTTGGGTGAGATTAGTACTAGGATGGGTGATCTCCTGGGAATTCCTCGTGTTGCACCCCTTTTTTGATGCTGTTTCATATGTAATTAATTATCTTTTTTTAATTTTTTTTGCTTGTAATTATCTTTTTTTGTTCGAATCCGAATTGTCGGCACGCTTTCCCCCGTGATTTTATCTAAAAAAGGGCGCGCAAGTAATAATCGCGCCGTAGATCCCTTTAGTACGTTTAGCCCCCTTTTCTTGACGGGTGCGATCATACCAGCACTAATGCACCGAATCCCATCAGAACTTCGCAGCTAAGCGTGCTTGGGCAAGAGGTAGTACTAGGATGGGTGACCTCTTGGGAAGTCCTCATGTTGCACCTCTTTTTTGATGCGGTTTCATACGTAATTAATTATCTTTTTTTAATTTTTTTTGCTTGTAATTATCTTTTTTTGTTCGAATCCGAATTACGGCACGCTTTCCCCCGTGATTTTATCTAAAAAAGGGCGCGCAAGTAACAATCGCGCCGTTGATCCCTTTAATACGTTTAGCGCGCATTTTTTGACGGGTGCGATCATACCAGCTCCAATGCACCGGATCCCATCAGAACTCCGCAGTTAAGCGTGCATGGGCGAGAGTAGTACTAGGATGGGTGACCTTTTGTGAAGTCCTCGTGTTGCACCCATTTTTTGATGCAGTTTCATACATAATTAATTGTCTTTCTTTAATTTTTTTTGCTTGTAATTATCTTTTTTTGTTCGAATACGAATTGCCGACACGCTTTCCTCCGTGATTTTATCTAAAAAAGGGCGCGCAAGTAAAAATCGCGTCGTTGATCCCTTTAGTACGTTTAGCGCGCATTTCCTGACGGGTGCGATCATACCAGCACTAATGCACCGGATCCCATCAGAACTCCGCAGTTAAGCGTGCATGGGCGAGAGTAGTACTAGGATGGGTGACCTCTTGGAAAGTCCTCGTGTTGCACCCCTTTTTTGACGCAGTTTCATATGTAATTAATTATCTTGTTTTAATTTTTTTTCCTTGTAATTATCATTTTTTGTTCGAATCCGAATTGTCGGCACGCTTTCCCCCGTGATTTTATCTAAAAAAAGGCGCGCAAGTAATCATCGCGCAGTTGATCCCTTTAGTACGTTTAGCGCGCATTTCCTAACGGGTGCGATCATACCAGCACTAATGCACCGGATCCCATCAGAACTCCGCAATTTAGCGTGCTTGGGCGAGAGTAGTACTAGGATGGGTGACCTCCTGGGAAGTCCTCGTGTTGCACCCCTTTTTTGACGCGGTTTCATATGTAATTAATTATCTTTTTTTAATTTTTTTTGTTTGTAATTATCTTTTTTTGTTCGAATCCGAATTGCCGGCACGCTTTCCCCCGTAATTTTATCTAAAAGAGGCACGAAAGTAATACTCGCGCAGTTGATCCCTTTAGTACGTTTAGCGCGCATTTCCTGACGGGTGCGATCATACCAATACTAATGCATCGGATCCCATCAGAACTCCGCAGTTAAGCGTGCTTAGGCGAGAGTGGTACTAGGATGGGTGACCTCTTGGGAAGTCCTCGTGTTGCACCCCTTTTTTGACACGGTTTCATATAAATTAATTATTTTTTTAATTTTTTTTGCTTGTAATTATCTTTTTTTTGTTCGAATCCGAATTGTCGGCACGCTTTCCCCCGTGATTTTATCTAAAAAAGGGCGCGCAAGTAATAATCGCACCGTTGATCCCTTTAGTACGTTTAGCGCGCATTTCTTGACGGGTGCGATCATACCAGTACTAATGCACCGAATCCCATCAGAACTCCGCAGTTAAGCGTGTTTGGGCGAGAGTAGTACTAGGATGGGTGACCTCTTGGGAAGTCCTCGTGTTGCACCCCTTTTTTGTTGCGGTTTCATACATAATTAATTATCTTTTTTTAATTTTTTTTGCTTGTAATTATCTTTTTTTGTTCGAATCCGAATTGCGGCACGCTTTCCCCCGTGATTTTATCTAAAAAAAGGCGCGCAAGTAATAATCGCGCCGTTGATCCCTTTAGTACGTTTAGCGCGCATATCCTAACGGGTGCGATCATACCAGCACTAATGCACCGGATCCCATTAGAACTCCGCAATTAAACGTGCTTGGGCGAGAGTAGTACTAGGATGGGTGACCTCCTGGGAAGTACTTGTGTTGCACCTCTTTTTTGACGCGGTTTCATATGTAATTAATTATCTATTTTTAATTTTTTTTGCTTGTAATTATCTTTTTTTGTTCGAATCCGAATTGTCGGCACGCTTTCCCCCGTGATTTTATCTAAAAAAAGGCGCGCAAGTAATAATCGCGCTTTTGATCCTTTTAGTACGTTTAGCGTGCATTTCCAGATTGGTGCGATCATACCAGCACTAATGCACCGGATCCCATCAGAACTCCGCAGTTAAGCGTGTTTGGGTGAGATTAGTACTAGGATGGGTGACCTCCTGTGAAGTCCTCGTGTTGCACCCCTTTTTTGATGCGGTTTCATATGTAATTAATTATCTTTTTTTAATTTTTTTTGTTTGTAATTATCTTTTTTTGTTCGAATCCGAATTGCTGGCACGCTTTCCCCCGTGATTTTATCTAATAAAAGGCGCGCAAGTAATAATCGCGCCGTTGATCCCTTTAGTACGTTTAGCGCGCATTTCTTGATGGGTGCGATCATACCAGCACTGATGCACCAGAGCCCATCAGAACTCCGCAGGTAAGCGTGCTTTGGCGAGAGTAGTACTAGGATGGGTGACCTCCTGGGAAGTACTCGTGTTGCACCCCTTTTTTGACGCGGTTTTTCATATGTAATTAATTTTCTTTTACTAATTTTTTTTCTTGTAATTATCTTTTTTTGTTCGAATCCGAATTGCCGGCACGCTTTCTCGTGATTTTATCTAAAAAAAGGCGCGCAAGTAATAATCGCGTTGTTGATCCCTTTAGTATGTTTCGCGCGCATTTCCTGACGGGTGCGATCATACCAGCAGTAATGCACTGGATTCCATCAGAACTTCGCAGCTAAGCGTGCTTGGGCGAGAGTATTACTAGGATGGGTGACCTCCTGGGAAGTCCTCGTGTTGCACCCTTTTTTTGATGCGTTTCATATGTAATTAATTATCATTTATTAATTTTTTTTGCTTGTAATTATCTTTTTTTGTTCGAATCGGAATTGTCGGCACGCTTTCCCCCGTGATTTTATCTAAAAAAAGGCGCGCAAGTAATAATCGCGCCGTTGATCCCTTTAGTACGTTTAGCGCGCATTTCCTGACGGGTGCGATCATACCAGCTCTAATGCACCGGATCCCATCAGAACTCCGCAGCTAAGTGTGCTTGGGCGAGAGTAATACTAGGATTGGTGACCTCCTGGGAAGTCCTCTTGTTGCACCCCTTTTTTGACGCGGTTTCATATGTAATTAATTATCTTTTTTTAATTTTTTTTGCTTGTAATTATATTTTTTTGTTCGAATCCGAATTACCGGCACGCTTTCCCCCGTGATTTTATCTAAAAAAAGGCGCGCAAGTAATAATCGCGCCGTTGGTCCCTTTAGTACGTTTAGCGCGCATTTCCTGACGGGTGCGATCATACCAACACTAATGCACCGGATCCCATCAGAACTCCGTAGTTAAGCGTGCTTGGGCGAGAGTAGTACTAGGATGCGTGACCTCCTGGGAAGTACTCGTGTTGCACCCCTTTTTTGACGCGGTTTCATATGTAATTAATTATCTTTTTTTAATTTTTTTTGCTTGTAATTATCTTTTTTTTTGTTCAAATCCGAATTGCCGGCACACTTTCCCCCGTGATTTTATCTAAAAAAAGGCGCGCAAGTAATAATCGCGCCGTTGATCTCTTTAGTACGTTTAGCGCGCATTTCTTGACGGGTGCGATCATACTAGCACTAATGCACTGGATTCCATCAGAACTTCGCAGCTAAGCGTGCTTGGGCGAGAGTATTACTAGGATGGGTGACCTCCTGGGAAGTCCTCGTGTTGCACCTCTTTTTTAACGCGGTTTCATATGTAATTAATTATTTTTTTTAATTTTTTTTGCTTGTAATTATCTTTTTTTGTTCGAATCCGAATTGCCGGCACGCTTTCCCCCGTGATTTTATCTAAAAAAGGCGCGCAAGTAATAATCGCGTCGTTGGTCCCTTTTGTACGTTTAGCGTGCATTTCCTGACGGGTGCGATCATACCAGCACTAATGCACCGGATCCCATCAGAACTTCGCAGTAAAGCGTGCTTGGGCGAGTGTAGTACTAGGATGGGTGACCTCCTGTGAAGTCCTCGTGTTGCACCTCTTTTTAGACGCGGTTTCATATGTAATTAATTATCTTTTATTAATTCTTTTCCTTGTAATTATCTTTTTTTGTTCGAATCCGAATTGCCGGCACGCTTTCCCCGTGATTTTATCTCAAAAAAGGCGCGCAAGTAATAATCACGCCGTTGATCCCTTTAGTACGTTTCGCGCGCATTTCCTGACGGATGCGATCATACCAGCACTAATGCATTGTATCCCATCAGAACCCTATAGTTAAGCGTTCTTGGGAGAGAGTATTACTAGGATGGGTGACCTCCTGGAAAGTCTTCTTGTTGCACCCTTTTTTGACGCGGTTTCATGTGTAATTAATTAAATTTTATTAAATTTTTTTGCTTGTAATTATCCTTTTTTGTTCGAATCCGAATTGCCGGCACGCTTTCCCCCGTAATTTTATCTAAAAAAAGGCACGAAAGCAATAATCGCGCAGTTGATCCCTTTAGTACGTTTAGCGCGCATTTCTTGACGGGTGCGATCATACTAGCATTAATGCATCGGATCATATTAGAAATCCGCAGTTAAGCGTGCTTGGGCGAGAGTAGTACTAGGATGGGTGACCTCCTGGGAAGTTCTCGTGTTGCATCCCTTTTTTGACGCGGTTTCATATGTAATTAATTATCTTTTATTAATTTTTTTTCTTGTAATTATTTTTTTTGTTCGAATCCGAATTGCCGGCACGCTTTCCCCCGTGATTTTATCTAAAAAAAGGAGCGCAAGTAATAATCGCGCAGTTGATCCCTTTAGTACGTTTAGCGCGCATTTCGTAACGGGTGCGATCATACCAGCACTAATTCATCGGATCCTATTAGAAATCTGCAGTTAAGCGTGCTTGGGCGAGAGTAGTACTAGGATGGGTGACCTCCTGGGAAGTCCTCGTGTTGCACCCTTTTTTTGACGCGGTTTCAAATGTAATTAATTATCTTTTATTAATTTTTTTCTTGTAATTATCTTTTTTTTGTTCGAATCCGAATTGTCGGCACGCTTTCCCCCGTGATTTTATCTAAAAAAAGGTGAGCAAGTAATAATCACGCCGTTGATCCCTTTAGGATGTTTAGCACGCATTTCATGACGGGTGCGATCATACCAGCACTAATGCACTGGTTCCCATTAGAACTCCGCAGTTAAGCGTGCATGGGCGATAGTAGTACTATGATGGGTGAGCTCCTAGGAAGTCCTCGTGTTGCACCCTTTTTGGGACGTGGTTTCATATGTAATTAATTATCTTTTATTAATTTTTTTTGCTTTTAATTATCTTTTTTTGTTCGAATCCGAATTGCCGGCACGCTTTCCCCGTGAGTTTATCAAAAAAAAGGCGCGCAAGTAATAATCGCGCCGTTGGCCCCTTTAGTAAGTTTAGCGTGCATTTCTTGACGGGTACGATCATACCAGCACTAATGCACCGGATCCCATCAGAACTTCGCAGTAAAGCGTGCTTGGGCGAGAGTAGTACTAGGATGGGTGACCTCCTGGGAAGTTCTCGTGTTGCACCCCTTTTTTGACGCGGTTTCATATGTAATTAATTATTTTTTTTAATTTTTTTTGCTTGTAATTATCTTTTTTTGTTCGATTCCGAATTGCCGGAACGCTTTCCCCCGTGATTTTATCTAAAAAAAGGCAGGCAAGTAATAATCGCGTCGTCGATCCCTTTAGTAAGTTTAGCGCGCATTTCCTGACCGGTGCGATCATACCAGCACTAAAGCACCGGATCCCATCAGAACTCCGCAGGTAAGCGTGCTTGGGCGAGAGTAGTGCTAGGATGGGTGACCTCCTGGGATGTTCTCGTGTTGCACCCCTTTTTTGACGCGGTTTCATATGTAATTAATTATCTTTTTTTAATTTTTTTTGCTTGTAATTATCGTTTTTTGTTCGAATCCGAATTGCCGACACGCTTTCCCCCGTGATTTTATCTAAAAAAAAACGCGCAAGTAATAATCGCGCCGTTGGTCCCTTTAGTACGTTTAGCGTGCATTTTTTGACAGGTGCGATCATACCCGTACTAATGCACCGGATCCCATTAGAACTCTGCAGTCAAGCGTGCTTGGGCGACAGTAGTACTAGGATGGGTGACCTCCTGGGAAGTACTCGTGTTGCACCCCTTTTTTGACGCGGTTTCATATGTAATTAATTATCTTTTTTTAATTTTTTTTGCTTGTAATTATCTTTTTTTATTCGAATCCGAATTGCCGGCACGCTTTCCCCCGTGATTTTATCTAAAAAAAGGCGCGCAAGTAATAATCGCGCCGTTGATCCCTTTAGTATGTTTAGCGTGCATTTCCTGACGGGTGCGATCATACCAGCACTAATGCACCGGATCCCATCAGAACTCCGCAGTCAAGCGTGCTTGGGCGAGAGTAGTACTAGAATGGGTGACCTCTTGGGAAGTCCTCGTGTTGCACCCCTTTTTTGATGCTGTTTCATACGTAATTAATTATCTTTTTTTAATTTTTTTTGCTTGTAATTATCTTTTTTTGATCGAATCCGAATTGCTTGCACGCTTTTCCCCGTGATTTTATCTAAAAAAAGGCGCGCAAGTATTAATCGCGTCATTGATCCCTTTAGTACGTTTAGCGCGCATTTCCTGACGGGTGCGATCATACCAGCACTAATGCATCGGATCCCATTAGTACTCCGCAGTTAAGCGTGTTTGGGCGAGAGTAGTACTAAGATGGGTGACCTCCTGGGAAGTCCTTGTGTTGCACCCCTTTTTTGATGCTGTTTCATACATAATTAATTATCTTTTTTTAATTTTTTTTGCTTGTAATTATCTTTTTTTGTTCGAATCCGAATTGCTGGCACGCTTTCCCCCGTGATTTTATCTAAAAAAAGGCGCGCAAGTAATAATCGCGCTGTTGATCCCTTTAGTACGTTTAGCGCGCATTTCCTAACGGGTGCGATCATACCAGCACTAATGCACCAGATCCCATTAGAACTCTGCAGTTAAGCGTGCTTAGGCGAGAGTAGTACTAGGATGGGTGTCCTCCTGGGAAGTACTCGTGTTGCACCCCTTTTTTGACGCGGTTTCATATGTAATTAATTATCTTTTTTTAATTTTTTTCTTGTAATTATTTTTTTTGTTCGAATCCGAATTGCCGGCACGCTTTCCCCCGTGATTTCATCTAAAAAAAGGCGCGCAAGTAATAATCGCGTCGTTGATCCCTTTAGTACGTTTAGCGCGCATTTCCTGACGGGTGCGATCATACCAGCACTAATACCCCGGATCCTAATAGAACTCCGCAGTTAAGCGTGCTTGGGCGAGAGTAGTACTAGGATGGGTGACCTCTTGGGAAGTCCTCGTGTTGCACCACTTTTTAGATGCGGTTTCATACGTAATTAATTATCTTATTTTAATTTTTTTTGCTTGTAATTATCTTTTTTTGTTCGAATCCGAATTGCCGGCACGCTTTCCCCCGTGATTTTATCTAAAAAAGGGTGCGCAAGTAATAATCGCGTCGTTGATCCCTTTAGTACGTTTAGCGTGCATTTCCTGACGGGTGCGATCATACCAGCACTAATCCACCGGATCCCATCATAATTCCGCAGGTAAGCGTGCTTGGGCGAGAGTAGTACTAGGATGGGTGACCTCCTGGGATGTTCTCGTGTTGCACCCCTTTTTTGACGCGGTTTCATATGTAATTAATTATCTTTTTTTAATTTTTTTTGCTTGTAATTATCGTTTTTTGTTCGAATTCGAATTGTCGGCACGCTTTTCCCCGTGATTTTATCTAAAAAAGGGCGCGCAAGTAATAATCGCGCCGTTGATCCCTTTAGTACGTTTAGCGCGCATTTCCTGACGGGTGCGATCATACCAGCACTAATGCACCGGATCCCATCAGAACTCCACAGTGAAGCGTGCTTGGGTGGGATTAGTACTAGGATGGGTGACCTCCTGTGAAGTCCTCGTGTTGCACCCCTTTTTTGATGCGGTTTCATATGTAATTAATTATCTTTTTTTAATTTTTTTTGCTTGTAATTATCTTTTTTTGTTCGAATCCGAATTGCCGGCACGCTTTCCCACGTGATTTTATCTAAAAAAAGGCGCGCAAGTAATAATCGCGCCGTTGATCCGTTTAGTATGTTTAGCGTGCATTTCCTGACGGGTGCGATCATACCAGCACTAATGTACCGGATCCCATCAGAACTTCGTAGTTAAGCGTGCTTGGGGGAAAATAGTATTAGGATGGGTGACCTCCTGTGAAGTCCTCGTGTAGCACGCCTTTTTTTGACGCGGTTTCATATGTAATTAATTATCTTTTTTTAATTTTTTTTGCTTGTAATTATCTTTTTTTGTTCGAATCCGAATTGTCGGCACGCTTTCCCCCGTGATTTTATCTATAAAAGGGCGCGGAAGTAATAATCGCGCCGTTGATCCCTTTCGTACGTCTAGCGCGCATTTCCTGACGGGTGCGATCATACTAGCACTAATGCACCGGATCCCATCAGAACTCCACAGTTAAGCGTGCTTCGGTGAGATTAGTACTAGGATGGGTGACCTCCTGTGAAGTCCTCGTGTTGCACCCCTTTTTTGACGCGGTTTCATATATAATTAATTATCTTTTTTTAATTTTTTTTGCTTGTAATTATCTTTTTTTGTTCGAATCCGAATTGCCGACACGCTTTCCCCCATGATTTTATCTAAAAAAAGGCGCGCAAGTAATAATCGCGCCGTTGATCCCTTTAGTACGTTTAGCGCGCATTTCCTAACGGGTGCGATCATACCAGTACTAATGCACCGGATCCCATTAGAACTCTGCAATTAAGCGTGCTTAGGCGAGAGTAGCACTAGGATGGGTGTCCTCCTGGGAAGTACTCGTGTTGCACCCCTTTTTTGACGCGGTTTCATATGTAATTAATTATCTTTTTGTAATTTTTTTTTCTTGTAATTATCTTTTTTTGTTCGAATCCGAATTGCCGGCACGCTTTCCCCCGTGATTTTATCTAAAAAAAGGCGCGCAAGTAATAATCGCGACGTTGATCCCTTTAGTATGTTTAGCGTGCATTTCGAGACGGGTGCGATCATAGCAGCACTAATGCACCGGATCCCATCATAACTCCGCAGTTAAGCGTGCTTGGGCGAGAGTAGTACTAGGATGGGTGACCTCTTGGGAAGTCCTCGTGTTGCACCCCTTTTTTGATGCTGTTTCATACGTAATTAATTATCTTTTTTTAATTTTTTTTGCTTGTAATTATCTTTTTTTGTTCGAATCCGAATTGCTGGCACGCTTTTCCCCGTGATTTTATCTAAAAAAAGGCGCGCAAGTAATAATCGCGCCGTTGACCCCTTTAGTACGTTTAGCGCGCTTTTCCTAACGGGTGCGATCATACCAGTACTAATGCACCGGATCCCATTGAAACTCTGCAGTTAAGCGTGCTTGGGTGAGAGTAGTACTAAGATGGGTGTCCTCCTGTGAAGTACTCGTGTTGCACCCCTTTTTTGACGCGGTTTCATATATAATTAATTATCTTTTTTTAATTTTTTTTGCTTGTAATTATCTTTTTTTGTTCGAATCCGAATTGCCGGCACGCTTTCCCCCGTGATTTTATCTAAAAAAAGGCGCGCAAGTAATAATCGCGCCGTTGATCCCTTTAGTACGTTTAGCGCGCATTTCCTGACGGGTGCGATCATACCAGCACTAATGCACCGGATCCCATCAGAACTCCGCAGCTAAGCGTGCTTGGGCGAGAGTAGTACTAGGATGGGTGACCTCTTGGGAAGTCCTCGTGTTGCACCCCTTTTTTGATGCTGTTTCATACGTAATTAATTATCTTTTTTTAATTTTTTTTGCTTGTAATTATCTTTTTTTGTTCGAATCCGAATTGCTGGCACGCTTTCCCCCGTGATTTTATCTAAAAAAAGGCGCGCAAGTAATAATCGCGCTGTTGATCCCTTTACTACGTTTAGCGCGCATTTCCTAACGAGTGCGATCATACCAGCACTAATGCACCGGATCCCATTAGAACTCTACAGTTAAGCGTGCTTGGGCGAGAGTAGTACTAGGATGGGTGACTTCCTGGCTAGTCCTCGTGTTGCACCCCTTTTTTGACGCGGTTTCATACGTAATTAATTATCTTTTTTTAATTTTTTTTGCTTGTAATTATCTTTTTTTGTTCGAATCCGAATTGCTGGCACGCTTTCCCCCGTGATTTTATCTAAAAAAAGGCGCGCAAGTAATAATCGCGCTGTTGATCCCTTTACTACGTTTAGCGCGCATTTCCTAACGGGTGCGATCATACCAGCACTAATGCACCGGATCCCATTAGAACTCTACAATTAAGCGTGCTTGGGCGAGAGTAGTACTAGGATGGGTGACTTCCTGGCTAGTCCTCGTGTTGCACCCCTTTTTTGACGCGGTTTCATACGTAATTAATTATCTTTTTTTAATTTTTTTTGCTTGTAATTATCTTTTTTTGTTCGAATCCGAATTGCTGGCACGCTTTCCCCCGTGATTTTATCTAAAAAAAGGCGCGCAAGTAATAATCGCGTCGTTGATCCCTTTAGTATGTTTAGCGTGCATTTCCTAACGGGTGCGATCATACCAGCACTAATGCACTGGATCCCTTCAGAACTCTGCAGTCAAGCGTGCTTGGGCGAGAGTAGTACTAGTATGGGTGACCTCCTGGGTAGTCCTTGTGTTGCACCCATTTTTTGACGCGGTTTCATATGTAATTAATTATCTTTTTTTAATTTTTTTTGCTTGTAATTATCTTTTTTTTTTCGAATCCGAATTGCCGGCACGCTTTCCCCCGTGATTTTATCTAAAAAAAGGCGCGCAAGTAATAATCGCGCCGTTGATCCCTTTAGTACGTTTAGCGCGCATTTCTTAGCGGGTGCGATCATATCAGCATTAATGCACCGGATCCCATCAGAACTCCGCTGTGAAGCGTGCTTGGGCGAGAGTAGTACTAGGATGGGTGACCTCCTGGGAAATCCTCGTGTTGCACCCCTTTTTTGACGCGGTATAATATATAATTAATTATTTTTTTAAATTTTTTTTTCTTGTAATTATCTTTTTTTGTTCGAATCCGAATTGCCGGCACACTATCCCCAATGATGTTATCTAAAAAAAAGGCGCGCAAGTATTAATCGGGTCGTTAATCCCTTTAGTATGTTTAGCGTGCATTTCCTAACGGGTGCGATCATACCAGCACTAATGCACCGGATCCCATTAGAACTCCGCAGTTAAGCGTACTTGGGCGAGAGTAGTACTAGGATGGGTGACCTCCTGGAAGTCCTCGTGTTGCAGCCCTTTTTTGACGCGGTTTCATATGTAATTAATTATCTTTTTTTATTTTTTATTTATTTGCTTGTAATTATCTTTTTTTGTTCGAATCCGAATTGCCGGCAAGCTTTCTCCGGTGATTTTATCTAAAAAAAGGCGCGCAAGTAATAATCGCGCCGTTGATCCCTTTAGTACGTTTAGCGCACATTTCCTAACGGGTGCGATCATACCAGCACTAATGCACCGGATCCCATCAAAACTCCGTAGTTAAGCGTGCGTGGGCGAGAGTAGTACTAGGATGGGTGACCTCCTCGGAAGTCCTATTGTTGCACCCCTTTTTCGACGCGGTTTCATATGTAATTAATTATCTTTTTTTAATTTTTTTTGCTTGTAATTATCTTTTTTTGTTCGAATCCGAATTGCCGGCACGCTTTCCCCCGTGATTTTATCTAAAAAAAGGCGCGCAAGTAATAATCGCGCCGTTGGTCCCTTTAGTATGTTTAGCGCGCATTTCTTGACGGGTGCGATCATACCAGCACTAATGCATCGGATCCCATTAAAACTCCGCAGGTAAACGTGCTTGGGCGAGAGTAGTACAAGGATGGGTGACCTCCTGGGAAGTACTAGTGTTTCACCCCTTTTTTGACGCGGTTTCATATGTAATTAATTATCTTTTTTTAATTTATTTTGCTTGTAATTATATTTTTTTGTTCGAATCCGAATTGCCGGCACACTTTCCCCCGTGATTTTATCTAAAAAAGGGTGCGCAAGTAATAATCGCGCCGTTGATCCCTTTAGTACGTTTAGCGCGCATTTCCTGACGAGTGCAATCATACCAGTACTAATGCACCGGATTCCATCAGAACTCCGCATGTAAGCGTGCTTGGGCGAGAGTAGTACTAGGATGGGTGACCTCTTGGGAAGTCCTCGTGCTGCACCCCTTTTTTGACGCGGTTTCACATGTAATTAATTATCTTTTTTTTATTTTTTTTTCTTGTAACTATCTTTTTTTGTTCGAATCCGAATTGCCGGGACGCTCTCCCCCGTGATTTTATCTAAAAAAAGGCGCGCAAGTAATAATCGCGCCGTTGATCCCTTTAGTACGTTTAGCGCGCATTTCCTGACGGGTGCGATCATACCAGCACTAATGCACCGGATTCCATCAGAACTCCGCAGGTAAGCGTGCTTGGGCGAGAGTAGTACTAGGATGGGTGACCTCTTGGGAAGTCCTCGTGTTGCACCCCTTTTTTGACGCGGTTTCACATGTAATTAATTATCTTTTTTTTATTTTTTTTGCTTGTAACTATCTTTTTTTGTTCGAATCCGAATTGCCGGGACGCTCTCCCCCGTGATTTTATCTAAAAAAAGGCGCGCAAGTAATAATCGCGCCGTTGATCCCTTTAGTACGTTTAGCGCGCATTTCCTGACGGGTGCGATCATACAAGCTCTAATGCACCGGATCCCATCAGAACTCCGCAGTTAAGCGTGCTCGGGTGAGATTAGCACTAGGATGGGTGACCTCCTGTGAAGTCCTCGTGTTGCACCCCTTTTTTGATGCGGTTTCATATGTAATTAATTATCTTTTTTCATTTTTTTTTGCTTGTAATTATATTTTTTTGTTCGAATCCGAATTGCCGACACGCTTTCCCCCGTGACTTTATCTAAAAAAAGGCGCGCAAGTAATAATCGCGCCGTTGATCCCTTTAGTATGTTTAGCGTGCATTTCCTGACGGGTGCGATCATACCAGCACTAATGCACCGGATCCCATCAGAACTCCGCAGTTAAGCGTGCTTGGGCGAGAGTAGTACTAGGATAGTTGACCTCCTGGGTAGTCCTCGTGTTGCACCCCTTTTTTGACGCGGTTTCATATGTAATTAATTATCTTTTTTTAATTTTTTTTGCTTGAAATTATCCTTTTTTGTTTGAATCCAAATTGCCGGCACGCTTTCCCCCGTGATTTTATCTAAAAAAAGGCACGCAAGTAATAATCGCGCCGTTGATCCCTTTAGTACGTTTAGCGCGTATTTCCTGACGGGTGCGATCATACTAGCACTAATGCACCGGATCCTATTAGAACTATGCAGTTAAGCGTGCTCGGGTGAGAGTAGTACTAGGATGGGTGATCTCCTGGGAAGTCCTCGTGTTGCACCCCTTTTTTGACGCGGTTTCATACGTAATTAATTATGTTTTTTAATTTTTTTTTGCTTGTAATTATCTTTTTTTGTTCGAATCCGAATTGTCGGCACGCTTTCCCCAGTGATTTTATCTAAAAAAAGGCGCGCAAGTAATAATCGCGCAGTTGATCCCTTTAGTACGTTTAGCGCGGATTTCCTGACGGTTGCGATCATATCCGCACTAATGCACCGGATCCCATCAGAACTCCGCAGTTAAGCATGCATGGGCGAGAGTAGTACTAAGATGGGTGACCTCTTGGGAAGTCCTCGTGTTGCACCCCTTTTTTGACGCGGCTTCATATGTAATTAATTATGTTTTTTAATTTTTTTTGCTTTTAATTATCTTTTTTTGTTCGAATCCGAATTGCCGGCACGCTTTCCCCCGTGATTTTATCTAAAAAAAGGCGCGCATGTAATAATCGCGCAGTTGATCCCTTTAGTACGTTTAGCGTGCATTTCCTGACAGGTGCGATCATACCAGCACTAATGCACCGGATCCCATCAGAACTCCGCAGTTTAGCGTGCTTGGGCGAGAGTAGTACTAGGATGGGTGACCTCTTTGGAAGTCCTCTTGTTGCACCCCTTTTTTGACGCGGTTTCATATGTAATTAATTATGTTTTTTTAATTTTTTTTGCTTGTAATTATCTTTTTTTGTTCGAATCCGAATTGCCGGGACGCTTTCCCCGTGATTTAATCTAAAAAAAGGCGCGCAAGTAATAATCGCGCAGTTGATCCCTTTAGTACGTTCAGCGCGCATTTCCTGACGGGTGCGATCATACCAGCACTAATGCACCGGATCCCATTAGAACTCCGCAGTTAAGCGTGCTTGGGCGAGAATAGCACTAGGATGGGTTACCTCTTGGGAAGTCCTCGTGTTGCACCCCTTTTTTTGACGCGGTTTCATATGTAATTAATTATGTTTTTTAATTTTTTTTGCTTGTAATTATCTTTTATTGTTCGAATCCGAATTGCCGGCAAGCTTTCCCCCGTGATTTTATCTAAAAAAAGGCGCGCAAGTAATAATCGCGCAGTTGATCCCTTTAGTACGTTTAGCGCGGATTTCCTGACGGGTGCGATCATATCCGCACTAATGCACCGGATCCCATCAGAACTCCGCAGTTAAGCATGCATGGGCGAGAGTAGTACTAGGATGGGTGACCTCTTGGGAAGTCCTCGTGTTGCACCCCTTTTTTGACGCGGCTTCATATGTAATTAATTATGTTTTTTAATTTTTTTTGCTTGTAATTATCTTTTTTTGTTCGAATCCGAATTGCCGGCACGCTTTCCCCCGTGATTTTATCTAAAAAAAGGCGCGCATGTAATAATCGCGTAGTTGATCCCTTTAGTACGTTCAGCGCGCATTTCCTGACGGGTGCGATCATACCAACACTAATGCACCGGATCCCATCAGAACTCCGCAGTTAAGCGTGCTTGGGCGAGAGTATTCCTAGGATGGTGACCTCCTGGGAAGTCCTCGTGTTGCACCCGCTTTTTTGACGCGGTTTCATATGTAATTAATTATCTTTTTTTAATTTTTTTTGCTTGTAATTATCTTTTTTTGTTCGAATCCGAATTGTCGGCACGCTTTCCCCCGTGATTTTATCTTAAAAAAGGCGAGCAAGTAATAATCGCGCCCCCTTTAGTACGTTTAGCGCGCATTTCCTGACGGGTGCGATCATACCAGCACTAATGCGCTGGATCCCATCAAAACTCCGCAGTTAAGCATGCTTGGGTGAGATTAGTACTAGGATGGGTGACCTCCTGTGAAGTCCTCGTGTTGCACCCTTTTTTTGATGCGGTTTCATATGTAATTAATTATCTTTTTTTAATTTTTTTTGATTGTAATTATCTTTTTTTGTTCGAATCCGAATTGCCGGCACGCTTTCCCCCGTGATTTTATCTAAAAAAAGGCGCGCAAGTAATAATCGCGCCGTTGATCCGTTTAGTACGTTTAGCGCGCATTTCCTGACGGGTGCGATCATACCAGCACTAATGCATCGGATCCCATCAGAACTCCGCAGGTAAGCGTGCTTGGGCGAAAGTAGTACTAGGATGGGTAACCTCCTGGGAAGTCCTTGTGTTGCACCTCTTTTTTGACGCGGTTTCATATGTAATTAATTATTTTTTTAATTTTTTTTGCTTGTAATTATCTTTTTTTGTTCGAATCCGAATTGCCGGCACGCTTTCCCCCATGATTTTATCTAAAAAAGGCGCGCAAGTAATAATCGTGTCGTTGCTCCCTTTAGTACGTTTAGCGCGCATTTCCTAACGGGTGCGATCATACCAGCTCTAATGCACCGGATCCCATCAGAACTCCGCAGCTAAGCGTGCTTGGGTGAGATTAGTACTAGGATGGGTGACCTCCTGGGAAGTACTCGTGTTGCACCATTTTTTTGACGCGGTTTCATATGTAATTAATTATCTTTTTTTAATTTTTTTTGCTTGTAATTATCTTTTTTTGTTTGAATTCGAATTGCCGGCACGCTTTCCCCCGTGATTTTATCTAAAAAAAGGCGCGCAACTAATAATCACGCCGTTGATCCCTTTAGTACGTTTAGCGCGCATTTCCTAACGGGTGCGATCATACCAGCACTAATGCACCGGATCCCATCAGAACTCCGCAGCTAAGCGTGCTTGGGCGAGAGTAGTACTAGGATGGGTGACCTGACCTCCTAGGAAGTCCTCGTGTTGCACCCTTTTTTTGACGCGGTTTCATATGTAATTAATTATTTTTTTAATTTTTTTTGCTTGTAATTATCTTTTTTTGTTCGAATCCGAATTGCCGGCACGCTTTCCCCCGTGATTTTATCTAAAAAAAGTCGCGCAAGTAATAATCGCGCCGTTGGTCCCTTTAGTACGTTTAGCGCGCATTTCCTAATGGGTGCGATCATACCAGCACTAATGCACCGGATCCCATCAGAACTCCGCAGGTAAGCGTGCTTGGGCAAGAGTAGTACTAGGATGGGTGACCTCCTGGGAAGTACTTGTGCTGCACCCCTTTTTTGACGCGGTTTCGTATGTAATTAATTATCTTTTTTTTATTTTTGCTTGTAATTATCTTTTTTGTTTGAATACGAATTGCTGACACGCTTTCCCCCGTTATTTTATCTAAAAAAGGGCGCGCAAGTAATAAACGCGCTGTTGATCCCTTTAGTACGTTTAGCGTGCATTTCCTAACGGGTGCGATCATAGCAGCACTAATGCACCGGATCCCATCAGAACTCCATAATTAAGCGTGCTTGAATGAGAGTAGTACTAGGATGGGTGGCCTCCTGGGAATTTCTCGTGTTGCACCCCTTTTTTGATGCGGTTTCATACGTAATTAATTATCTTTTTTTAATTTTTTTGCTTCTAATTATCTTTTTTTGTTCGAATCCGAATTGCTGGCACGCTTTCCCCTGTGATCTTATCTAAAAAAAGGCGCTCAAGTAATAATCGCGCCGTTGATCCCTTTAGTACGTTTAGCGCGCATTTCCTGACGGGTGTGATCATACCAGCACTAATGCACCGGATCCCATCAGAACCCCGCAGTTAAGCGTGCTTGGGTGAGATTAGTACTAGGATGGGTGACCTCCTGTGAAGTCCTCGTGTTGCACCCCTTTTTTGACGCGGTTTCATATGTAATTAATTATCTTTTTTTAATTTTTTTTGCTTGTAATTATCTTTTTTTGTTCGAATCCGAATTGTCGGCACGCTTTCCCCCGTGATTTTATCTAAAAAAAGGCGCGCAAGTAATAATCGCGCCGTTGATCCGTTTAGTACGTTTAGCGCGCATTTCCTGACGGGTGCGATCATACCAGCACTAATGCACCGGATCCCATCAGAACTCCGCAGGTAAGCGTGCTTGGGCGAAAGTAGTACTAGGATGGGTAACCTCCTGGGAAGTCCTTGTGTTGCACCCCTTTTTTGACGCGGTTTCATATGTAATTAATTATTTTTTTTAATTTTTTTTGCTTGTAATTATCTTTTTTTGTTCGACTCCGAATTGCCGACACGCTTTCCCCCGTGATTTTATCTACAAAAGGCGCGCAAGTAATAATCGTGCCGTTGCTCCCTTTAGTACGTTTAGCGCGCATTTCCTGACGGGTGCGATCATACCAGCACTAATGCACCGGATCCCATCAGAACTCCGCAAGTAAGCGTGCTACGGCGAGAGTAGTACTAGGATGGGTAACCTCCTGGGAAGTACTCGTGTTGTACCTCTTTTTTGACGCGGTTTCATATGTAATTAACTATCTTTTTTTAATTTTTTTTGCTTGTAATTATCTTTTTTTGTTCGAATCCGAATTGCCGGCACGCTTTCCCCCGTGATTTTATCTAAAAAAGGGCGCGCAAGTAATAATCGCGCCGTTGATCCCTTTAGTACGTTTAGCGCGCATTTCCTGACGGGTGCGATCATACCAGCACTAATGCACCGGATCCCATCAGAACTCCGCAAGTAAGCGTGCTAGGGCGAGAGTAGTACTAGGATGGGTAACCTCCTGGGAAGTACTCGTGTTGTACCCCTTTTTTGACGCGGTTTCATATGTAATTAACTATCTTTTTTAAATTTTTTTTGCTTGTAATTATCTTTTTTTGTTCGAATCCGAATTGCCGGCACGCTTTCCCCCGTGATTTTATCTAAAAAAAGGCGCGGAAGTAATAATCGCGCCGTTGATCCCTTTAGTACGTTTAGCGCGCATTTCCTAACGGGTGTGGTAATACCAGCACTAATGCACCGGATCCCATCAGAACACCGCAGTTAAAAGCGTGCTCGGGTGAGAGTAGTACTAGGATGGGTGTCCTCGTGTTGCACCCCTTTTTTAACGCGATTTCATATGTAATTAATTATTTTTTTTAAATTTTTTTTGCTTGTAATTATCTTTTTTTGTTCGAATCCGAATTGCCGGCACGTTTTCCCCTGTGATTTTATCTAAAAAAAGGCACGCAAGTAATAATCGCGCCGTTGCTCCCTTTAGTACGTTTAGCGCGCATTTTCTGACGGGTGCGATCATACCAGCAGTAATGCACCGGATCCCATCAGAACTCCGCAGTCAAGCGTGCTTGGGCGAGAGTAGTACTAGGATGGGTGACCTCCTGGGAAGTACTTGTGTTGCACCCCTTTTTTGATGCGGTTTCATACGTAATTAATTATCTTTTTTTAATTTTTTTTGCTTGTAATTATCTTTTTTTGTTAGAATCTGAATTGCTGGCACGCTTTCCCTCGTGATTTTATCTAAAAAAAGGCGCACAAGTAATAATCGTGCCGTTGATCCCTTTAGTACGTTTAGCGCGCATTTCCTGACGGGTGCGATCATACCAGCTCTAATGTACCGGATCCCATCAGAACTCCGCAGTTAAGCGTGCTCGTGCGAGAGTAGTACTAGGATGGGTGACCTCCTAGGAAGTACTTGTTTTGCACCCCTTTTTTGATGCGGTTTCATATGTAATTAATTATCTTTTTTTAATTTTTTTTGCTTGTAATTAACTTTTTTTGTTCGAATCCGAATTGCCGGCACGCTTTCCCCCGTGATTTTATCTAAAAAAGGGTGCGCAAGTAATAATCGCGCCGTTGATCCCTTTAGTACGTTTAGCGCGCATTTCCTGACGGGTGCGATCATACCAGCAATAATGCACCGGATCCCATCAGAACTCCGTAGTTAAGCGTGCTCTGGCGAGAGTAGTACTAGGATGGGTGACTTCTTGGGAAGTCCTCGTGTTGCACCCCTTTCTTGAGGCGGTTTCATACGTAATTAATTATCTTTTTTTAATGTTTTTTGCTTGTAATTATCTTTTTTTGTTCGAATCCTAATTGCCGGCACGCTTTCCCCCGTGATTTTATCTAAAAAAGGGCGCGCAAGTAATAATCGCGCCGTTGATCCCTTTAGTACGTTTAGCGCGCATTTCCTAACGGGTGCGATAATACCAGCACTAATGCACCGGATCCCATCAGAACTCCGCAGTTAAGCGTGCTTGGGCGAGAGTAGTACTAGGATGGGTGACCTCTTGGGAAGTCCTCGTGTTGCACCCCTTTTTTGATGCTGTTTCATACATAATTAATTATCTTTTTTTAATTTTTTTGCTTGTAATTATCTTTTTTTGTTCGAATGCGAATTGTCGGCACGCTATCCCCCGTGATTTTATCTAAAAAAGGGCGCGCAAGTAACAATCGCGCCGTTGATCCCTTTAGTACGTTTAGCGCGCATTTCCTGACGGGTGTGATCATACCAGCTCTAATGCACCGGATCCCATCAGAACTCTATAGCTAAGCGTGCTTGGGCGAGAGTAATACTAGGATGGGTGACCTCCTGGGAAGTACTCGTGTTGCATCCCTTTTTTGACGCGGTTTCTTATGTAATTAATTATCTTTTTTTAATTTTTTTGCTTGTAATTATCTTTTTTTGTTCGAATCCGAATTGCTGGCACGCTTTCCCCCGTGATTTTATCTAAAAAAGGGCGCGCAAGTAATAATCGCGCCGTTGATCCCTTTAGTACGTTTAGCGCACATTTCCTAACGGGTGCGATCATACCAGCACTAATGCATCGGATCCCATCAGAACTCCGTAGTGAAGCGTGCTTGGGCGAGAGTAGTAGTACTAGGATGGGTGACCTCCTGGGAAGTCCTCGTGTTGCACCCCTTTTTTGACGCGGTTTCATACGTAATTAATTATGTTTTTTAATTTTTTTTTGCTTGTAATTATCTTTTTTTGTTCGAATCCGAATTGCCGGCACGCTTTCCCCCGTGATTTTATCTAAAAAAAGTCGCGCAAGTAATAATCGCGCCGTTGGTCCCTTTAGTACGTTTAGCGCGCATTTCCTAATGGGTGCGATCATACCAGCACTAATGCACCGGATCCCATCAGAACTCCGCAGGTAAGCGTGCTTGGGCAAGAGTAGTACTAGGATGGGTGACCTCCTGGGAAGTACTTGTGCTGCACCCCTTTTTTGACGCGGTTTCGTATGTAATTAATTATCTTTTTTTTATTTTTGCTTGTAATTATCTTTTTTTGTTTGAATACGAATTGCTGACACGCTTTCCCCCGTTATTTTATCTAAAAAAGGGCGCGCAAGTAATAAACGCGCTGTTGATCCCTTTAGTACGTTTAGCGTGCATTTCCTAACGGGTGCGATCATAGCAGCACTAATGCACCGGATCCCATCAGAACTCCATAATTAAGCGTGCTTGAATGAGAGTAGTACTAGGATGGGTGGCCTCCTGGGAATTTCTCGTGTTGCACCCCTTTTTTGATGCGGTTTCATACGTAATTAATTATCTTTTTTTAATTTTTTTGCTTCTAATTATCTTTTTTTGTTCGAATCCGAATTGCTGGCACGCTTTCCCCTGTGATCTTATCTAAAAAAAGGCGCTCAAGTAATAATCGCGCCGTTGATCCCTTTAGTACGTTTAGCGCGCATTTCCTGACGGGTGTGATCATACCAGCACTAATGCACCGGATCCCATCAGAACCCCGCAGTTAAGCGTGCTTGGGTGAGATTAGTACTAGGATGGGTGACCTCCTGTGAAGTCCTCGTCTTGCACCCCTTTTTTGACGCGGTTTCATATGTAATTAATTATCTTTTTTTAATTTTTTTTGCTTGTAATTATCTTTTTTTGTTCGAATCCGAATTGTCGGCACGCTTTCCCCCGTGATTTTATCTAAAAAAAGGCGCGCAAGTAATAATCGCGCCGTTGATCCGTTTAGTACGTTTAGCGCGCATTTCCTGACGGGTGCGATCATACCAGCACTAATGCACCGGATCCCATCAGAACTCCGCAGGTAAGCGTGCTTGGGCGAAAGTAGTACTAGGATGGGTAACCTCCTGGGAAGTCCTTGTGTTGCACCCCTTTTTTGACGCGGTTTCATATGTAATTAATTATTTTTTTTAATTTTTTTTGCTTGTAATTATCTTTTTTTGTTCGACTCCGAATTGCCGACACGCTTTCCCCCGTGATTTTATCTACAAAAGGCGCGCAAGTAATAATCGTGCCGTTGCTCCCTTTAGTACGTTTAGCGCGCATTTCCTGACGGGTGCGATCATACCAGCACTAATGCACCGGATCCCATCAGAACTCCGCAAGTAAGCGTGCTACGGCGAGAGTAGTACTAGGATGGGTAACCTCCTGGGAAGTACTCGTGTTGTACCCCTTTTTTGACGCGGTTTCATATGTAATTAACTATCTTTTTTTAATTTTTTTTGCTTGTAATTATCTTTTTTTGTTCGAATCCGAATTGCCGGCACGCTTTCCCCCGTGATTTTATCTAAAAAAGGGCGCGCAAGTAATAATCGCGCCGTTGATCCCTTTAGTACGTTTAGCGCGCATTTCCTGACGGGTGCGATCATACCAGCACTAATGCACCGGATCCCATCAGAACTCCGCAAGTAAGCGTGCTAGGGCGAGAGTAGTACTAGGATGGGTAACCTCCTGGGAAGTACTCGTGTTGTACCCCTTTTTTGACGCGGTTTCATATGTAATTAACTATCTTTTTTAAATTTTTTTTGCTTGTAATTATCTTTTTTTGTTCGAATCCGAATTGCCGGCACGCTTTCCCCCGTGATTTTATCTAAAAAAAGGCGCGGAAGTAATAATCGCGCCGTTGATCCCTTTAGTACGTTTAGCGCGCATTTCCTAACGGGTGTGGTAATACCAGCACTAATGCACCGGATCCCATCAGAACACCGCAGTTAAAAGCGTGCTCGGGTGAGAGTAGTACTAGGATGGGTGTCCTCGTGTTGCACCCCTTTTTTAACGCGATTTCATATGTAATTAATTATTTTTTTTAAATTTTTTTTGCTTGTAATTATCTTTTTTTGTTCGAATCCGAATTGCCGGCACGTTTTCCCCTGTGATTTTATCTAAAAAAAGGCACGCAAGTAATAATCGCGCCGTTGCTCCCTTTAGTACGTTTAGCGCGCATTTCCTGACGGGTGCGATCATACCAGCACTAATGCACCGGATCCCATCAGAACTCCGCAGTCAAGCGTGCTTGGGCGAGAGTAGTACTAGGATGGGTGACCTCCTGGGAAGTACTTGTGTTGCACCCTTTTTTTGATGCGGTTTCATACGTAATTAATTATCTTTTTTTAATTTTTTTTGCTTGTAATTATCTTTTTTTGTTAGAATCTGAATTGCTGGCACGCTTTCCCTCGTGATTTTATCTAAAAAAAGGCGCACAAGTAATAATCGTGCCGTTGATCCCTTTAGTACGTTTAGCGCGCATTTCCTGACGGGTGCGATCATACCAGCTCTAATGTACCGGATCCCATCAGAACTCCGCAGTTAAGCGTGCTTGGGCGAGAGTAGTACTAGGATGGGTGACCTCTTGGGAAGTCCTCGTGTTGCACCCTTTTTTTGATGCTGTTTCATACATAATTAATTATCTTTTTTTAAATTTTTTGCTTGTAATTATCTTTTTTTGTTCGAATCCGAATTGTCGGCACGCTATCCCCCGTGATTTTATCTAAAAAAGGGCGCGCAAGTAACAATCGCGCCGTTGATCCCTTTAGTACGTTTAGCGCGCATTTCCTGACGGGTGTGATCATACCAGCTCTAATGCACCGGATCCCATCAGAACTCTATAGCTAAGCGTGCTTGGGCGAGAGTAATACTAGGATGGGTGACCTCCTGGGAAGTACTCGTGTTGCATCCCTTTTTTGACGCGGTTTCTTATGTAATTAATTATCTTTTTTTAATTTTTTTGCTTGTAATTATCTCTTTTTTTTCGAATCCGAATTGTCGGCACGCTTTCCCCCGTGATTTTATCTAAAAAAGGGCGCGCAAGTAACAAACGCGCCGTTGATCCCTTTAGTACGTTTAGCGCGCATTTCCTGACGGGTGCGATCATACCAGCTCTAACGCACCGGATCCCATCAGAACTCCGCAAGTAAGCGTGCTACGGCGAGAGTAGTACTAGGATGGGTGACCTCCTGGGAAGTTCTCGTGTTGCACCCCTTTTTTGACGCGGTTTCATATGTAATTAATTATCTTTTTTTAATTTTTTTTGCTTGTAATTATCTTTTTTTGTTCGAATCCGAATTGTCGGCACGCTTTCCCCCGTGATTTTATCTAAAAAAAGGCGCGCAAGTAATAATCGCGCCGTTGATCCGTTTAGTACGTTTAGCGCGCATTTCCTAACGGGTGCGATCATACCAGCACTAATGCACCGGATCCCATCAGAACTCCGCAGGTAAGCGTGCTTGAGCGAAAGTAGTACTAGGATGGGTAACCTCCTGGGAAGTCCTTGTGTTGCACCCCTTTTTTGACGCGGTTTCATATGTAATTAATTATTTTTTTTAATTTTTTTTGCTTGTAATTATCTTTTTTTGTTCGACTCCGAATCGCCGACACGCTTTCCCCCGTGATTTTATCTACAAAAGGCGCGCAAGTAATAATCGTGCCGTTGCTCCCTTTAGTACGTTTAGCGCGCATTTCCTGACGGGTGCGATCATACCAGTACTAATGCACCGGATCCCATCAGAACTCCGCAAGTAAGCGTGCTACGGCGAGAGTAGTACTAGGATGGGTAACCTCCTGGGAAGTACTCGTGTTGTACCCCTTTTTTGACGCGGTTTCATATGTAATTAACTATCTTTTTTTAATTTTTTTTGCTTGTAATTATCTTTTTTTGTTCGAATCCGAATTGCCGGCACGCTTTCCCCCGTGATTTTATCTAAAAAAGGGCGCGCAAGTAATAATCGCGCCGTTGATCCCTTTAGTACGTTTAGCGCGCATTTCCTGACGGGTGCGATCATACCAGCACTAATGCACCGGATCCCATCAGAACTCCGCAAGTAAGCGTGCTAGGGCGAGAGTAGTACTAGGATGGGTAACCTCCTGGGAAGTACTCGTGTTGTACCCCTTTTTTGACGCGGTTTCATATGTAATTAACTATCTTTTTTTAATTTTTTTTGCTTGTAATTATCTTTTTTTGTTCGAATCCGAATTGCCGGCACGCTTTCCCCCGTGATTTTATCTAAAAAAAGGCGCGGAAGTAATAATCGCGCCGTTGATCCCTTTAGTACGTTTAGCGCGCATTTCCTAACGGTTGTTGTTATACCAGCACTAATGCACCGGATCCCATCAGAACACCGCAGTTAAAAGCGTGCTCGGGTGAGAGTAGTACTAGGATGGGTGTCCTCGTGTTGCACCCCTTTTTTAACGCGATTTCATATGTAATTAATTATTTTTTTTAAATTTTTTTTGCTTGTAATTATCTTTTTTTGTTCGAATCCGAATTGCCGGCACGTTTTCCCCTGTGATTTTATCTAAAAAAAGGCGCGCAAGTAATAATCGCGCCGTTGGTCCCTTTAGTACGTTTAGCGCGCATTTCCTGACGGGTGCGATCATACCAGCACTAATGCACCGGATCCCATCAGAACTCTGCAGTCAAGCGTGCTTGGGCGAGAGTAGTACTAGGATGGGTGACCTCCTGGGAAGTACTCGTGTTGCACCCCTTTTTTGACGTGGTTTCATATGTAATTAATTATCTTTTTTTAATTTTTTTTGCTTGTAATTATCTTTTTTTGTTCGAATCCGAATTGCCGGCACGCTTTCCCCCGTGATTTTATCTAAAAATGGACGCGCAAGTAATAATCACGCCATTGATCCCTTTAGTACGTTTAGCGCGCATTTCCTAACGGGTGCGATCGTACCAGCACTAAGGCATCGTATCCCATCAGAACTCCGCAGTTAAGCGTGCTTGGGCGAGAGTAGTACTAGGATGGGTGACCTCTTGGGAAGTCCTCGTGTTGCACCCCTTTTTTGATGCGGTTTCATACGTAATTAATTATCTTTTTTTAATTTTTTTTGCTTGTAATTATCTTTTTTTGTTAGAATCTGAATTGCTGGCACGCTTTCCCTCGTGATTTTATCTAAAAAAAGGCGCACAAGTAATAATCGCGCCGTTGAGCCCTTTAGTACGTTTAGCGCGCATTTCCTGACGGGTGCGATCATACCAGCTCTAATGTACCGGATCCCATCAGAACTCCGCAGTTAAGCGTTCTCGGGCGAGAGTAGTACTAGGATGCGTGACCTCCTAGGAAGTACTTGTTTTGCACCCCTTTTTTGATGCGGTTTCATATGTAATTAATTATCTTTTTTTAATTTTTTTTGCTTGTAATTAACTTTTTTTGTTCGAATCCGAATTGCCGGCACGCTTTCCCCCGTGATTTTATCTAAAAAAGGGTGCGCAAGTAATAATCGCGCCGTTGATCCCTTTAGTACGTTTAGCGCGCATTTCCTGACGGGTGCGATCATACCAGCACTAATGCACCGGATCCCATCAGAACTCCGCAGTCAAGCGTGCTCTGGCGAGAGTAGTACTAGGATGGGTGACTTCTTGGGAAGTCCTCGTGTTGCACCCCTTTCTTGAGGCGGTTTCATACGTAATTAATTATCTTTTTTTAATATTTTTTGCTTGTAATTATCTTTTTTTGTTCGAATCCGAATTGCCGGCACGCTTTCCCCCGTGATTTTATCTAAAAAAGGGCGCGCAAGTAATAATCGCGTCGTTGATCCCTTTAGTACGTTTAGCTCGCATTTCATAACGGGTGCGATCATACCAGCACTAATGCACCGGATCCCATCAGAACTCCGCAGTTGAGCGTGCTTGGGCGAGAGTAGTACTAGGATGGGTGACCTCTTGGGAAGTCCTTGTGTTGCACCCCTTTTTTGATGCTGTTTCATACGTAATTAATTGTCTTTTTTTAATTTTTTTGCTTGTAATTAGCTTTTTTTGTTCTAATCCGAATTGCCGGCACGCTTTCCCCCGTGATTTTATCTAAAAAAAGGCGCGCAAGTAATAATCGCGCCGTTGGTCCCTTTAGTACGTTTAGCGCGCATTTCCTGACGGGTGCGATCATACCAGCACTAATGCACCGGATCCCATCAGAACTCCGCAGGTAAGCGTGCTTGGGCGAGAGTAGTACTAGGACGGGTGACCTCTTGGGAAGTCCTCGTGTTGCACCCCTTTTTTGACGCGGTTTCATATGTAATTAATTATTATTTTTATTTTTTTTGCTTGTAATTATCTTTTTTTGTTCGAATCCGAATTGCCGGCGCGCTTTCCCCCGTGATTTTATCTAAAAAAGGGCGCGCAAGTAATAATCGCGCCGTTGATCCCTTTAGTACGTTTAGCGCGCATTTCCTGACGGGTGCGATCATACCAGCTCTAATGCACCGGATCCCATCAGAACTCCGCAGTTAAGCGTGCTTGGGCGAGAGTAGTACTAGGACGGGTGACCTCTTGGGAAGTCCTCGTGTTGCACCCCTTTTTTGACGCGGTTTCATATGTAATTAATTATTATTTTTATTTTTTTTTGCTTGTAATTATCTTTTTTTGTTCGAATCCGAATTGCCGGCACGCTTTCCCCCGTGATTTTATCTAAAAAAAGGCGCGCAAGTAATAATCGCGCCGTTGATCCCTTTAGTACGTTTAGCGCGCATTTCCTGACGGGTGCGATCATACCAGCACTAATGCACCGGATCCCATCAGAACTCCGCAGGTAAGCGTGCTTGCGCGAGAGTAGTACTAGGACGGGTGACCTCTTGGGAAGTCCTCGTGTTGCACCCCTTTTTTGACGCGGTTTCATATGTAATTAATTATTATTTTTATTTTTTTTTGCTTGTAATTATTTTTTTTGTTCGAATCCGAATTGTCGGCACGCTTTCCCCCGTGATTTTATCTAAAAAAGGGCGCGCAAGTAACAATTGCGCCGTTGATCCTTTTAGTACGTTTAGCGCGCATTTCCTGACAGGTGCGATCATACCAGCTCTAACGCACCGGATCCCATCAGAACTCCACAGTTAAGCGTGCTTGGGCAAGAGTAGTACTAGGATGGGTGACCTCTTGGGAAGTCCTCGTGTTGCACCCCTTTTTTGATGCGGTTTCATATGTAATTAATTATTATTTTTATTTTTTTTTGCTTGTAATTATCTTCTTTTGTTCGAATCCGAATTGTCGGCACGCTTTCCCCCGTGATTTTATCTAAAAAAAGGCGCGCAAGTAATAATCGCGCCGTTGATCCCTTTAGTACGTTTAGCGCGCATTTCCTGACGGGTGCGATCATACCAGCACTAATGCACCGGATCCCATCAGAACTCCGCAGGTAAGCGTGCTTGCGCGAGAGTAGTACTAGGACGGGTGACCTCTTGGGAAGTCCTCGTGTTGCACCCCTTTTTTGACGCGGATTCATATGTAATTAATTATTATTTTTATTTTTTTTTGCTTGTAATTATCTTTTTTTGTTCGAATCCGAATTGTCGGCACGCTTTCCCCCGTGATTTTATCTAAAAAAGGGCGCGCAAGTAACAATCGCGCCGTTGATCCCTTTAGTACGTTTAGCGCGCATTTCCTGACGGGTGCGATCATACCAGCTCTAACGCACCGGATCCCATCAGAACTCCACAGTTAAGCGTGCTTGGGCAAGAGTAGTACTAGGACGGGTGACCTCTTGGGAAGTCCTCGTGTTGCACCCCTTTTTTGATGCGGTTTCATATGTAATTAATTATTATTTTTATTTTTTTTTGCTTGTAATTATCTTCTTTTGTTCGAATCTGAATTGTCGGCACGCTTTCCCCCGTGATTTTATCTAAAAAAAGGCGCGCAAGTAATAATCGCGTCGTTGATCACTTTAGTACGTTTAGCGCGCATTTCCTGACGGGTGCGATCATACCAGCACTAATGCACCGGATCCCATCAGAACTCCGCAGGTAAGCGTGCTTGGGCGAGAGTAGTACTAGGACGGGTGACCTCATGGGAAGTCCTCGTGTTGCACCCCTTTTTTGACGCGGTTTCATATGTAATTAATTATTATTTTTATTTTTTTTTGCTTGTAATTATCTTTTTTTGTTCGAATCCGAATTGTCGGCACGCTTTCCCCCGTGATTTTATCTAAAAAAGGGCGCGCAAGTAATAATCGCGCCGTTGATCCCTTTAGTACGTTTAGCGCGCATTTCCTGACGGGTGCGATCATACCAGCTCTAATGCACCGGATCCCATCAGAACTCCGCAGTTAAGCGCGCTTGGGCGAGAGTAGTACTAGGACGGGTGACCTTTTGGGAAGTCCTCGTGTTGCACCCCTTTTTTGACGCGGTTTTATATGTAATTAATTATTATTTTTATTTTTTTTGCTTGTAATTATCTTTTTTTGTTCGAATCTGAATTGCCGGCACGCTTTCCCCCGTGATTTTATCTAAAAAAGGGCGCGCAAGTAATAATCGCGCCGTTGATCCCTTTAGTACGTTTAGCGCGCATTTCCTGACGGGTGCGATAATACCAGCACTAATGCACCGGATCCCATCAGAATTCCGCAGTTAAGCGTGCTTGGGCGAGAGTAGTACTAGGATGGGTGACCTCTTGGGAAGTCCTCGTGTTGCACCCCTTTTTTGATGCTGTTTCATACATAATTAATTATCTTTTTTTAATTTTTTTGCTTGTAATTATCTTTTTTTGTTCGAATCCGAATTGTCGGCACGCTATCCCCCGTGATTTTATCTAAAAAAGGGCGCGCAAGTAACAATCGCGCCGTTGATCCCTTTAGTACGTTTAGCGCGCATTTCCTGACGGGTGCGATCATACCAGCTCTAATGCACCGGATCCCATCAGAACTCTATAGCTAAGCGTGCTTGGGCGAGAGTAGTACTAGGATGGGTGACCTCCTGGGAAGTACTCGTGTTTCACCCTTTTTTTGACGCGGTTTCATATGTAATTAATTATCTTTTTCTAATTTATTTTGCTTGTAATTATCTTTTTTTGTTCGAATCCGAATTGCCGGCACACTTTCCCCCGTGATTTTATCTAAAAAAGGGTGCGCAAGTAATAATCGAGCCGTTGTTCCCTTTAGTACGTTTAGCGCGCATTTCCTAACGGGTGCGATCATACCAGCACTAATGCACCGGATCCCTTTAGAACTCCGCAGTTATGCGTGCTTGGGCGAGAGTAGTACTAGGATGGGTGATCTCCTGGGAAGTCCTCGTGTTGCACCTCATTTTTGACGCGGTTTCATATGTAATTAATTATTTTTTTTAATTTTTTTGCTTGTAATAATCTTTTTTTGTTCGAATCCGAATTGCCGGCACGCTTTCCCCCGTGATTTTATCTAAAAAAAGGCGCGCAAGTAATAATCGCGACGTTGATCCCTTTAGTACGTTTAGCGCGCATTTCCTAACGGGTGCGATCATACCAGCTCTAATGCACCGGATCCCATTAGAACTCCTTAGTTAAGCGTGCTTGGGTGAGATTAGTACTAGGATAGGTGACCTCCTGGGAAGTCCTCGTGTTGCACCCCTTTTTTGACGCGGTTTCATGTGTAATTAATTATTTTTTTTAATTTTTTTTGCTTGTAATCATCTTTTTTTGTTCGAATCCGAATTGACGGCACGCTTTCCCCAGTGATTTTATCTAAAAAAGGGCGCGTAAGTAATAATCGCGCCGTTGATCGCTTTAGTACGTTTAGCGCGCATTTTTTGACGGGTGTGATCATACCAGCACTAATGCCCCGGATCCTATTAGAACTCTGCAGTCAAACGTGCTTGGGCGAGAGTAGTACTAGGATGGGTGACCTCCTGGGAAGTCCTCGTGTTGCACCCCTTTTTTGATGCGGTTTCATATGTAATTAATTATTTTTTTTAATTTTTTTTGCTTGTAATTATCTTTTTTTGTTCGAATCCGAATTGCCGGCAAGCTATCCCCCGTGATTTTATCTAAAAAAAGGCGCGCAAGTAATAATCGCGCCGTTGATCCCTTTGGTACGTTTAGCGCGCATTTCCTGACGGGTGCGATCATACCAGCACTAATGCACCGAATCCCATCAGAACTTCGCAGTTAAGCGTGCTTGGGCGAGAGTTGTACTAGTATGGGTGACCTCCTGGGATGTCCTCGTGTTGCAACCCTTTTTTGACGCGGTTTCATATGTAATTAATTATCTTTTTTTAATTTTTTTTGCTTGTAATTATCTTTTTTTGTTCGAATCCGAATTGCCGGCACGCTTTCCCCCTTGATTTTATCTAAAAAAAGGTGTGCAAGTAATAATCGCGCAGTTGATCCCTTTAGTACGTTTAGCGCGCATTTCCTGACGGGTGCGATCATACCAGCACTAATGCACCGGATCCCATCAGAACTCCGCAGTTAAGCGTGCTTGGGCGAGAGTAGTACTAGGGTGGGTGACCTCCTGGGAAGTCCTCGTGTTGCACCCCTTTTTTGACGCGGTTTCATATGTAATTAATTTTCTTTTTTTAATTTTTTCTGCTTGTAATTATCTTTTTTTGTTCGAATCCGAATTGCCAGCACGCTTTCCCCCGTGATTTTATCTAAAAAAAGGCGTGCAAGTAATAATCGCGCCGTTGATCCCTTTACTACGTTTAGCGCGCATTTCCTGACGGGTGGGATCATACTAGCACTAATGCACCGGATCCCATCAGAACTCCGCAGTCAAGCGTGCTTGGGCGAGAGTAGTACTAGGATTGGTGACCTCCTGGGAAATCCTCTTGTTGCACCCGTTTTTTGACGCGGTTTCATATGTAATTAATTATTTTCTTTTAATTTTTTTTGCTTGTAATTATCTTTTTTTGTTCGAATCCGAATTGCCGGCACGCTTTCCCCCGTCATTTTATCTTAAAAAAGGCAAGCAAGTAATAATCACGTCGTTGATCCCTTTAGTACGTTTAGCGCGCATTTCCTGACAGGTGCGATCATACCAGCAGTAATGCACCGGATCCCATCAGAACTCCATAGTTAAGCGTGCTTGGGCGAGAGTAGTACTAGGGTGGGTGACCTCCTGGGAAGTCCTCATGTTGCACCCCTTTTTTGACGCGGTTTCATATGTAATTAATTATGTTTTTTTAATTTTTTTTGCTTGTAATTATCTTTTTTTGTTCGAATCTGAATTGCCGGCACGCTTTCCCCGGTCATTTTAACTTAAAAAAGGCGAGCAAGAAATAATCACGCCGTTGATCCCTTTAGTACGTTTAGCGCGCATTTCCTTACAGGTGCGATCATACCAACAGTAATGCACCGGATCCCATCAAAACTACGCAGTTAAGCGTGCTTGGGCGAGAGTAGTACTAAGGTGGGTGACCTCCTGGGAAGTCCTCGTGTTGCACCCCTTTTTTGACGCGGTTTCATATGTAATTAATTATCTTTTTTTAATATTTTTTGCTTGTAATTATCTTTTTTTGTTCGAATCTGAATTGTCGGCACGCTTTCCCCCGTGATTTTATCTAAAAAAAGGCGCGCAAGTAATAATCGTGCCGTTGATCCCTTTGGTACGTTTAGCGCGCATTTCCTAACGGGTGCGATCATACCAGCACTAAAGCACCGGATCTCATCAGAATTCCGTAGTTAAGCGTTCTTAGGCGAGGGTAGTACTAGGAGGGGTGACCTCCTGGGATGTCCTTGCGTTGCACTCCTTTTTTGACGCGGTTTCATATGTAATTAATTATCTTTTTTTAATTTTTGTTGCTTGTAATTATCTTTTTTTGTTTGAATCCGAATTGCCGGCACGCTTTCCCCCGTCATTTTATCTTAAAAAAGGCGAGCTAGTAATAATCACGCCGTTGATCCCTTTAGTACGTTTAGCGCGCATTTCTTGACGGGTGCGATCATACCAGCACAAATGCACCGGATCCCTTCAGAACTCTGCAGTTAAGCGTGCATAGGCGAGGGTAGTACTAGGATGGGTGACCTCTTGGGAAGTCCTCGTGTTGCACCCTTTTTTTGATGCGGTTTCATACGTAATTAATTATCTTTTTCTAATTTTTTTGCTTGTAATTATCTTTTTTTGTTCGAATCCGAATTGCTGGCACGCTTTCCCCCGTGATTTTATCTAAAAAAAGGCGCGCAAGTAATAATCGCGTCGTTGATCCCTTTAGTACGTTTAGCGCGCATTTCCTGACGAGTGTGATCATACCAACACTAATGCACCGGATCACATCATAACTCTGCAGGTAAGGGTGCTTGGGCGAGAGCAGCGCTAGGATGGGTGACCTCCTGGGAAGTCCTCTTGTTGCACCCATTTTTTGACGCGGTTTCATATGTAATTAATTATCTTTTTTTAATTTTTTTGCTTGTAATTATCTTTTTTTGTTCGAATCCGAATTGCTGGCACGCTTTCCCCCGTGATTTTATCTAAAAAAAGGCGCGCAAGTAATAATCGCGCCATTGGTCCCTTCAGTACGTTTAGCGTGAATTTCCTGACGGGTGCGATCATACCAGCACTAATGCACCGGATCCCATCAGAACTCCGCAGTTAAGCATGCTTGGGCGAGAGTAGTACTAGGATGGGTGACCTCCTGGGAAGTCCTCGTGTTGCACCCTTTTTTGACGCGGTTTCATATGTAATTATCTATCTTTTTTTAATTTTTTTTGCTTGTAATTATCTTTTTTTGTTTGAATCCGAATTGTCGGCACGCTTTCCCCCGTGATTTTATCAAAAAAAGGGCGCGCAAGTAATAATCACGTCGTTGATCCCTTTAGTACGTTTAGAGCGCATTTCCTGACGGGTGCGATCATACCAGCACTAATGCACCGGATCCCATCAGAACTCCACAGTTAAGCGTGCTTGGGCGAAAGCAGCGCTAGGATGGGTGACCTCCTGGGATGTCCTCGTGTTGCACCCTTTTTTGACGTGGTTTCATACGTAATTAATTATCTTTTTTTAATTTTTTTTGCTTGTAATTATCTTTTTTTGTTCGAATATGAATTGCCGACACGCTTTCCCCCGTGATTTTATCTAAAAAAAGGCGCGCAAGTAATAATCGCGTCGTTGATCCCTTTAGTACGTTTAGCGCGCATTTCTTGACGGGTGCGATCATACCAGCACTAATGCACCGGATCCCATCAGAACTCCGCAGTGAAGCGTGCTTGGGCGAGAGTAGTACTAGGATGGGTGACCTCTTGGGAAGTCCTCGTGTTGCACCCCTTTTTTGACGCGGTTTATTATCTTTTTTTAATTTTTTTTGCTTGTAATTATCTTTTTTTGTTCGAATCCGAATTGTCGGCACGCTTTCCCCCGTGATTTTATCTAAAAAAAGGCGCGCAAGTAATAATCGCGCCGTTGGTCCCTTTAGTACGTTTAGCGCGCATTTCCTAACCGGTGCGATCATACCAGTACTATTGCACCGGATCCCATCAGAACTCCGCAAGTAAGCGTGCTTGGGCGAGAGTAGTACTAGGATGGGTGACCTCCTGGGAAGTCCTCGTGTTGCACCCCTTTTTTGGCACGGTTTCATATGTAATTAATTATTTTTTTATTTTTTTTTCTTGTAATTATCTTTTTTTGTTGGAATCCGAATTGCCGGCACGCTTTCCCCCGTGATTTTATTTAAAAAAAGGCGCGCAAGTAATAATCGCGCTTTTGATCCTTTTAGTACGTTTAGCGTGCATTTCCAGATTGGTGCGATCATACCAGCACTAATGCACCGGATCCCATCAGAACTCCGCAGCTAAGCGTGCCTGGGTGAGTTTAGTACTAGGATGGGTGACCTCCTGTGAAGTCCTCGTGTTGCACCCCTTTTTTTATGTGGTTTCATATGTAATTAATTATCTTTTTTTAATTTTTTTTGTTTGTAATTATCTTTTTTTGTTCGAATCCGAATTGCCGGCACGCTTTCCCCCGTGATTTTATCTAAAAAAAGGCGCGCCGTTGATCCCTTTAGTACGTTTAGCGCGCATTTCTTGACGGGTGCGATCATACCAGCACTGATGCACCGGAGCCCATCAGAACTCCGTAGGTAAGCGTGCTTTGGCAAGAGTAGTACTAGGATGGGTGACCTCCTGGGAAGTACTTGTGTTGCACCCCTTTTTTGACGCGGTTTCATATGTAATTAATTTTCTTTTACTAATTTTTTTTCTTGTAATTATCTTTTTTTGTTCGAATCCGAATTGCCGGCACGCTTTCTCGTGATTTTATCTAAAAAAAGGCGCGCAAGTAATCATCGCGCTGTTGATCCCTTTAGTATGTTTCGCGCGCATTTCCTGACGGGTGCGATCATACCAGCACTAATGCACTGGATTCCATCAGAACTTCGCAGCTAAGCGTGCTTGGGCGAGAGTATTACTAGGATGGGTGACCTCCTGGGAAGTCCTCGTGTTGCACCCCTTTTTTGATGCGTTTCATATGTAATTAATTATCTTTTATTAATTTTTTTTGCTTGTAATTATCTTTTTTTGTTCGAATCCGAATTGCCGGCACGCTTTCCCCCGTGATTTTATCTAAAAAAAGGCGCGCAAGTAATAATCACGCCATTGATCCCTTTAATACGTTTAGCGCGCATTTTCTAACCGGTGCGATCATACCAACACTAATGCACCGGATCCCATTAGAACTCCACAGTTAAGCGTTCTTGGGCGAGAGTAGTACTGGGATGTGTGACCTCCTTGGATGTCCTCGTGTTACACCCCTTTTTTGACGCGGTTTCATATGTAATTAATTATCTTTTATTAATTTTTTTGCTTGTAATTATCTTTTTTTGTTCGAATCCGAATTGCCGACACGCTTTCCCCCATGATTTTATCTAAAAAAAGGCGCGCAAGTAATAATCGCGCCGTTGATCCCTTTAGTACGTTTAGCGCGCATTTCCTGACGGGTGCGATCGTACCAGCTCTAATGCACCGGATCCTATTAGAACTCCGTAGTTAAGCGTGCTTGGGCGAGAGTAGTACTAGGATGGGTGACCTCTTGGGAAGTCCTCGTGTTGCACCCTTTTTTTGATGCGGTTTCATACGTAATTAATTATCTTTTTCTAATTTTTTTGCTTGTAATTATCTTTTTTTGTTCGAATCCGAATTGCTGGCACGCTTTCCCCCGTGATTTTATCTAAAAAAAGGCGCGCAAGTAATAATCGCGTCGTTGATCCCTTTAGTACGTTTAGCGCGCATTTCCTGACGAGTGTGATCATACCAACACTAATGCACCGGATCACATCATAACTCTGCAGGTAAGGGTGCTTGGGCGAGAGCAGCGCTAGGATGGGTGACCTCCTGGGAAGTCCTCTTGTTGCACCCATTTTTTGACGCGGTTTCATATGTAATTAATTATCTTTTTTTAATTTTTTTGCTTGTAATTATCTTTTTTTGTTCGAATCCGAATTGCTGGCACGCTTTCCCCCGTGATTTTATCTAAAAAAAGGCGCGCAAGTAATAATCGCGCCATTGGTCCCTTCAGTACGTTTAGCGTGAATTTCCTGACGGGTGCGATCATACCAGCACTAATGCACCGGATCCCATCAGAACTCCGCAGTTAAGCATGCTTGGGCGAGAGTAGTACTAGGATGGGTGACCTCCTGGGAAGTCCTCGTGTTGCACCCTTTTTTGACGCGGTTTCATATGTAATTATCTATCTTTTTTTAATTTTTTTTGCTTGTAATTATCTTTTTTTGTTTGAATCCGAATTGTCGGCACGCTTTCCCCCGTGATTTTATCAAAAAAAGGGCGCGCAAGTAATAATCACGTCGTTGATCCCTTTAGTACGTTTAGAGCGCATTTCCTGACGGGTGCGATCATACCAGCACTAATGCACCGGATCCCATCAGAACTCCACAGTTAAGCGTGCTTGGGCGAAAGCAGCGCTAGGATGGGTGACCTCCTGGGATGTCCTCGTGTTGCACCCTTTTTTGACGTGGTTTCATACGTAATTAATTATCTTTTTTTAATTTTTTTTGCTTGTAATTATCTTTTTTTGTTCGAATATGAATTGCCGACACGCTTTCCCCCGTGATTTTATCTAAAAAAAGGCGCGCAAGTAATAATCGCGTCGTTGATCCCTTTAGTACGTTTAGCGCGCATTTCTTGACGGGTGCGATCATACCAGCACTAATGCACCGGATCCCATCAGAACTCCGCAGTGAAGCGTGCTTGGGCGAGAGTAGTACTAGGATGGGTGACCTCTTGGGAAGTCCTCGTGTTGCACCCCTTTTTTGACGCGGTTTATTATCTTTTTTTAATTTTTTTTGCTTGTAATTATCTTTTTTTGTTCGAATCCGAATTGTCGGCACGCTTTCCCCCGTGATTTTATCTAAAAAAAGGCGCGCAAGTAATAATCGCGCCGTTGGTCCCTTTAGTACGTTTAGCGCGCATTTCCTAACCGGTGCGATCATACCAGTACTATTGCACCGGATCCCATCAGAACTCCGCAAGTAAGCGTGCTTGGGCGAGAGTAGTACTAGGATGGGTGACCTCCTGGGAAGTCCTCGTGTTGCACCCCTTTTTTGGCACGGTTTCATATGTAATTAATTATTTTTTTATTTTTTTTTCTTGTAATTATCTTTTTTTGTTGGAATCCGAATTGCCGGCACGCTTTCCCCCGTGATTTTATTTAAAAAAAGGCGCGCAAGTAATAATCGCGCTTTTGATCCTTTTAGTACGTTTAGCGTGCATTTCCAGATTGGTGCGATCATACCAGCACTAATGCACCGGATCCCATCAGAACTCCGCAGCTAAGCGTGCCTGGGTGAGTTTAGTACTAGGATGGGTGACCTCCTGTGAAGTCCTCGTGTTGCACCCCTTTTTTTATGTGGTTTCATATGTAATTAATTATCTTTTTTTAATTTTTTTTGTTTGTAATTATCTTTTTTTGTTCGAATCCGAATTGCCGGCACGCTTTCCCCCGTGATTTTATCTAAAAAAAGGCGCGCCGTTGATCCCTTTAGTACGTTTAGCGCGCATTTCTTGACGGGTGCGATCATACCAGCACTGATGCACCGGAGCCCATCAGAACTCCGTAGGTAAGCGTGCTTTGGCAAGAGTAGTACTAGGATGGGTGACCTCCTGGGAAGTACTTGTGTTGCACCCCTTTTTTGACGCGGTTTCATATGTAATTAATTTTCTTTTACTAATTTTTTTTCTTGTAATTATCTTTTTTTGTTCGAATCCGAATTGCCGGCACGCTTTCTCGTGATTTTATCTAAAAAAAGGCGCGCAAGTAATCATCGCGCTGTTGATCCCTTTAGTATGTTTCGCGCGCATTTCCTGACGGGTGCGATCATACCAGCACTAATGCACTGGATTCCATCAGAACTTCGCAGCTAAGCGTGCTTGGGCGAGAGTATTACTAGGATGGGTGACCTCCTGGGAAGTCCTCGTGTTGCACCCCTTTTTTGATGCGTTTCATATGTAATTAATTATCTTTTATTAATTTTTTTTGCTTGTAATTATCTTTTTTTGTTCGAATCCGAATTGCCGGCACGCTTTCCCCCGTGATTTTATCTAAAAAAAGGCGCGCAAGTAATAATCACGCCATTGATCCCTTTAATACGTTTAGCGCGCATTTTCTAACCGGTGCGATCATACCAACACTAATGCACCGGATCCCATTAGAACTCCACAGTTAAGCGTTCTTGGGCGAGAGTAGTACTGGGATGTGTGACCTCCTTGGATGTCCTCGTGTTACACCCCTTTTTTGACGCGGTTTCATATGTAATTAATTATCTTTTATTAATTTTTTTCTTGTAATTATCTTTTTTTGTTCGAATCCGAATTGCCGGCACGCTTTCCCCCGTGATTTTATCTAAAAAAAGGCGCGCAAGTAATAATCGCGCCGTTGATCCCTTTAGTACGTTTAGCGCGCATTTCCTGACGGGTGTGATCATACCAGCACTAATACCCCGGATCCTAATAGAACTCCGCAGTTAAGCGTGCTTGGGCGAGAGTAGTACTAGGATGGGTGACCTCTTGGGAAGTCCTCGTGTTGCACCACTTTTTAGATGCGGTTTCATACGTAATTAATTATCTTATTTTAATTTTTTTTGCTTGTAATTATCGTTTTTTGTTCGAATCCGAATTGTCGGCACGCTTTTCCCCGTGATATTATCTAAAAAAGGGCGCGCAAGTAATAATCGCGCCGTTGATCCCTTTAGTACGTTTAGCGCGCATTTCCTGACGGGTGCGATCATACTAGCACTAATGCACCGGATCCTATCAGAACTCCACAGTTAAGCGTTCTTGGGTGAGATTAGTACTAGGATGGGTGATCTCCTGGGAATTCCTCGTGTTGCACCCCTTTTTTGATGCTGTTTCATATGTAATTAATTATCTTTTTTTAATTTTTTTTGCTTGTAATTATCTTTTTTTGTTCGAATCCGAATTGTCGGCACGCTTTCCCCCGTGATTTTATCTAAAAAAGGGCGCGCAAGTAATAATCGCGCCGTAGATCCCTTTAGTACGTTTAGCCCCCTTTTCTTGACGGGTGCGATCATACCAGCACTAATGCACCGAATCCCATCAGAACTTCGCAGCTAAGCGTGCTTGGGCAAGAGGTAGTACTAGGATGGGTGACCTCTTGGGAAGTCCTCATGTTGCACCTCTTTTTTGATGCGGTTTCATACGTAATTAATTATCTTTTTTTAATTTTTTTTGCTTGTAATTATCTTTTTTTGTTCGAATCCGAATTACGGCACGCTTTCCCCCGTGATTTTATCTAAAAAAGGGCGCGCAAGTAACAATCGCGCCGTTGATCCCTTTAATACGTTTAGCGCGCATTTTTTGACGGGTGCGATCATACCAGCTCCAATGCACCGGATCCCATCAGAACTCCGCAGTTAAGCGTGCATGGGCGAGAGTAGTACTAGGATGGGTGACCTTTTGTGAAGTCCTCGTGTTGCACCCATTTTTTGATGCAGTTTCATACATAATTAATTGTCTTTCTTTAATTTTTTTTGCTTGTAATTATCTTTTTTTGTTCGAATACGAATTGCCGACACGCTTTCCTCCGTGATTTTATCTAAAAAAGGGCGCGCAAGTAAAAATCGCGTCGTTGATCCCTTTAGTACGTTTAGCGCGCATTTCCTGACGGGTGCGATCATACCAGCACTAATGCACCGGATCCCATCAGAACTCCGCAGTTAAGCGTGCATGGGCGAGAGTAGTACTAGGATGGGTGACCTCTTGGAAAGTCCTCGTGTTGCACCCCTTTTTTGACGCAGTTTCATATGTAATTAATTATCTTGTTTTAATTTTTTTTCCTTGTAATTATCATTTTTTGTTCGAATCCGAATTGTCGGCACGCTTTCCCCCGTGATTTTATCTAAAAAAAGGCGCGCAAGTAATCATCGCGCAGTTGATCCCTTTAGTACGTTTAGCGCGCATTTCCTAACGGGTGCGATCATACCAGCACTAATGCACCGGATCCCATCAGAACTCCGCAATTTAGCGTGCTTGGGCGAGAGTAGTACTAGGATGGGTGACCTCCTGGGAAGTACTCGTGTTGCACCCCTTTTTTGACGCGGTTTCATATGTAATTAATTATCTTTTTTTAATTTTTTTTGTTTGTAATTATCTTTTTTTGTTCGAATCCGAATTGCCGGCACGCTTTCCCCCGTAATTTTATCTAAAAGAGGCACGAAAGTAATACTCGCGCAGTTGATCCCTTTAGTACGTTTAGCGCGCATTTCCTGACGGGTGCGATCATACCAATACTAATGCATCGGATCCCATCAGAACTCCGCAGTTAAGCGTGCTTAGGCGAGAGTGGTACTAGGATGGGTGACCTCTTGGGAAGTCCTCGTGTTGCACCCCTTTTTTGACACGGTTTCATATAAATTAATTATTTTTTTAATTTTTTTTGCTTGTAATTATCTTTTTTTTGTTCGAATCCGAATTGTCGGCACGCTTTCCCCCGTGATTTTATCTAAAAAAGGGCGCGCAAGTAATAATCGCACCGTTGATCCCTTTAGTACGTTTAGCGCGCATTTCTTGACGGGTGCGATCATACCAGTACTAATGCACCGAATCCCATCAGAACTCCGCAGTTAAGCGTGTTTGGGCGAGAGTAGTACTAGGATGGGTGACCTCTTGGGAAGTCCTCGTGTTGCACCCCTTTTTTGTTGCGGTTTCATACATAATTAATTATCTTTTTTTAATTTTTTTTGCTTGTAATTATCTTTTTTTGTTCGAATCCGAATTGCGGCACGCTTTCCCCCGTGATTTTATCTAAAAAAAGGCGCGCAAGTAATAATCGCGCCGTTGATCCCTTTAGTACGTTTAGCGCGCATATCCTAACGGGTGCGATCATACCAGCACTAATGCACCGGATCCCATTAGAACTCCGCAATTAAACGTGCTTGGGCGAGAGTAGTACTAGGATGGGTGACCTCCTGGGAAGTACTTGTGTTGCACCTCTTCTTTGACGCGGTTTCATATGTAATTAATTATCTATTTTTAATTTTTTTTGCTTGTAATTATCTTTTTTTGTTCGAATCCGAATTGTCGGCACGCTTTCCCCCGTGATTTTATCTAAAAAAAGGCGCGCAAGTAATAATCGCGCTTTTGATCCTTTTAGTACGTTTAGCGTGCATTTCCAGATTGGTGCGATCATACCAGCACTAATGCACCGGATCCCATCAGAACTCCGCAGTTAAGCGTGTTTGGGTGAGATTAGTACTAGGATGGGTGACCTCCTGTGAAGTCCTCGTGTTGCACCCCTTTTTTGATGCGGTTTCATATGTAATTAATTATCTTTTTTTAATTTTTTTTGTTTGTAATTATCTTTTTTTGTTCGAATCCGAATTGCTGGCACGCTTTCCCCCGTGATTTTATCTAATAAAAGGCGCGCAAGTAATAATCGCGCCGTTGATCCCTTTAGTACGTTTAGCGCGCATTTCTTGATGGGTGCGATCATACCAGCACTGATGCACCAGAGCCCATCAGAACTCCGCAGGTAAGCGTGCTTTGGCGAGAGTAGTACTAGGATGGGTGACCTCCTGGGAAGTACTCGTGTTGCACCCCTTTTTTGACGCGGTTTTTCATATGTAATTAATTTTCTTTTACTAATTTTTTTTCTTGTAATTATCTTTTTTTGTTCGAATCCGAATTGCCGGCACGCTTTCTCGTGATTTTATCTAAAAAAAGGCGCGCAAGTAATAATCGCGTTGTTGATCCCTTTAGTATGTTTCGCGCGCATTTCCTGACGGGTGCGATCATACCAGCAGTAATGCACTGGATTCCATCAGAACTTCGCAGCTAAGCGTGCTTGGGCGAGAGTATTACTAGGATGGGTGACCTCCTGGGAAGTCCTCGTGTTGCACCCTTTTTTTGATGCGTTTCATATGTAATTAATTATCATTTATTAATTTTTTTTGCTTGTAATTATCTTTTTTTGTTCGAATCGGAATTGTCGGCACGCTTTCCCCCGTGATTTTATCTAAAAAAAGGCGCGCAAGTAATAATCGCGCCGTTGATCCCTTTAGTACGTTTAGCGCGCATTTCCTGACGGGTGCGATCATACCAGCTCTAATGCACCGGATCCCATCAGAACTCCGCAGCTAAGTGTGCTTGGGCGAGAGTAATACTAGGATTGGTGACCTCCTGGGAAGTCCTCTTGTTGCACCCCTTTTTTGACGCGGTTTCATATGTAATTAATTATCTTTTTTTAATTTTTTTTGCTTGTAATTATATTTTTTTGTTCGAATCCGAATTACCGGCACGCTTTCCCCCGTGATTTTATCTAAAAAAAGGCGCGCAAGTAATAATCGCGCCGTTGGTCCCTTTAGTACGTTTAGCGCGCATTTCCTGACGGGTGCGATCATACCAACACTAATGCACCGGATCCCATCAGAACTCCGTAGTTAAGCGTGCTTGGGCGAGAGTAGTACTAGGATGCGTGACCTCCTGGGAAGTACTCGTGTTGCACCCCTTTTTTGACGCGGTTTCATATGTAATTAATTATCTTTTTTTAATTTTTTTTGCTTGTAATTATCTTTTTTTTTGTTCAAATCCGAATTGCCGGCACACTTTCCCCCGTGATTTTATCTAAAAAAAGGCGCGCAAGTAATAATCGCGCCGTTGATCTCTTTAGTACGTTTAGCGCGCATTTCTTGACGGGTGCGATCATACTAGCACTAATGCACTGGATTCCATCAGAACTTCGCAGCTAAGCGTGCTTGGGCGAGAGTATTACTAGGATGGGTGACCTCCTGGGAAGTCCTCGTGTTGCACCTCTTTTTTAACGCGGTTTCATATGTAATTAATTATTTTTTTTAATTTTTTTTGCTTGTAATTATCTTTTTTTGTTCGAATCCGAATTGCCGGCACGCTTTCCCCCGTGATTTTATCTAAAAAAGGCGCGCAAGTAATAATCGCGTCGTTGGTCCCTTTTGTACGTTTAGCGTGCATTTCCTGACGGGTGCGATCATACCAGCACTAATGCACCGGATCCCATCAGAACTTCGCAGTAAAGCGTGCTTGGGCGAGTGTAGTACTAGGATGGGTGACCTCCTGTGAAGTCCTCGTGTTGCACCTCTTTTTAGACGCGGTTTCATATGTAATTAATTATCTTTTATTAATTCTTTTCCTTGTAATTTTCTTTTTTTGTTCGAATCCGAATTGCCGGCACGCTTTCCCCGTGATTTTATCTCAAAAAAGGCGCGCAAGTAATAATCACGCCGTTGATCCCTTTAGTACGTTTCGCGCGCATTTCCTGACGGATGCGATCATACCAGCACTAATGCATTGTATCCCATCAGAACCCTATAGTTAAGCGTTCTTGGGAGAGAGTATTACTAGGATGGGTGACCTCCTGGAAAGTCTTCTTGTTGCACCCTTTTTTGACGCGGTTTCATGTGTAATTAATTAAATTTTATTAAATTTTTTTGCTTGTAATTATCCTTTTTTGTTCGAATCCGAATTGCCGGCACGCTTTCCCCCGTAATTTTATCTAAAAAAAGGCACGAAAGCAATAATCGCGCAGTTGATCCCTTTAGTACGTTTAGCGCGCATTTCTTGACGGGTGCGATCATACTAGCATTAATGCATCGGATCATATTAGAAATCCGCAGTTAAGCGTGCTTGGGCGAGAGTAGTACTAGGATGGGTGACCTCCTGGGAAGTTCTCGTGTTGCATCCCTTTTTTGACGCGGTTTCATATGTAATTAATTATCTTTTATTAATTTTTTTTCTTGTAATTATTTTTTTTGTTCGAATCCGAATTGCCGGCACGCTTTCCCCCGTGATTTTATCTAAAAAAAGGAGCGCAAGTAATAATCGCGCAGTTGATCCCTTTAGTACGTTTAGCGCGCATTTCGTAACGGGTGCGATCATACCAGCACTAATTCATCGGATCCTATTAGAAATCTGCAGTTAAGCGTGCTTGGGCGAGAGTAGTACTAGGATGGGTGACCTCCTGGGAAGTCCTCGTGTTGCACCCTTTTTTTGACGCGGTTTCAAATGTAATTAATTATCTTTTATTAATTTTTTTCTTGTAATTATCTTTTTTTTGTTCGAATCCGAATTGTCGGCACGCTTTCCCCCGTGATTTTATCTAAAAAAAGGTGAGCAAGTAATAATCACGCCGTTGATCCCTTTAGGATGTTTAGCACGCATTTCATGACGGGTGCGATCATACCAGCACTAATGCACTGGTTCCCATTAGAACTCCGCAGTTAAGCGTGCATGGGCGATAGTAGTACTATGATGGGTGAGCTCCTAGGAAGTCCTCGTGTTGCACCCTTTTTGGGACGTGGTTTCATATGTAATTAATTATCTTTTATTAATTTTTTTTGCTTTTAATTATCTTTTTTTGTTCGAATCCGAATTGCCGGCACGCTTTCCCCGTGAGTTTATCAAAAAAAAGGCGCGCAAGTAATAATCGCGTCGTTGGCCCCTTTAGTAAGTTTAGCGTGCATTTCTTGACGGGTACGATCATACCAGCACTAATGCACCGGATCCCATCAGAACTTCGCAGTAAAGCGTGCTTGGGCGAGAGTAGTACTAGGATGGGTGACCTCCTGGGAAGTTCTCGTGTTGCACCCCTTTTTTGACGCGGTTTCATATGTAATTAATTATTTTTTTTAATTTTTTTTGCTTGTAATTATCTTTTTTTGTTCGATTCCGAATTGCCGGAACGCTTTCCCCCGTGATTTTATCTAAAAAAAGGCAGGCAAGTAATAATCGCGTCGTCGATCCCTTTAGTAAGTTTAGCGCGCATTTCCTGACCGGTGCGATCATACCAGCACTAAAGCACCGGATCCCATCAGAACTCCGCAGGTAAGCGTGCTTGGGCGAGAGTAGTGCTAGGATGGGTGACCTCCTGGGATGTTCTCGTGTTGCACCCCTTTTTTGACGCGGTTTCATATGTAATTAATTATCTTTTTTTAATTTTTTTTGCTTGTAATTATCGTTTTTTGTTCGAATCCGAATTGCCGACACGCTTTCCCCCGTGATTTTATCTAAAAAAAAACGCGCAAGTAATAATCGCGCCGTTGGTCCCTTTAGTACGTTTAGCGTGCATTTTTTGACAGGTGCGATCATACCCGTACTAATGCACCGGATCCCATTAGAACTCTGCAGTCAAGCGTGCTTGGGCGACAGTAGTACTAGGATGGGTGACCTCCTGGGAAGTACTCGTGTTGCACCCCTTTTTTGACGCGGTTTCATATGTAATTAATTATCTTTTTTTAATTTTTTTTGCTTGTAATTATCTTTTTTTATTCGAATCCGAATTGCCGGCACGCTTTCCCCCGTGATTTTATCTAAAAAAAGGCGCGCAAGTAATAATCGCGCCGTTGATCCCTTTAGTATGTTTAGCGTGCATTTCCTGACGGGTGCGATCATACCAGCACTAATGCACCGGATCCCATCAGAACTCCGCAGTCAAGCGTGCTTGGGCGAGAGTAGTACTAGAATGGGTGACCTCTTGGGAAGTCCTCGTGTTGCACCCCTTTTTTGATGCTGTTTCATACGTAATTAATTATCTTTTTTTAATTTTTTTTGCTTGTAATTATCTTTTTTTGATCGAATCCGAATTGCTTGCACGCTTTTCCCCGTGATTTTATCTAAAAAAAGGCGCGCAAGTATTAATCGCGTCATTGATCCCTTTAGTACGTTTAGCGCGCATTTCCTGACGGGTGCGATCATACCAGCACTAATGCATCGGATCCCATTAGTACTCCGCAGTTAAGCGTGTTTGGGCGAGAGTAGTACTAAGATGGGTGACCTCCTGGGAAGTCCTTGTGTTGCACCCCTTTTTTGATGCTGTTTCATACATAATTAATTATCTTTTTTTAATTTTTTTTGCTTGTAATTATCTTTTTTTGTTCGAATCCGAATTGCTGGCACGCTTTCCCCCGTGATTTTATCTAAAAAAAGGCGCGCAAGTAATAATCGCGCTGTTGATCCCTTTAGTACGTTTAGCGCGCATTTCCTAACGGGTGCGATCATACCAGCACTAATGCACCAGATCCCATTAGAACTCTGCAGTTAAGCGTGCTTAGGCGAGAGTAGTACTAGGATGGGTGTCCTCCTGGGAAGTACTCGTGTTGCACCCCTTTTTTGACGCGGTTTCATATGTAATTAATTATCTTTTTTTAATTTTTTTCTTGTAATTATTTTTTTTGTTCGAATCCGAATTGCCGGCACGCTTTCCCCCGTGATTTCATCTAAAAAAAGGCGCGCAAGTAATAATCGCGTCGTTGATCCCTTTAGTACGTTTAGCGCGCATTTCCTGACGGGTGCGATCATACCAGCACTAATACCCCGGATCCTAATAGAACTCCGCAGTTAAGCGTGCTTGGGCGAGAGTAGTACTAGGATGGGTGACCTCTTGGGAAGTCCTCGTGTTGCACCACTTTTTAGATGCGGTTTCATACGTAATTAATTATCTTATTTTAATTTTTTTTGCTTGTAATTATCTTTTTTTGTTCGAATCCGAATTGCCGGCACGCTTTCCCCCGTGATTTTATCTAAAAAAGGGTGCGCAAGTAATAATCGCGTCGTTGATCCCTTTAGTACGTTTAGCGTGCATTTCCTGACGGGTGCGATCATACCAGCACTAATCCACCGGATCCCATCATAATTCCGCAGGTAAGCGTGCTTGGGCGAGAGTAGTACTAGGATGGGTGACCTCCTGGGATGTTCTCGTGTTGCACCCCTTTTTTGACGCGGTTTCATATGTAATTAATTATCTTTTTTTAATTTTTTTTGCTTGTAATTATCGTTTTTTGTTCGAATTCGAATTGTCGGCACGCTTTTCCCCGTGATTTTATCTAAAAAAGGGCGCGCAAGTAATAATCGCGCCGTTGATCCCTTTAGTACGTTTAGCGCGCATTTCCTGACGGGTGCGATCATACCAGCACTAATGCACCGGATCCCATCAGAACTCCACAGTGAAGCGTGCTTGGGTGGGATTAGTACTAGGATGGGTGACCTCCTGTGAAGTCCTCGTGTTGCACCCCTTTTTTGATGCGGTTTCATATGTAATTAATTATCTTTTTTTAATTTTTTTTGCTTGTAATTATCTTTTTTTGTTCGAATCCGAATTGCCGGCACGCTTTCCCACGTGATTTTATCTAAAAAAAGGCGCGCAAGTAATAATCGCGCCGTTGATCCGTTTAGTATGTTTAGCGTGCATTTCCTGACGGGTGCGATCATACCAGCACTAATGTACCGGATCCCATCAGAACTTCGTAGTTAAGCGTGCTTGGGGGAAAATAGTATTAGGATGGGTGACCTCCTGTGAAGTCCTCGTGTAGCACCCCTTTTTTTGACGCGGTTTCATATGTAATTAATTATCTTTTTTTAATTTTTTTTGCTTGTAATTATCTTTTTTTGTTCGAATCCGAATTGTCGGCACGCTTTCCCCCGTGATTTTATCTATAAAAGGGCGCGGAAGTAATAATCGCGCCGTTGATCCCTTTCGTACGTCTAGCGCGCATTTCCTGACGGGTGCGATCATACTAGCACTAATGCACCGGATCCCATCAGAACTCCACAGTTAAGCGTGCTTCGGTGAGATTAGTACTAGGATGGGTGACCTCCTGTGAAGTCCTCGTGTTGCACCCCTTTTTTGACGCGGTTTCATATATAATTAATTATCTTTTTTTAATTTTTTTTGCTTGTAATTATCTTTTTTTGTTCGAATCCGAATTGCCGACACGCTTTCCCCCATGATTTTATCTAAAAAAAGGCGCGCAAGTAATAATCGCGCCGTTGATCCCTTTAGTACGTTTAGCGCGCATTTCCTAACGGGTGCGATCATACCAGTACTAATGCACCGGATCCCATTAGAACTCTGCAATTAAGCGTGCTTAGGCGAGAGTAGCACTAGGATGGGTGTCCTCCTGGGAAGTACTCGTGTTGCACCCCTTTTTTGACGCGGTTTCATATGTAATTAATTATCTTTTTGTAATTTTTTTTTCTTGTAATTATCTTTTTTTGTTCGAATCCGAATTGCCGGCACGCTTTCCCCCGTGATTTTATCTAAAAAAAGGCGCGCAAGTAATAATCGCGACGTTGATCCCTTTAGTATGTTTAGCGTGCATTTCGAGACGGGTGCGATCATAGCAGCACTAATGCACCGGATCCCATCATAACTCCGCAGTTAAGCGTGCTTGGGCGAGAGTAGTACTAGGATGGGTGACCTCTTGGGAAGTCCTCGTGTTGCACCCCTTTTTTGATGCTGTTTCATACGTAATTAATTATCTTTTTTTAATTTTTTTTGCTTGTAATTATCTTTTTTTGTTCGAATCCGAATTGCTGGCACGCTTTTCCCCGTGATTTTATCTAAAAAAAGGCGCGCAAGTAATAATCGCGCCGTTGACCCCTTTAGTACGTTTAGCGCGCTTTTCCTAACGGGTGCGATCATACCAGTACTAATGCACCGGATCCCATTGAAACTCTGCAGTTAAGCGTGCTTGGGTGAGAGTAGTACTAAGATGGGTGTCCTCCTGTGAAGTACTCGTGTTGCACCCCTTTTTTGACGCGGTTTCATATATAATTAATTATCTTTTTTTAATTTTTTTTGCTTGTAATTATCTTTTTTTGTTCGAATCCGAATTGCCGGCACGCTTTCCCCCGTGATTTTATCTAAAAAAAGGCGCGCAAGTAATAATCGCGCCGTTGATCCCTTTAGTACGTTTAGCGCGCATTTCCTGACGGGTGCGATCATACCAGCACTAATGCACCGGATCCCATCAGAACTCCGCAGCTAAGCGTGCTTGGGCGAGAGTAGTACTAGGATGGGTGACCTCTTGGGAAGTCCTCGTGTTGCACCCCTTTTTTGATGCTGTTTCATACGTAATTAATTATCTTTTTTTAATTTTTTTTGCTTGTAATTATCTTTTTTTGTTCGAATCCGAATTGCTGGCACGCTTTCCCCCGTGATTTTATCTAAAAAAAGGCGCGCAAGTAATAATCGCGCTGTTGATCCCTTTACTACGTTTAGCGCGCATTTCCTAACGAGTGCGATCATACCAGCACTAATGCACCGGATCCCATTAGAACTCTACAGTTAAGCGTGCTTGGGCGAGAGTAGTACTAGGATGGGTGACTTCCTGGCTAGTCCTCGTGTTGCACCCCTTTTTTGACGCGGTTTCATACGTAATTAATTATCTTTTTTTAATTTTTTTTGCTTGTAATTATCTTTTTTTGTTCGAATCCGAATTGCTGGCACGCTTTCCCCCGTGATTTTATCTAAAAAAAGGCGCGCAAGTAATAATCGCGCTGTTGATCCCTTTACTACGTTTAGCGCGCATTTCCTAACGGGTGCGATCATACCAGCACTAATGCACCGGATCCCATTAGAACTCTACAATTAAGCGTGCTTGGGCGAGAGTAGTACTAGGATGGGTGACTTCCTGGCTAGTCCTCGTGTTGCACCCCTTTTTTGACGCGGTTTCATACGTAATTAATTATCTTTTTTTAATTTTTTTTGCTTGTAATTATCTTTTTTTGTTCGAATCCGAATTGCTGGCACGCTTTCCCCCGTGATTTTATCTAAAAAAAGGCGCGCAAGTAATAATCGCGTCGTTGATCCCTTTAGTATGTTTAGCGTGCATTTCCTAACGGGTGCGATCATACCAGCACTAATGCACTGGATCCCTTCAGAACTCTGCAGTCAAGCGTGCTTGGGCGAGAGTAGTACTAGTATGGGTGACCTCCTGGGTAGTCCTTGTGTTGCACCCATTTTTTGACGCGGTTTCATATGTAATTAATTATCTTTTTTTAATTTTTTTTGCTTGTAATTATCTTTTTTTTTTCGAATCCGAATTGCCGGCACGCTTTCCCCCGTGATTTTATCTAAAAAAAGGCGCGCAAGTAATAATCGCGCCGTTGATCCCTTTAGTACGTTTAGCGCGCATTTCTTAGCGGGTGCGATCATATCAGCATTAATGCACCGGATCCCATCAGAACTCCGCTGTGAAGCGTGCTTGGGCGAGAGTAGTACTAGGATGGGTGACCTCCTGGGAAATCCTCGTGTTGCACCCCTTTTTTGACGCGGTATAATATATAATTAATTATTTTTTTAAATTTTTTTTTCTTGTAATTATCTTTTTTTGTTCGAATCCGAATTGCCGGCACACTATCCCCAATGATGTTATCTAAAAAAAAGGCGCGCAAGTATTAATCGGGTCGTTAATCCCTTTAGTATGTTTAGCGTGCATTTCCTAACGGGTGCGATCATACCAGCACTAATGCACCGGATCCCATTAGAACTCCGCAGTTAAGCGTACTTGGGCGAGAGTAGTACTAGGATGGGTGACCTCCTGGAAGTCCTCGTGTTGCAGCCCTTTTTTGACGCGGTTTCATATGTAATTAATTATCTTTTTTTATTTTTTATTTATTTGCTTGTAATTATCTTTTTTTGTTCGAATCCGAATTGCCGGCAAGCTTTCTCCGGTGATTTTATCTAAAAAAAGGCGCGCAAGTAATAATCGCGCCGTTGATCCCTTTAGTACGTTTAGCGCACATTTCCTAACGGGTGCGATCATACCAGCACTAATGCACCGGATCCCATCAAAACTCCGTAGTTAAGCGTGCGTGGGCGAGAGTAGTACTAGGATGGGTGACCTCCTCGGAAGTCCTATTGTTGCACCCCTTTTTCGACGCGGTTTCATATGTAATTAATTATCTTTTTTTAATTTTTTTTGCTTGTAATTATCTTTTTTTGTTCGAATCCGAATTGCCGGCACGCTTTCCCCCGTGATTTTATCTAAAAAAAGGCGCGCAAGTAATAATCGCGCCGTTGGTCCCTTTAGTATGTTTAGCGCGCATTTCTTGACGGGTGCGATCATACCAGCACTAATGCATCGGATCCCATTAAAACTCCGCAGGTAAACGTGCTTGGGCGAGAGTAGTACAAGGATGGGTGACCTCCTGGGAAGTACTAGTGTTTCACCCCTTTTTTGACGCGGTTTCATATGTAATTAATTATCTTTTTTTAATTTATTTTGCTTGTAATTATATTTTTTTGTTCGAATCCGAATTGCCGGCACACTTTCCCCCGTGATTTTATCTAAAAAAGGGTGCGCAAGTAATAATCGCGCCGTTGATCCCTTTAGTACGTTTAGCGCGCATTTCCTGACGAGTGCAATCATACCAGTACTAATGCACCGGATTCCATCAGAACTCCGCATGTAAGCGTGCTTGGGCGAGAGTAGTACTAGGATGGGTGACCTCTTGGGAAGTCCTCGTGTTGCACCCCTTTTTTGACGCGGTTTCACATGTAATTAATTATCTTTTTTTTATTTTTTTTTCTTGTAACTATCTTTTTTTGTTCGAATCCGAATTGCCGGGACGCTCTCCCCCGTGATTTTATCTAAAAAAAGGCGCGCAAGTAATAATCGCGCCGTTGATCCCTTTAGTACGTTTAGCGCGCATTTCCTGACGGGTGCGATCATACCAGCACTAATGCACCGGATTCCATCAGAACTCCGCAGGTAAGCGTGCTTGGGCGAGAGTAGTACTAGGATGGGTGACCTCTTGGGAAGTCCTCGTGTTGCACCCCTTTTTTGACGCGGTTTCACATGTAATTAATTATCTTTTTTTTATTTTTTTTGCTTGTAACTATCTTTTTTTGTTCGAATCCGAATTGCCGGGACGCTCTCCCCCGTGATTTTATCTAAAAAAAGGCGCGCAAGTAATAATCGCGCCGTTGATCCCTTTAGTACGTTTAGCGCGCATTTCCTGACGGGTGCGATCATACAAGCTCTAATGCACCGGATCCCATCAGAACTCCGCAGTTAAGCGTGCTCGGGTGAGATTAGCACTAGGATGGGTGACCTCCTGTGAAGTCCTCGTGTTGCACCCCTTTTTTGATGCGGTTTCATATGTAATTAATTATCTTTTTTCATTTTTTTTTGCTTGTAATTATATTTTTTTGTTCGAATCCGAATTGCCGACACGCTTTCCCCCGTGACTTTATCTAAAAAAAGGCGCGCAAGTAATAATCGCGCCGTTGATCCCTTTAGTATGTTTAGCGTGCATTTCCTGACGGGTGCGATCATACCAGCACTAATGCACCGGATCCCATCAGAACTCCGCAGTTAAGCGTGCTTGGGCGAGAGTAGTACTAGGATAGTTGACCTCCTGGGTAGTCCTCGTGTTGCACCCCTTTTTTGACGCGGTTTCATATGTAATTAATTATCTTTTTTTAATTTTTTTTGCTTGAAATTATCCTTTTTTGTTTGAATCCAAATTGCCGGCACGCTTTCCCCCGTGATTTTATCTAAAAAAAGGCACGCAAGTAATAATCGCGCCGTTGATCCCTTTAGTACGTTTAGCGCGTATTTCCTGACGGGTGCGATCATACTAGCACTAATGCACCGGATCCTATTAGAACTATGCAGTTAAGCGTGCTCGGGTGAGAGTAGTACTAGGATGGGTGATCTCCTGGGAAGTCCTCGTGTTGCACCCCTTTTTTGACGCGGTTTCATACGTAATTAATTATGTTTTTTAATTTTTTTTTGCTTGTAATTATCTTTTTTTGTTCGAATCCGAATTGTCGGCACGCTTTCCCCAGTGATTTTATCTAAAAAAAGGCGCGCAAGTAATAATCGCGCAGTTGATCCCTTTAGTACGTTTAGCGCGGATTTCCTGACGGTTGCGATCATATCCGCACTAATGCACCGGATCCCATCAGAACTCCGCAGTTAAGCATGCATGGGCGAGAGTAGTACTAAGATGGGTGACCTCTTGGGAAGTCCTCGTGTTGCACCCCTTTTTTGACGCGGCTTCATATGTAATTAATTATGTTTTTTAATTTTTTTTGCTTTTAATTATCTTTTTTTGTTCGAATCCGAATTGCCGGCACGCTTTCCCCCGTGATTTTATCTAAAAAAAGGCGCGCATGTAATAATCGCGCAGTTGATCCCTTTAGTACGTTTAGCGTGCATTTCCTGACAGGTGCGATCATACCAGCACTAATGCACCGGATCCCATCAGAACTCCGCAGTTTAGCGTGCTTGGGCGAGAGTAGTACTAGGATGGGTGACCTCTTTGGAAGTCCTCTTGTTGCACCCCTTTTTTGACGCGGTTTCATATGTAATTAATTATGTTTTTTTAATTTTTTTTGCTTGTAATTATCTTTTTTTGTTCGAATCCGAATTGCCGGGACGCTTTCCCCGTGATTTAATCTAAAAAAAGGCGCGCAAGTAATAATCGCGCAGTTGATCCCTTTAGTACGTTCAGCGCGCATTTCCTGACGGGTGCGATCATACCAGCACTAATGCACCGGATCCCATTAGAACTCCGCAGTTAAGCGTGCTTGGGCGAGAATAGCACTAGGATGGGTTACCTCTTGGGAAGTCCTCGTGTTGCACCCCTTTTTTTGACGCGGTTTCATATGTAATTAATTATGTTTTTTAATTTTTTTTGCTTGTAATTATCTTTTATTGTTCGAATCCGAATTGCCGGCAAGCTTTCCCCCGTGATTTTATCTAAAAAAAGGCGCGCAAGTAATAATCGCGCAGTTGATCCCTTTAGTACGTTTAGCGCGGATTTCCTGACGGGTGCGATCATATCCGCACTAATGCACCGGATCCCATCAGAACTCCGCAGTTAAGCATGCATGGGCGAGAGTAGTACTAGGATGGGTGACCTCTTGGGAAGTCCTCGTGTTGCACCCCTTTTTTGACGCGGCTTCATATGTAATTAATTATGTTTTTTAATTTTTTTTGCTTGTAATTATCTTTTTTTGTTCGAATCCGAATTGCCGGCACGCTTTCCCCCGTGATTTTATCTAAAAAAAGGCGCGCATGTAATAATCGCGTAGTTGATCCCTTTAGTACGTTCAGCGCGCATTTCCTGACGGGTGCGATCATACCAACACTAATGCACCGGATCCCATCAGAACTCCGCAGTTAAGCGTGCTTGGGCGAGAGTATTCCTAGGATGGTGACCTCCTGGGAAGTCCTCGTGTTGCACCCGCTTTTTTGACGCGGTTTCATATGTAATTAATTATCTTTTTTTAATTTTTTTTGCTTGTAATTATCTTTTTTTGTTCGAATCCGAATTGTCGGCACGCTTTCCCCCGTGATTTTATCTTAAAAAAGGCGAGCAAGTAATAATCGCGCCCCCTTTAGTACGTTTAGCGCGCATTTCCTGACGGGTGCGATCATACCAGCACTAATGCGCTGGATCCCATCAAAACTCCGCAGTTAAGCATGCTTGGGTGAGATTAGTACTAGGATGGGTGACCTCCTGTGAAGTCCTCGTGTTGCACCCTTTTTTTGATGCGGTTTCATATGTAATTAATTATCTTTTTTTAATTTTTTTTGATTGTAATTATCTTTTTTTGTTCGAATCCGAATTGCCGGCACGCTTTCCCCCGTGATTTTATCTAAAAAAAGGCGCGCAAGTAATAATCGCGCCGTTGATCCGTTTAGTACGTTTAGCGCGCATTTCCTGACGGGTGCGATCATACCAGCACTAATGCATCGGATCCCATCAGAACTCCGCAGGTAAGCGTGCTTGGGCGAAAGTAGTACTAGGATGGGTAACCTCCTGGGAAGTCCTTGTGTTGCACCTCTTTTTTGACGCGGTTTCATATGTAATTAATTATTTTTTTAATTTTTTTTGCTTGTAATTATCTTTTTTTGTTCGAATCCGAATTGCCGGCACGCTTTCCCCCATGATTTTATCTAAAAAAGGCGCGCAAGTAATAATCGTGTCGTTGCTCCCTTTAGTACGTTTAGCGCGCATTTCCTAACGGGTGCGATCATACCAGCTCTAATGCACCGGATCCCATCAGAACTCCGCAGCTAAGCGTGCTTGGGTGAGATTAGTACTAGGATGGGTGACCTCCTGGGAAGTACTCGTGTTGCACCATTTTTTTGACGCGGTTTCATATGTAATTAATTATCTTTTTTTAATTTTTTTTGCTTGTAATTATCTTTTTTTGTTTGAATTCGAATTGCCGGCACGCTTTCCCCCGTGATTTTATCTAAAAAAAGGCGCGCAACTAATAATCACGCCGTTGATCCCTTTAGTACGTTTAGCGCGCATTTCCTAACGGGTGCGATCATACCAGCACTAATGCACCGGATCCCATCAGAACTCCGCAGCTAAGCGTGCTTGGGCGAGAGTAGTACTAGGATGGGTGACCTGACCTCCTAGGAAGTCCTCGTGTTGCACCCTTTTTTTGACGCGGTTTCATATGTAATTAATTATTTTTTTAATTTTTTTTGCTTGTAATTATCTTTTTTTGTTCGAATCCGAATTGCCGGCACGCTTTCCCCCGTGATTTTATCTAAAAAAAGTCGCGCAAGTAATAATCGCGCCGTTGATCCCTTTAGTACGTTTAGCGCGCATTTCCTAATGGGTGCGATCATACCAGCACTAATGCACCGGATCCCATCAGAACTCCGCAGGTAAGCGTGCTTGGGCAAGAGTAGTACTAGGATGGGTGACCTCCTGGGAAGTACTTGTGCTGCACCCCTTTTTTGACGCGGTTTCGTATGTAATTAATTATCTTTTTTTTATTTTTGCTTGTAATTATCTTTTTTGTTTGAATACGAATTGCTGACACGCTTTCCCCCGTTATTTTATCTAAAAAAGGGCGCGCAAGTAATAAACGCGCTGTTGATCCCTTTAGTACGTTTAGCGTGCATTTCCTAACGGGTGCGATCATAGCAGCACTAATGCACCGGATCCCATCAGAACTCCATAATTAAGCGTGCTTGAATGAGAGTAGTACTAGGATGGGTGGCCTCCTGGGAATTTCTCGTGTTGCACCCCTTTTTTGATGCGGTTTCATACGTAATTAATTATCTTTTTTTAATTTTTTTGCTTCTAATTATCTTTTTTTGTTCGAATCCGAATTGCTGGCACGCTTTCCCCTGTGATCTTATCTAAAAAAAGGCGCTCAAGTAATAATCGCGCCGTTGATCCCTTTAGTACGTTTAGCGCGCATTTCCTGACGGGTGTGATCATACCAGCACTAATGCACCGGATCCCATCAGAACCCCGCAGTTAAGCGTGCTTGGGTGAGATTAGTACTAGGATGGGTGACCTCCTGTGAAGTCCTCGTGTTGCACCCCTTTTTTGACGCGGTTTCATATGTAATTAATTATCTTTTTTTAATTTTTTTTGCTTGTAATTATCTTTTTTTGTTCGAATCCGAATTGTCGGCACGCTTTCCCCCGTGATTTTATCTAAAAAAAGGCGCGCAAGTAATAATCGCGCCGTTGATCCGTTTAGTACGTTTAGCGCGCATTTCCTGACGGGTGCGATCATACCAGCACTAATGCACCGGATCCCATCAGAACTCCGCAGGTAAGCGTGCTTGGGCGAAAGTAGTACTAGGATGGGTAACCTCCTGGGAAGTCCTTGTGTTGCACCCCTTTTTTGACGCGGTTTCATATGTAATTAATTATTTTTTTTAATTTTTTTTGCTTGTAATTATCTTTTTTTGTTCGACTCCGAATTGCCGACACGCTTTCCCCCGTGATTTTATCTACAAAAGGCGCGCAAGTAATAATCGTGCCGTTGCTCCCTTTAGTACGTTTAGCGCGCATTTCCTGACGGGTGCGATCATACCAGCACTAATGCACCGGATCCCATCAGAACTCCGCAAGTAAGCGTGCTACGGCGAGAGTAGTACTAGGATGGGTAACCTCCTGGGAAGTACTCGTGTTGTACCTCTTTTTTGACGCGGTTTCATATGTAATTAACTATCTTTTTTTAATTTTTTTTGCTTGTAATTATCTTTTTTTGTTCGAATCCGAATTGCCGGCACGCTTTCCCCCGTGATTTTATCTAAAAAAGGGCGCGCAAGTAATAATCGCGCCGTTGATCCCTTTAGTACGTTTAGCGCGCATTTCCTGACGGGTGCGATCATACCAGCACTAATGCACCGGATCCCATCAGAACTCCGCAAGTAAGCGTGCTAGGGCGAGAGTAGTACTAGGATGGGTAACCTCCTGGGAAGTACTCGTGTTGTACCCCTTTTTTGACGCGGTTTCATATGTAATTAACTATCTTTTTTAAATTTTTTTTGCTTGTAATTATCTTTTTTTGTTCGAATCCGAATTGCCGGCACGCTTTCCCCCGTGATTTTATCTAAAAAAAGGCGCGGAAGTAATAATCGCGCCGTTGATCCCTTTAGTACGTTTAGCGCGCATTTCCTAACGGGTGTGGTAATACCAGCACTAATGCACCGGATCCCATCAGAACACCGCAGTTAAAAGCGTGCTCGGGTGAGAGTAGTACTAGGATGGGTGTCCTCGTGTTGCACCCCTTTTTTAACGCGATTTCATATGTAATTAATTATTTTTTTTAAATTTTTTTTGCTTGTAATTATCTTTTTTTGTTCGAATCCGAATTGCCGGCACGTTTTCCCCTGTGATTTTATCTAAAAAAAGGCACGCAAGTAATAATCGCGCCGTTGCTCCCTTTAGTACGTTTAGCGCGCATTTTCTGACGGGTGCGATCATACCAGCAGTAATGCACCGGATCCCATCAGAACTCCGCAGTCAAGCGTGCTTGGGCGAGAGTAGTACTAGGATGGGTGACCTCCTGGGAAGTACTTGTGTTGCACCCCTTTTTTGATGCGGTTTCATACGTAATTAATTATCTTTTTTTAATTTTTTTTGCTTGTAATTATCTTTTTTTGTTAGAATCTGAATTGCTGGCACGCTTTCCCTCGTGATTTTATCTAAAAAAAGGCGCACAAGTAATAATCGTGCCGTTGATCCCTTTAGTACGTTTAGCGCGCATTTCCTGACGGGTGCGATCATACCAGCTCTAATGTACCGGATCCCATCAGAACTCCGCAGTTAAGCGTGCTCGTGCGAGAGTAGTACTAGGATGGGTGACCTCCTAGGAAGTACTTGTTTTGCACCCCTTTTTTGATGCGGTTTCATATGTAATTAATTATCTTTTTTTAATTTTTTTTGCTTGTAATTAACTTTTTTTGTTCGAATCCGAATTGCCGGCACGCTTTCCCCCGTGATTTTATCTAAAAAAGGGTGCGCAAGTAATAATCGCGCCGTTGATCCCTTTAGTACGTTTAGCGCGCATTTCCTGACGGGTGCGATCATACCAGCAATAATGCACCGGATCCCATCAGAACTCCGTAGTTAAGCGTGCTCTGGCGAGAGTAGTACTAGGATGGGTGACTTCTTGGGAAGTCCTCGTGTTGCACCCCTTTCTTGAGGCGGTTTCATACGTAATTAATTATCTTTTTTTAATGTTTTTTGCTTGTAATTATCTTTTTTTGTTCGAATCCTAATTGCCGGCACGCTTTCCCCCGTGATTTTATCTAAAAAAGGGCGCGCAAGTAATAATCGCGCCGTTGATCCCTTTAGTACGTTTAGCGCGCATTTCCTAACGGGTGCGATAATACCAGCACTAATGCACCGGATCCCATCAGAACTCCGCAGTTAAGCGTGCTTGGGCGAGAGTAGTACTAGGATGGGTGACCTCTTGGGAAGTCCTCGTGTTGCACCCCTTTTTTGATGCTGTTTCATACATAATTAATTATCTTTTTTTAATTTTTTTGCTTGTAATTATCTTTTTTTGTTCGAATGCGAATTGTCGGCACGCTATCCCCCGTGATTTTATCTAAAAAAGGGCGCGCAAGTAACAATCGCGCCGTTGATCCCTTTAGTACGTTTAGCGCGCATTTCCTGACGGGTGTGATCATACCAGCTCTAATGCACCGGATCCCATCAGAACTCTATAGCTAAGCGTGCTTGGGCGAGAGTAATACTAGGATGGGTGACCTCCTGGGAAGTACTCGTGTTGCATCCCTTTTTTGACGCGGTTTCTTATGTAATTAATTATCTTTTTTTAATTTTTTTGCTTGTAATTATCTTTTTTTGTTCGAATCCGAATTGCTGGCACGCTTTCCCCCGTGATTTTATCTAAAAAAGGGCGCGCAAGTAATAATCGCGCCGTTGATCCCTTTAGTACGTTTAGCGCACATTTCCTAACGGGTGCGATCATACCAGCACTAATGCATCGGATCCCATCAGAACTCCGTAGTGAAGCGTGCTTGGGCGAGAGTAGTAGTACTAGGATGGGTGACCTCCTGGGAAGTCCTCGTGTTGCACCCCTTTTTTGACGCGGTTTCATACGTAATTAATTATGTTTTTTAATTTTTTTTTGCTTGTAATTATCTTTTTTTGTTCGAATCCGAATTGCCGGCACGCTTTCCCCCGTGATTTTATCTAAAAAAAGTCGCGCAAGTAATAATCGCGCCGTTGGTCCCTTTAGTACGTTTAGCGCGCATTTCCTAATGGGTGCGATCATACCAGCACTAATGCACCGGATCCCATCAGAACTCCGCAGGTAAGCGTGCTTGGGCAAGAGTAGTACTAGGATGGGTGACCTCCTGGGAAGTACTTGTGCTGCACCCCTTTTTTGACGCGGTTTCGTATGTAATTAATTATCTTTTTTTTATTTTTGCTTGTAATTATCTTTTTTTGTTTGAATACGAATTGCTGACACGCTTTCCCCCGTTATTTTATCTAAAAAAGGGCGCGCAAGTAATAAACGCGCTGTTGATCCCTTTAGTACGTTTAGCGTGCATTTCCTAACGGGTGCGATCATAGCAGCACTAATGCACCGGATCCCATCAGAACTCCATAATTAAGCGTGCTTGAATGAGAGTAGTACTAGGATGGGTGGCCTCCTGGGAATTTCTCGTGTTGCACCCCTTTTTTGATGCGGTTTCATACGTAATTAATTATCTTTTTTTAATTTTTTTGCTTCTAATTATCTTTTTTTGTTCGAATCCGAATTGCTGGCACGCTTTCCCCTGTGATCTTATCTAAAAAAAGGCGCTCAAGTAATAATCGCGCCGTTGATCCCTTTAGTACGTTTAGCGCGCATTTCCTGACGGGTGTGATCATACCAGCACTAATGCACCGGATCCCATCAGAACCCCGCAGTTAAGCGTGCTTGGGTGAGATTAGTACTAGGATGGGTGACCTCCTGTGAAGTCCTCGTCTTGCACCCCTTTTTTGACGCGGTTTCATATGTAATTAATTATCTTTTTTTAATTTTTTTTGCTTGTAATTATCTTTTTTTGTTCGAATCCGAATTGTCGGCACGCTTTCCCCCGTGATTTTATCTAAAAAAAGGCGCGCAAGTAATAATCGCGCCGTTGATCCGTTTAGTACGTTTAGCGCGCATTTCCTGACGGGTGCGATCATACCAGCACTAATGCACCGGATCCCATCAGAACTCCGCAGGTAAGCGTGCTTGGGCGAAAGTAGTACTAGGATGGGTAACCTCCTGGGAAGTCCTTGTGTTGCACCCCTTTTTTGACGCGGTTTCATATGTAATTAATTATTTTTTTTAATTTTTTTTGCTTGTAATTATCTTTTTTTGTTCGACTCCGAATTGCCGACACGCTTTCCCCCGTGATTTTATCTACAAAAGGCGCGCAAGTAATAATCGTGCCGTTGCTCCCTTTAGTACGTTTAGCGCGCATTTCCTGACGGGTGCGATCATACCAGCACTAATGCACCGGATCCCATCAGAACTCCGCAAGTAAGCGTGCTACGGCGAGAGTAGTACTAGGATGGGTAACCTCCTGGGAAGTACTCGTGTTGTACCCCTTTTTTGACGCGGTTTCATATGTAATTAACTATCTTTTTTTAATTTTTTTTGCTTGTAATTATCTTTTTTTGTTCGAATCCGAATTGCCGGCACGCTTTCCCCCGTGATTTTATTTAAAAAAGGGCGCGCAAGTAATAATCGCGCCGTTGATCCCTTTAGTACGTTTAGCGCGCATTTCCTGACGGGTGCGATCATACCAGCACTAATGCACCGGATCCCATCAGAACTCCGCAAGTAAGCGTGCTAGGGCGAGAGTAGTACTAGGATGGGTAACCTCCTGGGAAGTACTCGTGTTGTACCCCTTTTTTGACGCGGTTTCATATGTAATTAACTATCTTTTTTAAATTTTTTTTGCTTGTAATTATCTTTTTTTGTTCGAATCCGAATTGCCGGCACGCTTTCCCCCGTGATTTTATCTAAAAAAAGGCGCGGAAGTAATAATCGCGCCGTTGATCCCTTTAGTACGTTTAGCGCGCATTTCCTAACGGGTGTGGTAATACCAGCACTAATGCACCGGATCCCATCAGAACACCGCAGTTAAAAGCGTGCTCGGGTGAGAGTAGTACTAGGATGGGTGTCCTCGTGTTGCACCCCTTTTTTAACGCGATTTCATATGTAATTAATTATTTTTTTTAAATTTTTTTTGCTTGTAATTATCTTTTTTTGTTCGAATCCGAATTGCCGGCACGTTTTCCCCTGTGATTTTATCTAAAAAAAGGCACGCAAGTAATAATCGCGCCGTTGCTCCCTTTAGTACGTTTAGCGCGCATTTCCTGACGGGTGCGATCATACCAGCACTAATGCACCGGATCCCATCAGAACTCCGCAGTCAAGCGTGCTTGGGCGAGAGTAGTACTAGGATGGGTGACCTCCTGGGAAGTACTTGTGTTGCACCCTTTTTTTGATGCGGTTTCATACGTAATTAATTATCTTTTTTTAATTTTTTTTGCTTGTAATTATCTTTTTTTGTTAGAATCTGAATTGCTGGCACGCTTTCCCTCGTGATTTTATCTAAAAAAAGGCGCACAAGTAATAATCGTGCCGTTGATCCCTTTAGTACGTTTAGCGCGCATTTCCTGACGGGTGCGATCATACCAGCTCTAATGTACCGGATCCCATCAGAACTCCGCAGTTAAGCGTGCTTGGGCGAGAGTAGTACTAGGATGGGTGACCTCTTGGGAAGTCCTCGTGTTGCACCCTTTTTTTGATGCTGTTTCATACATAATTAATTATCTTTTTTTAAATTTTTTGCTTGTAATTATCTTTTTTTGTTCGAATCCGAATTGTCGGCACGCTATCCCCCGTGATTTTATCTAAAAAAGGGCGCGCAAGTAACAATCGCGCCGTTGATCCCTTTAGTACGTTTAGCGCGCATTTCCTGACGGGTGTGATCATACCAGCTCTAATGCACCGGATCCCATCAGAACTCTATAGCTAAGCGTGCTTGGGCGAGAGTAATACTAGGATGGGTGACCTCCTGGGAAGTACTCGTGTTGCATCCCTTTTTTGACGCGGTTTCTTATGTAATTAATTATCTTTTTTTAATTTTTTTGCTTGTAATTATCTCTTTTTTTTCGAATCCGAATTGTCGGCACGCTTTCCCCCGTGATTTTATCTAAAAAAGGGCGCGCAAGTAACAAACGCGCCGTTGATCCCTTTAGTACGTTTAGCGCGCATTTTCTGACGGGTGCGATCATACCAGCTCTAACGCACCGGATCCCATCAGAACTCCGCAAGTAAGCGTGCTACGGCGAGAGTAGTACTAGGATGGGTGACCTCCTGGGAAGTTCTCGTGTTGCACCCCTTTTTTGACGCGGTTTCATATGTAATTAATTATCTTTTTTTAATTTTTTTTGCTTGTAATTATCTTTTTTTGTTCGAATCCGAATTGTCGGCACGCTTTCCCCCGTGATTTTATCTAAAAAAAGGCGCGCAAGTAATAATCGCGCCGTTGATCCGTTTAGTACGTTTAGCGCGCATTTCCTAACGGGTGCGATCATACCAGCACTAATGCACCGGATCCCATCAGAACTCCGCAGGTAAGCGTGCTTGAGCGAAAGTAGTACTAGGATGGGTAACCTCCTGGGAAGTCCTTGTGTTGCACCCCTTTTTTGACGCGGTTTCATATGTAATTAATTATTTTTTTTAATTTTTTTTGCTTGTAATTATCTTTTTTTGTTCGACTCCGAATCGCCGACACGCTTTCCCCCGTGATTTTATCTACAAAAGGCGCGCAAGTAATAATCGTGCCGTTGCTCCCTTTAGTACGTTTAGCGCGCATTTCCTGACGGGTGCGATCATACCAGTACTAATGCACCGGATCCCATCAGAACTCCGCAAGTAAGCGTGCTACGGCGAGAGTAGTACTAGGATGGGTAACCTCCTGGGAAGTACTCGTGTTGTACCCCTTTTTTGACGCGGTTTCATATGTAATTAACTATCTTTTTTTAATTTTTTTTGCTTGTAATTATCTTTTTTTGTTCGAATCCGAATTGCCGGCACGCTTTCCCCCGTGATTTTATCTAAAAAAGGGCGCGCAAGTAATAATCGCGCCGTTGATCCCTTTAGTACGTTTAGCGCGCATTTCCTGACGGGTGCGATCATACCAGCACTAATGCACCGGATCCCATCAGAACTCCGCAAGTAAGCGTGCTAGGGCGAGAGTAGTACTAGGATGGGTAACCTCCTGGGAAGTACTCGTGTTGTACCCCTTTTTTGACGCGGTTTCATATGTAATTAACTATCTTTTTTTAATTTTTTTTGCTTGTAATTATCTTTTTTTGTTCGAATCCGAATTGCCGGCACGCTTTCCCCCGTGATTTTATCTAAAAAAAGGCGCGGAAGTAATAATCGCGCCGTTGATCCCTTTAGTACGTTTAGCGCGCATTTCCTAACGGTTGTTGTTATACCAGCACTAATGCACCGGATCCCATCAGAACACCGCAGTTAAAAGCGTGCTCGGGTGAGAGTAGTACTAGGATGGGTGTCCTCGTGTTGCACCCCTTTTTTAACGCGATTTCATATGTAATTAATTATTTTTTTTAAATTTTTTTTGCTTGTAATTATCTTTTTTTGTTCGAATCCGAATTGCCGGCACGTTTTCCCCTGTGATTTTATCTAAAAAAAGGCGCGCAAGTAATAATCGCGCCGTTGGTCCCTTTAGTACGTTTAGCGCGCATTTCCTGACGGGTGCGATCATACCAGCACTAATGCACCGGATCCCATCAGAACTCTGCAGTCAAGCGTGCTTGGGCGAGAGTAGTACTAGGATGGGTGACCTCCTGGGAAGTACTCGTGTTGCACCCCTTTTTTGACGTGGTTTCATATGTAATTAATTATCTTTTTTTAATTTTTTTTGCTTGTAATTATCTTTTTTTGTTCGAATCCGAATTGCCGGCACGCTTTCCCCCGTGATTTTATCTAAAAATGGACGCGCAAGTAATAATCACGCCATTGATCCCTTTAGTACGTTTAGCGCGCATTTCCTAACGGGTGCGATCGTACCAGCACTAAGGCATCGTATCCCATCAGAACTCCGCAGTTAAGCGTGCTTGGGCGAGAGTAGTACTAGGATGGGTGACCTCTTGGGAAGTCCTCGTGTTGCACCCCTTTTTTGATGCGGTTTCATACGTAATTAATTATCTTTTTTTAATTTTTTTTGCTTGTAATTATCTTTTTTTGTTAGAATCTGAATTGCTGGCACGCTTTCCCTCGTGATTTTATCTAAAAAAAGGCGCACAAGTAATAATCGCGCCGTTGAGCCCTTTAGTACGTTTAGCGCGCATTTCCTGACGGGTGCGATCATACCAGCTCTAATGTACCGGATCCCATCAGAACTCCGCAGTTAAGCGTTCTCGGGCGAGAGTAGTACTAGGATGCGTGACCTCCTAGGAAGTACTTGTTTTGCACCCCTTTTTTGATGCGGTTTCATATGTAATTAATTATCTTTTTTTAATTTTTTTTGCTTGTAATTAACTTTTTTTGTTCGAATCCGAATTGCCGGCACGCTTTCCCCCGTGATTTTATCTAAAAAAGGGTGCGCAAGTAATAATCGCGCCGTTGATCCCTTTAGTACGTTTAGCGCGCATTTCCTGACGGGTGCGATCATACCAGCACTAATGCACCGGATCCCATCAGAACTCCGCAGTCAAGCGTGCTCTGGCGAGAGTAGTACTAGGATGGGTGACTTCTTGGGAAGTCCTCGTGTTGCACCCCTTTCTTGAGGCGGTTTCATACGTAATTAATTATCTTTTTTTAATATTTTTTGCTTGTAATTATCTTTTTTTGTTCGAATCCGAATTGCCGGCACGCTTTCCCCCGTGATTTTATCTAAAAAAGGGCGCGCAAGTAATAATCGCGTCGTTGATCCCTTTAGTACGTTTAGCTCGCATTTCATAACGGGTGCGATCATACCAGCACTAATGCACCGGATCCCATCAGAACTCCGCAGTTGAGCGTGCTTGGGCGAGAGTAGTACTAGGATGGGTGACCTCTTGGGAAGTCCTTGTGTTGCACCCCTTTTTTGATGCTGTTTCATACGTAATTAATTGTCTTTTTTTAATTTTTTTGCTTGTAATTAGCTTTTTTTGTTCTAATCCGAATTGCCGGCACGCTTTCCCCCGTGATTTTATCTAAAAAAAGGCGCGCAAGTAATAATCGCGCCGTTGGTCCCTTTAGTACGTTTAGCGCGCATTTCCTGACGGGTGCGATCATACCAGCACTAATGCACCGGATCCCATCAGAACTCCGCAGGTAAGCGTGCTTGGGCGAGAGTAGTACTAGGACGGGTGACCTCTTGGGAAGTCCTCGTGTTGCACCCCTTTTTTGACGCGGTTTCATATGTAATTAATTATTATTTTTATTTTTTTTGCTTGTAATTATCTTTTTTTGTTCGAATCCGAATTGCCGGCGCGCTTTCCCCCGTGATTTTATCTAAAAAAGGGCGCGCAAGTAATAATCGCGCCGTTGATCCCTTTAGTACGTTTAGCGCGCATTTCCTGACGGGTGCGATCATACCAGCTCTAATGCACCGGATCCCATCAGAACTCCGCAGTTAAGCGTGCTTGGGCGAGAGTAGTACTAGGACGGGTGACCTCTTGGGAAGTCCTCGTGTTGCACCCCTTTTTTGACGCGGTTTCATATGTAATTAATTATTATTTTTATTTTTTTTTGCTTGTAATTATCTTTTTTTGTTCGAATCCGAATTGCCGGCACGCTTTCCCCCGTGATTTTATCTAAAAAAAGGCGCGCAAGTAATAATCGCGCCGTTGATCCCTTTAGTACGTTTAGCGCGCATTTCCTGACGGGTGCGATCATACCAGCACTAATGCACCGGATCCCATCAGAACTCCGCAGGTAAGCGTGCTTGCGCGAGAGTAGTACTAGGACGGGTGACCTCTTGGGAAGTCCTCGTGTTGCACCCCTTTTTTGACGCGGTTTCATATGTAATTAATTATTATTTTTATTTTTTTTTGCTTGTAATTATTTTTTTTGTTCGAATCCGAATTGTCGGCACGCTTTCCCCCGTGATTTTATCTAAAAAAGGGCGCGCAAGTAACAATTGCGCCGTTGATCCTTTTAGTACGTTTAGCGCGCATTTCCTGACAGGTGCGATCATACCAGCTCTAACGCACCGGATCCCATCAGAACTCCACAGTTAAGCGTGCTTGGGCAAGAGTAGTACTAGGACGGGTGACCTCTTGGGAAGTCCTCGTGTTGCACCCCTTTTTTGATGCGGTTTCATATGTAATTAATTATTATTTTTATTTTTTTTTGCTTGTAATTATCTTCTTTTGTTCGAATCCGAATTGTCGGCACGCTTTCCCCCGTGATTTTATCTAAAAAAAGGCGCGCAAGTAATAATCGCGCCGTTGATCCCTTTAGTACGTTTAGCGCGCATTTCCTGACGGGTGCGATCATACCAGCACTAATGCACCGGATCCCATCAGAACTCCGCAGGTAAGCGTGCTTGCGCGAGAGTAGTACTAGGACGGGTGACCTCTTGGGAAGTCCTCGTGTTGCACCCCTTTTTTGACGCGGATTCATATGTAATTAATTATTATTTTTATTTTTTTTTGCTTGTAATTATCTTTTTTTGTTCGAATCCGAATTGTCGGCACGCTTTCCCCCGTGATTTTATCTAAAAAAGGGCGCGCAAGTAACAATCGCGCCGTTGATCCCTTTAGTACGTTTAGCGCGCATTTCCTGACGGGTGCGATCATACCAGCTCTAACGCACCGGATCCCATCAGAACTCCACAGTTAAGCGTGCTTGGGCAAGAGTAGTACTAGGACGGGTGACCTCTTGGGAAGTCCTCGTGTTGCACCCCTTTTTTGATGCGGTTTCATATGTAATTAATTATTATTTTTATTTTTTTTTGCTTGTAATTATCTTCTTTTGTTCGAATCTGAATTGTCGGCACGCTTTCCCCCGTGATTTTATCTAAAAAAAGGCGCGCAAGTAATAATCGCGTCGTTGATCACTTTAGTACGTTTAGCGCGCATTTCCTGACGGGTGCGATCATACCAGCACTAATGCACCGGATCCCATCAGAACTCCGCAGGTAAGCGTGCTTGGGCGAGAGTAGTACTAGGACGGGTGACCTCATGGGAAGTCCTCGTGTTGCACCCCTTTTTTGACGCGGTTTCATATGTAATTAATTATTATTTTTATTTTTTTTTGCTTGTAATTATCTTTTTTTGTTCGAATCCGAATTGTCGGCACGCTTTCCCCCGTGATTTTATCTAAAAAAGGGCGCGCAAGTAATAATCGCGCCGTTGATCCCTTTAGTACGTTTAGCGCGCATTTCCTGACGGGTGCGATCATACCAGCTCTAATGCACCGGATCCCATCAGAACTCCGCAGTTAAGCGCGCTTGGGCGAGAGTAGTACTAGGACGGGTGACCTTTTGGGAAGTCCTCGTGTTGCACCCCTTTTTTGACGCGGTTTTATATGTAATTAATTATTATTTTTATTTTTTTTGCTTGTAATTATCTTTTTTTGTTCGAATCTGAATTGCCGGCACGCTTTCCCCCGTGATTTTATCTAAAAAAGGGCGCGCAAGTAATAATCGCGCCGTTGATCCCTTTAGTACGTTTAGCGCGCATTTCCTGACGGGTGCGATAATACCAGCACTAATGCACCGGATCCCATCAGAATTCCGCAGTTAAGCGTGCTTGGGCGAGAGTAGTACTAGGATGGGTGACCTCTTGGGAAGTCCTCGTGTTGCACCCCTTTTTTGATGCTGTTTCATACATAATTAATTATCTTTTTTTAATTTTTTTGCTTGTAATTATCTTTTTTTGTTCGAATCCGAATTGTCGGCACGCTATCCCCCGTGATTTTATCTAAAAAAGGGCGCGCAAGTAACAATCGCGCCGTTGATCCCTTTAGTACGTTTAGCGCGCATTTCCTGACGGGTGCGATCATACCAGCTCTAATGCACCGGATCCCATCAGAACTCTATAGCTAAGCGTGCTTGGGCGAGAGTAGTACTAGGATGGGTGACCTCCTGGGAAGTACTCGTGTTTCACCCTTTTTTTGACGCGGTTTCATATGTAATTAATTATCTTTTTCTAATTTATTTTGCTTGTAATTATCTTTTTTTGTTCGAATCCGAATTGCCGGCACACTTTCCCCCGTGATTTTATCTAAAAAAGGGTGCGCAAGTAATAATCGAGCCGTTGTTCCCTTTAGTACGTTTAGCGCGCATTTCCTAACGGGTGCGATCATACCAGCACTAATGCACCGGATCCCTTTAGAACTCCGCAGTTATGCGTGCTTGGGCGAGAGTAGTACTAGGATGGGTGATCTCCTGGGAAGTCCTCGTGTTGCACCTCATTTTTGACGCGGTTTCATATGTAATTAATTATTTTTTTTAATTTTTTTGCTTGTAATAATCTTTTTTTGTTCGAATCCGAATTGCCGGCACGCTTTCCCCCGTGATTTTATCTAAAAAAAGGCGCGCAAGTAATAATCGCGACGTTGATCCCTTTAGTACGTTTAGCGCGCATTTCCTAACGGGTGCGATCATACCAGCTCTAATGCACCGGATCCCATTAGAACTCCTTAGTTAAGCGTGCTTGGGTGAGATTAGTACTAGGATAGGTGACCTCCTGGGAAGTCCTCGTGTTGCACCCCTTTTTTGACGCGGTTTCATGTGTAATTAATTATTTTTTTTAATTTTTTTTGCTTGTAATCATCTTTTTTTGTTCGAATCCGAATTGACGGCACGCTTTCCCCAGTGATTTTATCTAAAAAAGGGCGCGTAAGTAATAATCGCGCCGTTGATCGCTTTAGTACGTTTAGCGCGCATTTTTTGACGGGTGTGATCATACCAGCACTAATGCCCCGGATCCTATTAGAACTCTGCAGTCAAACGTGCTTGGGCGAGAGTAGTACTAGGATGGGTGACCTCCTGGGAAGTCCTCGTGTTGCACCCCTTTTTTGATGCGGTTTCATATGTAATTAATTATTTTTTTTAATTTTTTTTGCTTGTAATTATCTTTTTTTGTTCGAATCCGAATTGCCGGCAAGCTATCCCCCGTGATTTTATCTAAAAAAAGGCGCGCAAGTAATAATCGCGCCGTTGATCCCTTTGGTACGTTTAGCGCGCATTTCCTGACGGGTGCGATCATACCAGCACTAATGCACCGAATCCCATCAGAACTTCGCAGTTAAGCGTGCTTGGGCGAGAGTTGTACTAGTATGGGTGACCTCCTGGGATGTCCTCGTGTTGCAACCCTTTTTTGACGCGGTTTCATATGTAATTAATTATCTTTTTTTAATTTTTTTTGCTTGTAATTATCTTTTTTTGTTCGAATCCGAATTGCCGGCACGCTTTCCCCCTTGATTTTATCTAAAAAAAGGTGTGCAAGTAATAATCGCGCAGTTGATCCCTTTAGTACGTTTAGCGCGCATTTCCTGACGGGTGCGATCATACCAGCACTAATGCACCGGATCCCATCAGAACTCCGCAGTTAAGCGTGCTTGGGCGAGAGTAGTACTAGGGTGGGTGACCTCCTGGGAAGTCCTCGTGTTGCACCCCTTTTTTGACGCGGTTTCATATGTAATTAATTTTCTTTTTTTAATTTTTTCTGCTTGTAATTATCTTTTTTTGTTCGAATCCGAATTGCCAGCACGCTTTCCCCCGTGATTTTATCTAAAAAAAGGCGTGCAAGTAATAATCGCGCCGTTGATCCCTTTACTACGTTTAGCGCGCATTTCCTGACGGGTGGGATCATACTAGCACTAATGCACCGGATCCCATCAGAACTCCGCAGTCAAGCGTGCTTGGGCGAGAGTAGTACTAGGATTGGTGACCTCCTGGGAAATCCTCTTGTTGCACCCGTTTTTTGACGCGGTTTCATATGTAATTAATTATTTTCTTTTAATTTTTTTTGCTTGTAATTATCTTTTTTTGTTCGAATCCGAATTGCCGGCACGCTTTCCCCCGTCATTTTATCTTAAAAAAGGCAAGCAAGTAATAATCACGTCGTTGATCCCTTTAGTACGTTTAGCGCGCATTTCCTGACAGGTGCGATCATACCAGCAGTAATGCACCGGATCCCATCAGAACTCCATAGTTAAGCGTGCTTGGGCGAGAGTAGTACTAGGGTGGGTGACCTCCTGGGAAGTCCTCATGTTGCACCCCTTTTTTGACGCGGTTTCATATGTAATTAATTATGTTTTTTTAATTTTTTTTGCTTGTAATTATCTTTTTTTGTTCGAATCTGAATTGCCGGCACGCTTTCCCCGGTCATTTTAACTTAAAAAAGGCGAGCAAGAAATAATCACGCCGTTGATCCCTTTAGTACGTTTAGCGCGCATTTCCTTACAGGTGCGATCATACCAACAGTAATGCACCGGATCCCATCAAAACTACGCAGTTAAGCGTGCTTGGGCGAGAGTAGTACTAAGGTGGGTGACCTCCTGGGAAGTCCTCGTGTTGCACCCCTTTTTTGACGCGGTTTCATATGTAATTAATTATCTTTTTTTAATATTTTTTGCTTGTAATTATCTTTTTTTGTTCGAATCTGAATTGTCGGCACGCTTTCCCCCGTGATTTTATCTAAAAAAAGGCGCGCAAGTAATAATCGTGCCGTTGATCCCTTTGGTACGTTTAGCGCGCATTTCCTAACGGGTGCGATCATACCAGCACTAAAGCACCGGATCTCATCAGAATTCCGTAGTTAAGCGTTCTTAGGCGAGGGTAGTACTAGGAGGGGTGACCTCCTGGGATGTCCTTGCGTTGCACTCCTTTTTTGACGCGGTTTCATATGTAATTAATTATCTTTTTTTAATTTTTGTTGCTTGTAATTATCTTTTTTTGTTTGAATCCGAATTGCCGGCACGCTTTCCCCCGTCATTTTATCTTAAAAAAGGCGAGCTAGTAATAATCACGCCGTTGATCCCTTTAGTACGTTTAGCGCGCATTTCTTGACGGGTGCGATAATACCAGCACTAATGCACCGGATCCCATCAGAACTCCGCAGTTAAGCGTGCTTGGGCGAGAGTAGTACTAGGGTGGGTGACCTCCTAGGAAGTCCTCGTGTTGCACCCCTATTTTGACGCGGTTTCATATGTAATTAATTATCTTTTTTGATTTTTTTTCTTGTAATTATCTTTTTTTGTTCGAATCCGAATTACCGGCACGCTTTTCCCCTTGATTTTATCTAAAAAAAGGCGCGTAAGTAATAATCGCGACGTTGATCCGTTTGGTACGTTTAGCGCGCATTTCCTGACGGGTGCGATCATACCAGCACAAATGCACCGGATCCCTTCAGAACTCTGCAGTTAAGCGTGCATAGGCGAGGGTAGTACTAGGATGGGTGACCTCTTGGGATGTCCTCGCGTTGCACCCCTTTTTTGACGCGGTTTCATATGTAATTAATTATGTTTTTTTAATTTTTTTTGCTTGTAATTATCTTTTTTTGTTCGAATCCGAATTGCCGGCACGCTTTCCCCCGTGATTTTATCTAAAAAAAGGCGCGCAAGTAATAATCGCGCAGTTGATCCCTTTAGTACGTTTAGCGCGCATTTCTTGACGGGTGCGATCATACGACCACTAATGCCCTGGATCCTATTAGAACTTTGCAGTTAAGCGTGTTTGAGCGAGAGTAGTACTAGGATGGGTGACCTCCTGGGAAGTCCTCGTGTTGCACCCCTTTTTTGACGCGGTTTCATATGTAATTAATTATTTTTTTTTAATTTTTTTTGCTTGTAATTATATTTTTTTGTTAGAATCCGAATTGCCGGCACGCTTTCTCCCGTGATTTTATCTAAAAAAAGGCGTGCAAGTAATAACCGCACCGTTGATCCCTTTAGTACGTTTAGCGCGGATTTCCTGACGGGTGCGATCATACCAGCACTAATGCACCGGATCCCATCAGAACTCCGCATTTAAGCGTGCTTGGGCGAGCGTAGTACTAGGATGGGTGACCTCTTGGGAAGTCCTTGTGTTGCACCCTTTTTTGACGCTGTTTCATATGTAATTAATTATGTTTTTTTTAATTTTTTTTGCTTGTAATTATCGTTTTTTGTTCGAATCCGAATTGCTGGTACGCTTTCTCCCGTGATTTTATCTAAAAAAAGGCGCGCAAGTAATAACCGCGCCGTTGATCACTTTAGTACGTTTAGCGCGGATTTCCTGACGGGTGCGATCATACCAGCACTAATGCACCGGATCCCATCAGAACTCCGCATTTAAGCGTGCTTGGGCGAGCGTAGTACTAGGATGGGTGACCTCCTGGGATGTCCTCGTGTTGCACCCATTTTTCGACGCGGTTTCATATGCAATTAATTTTTTTTTAATTTTTTTTGCTTGTAATTATCTTTTTTTGTTCGAATCCGAATTGTCGGCACACTTTCCCCCGTGATTTTATCTAAAAAAAGGCGCGCAAGTAATAATCGCGCCGTTGATCCCTTTAGTACGTTTAGCGCGCATTTCCTGACGGTTGCGATCATACCAGCACTAATGCACCGGATCCCATCAGAACTCCGCATTTAAGCGTGCTTGGGCGAGAGTAGTACTAGGATGGGTGACCTCCTTGGATGTCCTCGTGTTGCACCCATTTTTCGACGCGGTTTCATATGTAATTAATTTCTTTTTTTATTTTTTTTTGCATGTAATTATCTTTTTTTGTTCGAATCCGAATTGCCGGCACGCTTTCCCCCGTGATTTTATCTAAAAAAAGGCGCGCATGTAATAATCGCGCAGTTGATCCCTTTAGTACGTTTAACTGCGTCAAAAAAATGGTTGAACACGAGACTTCCAAGGAGGTAACCCATCCTAGTACTACTCTCGCCCAAACACGCTTAGCTGCGAAGTTCTGATGGGATCTGATGCATTGGTGCTGGTACGATCGCACCCGTCAAGAAATGCGCGCTAAACGTACTAAAGGGATCAACGGCGCGATTATTACTTGCGCGCCTTTTTTTAGATAAAATCACGGGGGAAAGCATGCCGGCAATTCGGATTCGAACGAAAAAAGATAATTACAAGCAAAAAAAATTAAAAAAAGATAATTACATATGAAACCGCGTCAAAAAAGGGATGCAACACGAGTACTTCCCAGGAGGTCACCCATCCTAGTACTACTCTCACCAAAGCACACTTACCTGCGGAATTCTGATGAGATCCGGTGCATCAATGCTGGTATGATCGCACCCGTCAAGATATGCGCGCTAAACGTACTAAAGGATCAACGGCGCGATTATTACTTGCGCGCCTTTTTTTAGATAAAATCACGGGGGAAAGCGGGCCGCAATTCAGATTCTAACAAAAAAAGATAATTACAAGCAAAAAAAATTAAAAAAAGATAATTAATTACATATGAAACCGCGTCAAAAAAGGGATGCAACACGAGTACTTCCCAGGAGGTCACCCATCTTAGTACTACTCTCGCCACAGCACGCTTACCTGCGGAGTTCTGATGAGATCCGGTGCATCAGTGCTAGTATGATCGCACCCGTCAAGAAATGCGCGCTAGACGTACTAAAGGATCAACGGCGCGATTATTACTTGCGCGCCTTTTTTTAGATAAAATCACGGGGGAAAGCGTGCCGCAATTCAGATTCGAACAAAAAAAGATAATTACAAGCAAAAAAAATTAAAAAAAGATAATTAATTATGTATGGAACAGCATCAAAAAAGGGGTGCAACACGAGAACTTCCCAGGAGGTCACCCATCCAAGTACTACTATCGCCCACGCACGCTTAACTGCGGAGTTCTAATGGGATCCAGTGCATTAGTGCGGGTATGATAGCACCCATCAAGAAATGCACGCTAAACGTACTAAAAGGATCAACGGCGCGATTATTACTTGCGCGCCTTTTTTAAGATAAAATCACGGGGGAAAGCGTGCCGGCAATTCAGATAATTAATTACATATGAAACCGCGGCAAAAAAGGGATGCAACACGAGTACTTCCCAGGAGGTCACCCATCCTAGTACTACTCTCGCCAAAGCACGCTTACCTGCGGAGTTCTGATGAGATCCGGTGCATTAGAGCTGGTATGATCGCACCCATCAGGAAATGCGCGCTAAACATACTAAAGGGATCAACAGCGCGATTATTACTTGCGCGCCTTTTTTTAGATAAAATCACGGGAAAAGCGTGCCGACAATTCGGATTCGAACAAAAAAAGATAATTACAAGAAAAAAAAATAATAAAAGATAATTAATTACATATGAAACCGCGTCAAAAAAGGGGTGCAACACGAAGACTTCCCAGGAGCTCACCCATCCTAGTACTACTCTCGCCCAAGCACGCTTCACAGCGGAGTTCTAATGGGATCCGGTGCATGAGTGCTGGTATGATCACACCCGTTACGAAATGCGCGCTAAACGTACTAAAGGGATCAACGGCGCGATTATTACTTGCGCGCCTTTTTTTTAGATAAAATCACGGGGGAAAGCGTGCCGGCAATTTGGATTCGAACAAAAAAAGATAATTACAAGCAAAAAAAATTAAAAAAAGATAATTAATTACATATGAAACCGCGTCAAAAAAGGGGTGCAACACGAGGACTTCCCAGGAGGTCACCCATCCTAGTACTATTCTCGCCCAAACACGTTTGACTGCGGAGTTCTAATGGGATCCGGTGCATTAGTGCTTGTATGATCGCACCCGTCTGGAAATGCGCGCTAAACGTACTAAAGGGATCAACGGCGCGATTATTACCTGCGCGCCCTTTTTTAGATAAAATCACGGGGGAAAGCGTGCCGGCAATTCGGATTCGAACAAATAAATATAATTACAAGCAAAAAAAATTAAAAAAAGATAATTAATTACATATGAAACCACGTCAAAAAAGGGGTGCAACACGAGGACTTCCCAGGAGGTCACCAATCGTAGTAGTACTCTCGCACAAGCACGCTTAACTGCGGAGTTTTAATGGGATCCAGTGCATTAGTGCTGGTATGATCACACCCGTTAGGAAATGCGCGCTAGACGTACTAAAGGGATCAACGGTGCGATTATTACTTGCGCGCCTTTTTTTAGATAAAATCACGGGGGAAAGCGTGCCGGATATTCGGATTCGAACAAAAAAAGATAATTACAAGCAAAAAAAATTAAAAAAAGATAGTTAATTACATATGAAACCGCATCAAAAAAGGGGTGCAACACGAGGACTTCACAGGAGGTCACCCATCCTAGTACTACTCTTGCGCAAGCGCGCTTAACTGCGGAGTTCTGATGGGATCCGATGCAGTAGAGCTGGTATGATCGCACCCGTAAGGAAATGCGCGCTAAACGTACTAAAGGGATCAACGGCGCGATTACTACTTGTGCGTCCTTATTTAGATAAAATCACGGGGGAAAGCGTGCCGGCAATTCGGATTCGAACAAATAAAGATAATTACAAGCAAAAAAAATTAAAAAAAGATAATTAATTACATATGAAACCGCGTCAAAAAAGGGGGTGCAACACGAGGACTTCCCAGGAGGCCACCCATCCTAGTACTACTCTCGCCCAAGCACGCTTAGCTGCGGAGTTCTGATGGGATCCGGTGCATTAGTGCTGGTATGATCGCACCCGTCAAGAAATGCGCTTTAAACATACTAAAGGGATCAACTGCGCGATTATTACTTGCGCGCCTTTTTTTAGATAAAATCACGGGGGAAAGCGTGCCGGCAATTCGTATTCAAACAAAAAAAGATAATTACAAGCAAAAAAAATTAAAAAAAGATAATTAATTACGTATGAAACCGCATCAAAAAAAGGCTGCAACACGAGGACTTCCCAAGAGGTCACCCATCCTAGTACTACTCTCGCCCAAGCACGCTTAACTACGGAGTTCTGATAGGATCCTGTGCATTTGTGCTGGTATGATCGCACCCGTCAGGAAATGCGCGCTAAACGTACTAAAGGGATCAACGGCGCGATTATTACTTGCGCCTTTTTTTAGATAAAATCACGGGGGAAAGCGTGCTGACAATTCGGATTCGAACAAAAAAAGATAATTACAAGCAAAAAAAATTAAAAAAAGATAATTAATTACATATGAAACCGCATCAAAAAAGGGGTGCAACACGAGGACTTCAAAGGAGGTCGCCCATCCTAGTACTAATCTCATCCAAGCACGCTTAACTGCGGAGTTCTGATGGGATCCGGTGCATTAGAGCTGGTATGATCGCACCCGTCAGGAAATGCGCGCTAAACGAACTAAAGGGATCAACGGCGCGATTATTACTTGCGCGCCTTTTTTTAGATAAAATCAAGGGGGAAAACGTGCCGGCAATTCGGATTCGAACAAAAAAAGATAATTACAAGCAAAAAAAATTAAAAAAAGATAATTAATTATATATGAAACCGCGTCAAAAAAGGGGTGGAACACGAGGACTTCCCAGGAGGTCACCCATCCTAGTACTACTCTCGCCCAAGCACGCTTCACTACGGAGTTCTGATGGGATCCGGTGCATTAGTGCTGGTATGACCGCACCCGTTAGGAAATGCGCACTAAGCGTACTAAAGGGATCAACGGCGCGATTATTACTTGGGCGCCTTTTTTTAGATAAAATCACGGGGGAAAGCGTGCCGACAATTCGGATTCGAACAAAAAAAGATAATTACAAGCAAAAAAAATTAAAAAAAAGATAATTAATTACATATGAAACCGCATCAAAAAAGGGGTGCAACACGAGGACTTCATAGGAGGTCGCCCATCCTAGTACTACTCTCGCCCAAGCACGCTTCACTACGGAGTTCTGATGGGATCCGGTGCATTAGTGCTGGTATGATCGCACCCGTTAGGAAAAGCGCACTAAACGTACTAAAGGGATCAACGGCGCGATTATTACTTGGGCGCCTTTTTTTAGATAAAATCACGGGGGAAAGCGTGCCGACAATTCGGATTCGAACAAAAAAAGATAATTACAAGCAAAAAAAATTAAAAAAAAGATAATTAATTACATATGAAACCGCATCAAAAAAGGGGTGCAACACGAGGACTTCACAGGAGGTCGCCCATCCTAGTACTAATATCATCCAAGCACGCTTAACTGCGGAGTTTTGATGGGATCCAGTGCATAAGAGCTGGTATGATCGCACCCGTCAGGAAATGCGCGCTAAACGAACTAAAGGGATCAACGGCGCGATTATTACTTGCGCGCCTTTTTTTAGATAAAATCACGGGGGAAAGCGTGCCGCAATTCGGATTCGAACAAAAAAAGATAATTACAAGCAAAAAAATTAAAAAAAGATAATTAATTACGTATGAAACCGCATCAAAAAAGGGGTACAACACGAGGACATCCCAAGAGGTCACCCATCCTAGTACTACTCTCGTCCAAGCACACTTAACTGCGGAGTTCTGATAGGATCCTGTGCATTTGTGCTGGTATGATCGCACCTGTCAGGAAATGCGCGCTAAACGTACTAAAGGGATCAACGGCGCGATTATTACTTGCGCGCCCTGTTTTAGATAAAATCACGGGGGAAAGCGTGCCGACAATTCGGATTCGAACAAAAAAAGTTAATTACAAACAAAAAAATTAAAAAAAGATAATTAATTACATATGAAACCGCATCAAAAAAGGGGTGCAACACCAGGACTTCACAGGACGTCACCCATCCTAGTACTAATCTCGCCCAAGCACGCTTAACTGCGGAGTTCTGATAGGATCCTGTGCATTTGTGCTGGTATGATCGCACCCGTCAGGAAATGCGCGCTAAACGTACTAAAGGGATCAACGGCGCAATTATTACTTGCGCCTTTTTTTAGATAAAATCACGGGGGAAAGCGTGCTGACAATTCGGATTCGAACAAAAAAAGATAATTACAAGCAAAAAAAATTAAAAAAAGATAATTAATTACATATGAAACCGCATCAAAAAAGGGGTGCAACACGAGGACTTCACAGGAGGTCGCCCATCCTAGTACTAATCTCATCCAAGCACGCTTAACTGCGGAGTTCTGATGGGATCCGGTGCATTAGAGCTGGTATGATCGCACCCATCAGGAAATGCGCGCTAAACGAACTAAAGGGATCAACGGCGCGATTATTACTTGCGCGCTTTTTTTTAGATAAAATCACGGGGGAAAGCATGCCGCAATTCGGGTTCGAAAAAAAAAAGATAATTACAAGCAAAAAAATTAAAAAAAGATAATTAATTACGTATGAAACCGCATCAAAAAAGTGGTGCAACAGGAGGACTTCCCAAGAGGTCACCCATCCTAGTACTACTCTCGCCCAAGCACGCTTAATTGCGGAGTTCTGATGGGATCCGGTGCATTAGTGCTGGTATGATCGCACCCGTTAGAAAATGCACGCTAAACATACTAAAGGGATCAACGGCGCGATTATTACTTGCGCACCTTTTTTTGGATAAAACCACGGGGGAAAGCGTGCCGGCAATTCGGATTCGAACAAAAAAAGATAATAACAAGCAAAAAAAATTAAAAAAAGATAATTAATTGCATATGAAACCGCATCAAAAAAGGGGTGCAACACGAGGACTTCACAGGAGGTCACCCATCCTAGTACTAATCTCATCCAAGCACGCTTCACTTCGGAGTTCTGATGGGATCCGGTGCATTAGAGCTGGTATGATCGCACCCGTCAGGAAATGCGCGCTAAACGTACTAAAGGGATCAACGGCGCGATTATTACTTGCGCGCCTTTTTTTAGATAAAATCAAGGGGGAAAACGTGCCGGCAATTCGGATTCGAACAAAAAAAGATAATTACAAGCAAAAAAATTAAAAAAAGATAATTAATTACGTATGAAACCGCATCAAAAAAGGGGTGCAACACGAGGACTTCCCAAGAGGTCACCCATCCTAGTACTACTCTCGCCCAAGCACGCTTAATTGCGGAGTTCTGATAGGATCCGGTGCATTAGTGCTGGTACGATCGCACCCGTCAATAAACGCAAGCTAAACATACTAAAGGGATCAACGGCGCGATTATTATTTGCGCGCCTTTTTTTAGATAAAATCACGGGGGAAAGCGTGCCGGCAATCCGGATTCGAACAAAAAAAGATAATTACAAGAAAAAAAATTAAAAAAAGATAATTAATTACATATGAAACCGCGTCAAAAACGGGGTGCAACACGAGGACTTCCCAGGAGGTCACCGATCCTAGTACTACTCTCGCCCAAGCACGCTTCACTGCGGAGTTCTGATGGGGTCCGGTGCATTAGTGCTAGTATGATCACACCCGTCAGGAAATGCGCGCTAAACGTACTAAAGGGATCAACGGCGCGATTATTACTTGCGCGCCTTTTTTTAGATAAAATCACGGGAGAAAGCGTGCCGGCAATTCGGATTCGAACAAATAAAGATAATTACAAGCAAAAAAAATTAAAAAAAGATAATTAATTACATATGAAACCGCGTCAAAAAAGGGGTGCAACACGAGTACTTCCCAGGAGGTCACCCATCCTAGTATTACTCTCGCCCAAGCACGCTTAATTGCGGAGTTCTGATGGGATCCGGTGCATTAGTGCTGGTATTATCGCACCCGTCAGGAAATGCACGCTAAACGTACTAAAGGGATCAATTGCGCGATTATTACTTGCGCGCCTTTTTTTAGATAAAATCACGGGGGAAAGCGTGCCGACAATTCGGATTCGAACAAAAAAAGATAATTACAAGCAAAAAAAATTAAAGAAAGATAATTAATTACATATGAAACCGCATCAAAAAAGGGGTGCAACACGAGGACTTCACAGCACGTCACCCATCCTAGTACTAATCTCGCCCAATCACGCTTAACTGCGGAGTTCTGATAGGATCCTGTGCATTTGTGCTGGTATGATCGCACCCGTCAGGAAATGCGCGCTAAACGTACTAAAGGGATCAACGGCGCGATTATTACTTGCGCGTCCTTTTTTAGATAAAATCACGGGGGAAAGCGTGCCGGCAATTCGGATTCGAACAAAATCAGATAATTACAAGCAAAAAAAATTAAAAAAAGATAATTAATTACATATGAAACCGCATCAAAAAAGGGGTGCAACACGAGGACTTCCCAAGAGGTCACCCATCCTAGTACTACTCTCGTCCAAGCACGCTTCACTGCGGAGTTCTGATAGGATCCTGAGCATTTGTGCTGGTATGATCGCACCCGTCTAGAAATGCGCGCTAAACGTACTAAAGGGATCAACGGCGCGATTATTACTTGCGCGCCCTTTTTTAGATAAAATCACGGGGGAAAGCGTGCCGATAATTCGGATTCGAACAAAAAAAGATAATTACAAGCAAAAAAAATTAAAAAAAGATAATTAATTACATATGAAACCGCGTCAAAAAAGGGGTGCAACACGAGAACATCCAAGGAGGTCACCCATCCTAGTACTACTCTCGCCCAAGCACGCTTAACTGCGAAGTTCTGATGGGATCCGGTGCATTAGTGCTGGTATGATCGCACCTGTTAGGAAATGCGCGCTAAACGTACTAAGGGGATCAACGGCGCGATTATTACTTGCGCGCCTTTTTTTAGATAAAATCACGGGGGAAAGCGTGCCGGCAATTCGGATTCGAGCAAAAAAAGATAATTACAAGCAAAAAAAATTAAAAAAAGATAATTAATTACGTATGAAACCACGTCAAAAAAGGGGTGCAACACGAGGACTACCCAGGAAGTCACCCATACTAGTACTACTCTCGCCCAAGCACGCTTAACTCCAGAGTTCTGATGGGATCCGGTGCATTAGTGCTGGTATGATCGCACCCGTCAGGAAATGCACGCTAAACATACTAAAGGGATCAACGGCGCGATTATTACTTGCGCGCCTTTTTTTAGATAAAATCATGGGGGCAAGCGTGCCGGCAATTCGGATTTGAACAAAAAAAGATAATTACAAGCAAAAAAAATTAAAAAAAGATAATTAATTACATATGAAACCGCGTCAAAAAAGGGGTGCAACACGAGGACTTCCCAGGAGGTCACCCATCCAAGTACTACTCAAGCCCAAGCACGCTTAGCTGCGATGTTCTTATGGGATCCGGTGCATTAGTGCTGGTATGATCGCACCCGTCAGGAAATGCGCGCTAAACGTACTAAAGGGATCAATGGCTCGATTATTAATTGCTCGCCTTTTTTTAGATAAAATCACGGGGGAAAGCGTGCCGGCAATTCATATTCGAACAAAAAAAGATAATTACAAGCAAAAAAAATTAAAAAAAAGATAATTAATTACATATGAAACCGCGTCAAAAAAGGGTGCAACACGAATACATCCTAGGAGGTCACCCACCCTAGTACTACTCTCGCCCAAGCACGCTTAACTGTGGAGTTCTGATGGGATCCGGTGCATTAGTGCTAGTATGATCGCACCCGTCAGGAAATGCGCTCTAAACGTACTAAAGGGATCAACGGCGCGATTATTACTTGCGCGCCCTGTTTTAGATAAAATCACGGGGGAAAGCGTGCCGACAATTCGGATTCGAACAAAAAAAATAATTACAAGCAAAAAAAATTAAAAAAAGATAATTAATTACATATGAAACCGCGTCAAAAAAGGGGTGCAACACGAGGACTACCAAGGAAGTCACCCATCCTAGTACTACTCTCGCCCAAGCACGCTTAACTGCAGAGTTCTGATGGGATCCGGTGCATTAGTGCTGGTATGATCGCACCCGTCAGGAAATGCACGCTAAACATACTAAAGGGATCAACGGCGCGATTATTACTTGCGCGCCTTTTCCTAGATAAAATCACGGGGGAAAGCGTGTCGGCAATTCGGATTCGAACAAAAAAAGATAATTACAAGTAAAAAAAATTAAAAAAAGATAATTAATTACATATGAAACCGCATCAAAAAAGGGGTGCAACATGAGGACTCCACAGGAGGTCACCCATCCTAGTACTAATCTCACCCAAGCACGCTTAACTGCGGATTTCTGATGGGATCCGGTGCATTAGAGCTGGTATGATCGCACCCGTCAGGAAATGCGTGCTAAACGTACTAAAGGGATCAACGGCGCGATTATTACTTGCGCGCCTTTTTTTAGAAAAAATCACGGGGGAAAGCGTGCCAGCAATTCGGATTCGAACAAAAAAAGATAATTACAAGCAAAAAAAATTAAAAAAAGATAATTAAATACGTATGAAACCGCATCAAAAAAGGGGTGCAAGACGAGGACTTCCCAAAAGGTCACCCATCCTAGTACTACTGTCGCCCAAGCACGCTTAACTGCGGAGTTCTGATGGGATCCGATGCATTAGTATTGGTATGATCGCACCCATCAGGAAATGCGCGCTATACATACTAAAGGGATCAACGGCGCGATTATTACTTGCGCGCCCTTTTTTAGATAAAATCACGGGGGAAAGCGTGCCGGCAATTCGGATTCGAACAAAAAAAGATTATTACAAGCAAAAAAAATTAAAAAAAGATAATTAATTACGTATGAAACCGCATCAAAAAAGGGGTGCAACATGAGGACTTTCCCAAGAGGTCACCCATCCTGGTACTACTCTCGCCCAAGCACGCTTAACTGCGGATTTCTAATAGGATCCGGTGCATTAGTGCTGGTATGATCGCACTCGTCAGAAAATGCGCGCTAAACGTACTAAAGGGATCAACGGCGCGATTATTACTTGCTCGCCTTTTTTTAGATAAAATCACGGGGGAAAGCGTGCCAACAATTCGGATTCGAACAAAAAAAAGATAATTACAAGAAAAAAAAATTAATAAAAGATAATTAATTACATATGAAACCGCGTCAAAAAAGGGGTGCAACACGAGGACTTCACAGGAGGTCACCCATCCTAGTACTACTCGCGCCCAAGCACACTTAATTGCGGAGATCTGATGGGATCCGGTGCATCAGTGCTGGTATGATCGCACCTGTCAAGAAATGCGCGCTAAACGTACTAAAGGGATCAACGGCGCGATTATTACTTGCGCGCCTTTTTTTAGATAAAATCAAAGGGGAAAGCGTGCCGGCAATTCAGATTCGAACAAAAATGGATAATTACAAGCAAAAAAATTAAAAAAAGATAATTAATTACATATGAAACCGCGTCAAAAAAAGGGTGGAACACGAGACTTCCCAGGAGGTCACCCATCCTAGTACTACTCTCGCCCAAACAAGCTTAACTGCGAAGTTCTGATGGGATCTGATGCATTGGTGCTGGTATGATCGCGCCCGTCAAGAAATGCGCGCTAAACGTACTAAAGGGATCAACGACGCGATTATTACTTGCGCGCCTTTTTTTAGATAAAATCACGGGGGAAAGCATGCCGGCAATTCGGATTCGAACAAAAAAGGACAATTACAAGCAAAAAAAAATTAAAAAATGATAATTATTTACATATGAAACCGCGTCAAAAAAGGGGTGCAAGACGAGGACTTCCCAAGAGGTCACCCATCCTAGTACTACTCTCGCCCAAACACGCTTAACTACAGAGTTCTGATGGGATCCGGTGCATTAGTGCTGGTATGATCGCACCCGTCAAGAAATGCGCGCTAAACGTACTAAAGGGATCAACGGCGCGATTATTACTTGCGCGCCTTTTTTTAGATAAAATCACGGGGGAAAGCGTGCGGGCAATTCGGATTCGAACAAAAAAAGATAATTACAAGCAAAAAAAATTAATAAAAGATAATTAATTACATATGAAACCGCATCAAAAAAGGGGTGCAACACGAGGACTTCCCAAGAGGTCACCCATCCTAGTACTAATCTCACCCAAGCACGCTTAATTGCGGAGTTCTGATGGGATCCGGTGCATTAGAGTTGGTATGATCGCACCCGTCAGGAAATGCGCGCTAAACGTACTAAAGGGATCAACGGCGCGATTATTACTTGCGCGCCTTTTTTTAGATAAAATCACGGGGGAAAGCGTGCCGGCAATTCGGATTCGAACAAAAAAAGATAATTACAAGAAAAAAAAATTAATAAAAGATAATTAATTACATATGAAACGCGTCAAAAAAGGGATGCAACACAAGGACTTCCTAGGAGGTCACCCATCCTAGTCATACTCTCGCCTAAGCACGCTTAACTACGGAGTTCTGATGGAATCCAGTGCATTAGTGCTGGTATTATCACACCCTTCAGGAAAAGCGCGCTAAACGTACTAAAGGGATCAACGACGCGATTATTACTTGCGTGCCTTTTTTTAGATAAAATCACGGGGGAAAGCATGCCGGCAATTCGGATTCGAACAAAAAAGGACAATTACAAGCAAAAAAAAAATTAAAAAATTATAATTATTTACATATGAAACCGCGTCAAAAAAGGGGTGCAACACGAGTACTTCCAAGGAGGTCACCCATCCTAGTAATACTCTCGCTCAAGCACACTTAACTGCGGAGTTCTGATAGGATCCGGTGCATCAGTGCTGGTATGATCGCACCCGTCAGGAAATGCGCGCTAAACGTACTAAAGGGATCAATGGCGCGATTATTACTTGCGCGCCTTTTTTTAGATAAAATCACGGGGGAAAGCGTGCCGACAATTCGGATTCGAACAAAAAGAGATAATTACAATTAAAAAAAATTAAAAAAAGATAATTAATTACATATGAAACCGCATGAAAAAAGGGGTGCAACACGAGGACTTCACTGGAGGTCACCCATCCTATTACTAATCTCACCCGAGCACGCTTGACTGCGGAGTTCTGATGGGATTCGGTGCATTAGAGCTGGTATGATCGCACCCGTCAGGAAATACGCGCTAAACGTACTAAAGGGATCAACGGCGCGATTATTACTTGCGCGCCTTTTTTTAGAGAAAATCACGGGGGAAAGCGTGCCGGCAATTCGGATTCGAACAAAAAAAGATAATTACAAGAAAAAAAATTAATAAAAGATAATTAATTACATACGAAACGCGTCAAAAAAGGGTGCAACACGAGGACTTCCCAAGAGGTCACCCATCCTAGTAATACTCTCGCCCAAGCACCCTTAACTGCGAAGTTCTTATGGGATCCAGTGCATTAGTGCTGGTATAATCGCACCCGTCAGGATATGCGCGCTAAACGTACTAAAGGGATCAACGACACGATTATTACTTGCGCGCCTTTTTAGATAAAATCACGGGGAAAGCGTGCCAGCAATTCGGATTCGAACAAAAAAAGATAATTACAAGAAAAAAAAATTAATAAAAGATAATTAATTACATATGAAACCGCGTCAAAAAAGGGGTGCAACACTAGTACTTCCCAGGAGGTCACCCATCCTAGTACTACTCTCGCCAAAGCACGCTTACCTGCTGAGTTCTGATGGGATCCGGTGCATCAGTGCTGGTATGATCGCACCCGTCAAGAAATGCGCTCTAAACGTACTAAAGGGATTAACGGCGCGATTATTACTTGCGCGCCTTTTTTTAGATAAAATAACGGGGGAAAGCGTGCCGGCAATTCGGATTCGAACAAAAAAAGATAATTACAAGAAAAAAAATTAATAAAAGATAATTCATTACATATGAAACCGCGTCAAAAAAGGGGTGCAACACGAGGAATTCCAAGGAGGTCACCCATCCTAGTAATACTCTCGCCCAAGCACACTTCACTGTGGAGTTCTGATAGGATCCGGTGCATCAGTGCTGGTATGGTCGCACCCGTCAGGAAATGCGCGCTAAACGTACTAAAGGGATCAACGGCGTGATTATTACTTGCGCGCCTTTTTTTAGATAAAATAACGGGGGAAAGCGTGCCAGCAATTTGGATTCGAACAAAAAAAAGATAATTACAAGAAAAAAAATTAATAAAAGATAATTAATTACATATGAAACCGCGTCAAAAAAGAGGTGCAACACGAGGACTTCCCAGGAGTTCACCCATCCTAGTAATACTCTCGCCCAAGCACGCTTCACTGCGAAATTCTGATGGGATCCAGTGCATTAGTGCTGGTATGATCGCACCCATCAGGAAATGCTCGCTAAACGTACTAAAGGGATCAACGGCGCGATTATTACTTGCGCGCCTTTTTTTAGATAAAATCACGGGGAAAAGCGTGTCGGTAATTCGGATTCGAACAAAAAAAGATAATTACAAGCAAAAAAAATTAAAAAAAGATAATTAATTACATATGAAACCGCGTCAAAAAAGTGGTGCAATACGAGGACTTCCCTGCAGGTCACCCATCCTAGTACTACTCTCGCCCAAGCACGCTAAACTGCGGAGTTCTGATGGGATCAGGTGCATTAGTGCTGGTATGATCGCATCCGTCAGGAAATGCGCGCTAAACGTACTAAAGGGATCAACGGCGCGATTATTACTTGCTCGCCTTTTTTTAGATAAAATCACGGGGGAAAGCGTGCCAACAATTCGGATTCGAACAAAAAAAAGATAATTACAAGAAAAAAAATTAATAAAAGATAATTAATTACATATGAAACCGCGTCAAAAAATGGGTGCGACACGAGGACTTCCCAGGAGGTCACCCATCCCAGTACTGCTCTCACCAAGCACGCTTAACTGCGGATTTCTAATAGGATCCGGTGCATTAGTGCTGGTATGATCGCACCCATCAGGAAATGCGCGCTAAACGTACTAAAGGGATCAACTACGCGATTATTACTTGCTCGCCTTTTTTTAGATAAAATCACGGGGGAAAGCGTGCCAACAATTCGGATTCGAACAAAAAAAAGATAATTACAAGAAAAAAAAATCAATAAAAGATAATTAATTACATATGAAACCGCGTCAAAAAAGGGGTGCAACACGAGGACTTCTCAGGAGGTCACCCATCCTAGTACTACTCGCGCCTAAGCACACTTAACTGCAGAGATCTGATGGGATCCGGTGCATCAGTGCTGGTATGATCGCACCTGTCAAGAAATGCGCGCTAAACGTACTAAAGGGATCAACGGCGCGATTATTACTTGCGCGCCTTTTTTTAGATAAAATCACAGGGGAAAGCGTGCCGGCAATTCAGATTCGAACAAAAAAGGATAATTACAAGCAAAAAAATTAAAAAAAGATAATTAATTACATATGAAACCGCGTCAAAAAAAGGATGGAACACGAGACTTCCAAGGAGGTCACCCATCCTAGTACTACTCTCGCCCAAACAAGCTTAACTGCGAAGTTCTGATGGGATCTGATGCATTGGTGCTGGTATGATCGCGCCCGTCAAGAAATGCGCGCTAAACGTACTAAAGGGATCAACGACGCGATTATTACTTGCGCGCCTTTTTTTAGATAAAATCACGGGGGAAAGCATGCCGGCAATTCGGATTCGAACAAAAAAGGCAATTACAAGCAAAAAAAAAATTAAAAAATGAGAATTATTTACATATGAAACCGCGTCAAAAAAGGGGTGCAAGACGAGTACTTCCCAAGAGGTCACCCATCCTAGTACTACTCTCGCCCAAGCACACTTAAATACAGAGTTCTGATGGGATCCGGTGCATTAGTGCTGGTATGAAAGCACCCGTCAAGAAATGCGCGCTAAACGTACTAAAGGGACTAACGGCGCTATTATTACTTGCGCGCCTTTTTTTAGATAAAATCAAGGGGAAAAGCGTGCCGGCAATTCGGATTCGAACAAAAAAATATAATTACAAGCAAAAAAAATTAAGAAAAATAATTAATTACATATGAAACCGCGTCAAAAAAAGGGTGCAACACGAGGACTTCCCAAGAGGTCACCCATCCTAGTACTACTCTCGCCCAAGCACGCTTAGCAGCGGAGTTCTGATGGGATCCAGTGCATTAGTGCTGGTATGATCGCACCCGTTAGGAAATGCACGCTAAACGTACTAAAGGGATCAACGACGCTATTATTACTTGCGCGCCTTTTTTTAGATAAAATCACGGGCGAAAGCGTGCCGGCAATTCGGATACGAACAAAAAAATATAATTACAAGCAAAAAAAATTTAAAAAAATAATTAATTACATATGAAACCGCGTCAAAAAAGGGGTGTAACACGAGGACTTCCCAAGAGGTCACCCATCGTAGTACTACTCTCGCCCAAGCACGCTTAGCTGCGGAGTTCTGATGGGATCCAGTGCATTAGTGTTGGTATGATCGCACCCGTCAGGAAATGCGCGCTAAACGTACTAAAGGGATCAACGACGCGATTATTACTTGCGCGCCTTTTTTTAGATAAAATCACGGGGGAAAGCGTGCCGGCAATTCGTATTCGAACAAAAAAAGATAATTACAAGCAAAAAAATTAAAAAAAAGATAATTAATTACATATGAAACCGCGTCAAAAAAGGGGTGCAACACGAGGTCACCCATCCTAGTACTACTATCGCCCAAGCACGCTTAACTACGTAGTTCTGATGGGATCTGGTGCATTAGTGCTGGTATGATCGCACCAGTCAGGAAATGCGCGCTAAACGTACTAAAGGGATCAACGGCGCGATTAATACTTGCGCGCCCATTTTTAGATAAAATCACGGGGGAAAGGTGTCGGCAATTCGTATTCTAACAAAAAAAGATAATTACAAGCAAAAAAAATTAAAAAAAGATAATTAATTACGTATGAAACAGCATCAAAAAAGGGGTGCAAGACGAGGACTTTCCAATAGGTCACCCATCCTAGTACTACTCTCACCCGAGCACGCTTAACTGCAGAATTCTGATGGGACCCGGTGCATTAGTGCTGGTATGATCGCACCCGTTAGGATATGCGCGCTAAACGTACTAAAGGGATCAACGGCGCGATTATTACTTGCGCGCCTTTTTTTAAATAAAATCACGGGGGAAAGCGTGCCGGCAATTCGGATTCGAACAAAAAAAGATAATTACAAGCAAAAAAAATTAAAAAAAGATAATTAATTACATATGAAACCGCATCAAAAAAGGGGTGCAACACGAGGACTTTACAGGAGGTCACCCATCCTAGTACTAATCTCAGCCAAGCACGCTTAACTGCGGAGTTCTGATAGGATCCGGTGCATTAGAGTTGGTATGATCGCACCCGTTAGGAAATGCGCGCTAAACGTACTAAAGGGATCAACGGCGCGATTATTACTTGCGCGCCTTTTTTTAGATAAAATCACGGGGGAAAGCCTGCCAGCAATTCCGATTCGAACAAAAAAAGATAATTACAAGCAAAAAAAAATTAAAAAAAGATAATTAATTACATATGAAACCGCGTCAAAAAAGTGGTGCAACAGGAATACTTCCCAGGAGGTCACCCATCCTAGTACTACCCTCGCCCAAGCACTCTTAACTGTGGAGTTCTAATGGGATCCGGTGCATTAGTGCTGGTATGATCGCTCTGATTAGGAAATGCGCGCTAAACGTATTAAAGGGATCAACGACGCGATTATTACTTGCGTGCCTTTTCTTAGATAAAATCACGGGGGAAAGCGTGCCGGCAATTCGGATTCGAACAAAAAAAGATAATTACAAGCAAAAAAATTAAAAAAAGACAATTAATTACGTATGTAACCGCATCAAAAAAGGGGTGCAACACAAGGACTTCACAGGAGGTCACCCATCCTAGTACTACTCTCACCCGAGCACGCTTGACTGCGGAGTTCTGATGGGATCCGGTGCATTAGTGCTGGTATGATCGCACACGTTAGGAAATGCGCGCTAAACGTACTAAAGGGATCAACGTCGCGATTATTACTTGCGCGCCTTTGTTAGATAAAATCGCGGGGGAAAGCGGGCCGACAATTCGGATTCGAACAAAAAAAGATAATTACAAGCAAAAAAAAATTAAAAAAAAGATAATTAATTACTTATGAAACCGCATCGAAATAGGGGTGCAACACGAGGACTTCCCAAGAGGTCACCCATCCTAGTACTACTCTCGCCCAAGCACGCTTACCTGCGGAGTTCTGATGGGATCCGGTGTATTCGTGCTGCTATGATCGCACCCGTCAGGAAATGCACGCTAAACATAATAAAGGGATCAACGGCGCGATTATTACTTGCGTGCCTTTTTTTAGATAAAATCACGGGGGAAAGCGTGCCGCAATTCGGATTCGAACAAAAAAAGATAATTACAAGCAAAAAAAATTAAAAAAAGACAATTAATTACGTATGAAACAGCATCAAAAAAGGGGTGCAACACGAGGACTTCACAGGAGGTAACCCATCCTAGTACTACTCTCACCCAAGCACGCTTAACTGCGGAGTTCTGTTGGGATCCGGTGCATTAGTGCTGGTATGATCGCACCCGTCAGGAAATGCGCGCTAAACGTACTAAAGGGATCAACGGCGCGATTATTATTTGCGCGGCTTTTTTTAGATAAAATCACGGGGGAAAGCGTGCCAGCAATTCGGATTCGAACAAAAAAAGATAATTACAAGCAAAAAAAAATTAAAAAAAGATAATTAATTACGTATGAAACAGCATCGAAAAAGGGGTGCAACACGAGGACATCCCAAGAGGTCACCCATCCTAGTACTACTCTCGCCCAAGCACGCTTACCTGCGGAGTTCTGATGGGATCCGGTGCATTAGTACTTGTATGATCGCACCCGTGAGGAAATGCGCGCTAAACGTACTAAAGGGCCCAACGGCGCGATTATTACTTGCGCGGCTTTTTTTAGATAAAATCACGGGGGAATGCGTGCCGGCAATTCGGATTCGAACAAAAAAAGATAATTACAAGCAAAAAAAATTAAAGAAAGACAATTAATTACGTATGAAACAGCATCAAAAAAGGGGTGCAACACGAGGACTTCCCAAGAGTTCACCCATCCTAGTACTACTCTCGCCCAAGCACGCTTAACTGCGGAGTTCTGATGGGATCCGGTGCATTAGTGCTGGTATGATCCCACCCGTTAGGAAATGCGCGCTAAACGTACTAAAGGGATCAACGGCGCGATTATTACTTGCGTGCCCTTTTTTAGATAAAATCACGGGGGAAAGCGTGCCGGCAATTCGGATTCGAACAAAAAAAGATAATTACAAGCAAAAAAAAATTAAAAAAAGATAATTAATTACATATGAAACCGCGTCAAAAAAGTGGTGCAACAGGAATACTTCCCAGGAGGTCGCCCATCCTAGTACTACCCTCGCCCAAGCACTCTTAACTGTGGAGTTCTAATGGGATCCGGTGTATTAGTGCTGGTATGATCGCTCTGATTAGGAAATGCGCGCTAAACGTATTAAAGGGATCAACGGCGCGATTATTACTTGCGTGCCTTTTCTTAGATAAAATCACGGGGGAAAGCGTGCCGGCAATTCGGATTCGAACAAAAAAAGATAATTACAAGCAAAAAAATTAAAAAAAGACAATTAATTACGTATGTAACCGCATCAAAAAAGGGGTGCAACACAAGGACTTCACAGGAGGTCACCCATCCTAGTACTACTCTCACCCGAGCACGCTTGACTGCAGAGTTCTGATGGGATCCGGTGCATTAGTGCTGGTATGATCGCACACGTTAGGAAATGCGCGCTAAACGTACTAAAGGGATCAACGTCGCGATTATTACTTGCGCGCCTTTTTTTAGATAAAATCGCGGGGGAAAGCGGGCCGACAATTCGGATTCGAACAAAAAAAGATAATTACAAGCAAAAAAAAATTAAAAAAAAGATAATTAATTACGTATGAAACCGCATCGAAATAGGGGTGCAACACGAGGACTTCCCAAGAGGTCACCCATCCTAGTACTACTCTCGCCCAAGCACGCTTACCTGCGGAGTTCTGATGGGATCCGGTGTATTCGTGCTGGTATGATCGCACCCGTCAGGAAATGCACGCTAAACATAATAAAGGGATCAACGGCGCGATTATTACTTGCGTGCCTTTTTTTAGATAAAATCACGGGGGAAAGCGTGCCGCAATTCGGATTCGAACAAAAAAAGATAATTACAAGCAAAAAAAATTAAAAAAAGACAATTAATTACGTATGAAACAGCATCAAAAAAGGGGTGCAACACGAGGACTTCACAGGAGGTAACCCATCCTAGTACTACTCTCACCCCAGCACGCTTAACTGCGGAGTTCTGTTGGGATCCGGTGCCTTAGTGCTGGTATGATCGCACCCGTCAGGAAATGCGCGCTAAACGTACTAAAGGGATCAACGGCGCGATTATTATTTGCGCGGCTTTTTTTAGATAAAATCACGGGGGAAAGCGTGCCAGCAATTCGGATTCGAACAAAAAAAGATAATTACAAGCAAAAAAAAATTAAAAAAAGATAATTAATTACGTATGAAACAGCATCGAAAAAGGGGTGCAACACGAGGACATCCCAAGAGGTCACCCATCCTAGTACTACTCTCGCCCAAGCACGCTTACCTGCGGAGTTCTGATGGGATCCGGTGCATTAGTGCTGGTATGATCGCACCCGTCAGGAAATGCATGCTAAACATAATAAAGCGATCAACGACGCGATTATTACTTGCGTGCCTTTTCTTAGATAAAATCACGGGGGAAAGCGTGCCGGCAATTCGGATTCGAACAAAAAAAGATAATTACAAGCAAAAAAAATTAAAAAAAGACAATTAATTACGTATGAAACAGCATCAAAAAACGGGTGCAACACGAGGACTTCACAGGAGGTAACCCATCCTAGTACTACTCTCACCCAAGCACGCTTAACTGCGGAGTTCTGATGGGATCCGGTGCATTAGTGCTGGTATGATCGCAGCCGTCAGGAAATGCGCGCTAAACGTACTAAAGGGATCAACGGCGCGATTATTACTTGCGCGGCTTTTTTTAGATAAAATCACGGGGGAAAGCGTGCCGGCAATTCAGATTCGAACAAAAAAAGATAATTACAAGCAAAAAAAATTAAAAAAAATAATTAATTACATATGAAACCGTGTCCAAAAAGGGGTGCAACACGAGGACTTCACAGGAGGTCACCCATCCTAGTACTACTCTCGCCCAAGCACGTTTCACTTCGGAGTTCTGATGGGATCCGGTGCATTAGTGCTGGTATGATCGCACCCGTTAGGAAATGCGCGCTAAACGTACTAAAGGGATCAACGTCGCGATTATTACTTGCGCGCCTTTTTTTAGATAAAATCACGGGGGAAAGCGTGCCGGCAATTCGGATTCGAACAAAAAAAGATAATTACAAGCAAAAAAAATTAAAAAAAGACAATTAATTACGTATGAAACCGCATCAAAAAAGGGGTGCAACACGAGGACTTCCCAAGAGGTCACCCATTCTAGTACTACTCTCGCCCAAGCACATTTAACTGCGGAGTTCTGATAGGATCCGATGCATTAGTGCTGGTATGATCGCACCCGTTAGGAAATGCGCGCTAAACGTACTAAAGGGATCAACGACGCGATTATTACTTGCGCGCCTTTTTTTAGATAAAATCACGGGGGAAAGCGTGCCGGCAATTCGTATTCAAACAAAAAAAGATAATTACGAGCAAAAAAAATTAAAAAAAGATAATTAATTACATATGAAACCGCGTCAAAAAAGGGGTGCAACACGAGGACTTCCCAGGAGGTCAACCACCCTAGTACTACTCTCGCCCAAGCACGCTTAAGTGTGGAGTTCTGATGGGATCCGGTGCATTAGTGCTGGTATGATCGCACCTGTTAGGAAATGCGCGCTAAACGTACTAAAGGGATCAACGGCGCTATTATTACTTGCGGGCCTTTTTTTAGATAAAATCACGGGGGAAAGCGTGCCGGCAATTCGGATTCGAACAAAAAAAGATAATTACAAGCAAAAAAAATTAAAAAAAGATAATTAATTACATATGAAACTGCATCAAAAAAGAGGTGCAACACGAGGACTTCCCAAGAGGTCACCCATCCTAGTACTACTCTCGCCCAAGCGCGCTTAACTACGGAGTTCTCATGGGATCCGATGCTTTAGTGCTGGTTTGATCGCACCCGTTAGGAAATGCACGCTAAACATACTAAAGGGATCAACGGCGCGATTATTACTTGCGCGCCTTTTTTTAGATAAAATCACGGGGGAAAGCGTGCGAGCACTTCGGATTCGAACAAAAAAAGATAATTACAAGCAAAAAAAAATTAAAAAAAGATAATTAATTACGTATGAAACCGCATCAAAAAAGGGGTGCAACACGAGGACTTCCCAAGAGGTTACCCATCCTAGTACTACTCTCGCCCAAGCATGCTTAACTGCGAAGTTCTGATGGGATCCGGTGCATTAGTGCTGGTATGATCGCACCCGTCAAGAAATGCGCGCTAAACGTACTAAAGGGATCAACGCCGCGATTATTACTTGCGCGCCTTTTTTTAGATAAAATCACGGGGGAAAGCGTTCCGGCAATTCGGATTCGAACAAAAAAAGATAATTACAAGCAAAAAAATTAAAAAAATATAATTAATTACATATGAAACCGCATCAAAAAAGGGGTGCAACACGAGGACTTCACAGGAGGTCACCCATCCTAGTACTACTCTCGCCCAAGCAAGCTTACCTGCGGAGTTCTCATGGGATCCGGTGCATTAGTGCTGGTATGATCGCACCCGTCAGGAAATGCGCGCTAAACGTACTAAAGGGATCAACGGCGCGATTATTACTTGCGCGGCTTTTTTTAGATAACATCACGGGGGAAAGCGTGCTAGCAATTCGGATTCAAACAAAAAAAGATAATTACAAGCAAAAAAAAATAAAAAGAGATAATTAATTACGTATGAAACCGCGTCAAAAAAAGGGTGCAACAGGAGGACTTCCCAAGAGGTCACCCATCCTAGTACTACTCTCGCCCAAGCACGCTTAACTACGGAGTTCTCATGGGATCCGGTGCTTTAGTGCTGGTATGATCGCACCCATTAGGAAATGCACGCTAAACATACTAAAGGGATCAACGGCGCGATTATTACTTGCGCGCCTTTTTTTAGATAAAATCACGGGGGAAAGCGTGCGAGCACTTCGGATTCGAACAAAAAAAGATAATTACAAGCAAAAAAAATTAAAAAAAGATAATTAATTACGTATGAAACCGCATCAAAAAAGGGGTGCAACACGAGGACTTCCCAAGAGGTTACCCATCCTAGTACTACTCCCGCGCAAGCACGCTTAACTACGAAGTTCTGATGGGATCCGGTGCATTAGTGCTGGTATGATCGCACCCGTCAAGAAATACGCGCTAAACATACTAAAGGGATCAACGGCGCGATTATTACTTGCGCGCCTTTTTTTAGATAAAATCACGGGGGAAAGCGTGCCGCAATTCGGATTCGAACAAAAAAAGATAATTACAAGCAAAAAAAATTAAAAAAAGATAATTAATTACGTATGAAACCACATCAAAAAAGGGGTGCAACACGAGGACTTCGCAGGAGGTCACCCATCCTAGTACTACTCTCGCCCAAGCAAGCTTACCTGCGGAGTTCTGATAGGATCCGGTGCATTAGTGCTGGTATGATCGCACCCGTCAGGAAATGCGCGCTAAACGTACTAAAGGGACCAACGGCGCGATTATTACTTGCGCGCCTTTTTTTAGATAAAATCACGTGGGAAAGCGTGCCGACAATTCGGATTCGAACAAAAAAAGATAATTACAAGCAAAAAAATTAAAAAAAATAATTAATTACATATGAAACCGCGTCAAAAAAGGAGTACAACACCAGGACTTCCCAGGAGGTCACCCAACCTAATACTACTCCCGCCCAAGCACGCTTAACTGCGGAGTTCTCATGGAATCCAATGCATTAGTGCTGGTATGATCGCATTCATTAAGAAATGCGCGCTAAACGTACTAAAGGGATCAACGGCGCGATTATTACTTGCGCGCCTTTTTTTAGATAAAATCACGGGGAAAAGCGTGCCGCAATTCGGATTCCAACAAAAAAAGATAATTACAAGCAAAAAAAATTAAAAAAAGATAATTAATTACGTATGAAACCGCATCAAAAAAGGGGTGGAACACGAGGACTTCCCAAGAGGTCACCCATCCTAGTACTAATCTCATCCAAGCACGCTTAATTGCGGAGTTCTGATGGGATCCGGTGCATTAGAGCAGGTATGATCGCACCCGTCAGGAAATGCGCGCTAAACGTACTAAAGGGATCAACGACGCGATTATTATGTGCGCGCCTTTTTTTAGATAAAATCACGGGGGAAAGCGTGCCGACAATTCGGATTCGAACAAAAAAAGATAATTACAAGCCAAAAAAATTAAAAAAAGATAATTAATTACATATGAAACCGCATCAAAAAAGGGGTGCAACACGAGAACTTCCTAGGAGGTCACCCATCCTAGTACTACTCTCGCCCAAGCACATTTAACTGCGGAGTTCTCATGGAATCCGGTGCATTAGTGCTAGTATGATCGCAGCCGTCAGGAAATGCGCGCTAAACGTACTAAAGGGATCAACGTCGCGATTATTACTTGCGCGCCTTTTTTTAGATAAAATCACGGGGGAAAGCGTGTCGGCAATTCGGATTCGAACAAAAAAAGATAATTACAAGCAAAAAAATTAAAAAAAGACAATTAATTACCTATGAAACCGCATCAAAAAAGGGCTGCAACACGAGGACTTCCCAAGAGGTCAGCCGTCCTAGTACTACTCTCGCCCAAGCACGCTTCACTACGGAGTTCTGATAGGATCCGGTGCATTAGTGCTTGTATGATCGCACCCGTTAGGAAATACGCGCTAAACGTACTAAAAGGATCAATGACGCGATTATTACTTGCGCGCCCTTTTTTAGATAAAATCACGGGGAAAAGCGTGCCGACAATTCGGATTCGAACAAAAAAAGATAATTACAAGCAAAAAAAATTAAAAAAAGATAATTAATTACATATGAAACCGCGTTAAAAAAAGGGTGCAACACGAGTACTTCCCAAGAGGTCACCCATCCTAGTACTACTCTCGCCCAAGCACGCTTAATTGTGGAGTTCTAATGGGATCCAGTGCATTAGTACTAGTATGATCGCTCTAGTTCAAAAATGCGCGCTAAACGTATTAAAAGGATCAACGGCGCGATTATTACTTGCGCGCCTTTTTTTAGAAAAAATCACAGGGGAAAGCATGTCGTAATTCGGATTCGAACAAAAAAAGATAATTACAAGCAAAAAAAATTAAAAAAAGATAATTAATTACGTATGAAACCGCAACAAAAAAGGGGTGCAACACGAGGACTTCCCAAGAGGTCAGCCATCCTAGTACTACTCTCGCCCAAGCACGTTTAACTGCGGAGTTCTGATGGGATCCGGTGCATTAGTGCTGCTATGATCGCACCCGTCAAGAAATGCGCGCTAAACGTACTAAAGGAATCAACGACGCGATTGTTACTTGCGCTCCCTTTTTTAGATAAAATCACGGGGGAAAGCTTGCCGGCAATTCGGATTCGAACAAAAAAAGATAATTACAAGCAAAAAAAATTAAAGAAAGACAATTAATTACGTATGAAACAGCATCAAAAAATGGGTGCAACATGAGGACTTCCCAAGAGGCCACCCATCCTAGTACTGCTCTCGCCAAAGCATGCTTAACTGCGGAGTTCTGATGGGATCCGGTGCATTAGAGCTGATACAATCGCACCCATCAGAAAATGCGCGCTAAACGTACTAAAGGGATCAACGGCGCGATTGTTACTTGCGCGCCCTTTCTTAGATAAAATCACGGGGGAAAGCGTGCCGACAATTCGGATTCGAACAAAAAAAGATAATTACAAGCAAAGAAAATTAAAAAAAGATAATTAATTACATATGAAACCGCGTCAAAAAAGGGATGCAACAAAAATACTTCCCAGGAGGTCACCCATCCTAATACTACTCTCGCCCAAGCATGCTTAACTGCGGAGTTCTGGTGGGATCCGGTGCATTAGTGCTGGTATGATCGCACCGGACAAGAAATGCGCGCTAAGCGTACTAAAGGGATCAACGGCGCGATTGTTACTTGCGCGCCCTTTTTTAGATAAATTCACGGGGGAAAGCGTGTCGACAATTAGGATTCGAACAAAAAAAGATAATTACAAGCAAAAAAAACTAAAAAAAGATAATTAATTACATATGAAACCGCGTCAAAAAAGGGTGCAACAAGAGTACTTCCCAGGAAGTCACCCATCCTAGAACTACTCTCGCCCAAGCACGCTTAACTGCAGTGTTCTAATGGGATCCGATGCATTAGTGCTGGTATAATCGCACACGTTAGGAAATGCGCGCTAAACGTACTAAAGGGATCAACGGCGCGATTATTACTTGCGCGCCTTTTTTTAGAAAAAATCACAGGGGAAAGCGTGCCGCAATTCGGATTCGAACAAAAAAAGATAATTACAAGCAAAAAAAAATTAAAAAAAGATAATTAATTACGTATGAAACCGCATCAAAAAAAGGGTGCAACACGAGGACTTCCCAAGAGGTCACCCATCCTAGTACTACTCTCATCCAAGCACGCTTAACTGCGGAGTTCTGATGGGATCCGGTGCATTAGTGCTGGTATGATGACACCCTTCAGGAAATGCGCGCTAAACGTACTAAAGGGATCAACGGCGCGATTATTACTTGCGCGCCTTTTTTTAGATAAAATCACGGGGGAAAGTGTGCCGGCAATTCGTATTCGAACAAAAAAAGATAATTACAAGCATTAAAAAAAGATAATTAATTACGTATGTAACCGCATCAACAAAGGGGTGCAACACGAGGACTTCCCAAGAGGTCACCCATCCTACTACTACTCTCGCCCAAGCACGCTTAACAACGAAGTTTTGATGGGATCCGGTGCATTAGTGCTAGTATGATCGCACCCGTCAGGAATTGCGCGCTAAACGTACTAAAGGGATCAACGGCGCGATTATTACTTGCGTGCCTTTTTTTAGATAAAATTACGGGGGAAAGCGTGCCAGCGATTCGGATTCGAACAAAAAAAGATAATTACAAGCAAAAAATATTAAAAAAAGATAATTAATTACGTATGAAACCCCATCAATAAAGGGGTGCAACACGAGGACTTCCCAAGAGGTCACCCATCCTAGTACTACTCTCGCCCAAGCACGCTTAACAGCGAAATTCTGATGGGATCCGGTGCATTAGTGCTAGTATGATCGCACCCGTCAGGAAATGCGCGCTAAATGTACTAAAGGGATCAACGACGCGATTATTACTTGCGCGCCTTTTTTTAGATAAAATCACGGGGGAAAGCGTGCCGGCAATTCGTATTCGAACAAAAAAAGATAATTACAAGCAAAAAAAATTAAAAAAAGATAATTAATTAAATATGAAACCGCGTCAAAAAGGGGGTGCAACACGAGAACTTCCCAGGATGTCACCCACCCTAGTACTACTCTCGCCCAACCACGCTTCACTGTGGAGTTCTGATGGGATCCGGTGCATTAGTGCTGGTATGATCGCACCCGTCAGAAAATGCGCGCTAAACGTACTAAAGGGATCAACGGCGCGATTATTACTTGCGCGCCCTTTTTTAGATAAAATCACGGGGGAAAGCGTGCCGGCAATTTGGATTCGAACAAAAAAGATAATTACAAGCAAAAAAAATTAAAAAAAGATAATTAATTACGTATGAAACCGCATCAAAAAAGGGGTGCAACACGAGGACTTCCCAAGAGGTCACCCATCCTAGTACTACTCTCGCCCAAGCACATTTAACTGCGGAGTTCTGATAGGATCCGATGCATTAGTGCTGGTATGATCGCACCCGTTAGGAAATGCGCGCTAAACGTACTAAAGGGATCAACGACGCGATTATTACTTGCGCGCCTTTTTTTAGATAAAATCACGGGGGAAAGCGTGCCGGCAATTCGTATTCGAACAAAAAAAGATAATTACGAGCAAAAAAAATTAAAAAAAGATAATTAATTACATATGAAACCGCGTCAAAAAAGGGGTGCAACACGAGGACTTCCCAGGAGGTCAACCACCCTAGTACTACTCTCGCCCAAGCACGCTTAAGTGTGGAGTTCTGATGGGATCCGGTGCATTAGTGCTGGTATGATCGCACCTGTTAGGAAATGCGCGCTAAACGTACTAAAGGGATCAACGGCGCTATTATTACTTGCGGGCCTTTTTTTAGATAAAATCACGGGGGAAAGCGTGCCGGCAATTCGTATTCGAACAAAAAAAGATAATTACAAGCAAAAAAAATTAAAAAAAGATAATTAATTACATATGAAACCGCGTCAAAAAAGGGGTGCAACACGAGTACTTCCCAGGAGGTCAACCACCCTAGTACTACTCTCGCCCAAGCACGCTTAAGTGTGGAGTTCTGATGGGATCCGGTGCATTAGTGCTGGTATGATCGCACCTGTTAGGAAATGCGCGCTAAACGTACTAAAGGGATCAACGGCGCTATTATTACTTGCGGGCCTTTCTTTAGATAAAATCACGGGAGAAAGCGTGTCGGCAATTCGGATTCGAACAAAAAAAGATAATTACAAGCAAAAAAAATTAAAAAAAGATAATTAATTACATATGAAACCGCGTCCAAAAAGGGGTGCAACACGAGGACTTCCAGGAGGTCACCCACCCTAGTACTACTCTCGCCCAAGCACGCTTAACTACAGAGTTCGGATGGGATCCGGTGCATTAGTGCTGGTATGATCATACACGTCAGGAAATGCACGCTAAACATACTAAAGGGATCAACTGCGCGATTATTACTTGCGCGCCTTTTTTTAGATAAAATCACGGGGGAAAGTGTGCCGGCAATTCGGATTCGAACAAAAAAAAGATAATTACAAGCAAAAAAAAATTAAAAAAAGATAATTAATTACGTATGAGACCGCATCAAAAAAGGGGTGCAACACGAGGACATCCCAGGAGGTCACCCATCCTTGTACTACTCTCGCCCAAGCACGCTTTACTGCGGATTCTGATGGGATCTGGTGCATTAGTGCTGATATGATCGCACCCGTTAGGAAATGCGCGCTAAACGTACTAAAGGGATCAACGGCGCGATTATTACTTGCGCGCCTTTTTTTAGATAAAATCACGAGGGAAAGCGTGCCGGCAATTCGGATTCGAACAAAAAAAGATAATTACAAGCAAAAAAAAATTAAAAAAAGATAATTAATTACGTATGAAACCGCGTCAAAAAAGGGGAGCAACACGAGGACTTCCCAAGAGGTCACCCATCCTAGTACTACTCTCGCCCAAGCACGATTAACTACGGGGTTCTGATGGGATCCGGTGCATTAGTGCTAGTATGATCGCACCCGTCAGGAAATGCGCGCTAAACGTACTAAAGGGATCAACGGCGCGATTATTACTTCCGCGCCTTTTTTTAGATAAAATCACGGGGAAAAGCGTGCCGGCAATTCGGATTCGAACAAAAAAAGATATTTACAAGCAAAAAAAATTAAAAAAAGATAATTAATTACATATGAAACCGCGTCAAAAAAGGGGTGCAACACGAGGACTTTCCAGGAGGTCACCCATCCTAGTACTACTCTCGCCCAAGCAAACTTAACTGCGGAGTTCTGATGGGATCCGGTGCATTAGTGTTGGTATGATCGCACCCGTTAGGAAATGCGCGCTAAACGTACTAAAGGGATCAACGACGCGATTATTACTTGCGCGCCTTTTTTTAGATAAAATCACGGGGGAAAGCGTACCGGCAATTCGTATTCGAACAAAAAAAGATAATTACAAGCAAAAAAAAATTAAAAAAAGATAATTAATTACATATGAAACCGCGTCCAAAAAGGGGTGCAACACGAGGACTTCCAGGAGGTCACACACCCTAGTACTACTCTCGCCCAAGCACGCTTAACTACAGAGTTCGGATGGGATCCGGTGCATTAGTGCTGGTATGATCATACACGTCAGGAAATGCACGCTAAACATACTAAAGGGATCAACTGCGCGATTATTACTTGCGCGCCTTTTTTTAGATAAAATCACGGGGGAAAGTGTGCCGGCAATTCGGATTCGAACAAAAAAAAGATAATTACAAGCAAAAAAAAAATAAAAAAAGATAATTAATTACGTATGAGACCGCATCAAAAAAGGGGTGCAACACGAGGACATCCCAGGAGGTCACCCATCCTTGTACTACTCTCGCCCAAGCACGCTTTACTGCGGAGTTCTGATGGGATCTGGTGCATTAGTGCTGATATGATCGCACCCGTTAGGAAATGCGCGCTAAACGTACTAAAGGGATCAACGGCGCGATTATTACTTGCGCGCCTTTTTTTAGATAAAATCACGGGGGAAAGCGTGCCGGCAATTCGGATTCGAACAAAAAAAGATAATTACAAGCAAAAAAAATTAAAAAAAGATAATTAATTACGTATGAAACCGCGTCAAAAAAGGGGAGCAACACGAGGACTTCCCAAGAGGTCACCCATCCTAGTACTACTCTCGCCCAAGCACGATTAACTGCGGGGTTCTGATGGGATCCGGTGCATTAATGCTGGTATGATCGCACCCGTCAGGAAATGCGCGCTAAACGTACTAAAGGGATCAACGGCGCGATTGTTACTTGCGCGCCCTTTCTTAGATAAAATCACGGCGGAAAGCGTGCCGACAATTCGGATTCGAACAAAAAAAGATAATTACAAGCAAAGAAAATTAAAAAAAGATAATTAATTACATATGAAACCGCGTCAAAAAAGGGATGCAACACAAATACTTCCCAGGAGGTCACCCATTGTAATACTACTCTCGCCCAAGCATGCTTAACTGCGGAGTTCTGATGGGATCCGGTGCATTAGTGCTGGTATGATCGCACCCGACAAGAAATGCGCGCTAAGCGTACTAAAGGGATCAACGGCGCGATTGTTACTTGCGCGCCCTTTTTTAGATAAATTCACGGGGGAAAGCGTGCCGACAATTAGGATTCGAACAAAAAAAGATAATTACAAGCAAAAAAAACTAAAAAAAGATAATTAATTACATATGAAACCGCGTCAAAAAAGGGTGCAACAAAAGTACTTCCCAGGAAGTCACCCATCCTAGAACTACTCTCGCCCAAGCACGCTTTACTGCAGTGTTCTAATGGGATCCGATGCATTAGTGCTGGTATAATCGCACCCGTTAGGAAATGCGCGCTAAACGTACTAAAGGGATCAACGGCGCGATTATTACTTGCGCGCCTTTTTTTACAAAAAATCACAGGGGAAAGCGTGCCGCAATTCGGATTCGAAAAAAAAAAGATAATTACAAGCAAAAAAAAATTAAAAAAAGATAATTAATTACATATGAAACCGCATCAAAAAAGGTGTGCAACACGAGGACTTCCCAAGAGGTCACCCATCCTAGTACTACTCTCGCCCAAGCACGCTTAACTGCGGAGTTCTGATGGGATCCGGTGCATTTGTGCTGGTATAATGGCACCCGTCAAGAAATGCGCGCTAAACGTACTAAAGGGACCAACGGCGCGATTATTACTTGCGCGCCTTTTTTTAGATAAAATCACGGGGGAAAGCGTACCGGCAATTCGGATTCGAACAAAAAAAGATAATTACAAGCAAAAAAAATTAAAAAAAGATAATTAATTACGTATGAAACCGCATCAAAAAAGGGGTGCAACACGAGTACTTCCTAGGAGGTCACCCATCCTAGTACTACTCTCGCCCAAGGAAGCTTAACTGCGGAGTTCTAAAGGGATCCGGTGCATTAGTGCTAGTATAATCGCACCCGTTAGGATATGCGCGCTAAACGTACTAAAGGGATCAACGGCGCGATTATTACTTGCGTGCCTTTTTTTAGAAAAAATCACAGGGGAAAGCGTGCCGCAATCCGGATTCGAACAAAAAAAGATAATTACAAGCAAAAAAAATTAAAAAAAGATAATTAATTACGTATGAAACCGCATCAAAAAAGGGTGCAACACGAGGACTTCCCAGGAGGTCACCCATCCTAGTACTACTCTCGCCCAAGCACGCTTAATTGCGGAGTTCTGTTGGGATCCGGTGCATTAGTGCTGGTATGATGACACCCTTCAGGAAATGCGCGCTAAACGTACTAAAGGGATCAACGGCGCGATTATTACTTGCGCGCCTTTTTTTAGATAAAATCACGGGGGAAAGTGTGCCGGCAATTCGTATTCGAACAAAAAAAGATAATTACAAGCAAAAAAAATTAAAAAAAGATAATTAATTACGTATGTAACCGCATCAACAAAGGGGTGCAACACGAGGACTTCCCAAGAGGTCACCCATCCTACTACTACTCTCGCCCAAGAACGCTTAATAACGAAGTTTTGATGGGATCCGGTGCATTAGTGCTAGTATGATCGCACCCGTCAGGAATTGCGCGCTAAACGTACTAAAGGGATCAACGGCGCGATTATTACTTGCGTGCCTTTTTTTAGATAAAATTACGGGGGAAAGCGTGCCAGCGATTCGGATTCGAACAAAAAAAGATAATTACAAGCAAAAAAAATTAAAAAAAGATAATTAATTACGTATGAAACCGCATCAAAAAAGGGGTGCAACACGAGGACTTCCCAAGAGGTCACCCATCCTAGTACTACTCTCGCCCAAGCACGATTAACTGCGGGGTTCTGATGGGATTCGGTGCATTAGTGCTGGTATGATCGCACCCATCAGGAAATGCGCGCTAAACGTACTAAAGGGATCAACGGCGCGATTATTACTTCCGCGCCTTTTTTTAGATAAAATCACGGGGAAAAGCGTGCCGGCAATTCGGATTCGAACAAAAAAAGATATTTACAAGCAAAAAAAATTAAAAAAAGATAATTAATTACATATGAAACCGCGTCAAAAAAGGGGTGCAACACGAGGACTTTCCAGGAGGTCACCCATCCTAGTACTACTCTCGCCCAAGCAAACTTAACTGCGGAGTTCTGATGGGATCCGGTGCATTAGTGTTGGTATGATCGCACCCGTAAGGAAATGCGCGCTAAACGTACTAAAGGGATCAACGACGCGATTATTACTTGCGCGCCTTTTTTTAGATAAAATCACGGGGGAAAGCGTACCGGCAATTCGTATTCGAACAAAAAAAGATAATTACAAGCAAAAAAAATTAAAAAAAGATAATTAATTACATATGAAACCGCGTCCAAAAAGGGGTGCAACACGAGGACTTCCAGGAGGTCACCCACCCTAGTACTACTCTCGCCCAAGCACGCTTAACTACAGAGTTCGGATGGGATCCGGTGCATTAGTGCTGGTATGATCATACACGTCAGGAAATGCACGCTAAACATACTAAAGGGATCAACTGCGCGATTATTACTTGCGCGCCTTTTTTTAGATAAAATCACGGGGGAAAGTGTGCCGGCAATTCGGATTCGAACAAAAAAAAGATAATTACAAGCAAAAAAAAAATAAAAAAAGATAATTAATTACGTATGAGACCGCATCAAAAAAGGGGTGCAACACGAGGACATCCCAAGAGGTCACCCATCCTTGTACTACTCTCGCCCAAGCACGCTTTACTGCGGAGTTCTGATGGGATCTGGTGCATTAGTGCTGATATGATCGCACCCGTTAGGAAATGCGCGCTAAACGTACTAAAGGGATCAACGGCGCGATTATTACTTGCGCGCCTTTTTTTAGATAAAATCACGGGGGAAAGCGTGCCGGCAATTCGGATTCGAACAAAAAAAGATAATTACAAGCAAAAAAAATTAAAAAAAGATAATTAATTACGTATGAAACCGCGTCAAAAAAGGGGAGCAACACGAGGACTTCCCAAGAGGTCACCCATCCTAGTACTACTCTCGCCCAAGCACGATTAACTGCGGGGTTCTGATGGAATCCGGTGCATTAATGCTGGTATGATCGCACCCGTTAGGAAATGCGCGCTAAACGTACTAAAGGGATCAACGGCGCGATTGTTACTTGCGCGCCCTTTCTTAGATAAAATCACGGCGGAAAGCGTGCCGACAATTCGGATTCGAACAAAAAAAGATAATTACAAGCAAAGAAAATTAAAAAAAGATAATTAATTACATATGAAACCGCGTCAAAAAAGGGATGCAACACAAATACTTCCCAGGAGGTCACCCATTCTAATACTACTCTCGCCCAAGCATGCTTAACTGCGGAGTTCTGATGGGATCCGGTGCATTAGTGCTGGTATGATCGCACCCGACAAGAAATGCGCGCTAAGCGTACTAAAGGGATCAACGGCGCGATTGTTACTTGCGCGCCCTTTTTTAGATAAATTCACGGGGGAAAGCGTGCCGACAATTAGGATTCGAACAAAAAAAGATAATTACAAGCAAAAAAAACTAAAAAAATATAATTAATTACATATGAAACCGCGTCAAAAAAGGGTGCAACAAAAGTACTTCCCAGTAAGTCACCCATCCTAGAACTACTCTCGCCCAAGCACGCTTAACTGCAGTGTTCTAATGGGATCCGATGCATTAATGCTGGTATAATCGCACCCGTTAGGAAATGCGCGCTAAACGTACTAAAGGGATCAACGGCGCGATTATTACTTGCGCGCCTTTTTTACAAAAAATCACAGGGGAAAGCGTGCCGCAATTCGGATTCGAACAAAAAAAGATAATTACAAGCAAAAAAAAATTAAAAAAAGATAATTAATTACATATGAAACCGCATCAAAAAAGGTGTGCAACACGAGGACTTCCCAAGAGGTCACCCATCCTAGTACTACTCCCGCCCAAGCACGCTTAACTGCGGAGTTCTGATGGGATCCGGTGCATTTGTGCTGGTATAATGGCACCCGTCAAGAAATGCGCGCTAAACGTACTAAAGGGACCAACGGCGCGATTATTACTTGCGCGCCTTTTTTTAGATAAAATCACGGGGGAAAGCGTGCCGGCAATTCGGATTCGAACAAAAAAAGATAATTACAAGCAAAAAAAATTAAAAAAAGATAATTAATTACGTATGAAACCGCATCAAAAAAGGGGTGCAACACGAGTACTTCCCAGGAGGTCACCCATCCTAGTACTACTCTCGCCCAAGGAAGCTTAACTGCGGAGTTCTAATGGGATCCGGTGCATTAGTGCTAGTATAATCGCACCCATTAGGATATGCGCGCTAAACGTACTAAAGGGATCAACGGCGCGATTATTACTTGCGCGCCTTTTTTTAGAAAAAATCACAGGGGAAAGCGTGCCGCAATCCGGATTCGAACAAAAAAAGATAATTACAAGCAAAAAAAATTAAAAAAAGATAATTAATTACGTATGAAACCGCGTCAAAAAAGGGGAGCAACACGAGGACTTCCCAAGAGGTCACCCATCCTAGTACTACTCTCGCCCAAGCACGATTAACTGCGGGGTTCTGATGGGATCCGGTGCATTAATGCTGGTATGATCGCACCCGTCAGGAAATGCGCGCTAAACGTACTAAAGGGATCTACGGCGCGATTGTTACTTGCGCGCCCTTTCTTAGATAAAATCACGGCGGAAAGCGTGCCGACAATTCGGATTCGAACAAAAAAAGATAATTACAAGCAAAGAAAATTAAAAAAAGATAATTAATTACATATGAAACCGCGTCAAAAAAGGGATGCAACACAAATACTTCCCAGAAGGTCACCCATCCTAATACTACTCTCGCCCAAGCATGCTTAACTGCGGAGTTCTGATGGGATCCGGTGCATTAGTGCTGGTATGATCGCACCCGACAAGAAATGCGCGCTAAGCGTACTAAAGGGATCAACGGCGCGATTGTTACTTGCGCGCCCTTTTTTAGATAAATTCACGGGGGAAAGCGTGCCGACAATTAGGATTCGAACAAAAAAAGATAATTACAAGCAAAAAAAACTAAAAAAAGATAATTAATTACATATGAAACCGCGTCAAAAAAGGGGTGCAACACGTGGACTTCACAGGAGGTCACCCATCCTAGTACTAATCTCATCCAAGCACGGTTAACTACGGAGTTCTGATGGGATCCGGTGCATTAGAGCTGGTATAATCGCACCCGTTAGGAAATGCGCGCTAAACGTACTAAAGGGATCAACGGCGCGATTATTACTTGCGCGCCTTTTTTTAGAAAAAATCACAGGGGAAAGCGTGCCGCAATTCGGATTCGAACAAAAAAAGATAATTACAAGCAAAAAAAATTAAAAAAAGATAATTAATTACAAATGAAACCGCGTCAAAAAAGGGGTGCAACACGAGGACTTCCCAGGAGGTCACCTATCCTAGTACTACTCTCGCCCAAGCACGCTTAACTGCAGAGTTCTGATGGGATCCGGTGCATTTGTGCTGGTATAATGGCACCCGTCAAGATATGCGCGCCAAAAGTACTAAAGGGATCAGCGGCGCGATTATTACTTGCGCGCCCTTTTTTAGATAAAATCACGGGGGAAAGCGTGCCGGCAATTCGGATTCGAACAAAAAAAGATAATTACGAGCAAAAAAAATTAAAAAAAAATAATTAATTACATATGAAACCGCGTCAAAAAAGGGGTGCAACACAAGGACTTCCCAGGAGGTCACCCATCCTAGTACTACTCTCACCCGAGCACGCTTGACTGCGGAGTTCTGATGGGACCCGGTGCATTAGTGCTGGTATGATCGCACCCGTTATGACATGCGCGCTAAACGTACTAAAGGGATCAACGGCGCGATTATTACTTGCGCGCCTTTTTTTAGATAAAATCACGGAGGAAAGCGTGCCGGCAATTCGGATTCGAACAAAAAAAGATAATTACAAGCAAAAAAAATTAAAAAAAGATAATTAATTACATATGAAACCGCGTCAAAAAATAGGGGCAACACGAGGACTTCCCAGGACGTCACCCATCCTAGTACTACTCTCGCCCAAGCACGCTTAATTGCAAAAATCTGATGGGATCTGGTGCATTAGTGCTGGTATGATCGCACCCGTTAGGAAATGCACACTAAACATACTAAACGGATCAACGGCGCGATTATTACTTGCGCGCCTTTTTTTAGATAAAATCACGGGGGAAAGCGTGTCGGCAATTCGGATTCGAACAAAAAAAGATAATTAGAAGCAAAAAAAATTAAAAAAAGATAATTAATTACATATGAAACCGCATCAAAAAAGGGGTGCAACACGAGGACTTCACAGGAGGTCACCCATCCTATTACTAATCTCATCCAAGCACGCTTGACTGCGGAGTTCTGATGGGATCAGGTGCATTAGAGCTGGTATGATCGCACCAGTCAGAAAATGCGCGCTAAACGTACTAAAGGGTTCAACGGCGCGATTATTACTTGCGCACCTTTTTTTAGATAAAATCAGGGGGAAAGCGTGCCGCAATTCGGATTCGAACAAAAAAAGATAATTACAAGCAAAAAAAATTAAAAAAAGATAATTAATTACGTATGAAACCGCATCAAAAAAGGGGTGCAACACGAGGACTTCCCAAGAGGTCACCCATCCTAGTACTATTCTCGTCCAAGCACGCTTAACTGCGGAGTTCTGATAGGATCCTATGCATTTGTGCTAGTATGATCGCACCCGTTAGGAAATGCGCGCGAAACGTACTAAAGGGATCAACGGCACGATTATTACTTGCGCGCCCTTTTTTAGATAAAATCACGGGGGAAAGCGTGCCGACAATTCGGATTAGAACAAAAAAAGATAATTACAAGCAAAAAAAAGTTAAAAAAAGATAATTAATTACATATGAAACCGCGTCAAAAAAGGGGTGCAACACGAGGACTTCCCAAGATGTCACCCATCCTAGTACTACTCTCGCCCAAGCACGCTTCACTGTGGAGTTCTGATGGGATCCGGTGCATTAATGTTGTTATGATCGAACCCGTTAGGTAATACGCGCTAAACGTACTAAAGGGATCAGCGGCGCGATTATTACTTGCGCGTCTTTTTTTAGATAAAATCACGGGGGAAAGCGTGCCAACAATTCGGACTCGAACAAAAAAAGATAATTAGAAGCAAAAAAAATTAAAAAAAAGATAATTAATTACATATGAAACCGCATCAAAATAGGGGTGCAACACGAGGACTTCACAGGAGGTCACCCATCCTAGTACTAATCTCATCCAAGCACGCTTGACTGCGGAGTTCTGATGGGATCCGGTGCATTAGAGCTGGTATGATCGCACCCGTCAGGAAATGCGCGCTAAACGTACTAAAGGGATCAACGACGCGATTATTACTTGCGCGCCTTTTTTTAGATAAAATCACGGGGGAAAGCGTGCCGCAATTCGGATTCGAACAAAAAAAGATAATTACAAGCAAAAAAAATTAAAAAAAGATAATTAATTACGTATGAAACTGCATCAAAAAAGGGGTGCAACACGAGGACTTCCTAGGAGGTCACCCATCCTAGTACTACTCTCGCCTAAGCACGTTTACCTGTGGAGTTCTGATGGGACCCGGTGCATTAGTGCTGGTATGATCGCACCCGTTAGGAAATGCGCTCTAAATGTACTAAAGGGATCAATGGCGCGATTATTACTTGCGCGCCTTTTTTTAGATAAAGTCACGGGGGAAATCGTGCCGGCAATTCGGATTCGAACAAAAAAAGATAATTACAAGTAAAAAAAATTAAAAAAAGATAATTAATTTCATATGAAACCGCGTCAAAAAATAGGTGCAACACGAGGACTTCCCAGGAGGTCACCCATCCTAGTAATACTCTCGCCCAAGCACGCTTAATTACGGAGTTCTAATGGGATCTGGTGCATTAGTGCTGGTATGATCGCACCCGTTAGGAAATGCACGCTAAACATACTAAAGGGATCAACTGCGCGATTATTACTTGCGCGCCTTTTTTTAGATAAAATCTCGGGGGAAAGCGTGCCGGCAATTCGGATTCGAACAAAAAAAGATAATTAGAAGCAAAAAAAATTAAAAAAAAGATAATTAATTACATATGAAACCGCATCAAAATAGGGGTGCAACACGAGGGCTTCACAGGAGGTCACCCATCCTAGTACTAATCTCAACCAAGCACGCTTGACTGCGGAGTTCTGATGGGATCCGGTGCATTAGAGCTGGTATGATCGCACCCGTCAGGAAATGCGCGCTAAACGTACTAAAGGGATCAACGACGCGATTATTACTTGCGCGCCTTTTTTTAGATAAAATCACGGGGGAAAGCGTGCCGCAATTCGGATTCGAACAAAAAAAGATAATTACAAGCAAAAAAAATTAAAAAAAGATAATTAATTACGTATGAAACCGCATCAAAAAAGGGGTGAAACACGAGGACTTCCCAAGAGGTCACCCATCCTAGTACTACTCTCGTCCAAGCACGCTTAACTGCGGAGTTTTGATAGGATCCTGTGCATTTGTGCTGGTATGATCGCACCCGTCAGGAAATGCGCGCTAAACGTACTAAAGGGATCAACGGCACGATTATTACTTGCGCGCCCTGTTTTAGATAAAATCACGGGGGAAAGCGTGCCGGCAATTCGGATTCGAACAAAAAAGATAATTACAAGCAAAAAAAATTAAAAAAAGATAATTAATTACATATGAAACCGCGTCAAGAAAGGGGTGCAACACGAGGACTTCCCAGGAGGTCACCCATCTTAGTACTACTCTCGCCCAAGCACGCTTAACTGCAGAGTTCTGATGGGACCCGATGCATTAGTGCTAGTATGATCGCACCCGTTAGGAAATGCGCGCTAAACGTACTAAAGGGATCAACGGCGCGATTATTACTTGCGCGCCTTTTTTTAGATAAAATCACGGGGGAAAGTGTGCCGGCAATTCGGATTCGAACAAAAAAAGATAATTACAAGCAAAAAAAAAATTAAAAAAAGATAATTAATTACGTATGAAACCGCATCAAAAAAGGGGTGCAACACGAGGACTTCACAGGAGGTCACCCATCCTATTACTAATCTCATCCACGCACGCTTAACTGCGGAGTTCTGATGGGATCCGGTGCATTAGAGCGGGTATGATCGCACCGGTCAGGAAATGCGCGCTAAACGTACTAAAGGGATCAACGACGCAATTATTACTTGCGCGCCTTTTTTTAGATGAAATCACGGGGAAAAGCGTGCCGCAATTCGGATTCGAACAAAAAAAGATAATTACAAGCAAAAAAAATTAAAAAACGATAATTAATTTCATATGAAACCGCGTCAAAAAAGAGGTGCAACATGAGGGCTTCCCAGGAGGCCACCCATCCTAATACTACTCTCGCCCAAGCACGCTTAACTGCGGAGTTCTGATGGGATCCGGTGCATTTGTGCTGGTATAATGGCACCCGTCAAGAAATGCGCGCTAAACGTACTAAAGGGACCAACGGCGCGGTTATTACTTGCGCGCCTTTTTTTAGATAAAATCACGGGGGAAAGCGTGCCGCAATTCGGATTCGAACAAAAAAAGATAATTAGAAGCAAAAAAAATTAAAAAAAGATAATTAATTACGTATGAAACCGCATCAAAAAAGGGGTGCAACACAAGGACTTCATAGGAGGTCACCCATCCTAGTACTAATCTCATCCACGCACGCTTAACTGCGGAGTTCTGATGGGATCCGGTGCGTTAGAGCTGGTATGATCGCACCCGTCAGGAAATGCGCGCTAAACGTACTAAAAGGATCAACGACGCGATTATTACTTGCGCGCCTTTTTTTAGATGAAATCACGGGGGAAAGCGTGCCGCAATTCGGATTCGAACAAAAAAAGATAATTACAAGCAAAAAAAATTAAAAAAAGATAATTAATTACGTATGAAACCGCATCAAAAAGGGCGTGCAACACGAGGACTTCCCAAGAGGTCACCCATTCTAGTACTACTCTCGTCCAAGCACGCTTAACTGCGGAGTTCTTATAGGATACTGTGCTTTTGTGCTGGTATGATCGCACCCGTCAGGAAATGCACGCTAAACATACTAAAGGGATCAACGGCGCGATTATTACTTGCCCGCCTTTTTTTAGATAAAATCACGGGGGAAAGCGTGCCGGCAATTCGGATTCGAACAAAAAAAGATAATTACAAGCAAAAAAAATTAAAAAAAGATAATTAATTACATATGAAACCGCATCAAAAAAGGGGTGCAACACAAGGACTTCATAGGAGGTCACCCATCCTAGTACTAATCTCACCCAAGCACACTTAACTGTGGAGTTCTGATGGGATCCGGTGCTTTAGTGCTGGTATGATCGCACCCGTCAAGAAATGCGCGCTAAACGTACTAAAGGGATCAACGGCGCGATTATTACTTGCGCGCCCTTTTTTAGATAAAATCACGGGGGAAAGCGTGCCGACAATTCGGATTAGAACAAAAAAAGATAATTACAAGCAAAAAAAATTAAAAAAAGATAATTAATTACATATGAAACCGCGTCAAAAAAGGGGTGCAACACGAGAACATCCAAGGAGGTCACCCATCCTAGTACTACTCCCGCCCAAGCACGCTTAACTGCGGAGTTCTGATGGGATCCGGTGCATTAGTGCTGGTATGATCGCACCGGTTAGGAAATGCGCGCTAAACGTACTAAAGGGATCAACGGCGCGATTATTACTTGCGCGCCTTTTTTTAGATAAAATCACGGGGGAAAGCGTGCCGACAATTCGGATTCGAACAAAAAAAGATAATTACAAGCAAAAAAATTAAAAAAAGATAATTAATTACATATGAAACCGCGTCAAAAAAGGGGTGCAACACGAGGACTTCACAGGAGGTCACCCATCCTAGTACTACTCTCGCGCAAGCACGCTTAGCTGCAGAGTTCTGATAGGATCCGATGCATTAGTGCTGGTATGATCGCACCGGTCAGGAAATGCACGCTAAACATACTAAAGGGATCAACGGCGCGATTATTACTTGCGCGCCTTTTTTTAGATAAAATAACGGGGGAAAGCGTGCCGGCAATACAGATTCGAACAAAAAAAGATAATTACAAGCAAAAAAAATTAAAAAAATATAATTAATTACGTATAAAACCGCATCAAAAAAGGGGTGCAACACAAGGACTTCACAGGAGGTCACCCATCCTAGTACTAATCTCATCCACGCACGCTTAATTGCGGAGTTCTGATGGGATCCGGTGCTTTAGTGCTGGTATGATCACACCCGTCAGGAAATGCGCGCTAAACGTACTAAAGGGACCAACGGCGCGGTTATTACTTGCGCGCCTTTTTTTAGATAAAATCACGGGGGAAAGCGTGCCGCAATTCGGATTCGAACAAAAAAAGATAATTAGAAGCAAAAAAAATTAAAAAAAGATAATTAATTACGTATGAAACCGCATCAAAAAAGGGGTGCAACACAAGGACTTCATAGGAGGTCACCCATCCTAGTACTAATCTCATCCACGCACGCTTAACTGCGGAGTTCTGATGGGATCCGGTGCGTTAGAGCTGGTATGATCGCACCCGTCAGGAAATGCGCGCTAAACGTACTAAAAGGATCAACGACGCGATTATTACTTGCGCGCCTTTTTTTAGATGAAATCACGGGGGAAAGCGTGCCGCAATTCGGATTCGAACAAAAAAAGATAATTACAAGCAAAAAAAATTAAAAAAAGATAATTAATTACGTATGAAACCGCATCAAAAAGGGCGTGCAACACGAGGACTTCCCAAGAGGTCACCCATTCTAGTACTACTCTCGTCCAAGCACGCTTAACTGCGGAGTTCTTATAGGATACTGTGCTTTTGTGCTGGTATGATCGCACCCGTCAGGAAATGCACGCTAAACATACTAAAGGGATCAACGGCGCGATTATTACTTGCCCGCCTTTTTTTAGATAAAATCACGGGGGAAAGCGTGCCGGCAATTCGGATTCGAACAAAAAAAGATAATTACAAGCAAAAAAAATTAAAAAAAGATAATTAATTACATATGAAACCGCATCAAAAAAGGGGTGCAACACAAGGACTTCATAGGAGGTCACCCATCCTAGTACTAATCTCACCCAAGCACACTTAACTGTGGAGTTCTGATGGGATCCGGTGCTTTAGTGCTGGTATGATCGCACCCGTCAGGAAATGCGCGCTAAACGTACTAAAGGGATCAACGGCGCGATTATTACTTGCGCGCCCTTTTTTAGATAAAATCACGGGGGAAAGCGTGCCGACAATTCGGATTAGAACAAAAAAAGATAATTACAAGCAAAAAAAATTAAAAAAAGATAATTAATTACATATGAAACCGCGTCAAAAAAGGGGTGCAACACGAGAACATCCAAGGAGGTCACCCATCCTAGTACTACTCCCGCCCAAGCACGCTTAACTGCGGAGTTCTGATGGGATCCGGTGCATTAGTGCTGGTATGATCGCACCGGTTAGGAAATGCGCGCTAAACGTACTAAAGGGATCAACGGCGCGATTATTACTTGCGCGCCTTTTTTTAGATAAAATCACGGGGGAAAGCGTGCCGACAATTCGGATTCGAACAAAAAAAGATAATTACAAGCAAAAAAATTAAAAAAAGATAATTAATTACATATGAAACCGCGTCAAAAAAGGGGTGCAACACGAGGACTTCACAGGAGGTCACCCATCCTAGTACTACTCTCGCGCAAGCACGCTTAGCTGCAGAGTTCTGATAGGATCCGATGCATTAGTGCTGGTATGATCGCACCGGTCAGGAAATGCACGCTAAACATACTAAAGGGATCAACGGCGCGATTATTACTTGCGCGCCTTTTTTTAGATAAAATAACGGGGGAAAGCGTGCCGGCAATACAGATTCGAACAAAAAAAGATAATTACAAGCAAAAAAAATTAAAAAAATATAATTAATTACGTATAAAACCGCATCAAAAAAGGGGTGCAACACAAGGACTTCACAGGAGGTCACCCATCCTAGTACTAATCTCATCCACGCACGCTTAATTGCGGAGTTCTGATGGGATCCGGTGCTTTAGTGCTGGTATGATCACACCCGTCAGGAAATGCGCGCTAAACGTACTAAAGGGATCAACGACGCGATTATTACTTGCGCGCCTTTTTTTAGATGAAATCACGGGGGAAAGCGTGCCGACAATTCGGATTCGAACAAAAAAGATAATTACAAGCAAAAAAAATTAAAAAAAAGATAATTAATTACATATGAAACCGCGTCAAAAAAGGGGTGCAACACGAGAACATCCCAGGAGGTCACCCATCCTAGTACTACTCTCGCCCAAGCACGCTTCACTGCGGAGTTCTGATGGGATCCGGTGCATTCGTGCTGGTATGATCGCACCCGTCAGGAAATGCACGCTAAACATACTAAACGGATCAACGGCGCGATTATTACTTGCGCGCCTTTTTTTAGATAAAATCACAGGGGAAAGCGTGCCGGCAATTCGGATTCGAACAAAAAAAGATAATTACAAGCAAAAAAAATTAAAGAAAGATAATTAATTACATATGAAACCGCATCAAAAAAGGGGTGCAACACGAGGACTTCACAGGAGGTCACCCATCCTAGTACTAATCTCACCCAAGCACGCTTAACTGTGGAGTTCTGAAGGGATCCGGTGCATTAGTGCTGGTATGATCGCACCCGTCAGGAAATGCGCGCTAAACGTACTAAAGGGATCAACGGCGCGATTATTACTTGCGCGCCCTTTTTTAGATAAAATCACGGGGGAAAGCGTGCCGACAATTCGGATTCGAACAAAAAAAGATAATTACAAGCAAAAAAAAAAATTAAAAAAAGATAATTAATTACATATGAAACCGCGTCAAAAAAAGGGTGCAACACGAGAACATCCAAGGAGGTCACCCATCCTAGTACTACTCTCGCCCAAGCACGCTTAACTGCGGAGTTCTGATGGGATCCGGTGCATTAGTGCTGGTATGATCGCACCTGTTAGGAAATGCGCGCTAAACGTACTAAAGGGATCAACGGCGCGATTATTACTTGCGCGCCTTTTTTTAGATAAAATCACGGGGGAAAGCGTGCCGACAATTCGGATTCGAACAAAAAAAGATAATTACAAGCAAAAAAAATTAAAAAAAGATAATTAATTACATATGAAACCGCGTCAAAAAAGGGGTGCAACACGAGGACTTCACAGGAGGTCACCCATCCTACTACTACTCTCGCGCAAGCACGCTTAGCTGCAGAGTTCTGATAGGATCCGATGCATTAGTGCTGATATGATCGCACCGGTCAGGAAATGCACGCTAAACATACTAAAGGTATCAACGACGCGATTATTACTTGCGCGCCTTTTCTTAGATAAAATCACGGGGGAAAGCGTGCCGGCAATACGGATTCGAACAAAAAAAGATAATTACAAGCAAAAAAAATTAAAAAAAGATAATTAATTACATATGAAACCGCATCAAAAAAGGGGTGTAACACGAGGACTTCACAGGAGGTCACCCATCCTAGTACTAATCTCGCCCAAGCACGCTTAACTGCGGAGTTCTGATAGGATCCTGTGCATTTGTGCTGGTATGATCGCACCCGTCAAGAAATGCGCGCTAAACGTACTAAAGGGATCAACGGCGCGATTATTACTTGCGCTCCCTTTTTTAGATAAAATCACGGGTGAAAGCGTGCCGACAATTCGGATTCGAACAAAAAAAGATAATTACAAGCTAAAAAAATTAGAAAAAAGATAATTAATTACATATGAAACCGCATCAAAAAAGGGGTGCAACACGAGGACTTTCCAAGAGGTCACCCATCCTAGTGCTAATGTCACCCAAGCACGCTTAACTGCGGATTTCTGATGGGATCCGGTGCATTAGAGCTGGTATGATCGCACTCGTCAGGAAATGCGCGCTAAACGTACTAAAGGGATCAACGGCGCGATTATTACTTGCCCGCCTTTTTTTAGATAAAATCACGGGGGAAAGCGTGCCGGCAATTCGGATTCGAACAAAAAAAGATAATTACAAGCAAAAAAAATTAGAAAAAGATAATTAATTACATATGAAACCGCATCAAAAAAGGGGTGCAACACGAGGACTTTCCAGGAGGTCACCCATCCTAGTGCTAATCTCACCCAAGCACGCTTAACTGCGGATTTCTGATGGGATCCGGTGCATTAGAGCTGGTATAATCGAACTCGTCAGGAAATGCGCGCTAAACGTACTAAAGGGATCAACGGCGCGATTATTACTTGCCCGCCTTTTTTTAGATAAAATCACGGGGGAAAGCGTGCCGGCAATTCGGATTCGAACAAAAAAAGATAATTACAAGCAAAAAAAATTAAAAAAAGATAATTAATTACATATGAAACCGCATCAAAAAAGGGGTGCAACACGAGGACTTTCCAGGAGGTCACCCATCCTAGTGCTAATCTCACCCAAGCACGCTTAACTGCGGATTTCTGATGGGATCCCGTGCATTAGAGCTAGTATGATCGCACCCGTCAGGAAATGCGCGCTAAACGTAGTAAAGGGATCAACGGCGCGATTATTACTTGCGCGCCTTTTTTTATATAAAATCACGGGGGAAAGCGTGCCAGCAATTCGGATTCGAACAAAAAAAGATAATTACAAGCAAAAAAATTAAAAAAAGATAATTAATTACGTATGAAACCGCATCAAAGAAGGGGTGCAACACGAAGACTTCCCAAGAGGTCAACCATCCTAGTACTACTCTCGCCCAAGCACGCTTAACTGCGGAGTTCTGATGGGATCCGGTGCATTAGTGTTGGTATGATCGCACCCGTCAGGAAATGCGCGCTAAACGTACTAAAGGGATCAACGACGCGATTATTACTTGCGCGCCTTTTTTTAGATGAAATCACGGGGGAAAGCGTGCCGACAATACGGATTCGAACAAAAAAAGATAATTACAAGCAAAAAAAATTAAAAAAAGATAATTAATTACATATGAAACCGCGTCAAAAAAGGTGTGCAACACGAGAACATCCCAGGAGGTCACCCATCCTAGTACTACTCTCGCCCAAGCACGCTTCACTGCGGAGTTCTGACGGGATCCGGTGCATTAGTGCTGGTATGATCGCACCCGTCAGGAAATGCACGCTAAACATACTAAACGGATCAACGACGCGATTATTACTTGCGCGCCTTTTTTTAGATAAAATCACGGGGGAAAACGTGCCGACAATTCGGATTCGAACAAAAAAAGATAATTAAAAGCAAAAAAAATTAAAAAAAGATAATTAATTACATATGAAACCGCATCAAAAAAGGGGTGCAACACGAGGACTTCACAGGAGGTCACCCATCCTAGTACTAATCTCACCCAAGCACGCTTAACTGCGGATTTCTGATGGGATCCGGTGCTTTAGTGCTGGTATGATCGCACCCGTCAGGAAATGCGCGCTAAACGTACTAAAGGGATCAACGGCGCGATTATTACTTGCGCGCCCTTTTTTAGATAAAATCAAGGGGGAAAACGTGCCGACAATTCGGATTCGAACAAAAAAAAGATAATTACAAGCAAAAAAATTAAAAAAAGATAATTAATTACATATGAAACTGCGTCAAAAAAGGGGTGCAACACGAGGAAATTCCAGGAGGTCACCCATCCCAGTGCTAATCTCACCCAAGCACGCTTAACTGCGGAGTTCTGATGGGATCCGGTGCATTAGAGCTGGTATGATCGTACCCGTCATGAAATGCGCGCTAAACGTACTAAAGGGATCAACGACGCGATTATTACTTGCGCGGCTTTTTTTAGATGAAATCACGGGGGAAAGCGTGCCGACAATTCGGATTCGAACAAAAAAAGATAATTACAAGCAAAAAAAATTAAAAAAAGATAATTAATTACATATGAAACCGCGTCAAAAAAGGGGTGCAACACGAGGACTTCCCAAGAGGTCACCCATCCTAGTACTACTCTCCCCCAAGCACGCTTAATTGCGGAGTTCTGATGGGATCCGGTGCATTAGTGCTGGTATGATCGCACCCGTCAGGAAATGCGGGCTAAACGTATTAAAGGGATCAACGGCGCGATTATTACTTGCGTGCCTTTTTTTAGATAAAATCACGGGGGAAAGCGTGCCGACAATTCGGATTCGAACAAAAAAAGATAATTACAAGCAAAAAAAATTAAAAAAAATAATTAATTACATATGAAACCGTGTCAAAAAAGGGGTGCAACACGAAGACTTCACAGGAGATCACCCATCCTAGTACTACTCTCGCCCAAGCACGTTTCACTGCGGAGTTCTGATGGGATCCGGTGCATTAGTGCTGGTATGATCGCACCCGTTAGGAAATGCGCGTTAAACGTACTAAAGGGATCAACGTCGCGATTATTACTTGCGCGCCTTTTTTTAGATAAAATTACAGGTGAAAGCGTGCCGACAATTCGGATTCAAACAAAAAAAGATAATTACAAGCGAAAAAAATTAAAAAAAATAATTAATTACATATGAAACCGTGTCAAAAAAGGGGTGCAACACGAAGACTTCACAGGAGGTCACCCATCCTAGTACTACTCTCGCCCAAGCACGTTTAACTGCGGAGTTGTGATGGGATCCGGTGCATTAGTGCTGGTATGATCGCACCCGTTAGGAAAGGCGCGCTAAACGTACTAAAGGGATCAACATCGCGATTATTACTTGCGCGCCTTTTTTTAGATAAAATTACAGAGAAAGCGTGCCGCAATTCGGATTCGAACAAAAAAAGATAATTACAAGCAAAAAAAATAAAAAAAAAGATAATTAATTATGTATGAAACCGCATCAAAAAAGAGGTGCAACACGAGGACTTCCCAAGAGGTCACCCATCCTAGTACTACTCTCGCCTAAGCACGCTTAACTGCGAAGTTGTAATGGGATCTGGTGCATTAGTGCTGCTATGATCGCACCAGTCAAGAAATGCGCGCTAAACGTACTAAAGTGATAGACGGCGCGATTATTACTTGCGCGCCCTTTTTTAGATAAAATCACGGGGGAAAGCGTGCCGGCAATTCGGATTCGAACAAAAAAAGATAATTACAAGCAAAAAAAATTAAAAAAAGATAATTAATTACATATGAAACCGCGTCAAAAAAGGGGTGCAACACGAGTACTTCCCGAGAGGTCACCCATCCTAGTACTACTCTCGCCTAAGCACGCTTACCTGCGGAGTTCTAATGGGATCCGGTGCATTAGTGCTGGTATGATTGCTCCCGTCAGGAAATGCACGCTAAACATAATAAAGGGATCAACGGCGCGATTATTACTTGCGTGCCTTTTTTTAGATAAAATGACGGGGGAAAGCGTGCCGGCAATTCGGATTCGAACAAAAAAAGATAATTACAAGCAAAAAAAATTAAAAAAAGATAATTAATTACATATGAAACCGCGTTAAAAAAGCGGTACAACACGAGTACTTCCCAGGAGGTCACCCATCCTAGTACTACTCTCGCCCAAGCACGCTTAGCTGTGGAGTTCTAATGGGATCCGGTGCATTAGTGCTGGTATGATCGCACGCACCCGTCAGGAAATGCGCGCTAAACGTATTAAAGGGATCAACGGCGCGATTATTACTTGCGCGCCTTTTTTTAGATAAAATCACGGGGGAAAGCGTGCCGACAATTCGGATTCGAACAAAAAAAGATAATTACAAGCAAAAAAAATTAAAAAAAATAATTAATTACATATGAAACCGTGTCAAAAAAGGGGTGCAACACGAAGACTTCGCAGTAGGTCACCCATCCTAGTACTACTCTCGCCCAAGCACGTTTAACTGCGGAGTTCTGATGGGATCCGGTGCATTAGTGCTGGTATGATCGCACCCGTTAGGAAATGCGCGCTAAACGTAGTAAAGGGATCAACGTCGCGATTATTACTTGCGCGCCTTTTTTTAGATAAAATTACTGGTGAAAGCGTGCCGCAATTCGGATTCGAACAAAAAAAGATAATTACAAGCAAAAAAAATTAAAAAAAGATAATTAATTATGTATGAAACCGCATCAAAAAAGGGGTGCAACACGAGGACTTCCCAAGAGGTCACCCATCCTAGTACTACTCTCGCCTAAGCACGCTTAACTGCGGAGTTGTGATGGGATCCGGTGCATTAGTGCTGCTATGATCGCACCCGTCAGGAAATGCGCGCTAAACGTACTAAACTGATCAATGGCGCGATTATTACTTGCGCGTCCTTTTTTAGATAAAATCACGGGGGAAAGCGTGCCGGCAATTCGGATTCGAACAAAAAAAGATAATTACAAGCAAAAAAAATTAAAAAAAGATAATTAATTACATATGAAACCGCGTCAAAAAAAGGGTGCAACACGAGTACTTCCCGAGAGGTCACCCATCCTAGTACTACTCTCGCCTAAGCACAATTAACTGCGGAGTTGTGATGGGATCCGGTGCATTAGTGCTGCTATGATCGCACCCGTCAGGAAATGCGCGCTAAACGTACTAAAGTGATCAACGGCGCGATTATTACTTGCGCGCCCTTTTTTAGATAAAATCACGGGGGAAAGCGTGCCGGCAATTCGGATTCGAACAAAAAAAGATAATTACAAGCAAAAAAAATTAAAAAAAGATAATTAATTACATATGAAACCGCACGAAAAAAGGGGTGCAACACGAGTACTTCCCGAGAGGTCACCCATCCTAGTACTACTCTCGCCTAAGCACGCTTAACTGCGGAGTTGTGATGGGATCCAGTGCATTAGTGCTGCAATGATCGCACCCGTCAAGAAATGCGCGCTAAACGTACTAAAGTGATCAACGGCGCGATTATTACTTGCGCGCCCTTTTTTAGATAAAATCACGGGGGAAAGCGTGCCGGCAATTCGGATTCGAACAAAAAAAGATAATTACAAGCAAAAAAAATTAAAAAAAGATAATTAATTACATATGAAACCGCGTCAAAAAAGGGGTGCAACACGAGCACTTCCCGAGAGGTCACCCATCCTAGTACTACTCTCGCCCAAGCACACTTACCTGCGGAGTTATGATGGGATCCGGTGTATTAGTGCTGGTATGATCGCTCCCGTCAGGAAATGCACGCTAAACATAATAAAGGGATCAACGGCGCGATTATTACTTGCGTGCCTTTTTTTATATAAAATGACGGGGGAAAGCCTGCCGGCAATTCGGATTCGAACAAAAAAAGATAATTACAAGCAAAAAAAATTAAAAAAAGATAATTAATTACATATGAAACCGCGTCAAAAAAGGGGTGCAACAAGAGGACTTCCCAAGAGGTCACCCATCCTAGTACAACTCTCCCCCAAGCATGCTTAATTGCGGAGTTCTGATAGGATCCGGTGCATTAGTGCTGGTATGATCGCACCCGTCAGGAAATGCGCGCTAAACGTATTAAAGGGATCAACGGCGCGATTATTACTTGCGCGCCTTTTTTTAGATAAAATCACGGGGGAAAGCATGCCGACAATTCGGATTCGAACAAAAAAAGATAATTACAAGAAAAAAAATTAAAAAAAATAATTAATTACATATGAAACCGTGTCAAAAAAGGGGTGCAACACAAAGACTTCACAGGAGGTCACCCATCCTAGTACTACTCTCGCCCAAGAACGTTTAACTGCGAAGTTCTGATGGGATCCAGTGCATTAGTGCTGGTATGATCACACTCGTTAGAAATGCGCGCTAAACGTACTAAAGGGATCAACGTCGCGATTATTACTTGCGCGCCTTTTTTTAGATAAAATTACAGGTGAAAGCGTGCCGCAATTCGGATTCGAACAAAAAAAGATAATTACAAGCAAAAAAATTAAAAAAAGATAATTAATTATGTATGAAACCGCATCAAAAAAGGGGTGCAACACGAGGACTTCCCAAGAGGTCACCCATCCTAGTACTACTCTCGCCTAAGCACGATTAACTGCGGAGTTGTGATGGGATCCGGTGCATTAGTGCTGGTATGATCGCTCCCGTCAGAAAATGCACGCTAAACGTAATAAAGGGATCAACGGCGCGATTATTACTTGCGTGCCTTTTTTTAGATAAAATGACGGGGGAAAGCGTGCCGGCAATTCGGAATCGAACAAAAAAAGATAATTACAAGCAAAAAAAATTAAAAAAAGATAATTAATTACATATGAAACCGCGTTAAAAAGGCGGTACAACACGAGTACTTCCCAGGAGGTCACCCATCCTAGTACTACTCTCGCCCAAGCACGCTTAGCTGTGGAGTTCTAATGGGATACGGTGCATTAGAGCTGGTATGATCGCACTGGTTAGGAAATGCGCGCTAAACGTATTAAAGGGATCAACGGCGCGATTATTACTTGCGCGCCTTTTTTTAGATAAAATCACGGGGGAAAGCGTGCCGACAATTCGGATTCGAACAAAAAAAGATAATTACAAGCCAAAAAAATTAAAGAAAGACAATTAATTACGTATGAAACAGCATCAAAAAAGGGGTGCAACACGAGGACTTCCCAAGAGGTCACCCAACATAGTACTACTCTCGCCCAAGCACGCTTAACTGTGGAGTTCTGATGGGATCCGGTACATTAGTGCTGGTATGATCGCACCCGTCAGGAAATGCGCGCTAAACGTACTAAAGTGATCAACGGCGCGATTATTACTTGCGCGCCCTTTTTTAGATAAAATCACGGGGGAAAGCGTGCCGGCAATTCGGATTCGAACAAAAAAAGATAATTACAAGCAAAAAAAATTAAAAAAAGATAATTAATTACATATGAAACCGCGTCAAAAAAGGGGTGCAACACGAGTACTTCCCGAGAGGTCACCCATCCTAGTACTACTCTTGCCGAAGCACGCTTAACTGCGGAGTTGTGATGGGATCCGGTGCATTAGTGCTGCTATGATCGCACCCGTCAAGAAATGCGCGCTAAACGTACTAAAGTGATCAACGGCGCGATTATTACTTGCGCGCCGTTTTTTAGATAAAATCACGGGAGAAAGCGTGCCGGCAATTCGGATTCGAACAAAAAAAGATAATTACAAGCAAAAAAAATTAAAAAAAGATAATTAATTACATATGAAACCGCGTCAAAAAAGGGGTGCAACATAAGTACTTCCCGAGAGGTCACCCATCCTAGTACTACTCTCGCCCAAGCACGCTTAACTGCGGAGTTCTGATGGGATCCGGTGCATTAGTGCTGGTATGATCGCACCCGTCAGGAAATGCGCGCTAAACGTACTAAAGTGATCAACGGCGCGATTGTTACTTGCGCGCCCTTTTTTAGATAAAATCACGGGGGAAAGCGTGCCGGCAATTCGGATTCGAACAAAAAAAGATAATTACAAGCAAAAAAAATTAAAAAAGGATAATTAATTACATATGAAACCGCGTCAAAAAAGGGGTGCAACACGAGTACTTCCCAAGAGGTCACCCATCCTAGTACTACTCTCGCCCAAGCACTCTTAACTGCGGAGTTCTGATAGGATCCTGTGCATTTGTGCTGGTATGATCGCACCTGTCAGGAAATGCGCGCTAAATGTACTAAAGGGATCAACGGTGCGATTATTACTTGCGCGCCTTTTTTTAGATAAAATCACGGGGGAAAGCGTGCCGGCAATTCGGATTCGAACAAAAAAAGATAATTACAAGCAAAAAAAATTAAAACAAGATAATTAATTACATATGAAACCGCGTCAAAAAAGGGTTGCAACACGAGGACTTCCCAGAAGGTCACCAATCCTAATACTACTCTCGCCCAAGCACGCTTAACTACGGAGTTTTGATGGGATCCGGTGCATTAGAGCTGGTATGATCGCACCCGTCAGAAAATGCGCGCTAAACGTACTAAAGGGATGAACGGTGCGATTATTACTTGCGCGCCCTTTTTTAGATAAAATCACGGGGGAAAGCGTGCCGGCAATTCGGATTCGAACAAAAAAAAGATAATTAGAAGCAAAAAAAATTAAAAAAAGATAATTAATTACATATGAAACCACATTAAAAAAGGGGTGCAACACGAGGACTTCACAGGAGGTCACCCATCCTAGTACTAATCTCATCCAAGCACGCTTCAATGCGGAGTTTTGGTGGGATCCGGTGCATTAGAGCTGGTATGATCGCACTCGTCAGGAAATGCGCGCTAAACGTACTAAAGGGATCAACGGCGCGATTATTACTTGCGCGCCTTTTTTCAGATAAAATCACGGGGGAAAGCGTGCCGGCAATTCGGATTCAAACAAAAAAAGATAATTACAAGCAAAAAAAAATTATAAAAAATAATTAATTACATATGAAACCGCGTCAAAAAAGGGGTGCAACACGAGGACTTCCCAGTAGGTCACCCATCCTAGTACTACTCTCACCCGATCACGCTTCACTGCGGAGTTCTGATAGGACCCAGTGCATTAGTGCTGGTATAATCGCACCCGTTAAGAAATGCGCGCTAAACGTACTAAAGGGATCAACGGCGCGATTATTACTTGCGCACCTTTTTTTAGATAAAATCACGGGAGAAAGCGTGTCGGCAATTCGAATTCGAACAAAAAAAGATAATTACAAGCAAAAAAAATTAAAGAAAATAATTAATTACATATGAAACCGCGTCAAAAAAAGGGTGCAACACGAGGACTTCCTAGGAGGTCACCCATCCTAGTACTACTCTCGCCCAAGCACGCTTGACTGCGAAGTTCTGATGGGATCCGGTGCATTAGTGCTGGTATGATCGCACCCGTTAAGAAATGCGCGCTAAACGTACTAAAGGGATCAACGGCGCGATTATTACTTGCGCGCCCTTTTTTAGATAAAATCACGGGGGAAAGCATGCCGCAATTCGGATTCGAACAAAAAAAGATAATTAGAAGCAAAAAAAATTAAAAAAAGATAATTAATTACATATGAAACCGCATCAAAAAAAGGGTGCAACACGAGGACTTCACAGGAGGTCACCCATCCTAGTACTAATCTCATCCAAGCACGCTTAACTACGGAGTTCTGATGGGATCCGGTGCATTAGAGCTGGTATGATCGCACCCGTCAGGAAATGCGCGCTAAACGTACTAAAGGGATCAACGGCGCGATTATTACTTGCGCGCCTTTTTTTAGATAAAATCACAGGGGAAAGCGTGCCGCAATTCGGATTTGAACAAAAAAAGATAATTACAAGCAAAAAAAATTAAAAAAAGATAATTAATTACGTATGAAACCGCATCAAAAAAGGGGAGCAACACGAGGACTTCCCAAGAGGTCACCCATCCTAGTACTACTCTCGTCCAAGCACTCTTAACTGCGGAGTTCTGATAGGATCCTGTGCATTTGTGCTGGTATGATCGCACCTGTCAGGAAATGCGCGCTAAATGTACTAAAGGGATCAACGGTGCGATTATTACGTGCGCGCCCTTTTTTAGATAAAATCACGGGGGAAAGCGTGCCGACAATTCGGATTCGAACAAAAAAAGATAATTAGAAGCAAAAAAAATTAAAAAAAGATAATTAATTACATATGAAACTGCATCAAAAAAGGGGTGCAACACGAGGACTTCACAGGAGGTCACCCATCCTAGTACTAATCTCATCCAAGCACGCTTCACTGCGGAGTTCTGATGGGATCCGGTGCATTAGAGCTGGTATGATCGCACCCGTCAGGAAATGCGCGCTAAACGTACTAAAGGGATCAACGGCGCGATTATTACTTGCGCGCCTTTTTTTAGATAAAATCACGGGGGAAAGCGTGCCGCAATTCGGATTCGAACAAAAAAAGATAATTACAAGCAAAAAAAATTAAAAAAAGATAATTAATTACGTATGAAACGGCGTCAAAAAAGGGGTGCAACAGGAGTACTTCCCAGGAGGTCACCCATCCTAGTACTACTCTTGCCCAAGCATGCTTACCTGCGGAGTTCTGATGGAATCCGGTGCATTAGTGCTGGTATGATCGCACGCGTCAGGAAATGCGCGCTAAACATACTAAAGGGACCTACGGCGCGATTATTACTTGCGCGCCTTTTTTTAGATAAAATCATGGGGGAAAGCATGCCGGCAATTCGGATTCGAACAAAAAAAGATAATTACAAGCAAAAAAAATTAAAAAAAATAATTAATTAAATATGAAACCGCGTCAAAAAAGGGGTGCAACACGAGGACTTTCCAAGAGGTCACCCATCCTAGTACTACTCTCGCCCAAGCACGCTTAACTGCGGAGTTCTGATGGGATCCGGTGCATTAGTGCTGATATGATCGCACCCGTCAGGAAATACACGCTAAACATACTAAAGGGATAAACGGCGCGATTATTACTTGCGCGCCTTTTTTTAGATAAAATCACGGGGGAAAGCGTGCCGGCAATTCGGATTCGAACAAAAAAAGATAATTACAAGCAAAAAAAATTAAAAAAAGTAATTAATTACATATGAAACCGCGTCAAAAAAAGGGTGCAACACGAGGACTTTCCAAGAGGTCACCCATCCTAGTACTACTCTCGCCCAAGCACGCTTAACTGCAGTGTTCTGATGGGATCCGGTGCATTAGTGCTGGTATGATCGCACCCGTCAGGAAATGCGCGCTAAACGTACTAAAGGGACCAACAGCGCGATTATTACTTGCGCGCCTTTTTTTAGATAAAATCACGGGGGAAAGCATGCCGACAATTCGGATTCGAACAAAAAAAGATAATTACAAGCAAAAAAAATTAAAAAAAGATAATTAATTACATATGAAACCGCGTCAAAAAAGGGGTGCAACACGAGTACTTCCCAGGAGGTCACCCATCCTAGTACTACTCTGGCCCAAGCATGCTTACCTGCGGAGTTCTGATGGGATCCGGTGCATTAGTGCTGGTATGATCGCACCCGTCAGGAAATGCGCGCTAAACATACTAAAGGGATCAACGGCGCGATTATTACTTGCGCGCCTTTTTTTAGATAAAATCACGGGGGAAAACGTGCCGGCAATTCGGATTCGAACAAAAAAGGATAATTACAAGCAAAAAAAATAAAAAAATTTAATTAATTACATATGAAACCGCGTCAAAAAAGGGGAGCAACACGAGGACTTCCTAGGAGGTCACCCATCCTAGTACTACTCTCGCCCAAGCACGCAAAACTGCGGAGTTCTGATGGGATCTGGTGCATTAGTGCTGGTATGATCGCACCCGTCAGGAAATGCGCGCTAAACGTACTAAAGGGATCAACGGCGCGATTATTACTTGCTCGCCTTTTTTTAGATAAAATCACGGGGGAAAGTGTGCCGACAATTCGTATTCGAACAAGAAAAGATAATTACAAGTAAAAAAATTAAAAAAATAATTAATTACATATGAAACCGCGTCAAAAAAGGGGTGCAACACGAGGACTTCCCAGGAGGTCACACATCCTAGTACTACTCTCACCCAAGCACGCTTAATTGCGTAGTTCTGATGGGATCCGGTGCATCAGTGCTGGTATGATCGCACCTGTCAAGAAATGCGCGCTAAACGTACTAAAGGGATCAACGGCGCGATCATTACTTGCGCGGCTTTTTTTAGATAAAATCACGGGGGAAAGCATGCCGACAATTCGGATTCGAACAAAAAAAGATAATTACAAGCAAAAAAAATTAAAAAAAGATAATTAATTACGTATGAAACCACATCAAAAAAGGGGTGCAACACAAGGACTTCCCAAGAGGTCACCCATCCTAGTACTACTCTCGCCCAAGCACGCTTAGCTGCGAAGTTCTGATGGGATCCGGTGCATTAGTGCTGGTATGATCGCACCCGTCAGGAAATGCGCGCTAAACGTACTAAAGGGATCAACGACGCGATTATTACTTGCGCGCCTTTTTTTAGATAAAATCACGGGGGAAAGCGTGCCGACAATTCGGATTCGAACAAAAAAGGATAATTACAAGCAAAAAAAATAAAAAAATTTAATTAATTACATATGAAACCGCATCAAAAAAGGGGTGCAACACGAGGACTTCCCAAGAGGTCACCCATCCTAGTACTCCTCTCGCCTAAGCACGCTTAACTGCAGATTTCTAATAGGATCCGGTGCATTAGTGCTGCTATGATCACACCCGTCAGGAAATGCGCGCTAAACTTACTAAAGGGATCAACTACGCGATTATTACTTTCGTGCCTTTTTTTAGATAAAATCACGGGGGAAAGCGTGCCGGCAATTCAAATTCGAACAAACAAATATAATTACAAGAAAAAAAATTAATAAAAGATAATTAATTACATATGAAACCGCGTCAAAAAAGGGGCGCAACACGAGGACTTCCCAAGAGGTCACCCACCCTAGTACTACTCTCGCCTAAGCACGCTTAAGTACGAATTTCTAATAGGATCCGGTGCATTAGTGCTGGTATGATCACACCCGTCAGGAAATGCGCGCTAAACTTACTAAAGGGATCAACTACGCGATTATTACTTTTGTGCCTTTTTTTAGATAAAATCACGGGGAAAGCGTGCCGGCAATTCAGATTCGAACAAAAAAGGATAATTATAAGCAAAAAAAATAAAAAATTTATTTAATTATATATGAAACCGCGTCAAAAAAGGGGTGCAACACGAGGAATTCCCAGGAGGTAACCATAGTACTACTCTCGCCCAAGGACGCTTAACAACGGAGTTCTAATGGGATCCGATGCATTAGTGCTGGTATGATCGCACCCGTCAGGACATGCGCGCTAAACGTACTAAAGGGATCAACGACGCGATTATTACTTTCGTGCCTTTTTTTAGATAAAATCACGGGGAAAGCGTGCCGGCAATTCAGATTCGAAAAAAAAAGGATAATTATAAGCAAAAAAAATAAAAAATTTAATTAATTACATATGAAACCGCGTCAAAAAAGGGGTGCAACACGAGGAATTCCCAGGAGGTCACCCATCCTAGTACTACTCTCGCCCAAGGACGCTTACCTACGGAGTTCTAATGGGATCCGATGCATTAGTGCTGGTATGATCGCACCCGTCAAGAAATACACGCTAAACATACTAAAGGGATCAACGGCGCGATTATTACTTGCGCGCCTTTTTTTAGATAAAATCACGGGGGAAAGCGTGCCGGCAATTCGGATTCGAACAAAAAAAATAATTAGAAGCAAAAAAAATTAAAAAAGATAATTAATTACATATGAAACCGCATCAAAAAAGGGATGCAACACGAGTACTTCCTAGGAGGTCACCCAACCTAGTACTACTCTCGCCCAAGCACGCTTACCTGCGGAGTTCTGATTGGATCTGGTGCATTAGTGCTGGTATGATCGCACCCGTCAGGAAATGCGCGCTAAACGTACTAAAGGGATCAACGGCGCGATTATCACTTGCTCGCCTTTTTTTAGATAAAATCACGGGGAAAAGCGTGCGGGCAATTCGGATTCGAACAAAAAAATATAATTACAAGCAAAAAAAATTAAAAAAAGATAATTAATTACATATGAAACCACGTCAAAAAAGGGGTGCAACACGAGGACTTCCCAGGAGGTCCCCCATCCTAGTACTACTCTCGCCCAAGCACGCTTAACTGCAGATCTCTAATAGGATCCGATGCATTAGTGCTGGTATGATCGCACCCGTCAGGAAATGCGCGCAAAACGTACTAAATGGATCAACTGCGCGATTATTACTTGCGCGCCTTTTTTTAGATAAAATCACGGGGAAAAGCGTGCGGGCAATTCGGATTCGAACAAAAAAAGATAATTACAAGCAAAAAAAATTAAAAAAAGATAATTAATTACATATGAAACCGCGTTAGAAAAGGGGTGCCACACGAGTACTTCCCAGGAGGTCACCCATCCTAGTACTACTCTCGCCCAACCACGCTTACCTGCGGAGTTCTGATGGGATCCGGTGCATTAATGCTGGTATGATCGCACCCATCAAGAAATGCGCGCTAAACGTACTAAAGGGACGAACGACGCGATTATTACTTGCAGGCCTTTTTTTAGATAAAATCACGGGGGAAAGCGTGCCGACAATTCGGATTCGAACAAAAAAAGATAATTACAAGCAAAAAAAAATTAATAAAAGATAATTAATTACATATGAAACCGCGTCAAAAAAGGGGTGCAACACGAGGACTTCCCTGGAGGTCACCCATCCTAGTACTACTCTCGCCCAAGCACGCTTAACTACGGATTTCTAATAGGATCCGGTGCATTAGTGCTGGTATGATCGCACCCGTCAGGAAATGCGCGCTAAACGTACTAAAGGGATCAACGGCGCGATTATTACTTGCGCGCCTTTTTTTAGATAAAATCACGGGGAAAAGCGTGCGGGCAATTCGGATTCGAACAAAAAAATATAATTACAAGCAAAAAAAATTAAAAAAAGATAATTAATTACATATGAAACCGCGTCAAAAAAGGGGTGCAACACGAGGACTTCCCAAGAGGTCCCCCATCCTAGTACTACTCTCGCCCAAGCACGCTTAACTGCGGATCTCTAATAGGATCCGATGCATTAGTGCTGGTATGATCGCACCCGTCAGGAAATGGGCGCAAAACGTACTAAAGGGATCAACTGCGCGATTATTACTTGCGCGCCTTTTTTTAGATAAAATCACGGGGAAAAGCGTGCGGGCAATTCGGATTCGAACAATAAAAGATAATTACAAGCAAAAAAAATTAAAAAAAGATAATTAATTACATATGAAACCGCGTCAGAAAAGGGGTGCCACACGAGTACTTCCCAGGAGGTCACCCATCCTAGTACTACTCTCGCCCAACCACGCTTACCTGCGGAGTTTTGATGGGATCCGGTGCATTAATGCTGGTATGATCGCACCCGTCAAGAAATGCGCGCTAAACGTACTAAAGGGACGAACGACGCGATTATTACTTGCGCGCCTTTTTTTAGATAAAATCACGGGGGAAAGCGTGCCGACAATTCGGATTCGAACAAAAAAAGATAATTACAAGCAAAAAAAAATTAATAAAAGATAATTAATTACATATGAAACCGCGTGAAAAAAGGTTTGCAACACGAGGACTTCCCTGGAGGTCACCCATCCTAGTACTACTCTCGCCCAAGCACGCTTAACAACGGATTTCTAATAGGATCCGGTGCATTAGTGCTGGTATGATCGCACCCGTCAGGAAATGCGCGCTAAACGTACTAAAGGGATCAACGGCGCGATTATTACTTGCGCGCCTTTTTTTAGATAAAATCACGGGGGAAAGCGTGCCGGCAATTCGGATTCGAACAAAAAAGGATAATTACAAGCAAAAAAAAAATAAAAAAATTTAATTAATTACATATGAAACCGCGTCAAAAAAGGGGTGCAACACGAGGACTTCCTAGCAGGTCACCCATCCTAGTACTACTCTCGCCCAAGCACGCTAAACTGCGGAGTTCTGATGGGATCCGGTGCATTAGTGCTGGTATGATCGCACCCGTCAGGAAATGCGCGCTAAACGTACTAAAGGGATCAACAGCGCGACTATTACTTGCTCGCCTTTCTTTAGATAAAATCACGGGGGAAAGCGTGCCGGCAATTCGGATTCGAACAAAAAAAAGATAATTACAAGAAAAAAATTAATAAAAGATAATTAATTACATATGAAACCGCGTCAAAAAAGGGGTGCAACACGAAGACTTCCCAGGAGGTCACCCATCCTAGTACTACTCTCGCCCAAGCACGCTTAACTGCGGATTTCAAAAAGGATCCGATGCATTAGTGCTGGTATGATCGCACCCGTCAAGAAATGCGCGCTAAATGTACTAAAGGGATCAACGGCGCGATTATTACTTTCGTGCCTTTTTTTAGATAAAATTACGGGGGAAAGCGTGTCGGCAATTCGGATTCGAACAAAAAAGGACAATTACAAGAAAAAAAAATTAAAAAATGAGAATTAATTACGTATGAAACCGCATCAAAAAAGGGGTGCAACACGAGGACTTCAACGGAGGTCAACCATCCTAGTATTAATCTCACCCAAGCACGCTTAACTGCGGAGTTCTGATGGGATCCGGTGCATTAGAGCTGGTATGATCGCACCCGTCTGGAAGTGCGCGCTAAACGTACTAAAGGGATCAACGGCGCGATTATTACTTGCGCGCCTTTTTTTAGATATAATCACGGGGGAAAGCGTGCCCGCAATTCGGATTCGAACAAAAATAGATAATTACAAGCAAAAAAAATTAAAAAAAGATAATTAATTACGTATGAAACCGCATCAAAAAAGGGGTGGAACACAAGGACTTCCCAGGAGGTCACCCATCCTAATACTACTCTCGCCCAAGCACGATTACCTGCAGAGTTCTTATGGGATCCGGTGCATTAATGCTGGTATGATCGCACCCGTTAGAAAATACGCGCTAAACGTACTAAAGGGATCAACAGCGCGATTATTACTTGCGCGCCCTTTTTTAGATAAAATCACGGGGGAAGCGTGCCGGCAATTCGTATTCGAACAAAAAAAAGATAATTAGAAGCAAAAAATTAAAAAAAGATAATTAATTACTTATGAAACCGCGTCAAAAAAGGGGTGCAACACAAGTACTTCCCAGGAGGTCACCCATCCTAGTACTACTCTCGCCCAAGCATGCTTACCTGCGGAGTTCTGATGGGATCCGGTGCATTAGTGCTGGTATGATCGCACCCGTCAGGAAATGCACGCTAAACATAATAAAGGGAACAACGGCGCCATTATTACTTGCGTTCCTTTTTTTAGATAAAATCACGGGGGAAAGCGTGCCGGCAATTCGTATTCGAACAAAAAAAGATAATTACAAGCAAAAAAAATTAAAAAAAGATAATTAATTACGTATGAAACCGCATAAAAAAAGGGGTGCAAAACGAGGACTTCCAAAGAGGTCACCCGTCCTAGTACTACTCTCGCCCAAGCACGCTTAATTGCGGAGTTCTAATGGGATCCGGTGCATTAGTGCTGGTATGATCGCACCCGTTAGGAAATGCGCGCTAAACGTACTCAAGGGATCAACGGCGCGATTATTACTTGCGCGCCTTTTTTTAGATAAAATCACGGGGGAAAGCGTGCTGCAATTCGGATTCGAACAAAAAAAGATAATTACAAGCAAAAAAAATTAAAAAAAGATAATAAATTACATATGAAACCGCGTCAAAAAAGGGGTGCAACACGAGTACTTCCTAGGAGGTCACCCATCCTAGTACTACTCTCGCCCAAGCACGCTTACCTGCGGAGTTCTGATGGGATCCGGTGGATTACTGCTGGTATGATCGCACCCGTTAGGAAATGCGCGCTAAACGTACTAAAGGGATCAACGGCGCGATTATTACTTGCGCGCCCTTTTTTAGATAAAATCACGGGGGAAAGCGTGCCGGCAATTCGGATTCGAACAAAAAAAGATAATTACAAGCAAAAAAAATTAAAAAAAGACAATTAATTACGTATGAAACCGCATCAAAAAAGGGGTGCAACACGAGGACTTCCCAAGAGGTCACCCATCCTAGTACTACTTTCGCCCAAGCACGCTTAACTATAGAGTTCTGATGGGTTCCGGTGCATTAGTACTGGTATGATCGCACCCGTCAGGAAATGCGCGCTAAACGTACTAAAGCGACCAACGGCGCGATTATTACTTGCGCGCCTTTTTTTAGATAAAATCACGGGGGAAAGCGTGCCAGCAATTCGGATTCGAACAAAAAAAGATAATTACAAGCAAAAAAAATTAAAAAAAATAATTAATTACATATGAAACCGTGTCAAAAAAGGGGTGCAACACGAGGACTTCCCAAGAGGTCACCCATCCTAGTACCACTCTCGCCCAAGCACGCTTAACTGCAGAGTTCTGATGGGATCCGATGCATTAGTGCTGGTATGATCGCACCCGTCAAGAAATGCACGCTACACATAATAAAGGGTTCAACGGCGCGATTATTACTTGCGGGCCTTTTTTTAGATAAAATCACGGGGGAAAGCGTGCCGACAATTCGGATTCGAACAAAAAAAGATAATTACAAGCAAAAAAAATTAAAAAAAGACAATTAATTACGTATGAAACAGCATCAAAAAAGGGGTGCAACACGAGAACTTCCTAGGAGGTCACCCATCCTAGTACTACTCTCGCCCAAGCTCGATTAACTGCGGAGTTCTAATGGGATCCAGTGCATTAGTGTTGGTATAATCGCACCCGTGAGGAAATGCGCGCTAAACGTACTAAAGGGATCAACGGCGCGATTGTTACTTGCGCGCCCTTTTTTAGATAAAATCACAGGGGAAAGCGTGCCGCAATTCGGATTCGAACAAAAAAAGATAATTACAAGCAAAAAAAATTAAAAAAAGATAATTAATTACGTATGAAACCGCGTCAAAAAAGGGGTGCAACACGAGGACTTCCCAAGAGGTCCCCCATCCTAGTACTACTCTCGCCCAAGCACGCTTAACTGCGGATCTCTAATAGGATCCGATGCATTAGTGCTGGTATGATCGCACCCGTCAGGAAATGGGCGCAAAACGTACTAAAGGGATCAACTGCGCGATTATTACTTGCGCGCCTTTTTTTAGATAAAATCACGGGGAAAAGCGTGCGGGCAATTCGGATTCGAACAATAAAAGATAATTACAAGCAAAAAAAATTAAAAAAAGATAATTAATTACATATGAAACCGCGTCAGAAAAGGGGTGCCACACGAGTACTTCCCAGGAGGTCACCCATCCTAGTACTACTCTCGCCCAACCACGCTTACCTGCGGAGTTTTGATGGGATCCGGTGCATTAATGCTGGTATGATCGCACCCGTCAAGAAATGCGCGCTAAACGTACTAAAGGGACGAACGACGCGATTATTACTTGCGCGCCTTTTTTTAGATAAAATCACGGGGGAAAGCGTGCCGACAATTCGGATTCGAACAAAAAAAGATAATTACAAGCAAAAAAAAATTAATAAAAGATAATTAATTACATATGAAACCGCGTGAAAAAAGGTTTGCAACACGAGGACTTCCCTGGAGGTCACCCATCCTAGTACTACTCTCGCCCAAGCTCGATTAACTGCGGAGTTCTAATGGGATCCAGTGCATTAGTGTTGGTATAATCGCACCCGTGAGGAAATGCGCGCTAAACGTACTAAAGGGATCAACGGCGCGATTGTTACTTGCGCGCCCTTTTTTAGATAAAATCACAGGGGAAAGCGTGCCGCAATTCGGATTCGAACAAAAAAAGATAATTACAAGCAAAAAAAATTAAAAAAAGATAATTAATTACGTATGAAACCGCATCAAAAAAGGGGTGCAACACGAGGACTTCCCAAGAGGTCATCCATCCTAGTACTACTCTCGCCCAAGCACGCTTAACTGCGGAGTTCTGATGGGATCCGTTGCATTAGTGCTGGTATGATCGCATCCGTCAAGAAATGCGCGCTAAACGTACTAAAGGGATCAACGACGCGATTATTACTTGCCCGTCTTTTTTTAGATAAAATCACGGGGGAAAGCGTGCCGCAATTCGGATTCGAACAAAAAAAGATAATTACAAGCAAAAAAAATTAAAAAAAGATAATTAATTACATATGAAACCGCATCAAAAAGGGGGTGCAACACGAGGACTTCCCAAGAGGTCACCCATCCTAGTACTACTCTCGTCCAAGAATGCTTAACTGCAGAGTTCTCATAGGATCCTGTGCATTTGTGCTGGTATGATCGCACCCGTCAGGAAATGAGCGCTAAACGTACTAAAGGGATCAACGGCGCGATTATTACTTGCGCGCCCTTTTTTAGATAAAATCACGGGGGAAAGCGTGCCGGCAATTCGGATTCGAACAAAAAAAGATAATTACAAGCAAAAAAATTAAAAAAAGATAATTAATTACGTATGAAACCGCATCAAAAAAGGGGTGCAACACGAGGACTTCCCAAGAGGTCACCCATCCTAGTACTACTCTCGCTCAAGCACGCTTCACTGCGGAGTTCTGATGGGATCCGGTGCATTAGAGTTGGTATGATCGCACCCGTTAGGAAATGCGCGCTAAACGTACTAAAGGGATCAACGGCGCGATTATTACTTGCGCGGCTTTTTTTAGATGAAATCACGGGGGAAAGCGTGCCAGCAATTCGGATTCGAACAAAAAAAGATAATTACAAGCAAAAAAAATTAATAAAAGATAATTAATTACGTATGAAATCGCATCAAAAAAGGGGTGCAACACGAGGACTTCCCAAGAGGTAACCCATCCTAGTACTACTCTCTCCCAAGCACGCTTAACTGCGGAGTTCTGATGGGATCCGATGCATTAGTGCTGGTATGATCGCACCCGTCAGGAAATGCGCGCTAAACGTACTAAAGGGATCAACGGCGCGATTATTACTTGCGCGCCTTTTTTTAGATAAAATCACGGGGGAAAGCGTGCCGGCAATTCGGATTCGAACAAAAAAAGATAATTACAAGCAAAAAAAATTAAAAAAAGATAATTAATTACGTATGAAACCGCATCAAAAAAGTGGTGCAACACGAGGACATCCCAAGAGGTCACACATCCTAGTACTACTCTCGCCCAAGCACGCTTAACTGCGGAGTTCTATTAGGATCCGGTGTATTAGTGCTGGTATGATCGCACCCGTCAGGAAATGCGCGCTAAACGTACTAAAGGGATCAACGGCGCGATTATTACTTGCGCGCCTTTTTTTAGATAAAATCACGGGGGAAAGCGTGCTGACAATTCGGATTCTAACCAAAAAAGATAATTACAAGCAAAAAAAATTAAAAAACGATAATTAATTACGTATGAAACCGCATCAAAAAAGGGGTGCAACACGAGGACTTCCCAAGAGGACACCCATCCTAGTACTACTCTCGCCCAAGCACGCTTAACTGCGGAGTTCTGATGGGATCCGGTGCATTAGTGCTGGTATGATCGCACCCGTTAGGAAATGCGCGCTAAACGTACTGAAGGGATCAACCGCGCCATTATTACTTGCGCGCCCTTTTTTAGATAAAATCACAAGCGAAAGCGTGCCGGCAATTCGTATTCGAACAAAAAAAGATAATTACAAGCAAAAAAAATTAAAAAAAGATAATTAATTACGTATGAAACCGCATCAAAAAAGGGGTGCAACACGAGGACTTCCCAAGAGGTAACCCATCCTAGTACTACTCTCTCCCAAGCACGCTTGACTGCGGAGTTCTGATGGGATCCGATGCATTAGTGCTGGTATGATCGCACCCGTCAGGAAATGCGCGCTAAACGTACTAAAGGGATCAACGGCGCGATTATTAGTTGCGCGCCCTTTTTTAGATAAAATCACGGGGGAAAGCGTGCCGGCAATTCGGATTCGAACAAAAAAAGATAATTACAAGCAAAAAAAATTAAAAAAAGATAATTAATTACATATGAAAGCGCATCAAAAAAGCGGTGCAACACGAGGACTTCACAGGAGGTCACCCATCCTAGTACTAATCTCACCCAAGTGCGCTTAACTGCGGAGTTCTGATGGGATCCGATGCATTAGAGCTGGTATGATCGCACCCGTCAGGAAATGCGCGCTAAACGTACTAAAGGGATCAACGGCGCGATTATTACTTGCGCGCCTTTTTTTAGATAAAATCACGGGGGAAAGCGTGCCAGCAATTCGGATTCTAACAAAAAAAGATAATTACAAGTAAAAAAAATTAAAAAAAGATAATTAATTACGTATGAAACCGCATCAAAAAAGGGGTGCAACACGAGGACTTCCCAAGAGTCACCCATCCTAGTACTACTCTCGCCCGAGCACGCTTAACTGCGGAGTTCTGATGAGATCCGATGCATTAGAGCTGGTATGATCGCACCCGTCAGGAAATGCGCGCTAAAAGTACTAAAGGGATCAACGGCGCGATTATTACTTGCGCCCCTTTTTTTAGATAAAATCACGGGGGAAAGCGTGCCAGCAATTCGGATTCTAACAAAAAAAGATAATTACAAGCAAAAAAAATTAAAAAAAGATAATTAATTACATATGAAACCGCATCAAAAAAGGGGTGCAACACGAGGACTTCCCAAGAGGTGACCCATCCTAGTACTACTCTCGCCCAAGCACGTTTTACTGCGGAGTTCTGATGGGATCCGGTGCATTAGAGTTGGTATGATCGCACCCGTCAGAAAATGCGCGCTAAAAGTACTAAAGGGATCAACGGCGCGATTATTACTTGCGCGCCTTTTTTTAGATAAAATCACGGGGGAAAGCGTGCCAGCAATTCGGATTCGAACAAAAAAAAGATAATTACAAGCAAAAAAAATTAAAAAAAGATAATTAATTACGTATGAAACCGAATCAAAAAAGGGGTGCAACACGAGGACTTCCCAAGAGGACACCCATCCTAGTACTACTCTCGCCCAAGCACGCTTAACTGCGGAGTTCTGATGGGATCCGGTGCATTAGTGCTGGTATGATCGCACCCGTTAGGAAATGCGCGCTAAACGTACTAAAGGGATCAACCGCGCCATTATTACTTGCGCGCCCTTTTTTAGATAAAATCACAAGGGAAAGCGTGCCGGCAATTCGTATTCGAACAAAAAAAGATAATTACAAGCAAAAAAAATTAAAAAAAGATAATTAATTACATATGAAACCGCGTCAAAAAAGGGGTGCAACACGAGTACTTCTCATGAGGTCACCCATCCTAGTACTACTCTCGCCCAAGCAAGCTTAACTACGGAGTTCTGATGGGATCCGGTGCATTCGTGCTGGTATGATCGCACCCGTCAGGAAATGCACGCTAAACATACAAAACGGATCAACGGCGCGATTATTACTTGCGCGCCTTTTTTTAGATAAAATCACGGGGGAAAGCGTGCCGGCAATTCGGATTCGAACAAAAAAAGATAATTACATGCAAAAAAAATTAAAAAAAGATAATTAAATACATATGAAACCGCGTCAAAAAAGGGGTGCAACACGAGCACCTCCCAAGAGGTCACCCATCCTAGTACTACTCTCGCCCAAGCACGCTTAACTGCGGAGTTCTAATGGGATCCGGTGCATTAGTGCTGGTACGATCGCACAAGTTAGGAAATGCGCGCTAAACGTACTAAACCGATCAACGGCGCGATTATTACTTGCGCGCCTTTTTTTAGATAAAATCACGGGGGAAAGCGTGCCGCAATTCGGATTCGAACAAAAAAAGATAATTACAAGCAAAAAAAATTAAAAAAAGATAATTAATTACGTATGAAACCGCATCAAAAAAGTGGTGCAACACGAGGACATCCCAAGAGGTCACACATCCTAGTACTACTCTCGCCCAAGCACGCTTAACTGCGGAGTTCTATTAGGATCCGGTGTATTAGTGCTGGTATGATCGCACCCGTCAGGAAATGCGCGCTAAACGTACTAAAGGGATCAACGGCGCGATTATTACTTGCGCGCCTTTTTTTAGATAAAATCACGGGGGAAAGCGTGCTGACAATTCGGATTCTAACAAAAAAAGATAATTACAAGCAAAAAAAATTAAAAAAACGATAATTAATTACGTATGAAACCGCATCAAAAAAGGGGTGCAACACGAGGACTTCCCAAGAGGACACCCATCCTAGTACTACTCTCGCCCAAGCACGCTTAACTGCGGAGTTCTGATGGGATCCGGTGCATTAGTGCTGGTATGATCGCACCCGTTAGGAAATGCGCGCTAAACGTACTAAAGGGATCAACCGCGCCATTATTACTTGCGCGCCCTTTTTTAGATAAAATCACAGGGGAAAGCGTGACGGCAATTCGTATTCGAACAAAAAAAGATAATTACAAGCAAAAAAAATTAAAAAAAGATAATTAATTACGTATGAAACCGCATCAAAAAAGGGGTGCAACACGAGGACTTCCCAAGAGGTAACCCATCCTAGTACTACTCTCTCCCAAGCACGCTTACCTGCGGAGTTCTGATGGGATCCGGTGCATTAGTGCTGGTATGATCGCACCCGTCAGGAAATGCGCGCTAAACGTACTAAAGTGATCAACGGCGCGATTATTACTTGCGCGCCCTTTTTTAGATAAAATCACGGGGGAAAGCGTGCCGGCAATTCGGATTCGAACAAAAAAAGATAATTACAAGCAAAAAAAATTAAAAAAAGATAATTAATTACATATGAAAGCACATCAAAAAAGCGGTGCAACACGAGGACTTCACAGGAGGTCACCCATCCTAGTACTAATCTCACCCAAGTGTGCTTAACTACGGAGTTCTGATGGGATCCGGTGCATTAGAGCTGGTATGATCGCACCCGTCAGGAAATGCGCGCTAAACGTACTAAAGTGATCAACGGCGCGATTATTACTTGCGCGCCCTTTTTTAGATAAAATCACGGGGGAAAGCGTGCCGGCAATTCGGATTCGAACAAAAAAAGATAATTACAAGCAAAAAAAATTAAAAAAAGATAATTAATTACATATGAAAGCACATCAAAAAAGCGGTGCAACACGAGGACTTCACAGGAGGTCACCCATCCTAGTACTAATCTCACCCAAGTGCGCTTAACTGCGGAGTTCTGATGGGATCCGGTGCATTAGAGCTGGTATGATCGCACCCGTCAGGAAATGCGCGCTAAACGTACTAAAGGGATCAACGGCGCGATTATTACTTGCGCGCCTTTTTTTAGATAAAATCACGGGGGAAAGCGTGCCAGCAATTCGGATTCTAACAAAAAAAGATAATTACAAGTAAAAAAAATTAAAAAAAGATAATTAATTACGTATGAAACCGCATCAAAAAAGGGGTGCAACACGAGGACTTCCCAAGAGTCACCCATCCTAGTACTACTCTCGCCCAAGCACGCTTAACTGCGGAGTTCTGATGAGATCCGATGCATTAGAGCTGGTATGATCGCACCCATCAGGAAATGCGCGCTAAAAGTACTAAAGGGATCAACGGCGCGATTATTACTTGCGCCCCTTTTTTTAGATAAAATCACAGGGGAAAGCGTGCCAGCAATTCGGATTCTAACAAAAAAAGATAATTACAAGGAAAAAAAATTAAAAAAAGATAATTAATTACATATGAAACCGCATCAAAAAAGGGGTGCAACACGAGGACTTCCCAAGAGGTCACCCATCCTAGTACTACTCTCGCCCAAGCACGCTTTACTGCGGAGTTCTGATGGGATCCGGTGCATTAGAGCTGGTATGATCGCACCCGTCAGAAAATGCGCGCTAAAAGTACTAAAGGGATCAACGGCGCGATTATTACTTGCGCGCCTTTTTTTAGATAAAATCACGGGGGAAAGCGTGCCAGCAATTCGGATTCGAACAAAAAAAAATAATTACAAGCAAAAAAAATTAAAAAAAGATAATTAATTACGTATGAAACCGAATCAAAAAAGGGGTGCAACACGAGGACTTCCCAAGTGGTCACCCATCCTAGTACTACTCTCATCGAAGCACGCTTGACTGCAGAGTTCTGATGGGATCCGGCGCATTAGTGCTGGTATGATCGCACCCGTCAGGAAATGTGCGCTAAACGTACTAAAGGGATCAACGACGCGATTATTACTTGCGAGCCCTTTTTTAGATAAAATCACGGGGGAAAGCGTGTCGGCAATTCGGATTCAAACAAAAAAAGATAATTACAAGCAAAAAAAATTAAAAAAAGATTATTAATTACATATGAAACCGCATCAAAAAAGGGGTGCAACACGAGGACTTCCCAGGAGGTCACCCATCCTAGTACTACTCTCACCCGAGCACACTTAACTGCGGTGTTCTGATGGGATCCGGTGCATTAGTGTTGGTATGACCACAACCATTAGGAATTGCGCGCTAAACGTTCTAAAGGGATCAACGGCGCGATTATTACTTGCGCGCCTTTTTTTAGATAAAATCACGGGGGAAAGCGTGCCGGCAATTCGGATTCGAACAAAAAAAGATAATTACAAGCAAAAAAATTAAAAAAAGATAATTAATTACATATGAAACCGCGTCAAAAAATGGGTGCAACACGAGGACTTCCCAGGAGGCCACCCATCCTAGTACTACTCTCGCCCAAACACGCTTAACTGCGGAGTTTTGATGGGATCCGGTGCATTAGTGCTGGTATGATCGCACCCATCAGGAAATGCACGCTAAACGTACAAAAGGGACAAACGACGCGATTATTACTTGCGCGCCTTTTTTTAGATAAAATCACGGGGGAAAGCGTGCCGGCAATTCGGATTCGAACAAAAAAAGATAATTACAAGCAAAAAAAATTAAAAAACGATAATTAATTTCATATGAAACCGCGTCAAAAAAGAGGTGCAACATGAGGGCTTCCCAGGAGGTCACCCATCCTAGCACTACTCTCGCCCAAGCACGCTTACCTGCGGAGTTCTAATGGGATCCGGTGCATTAGTGCTTGTATAATCGCACACGTCAAGAAATGCACGCTAAACATACTAAAAGGATCAACGGCGCTATTATTACTTGCGCGCCTTTTTTTAGATAAAATCACGGGGGAAGGCGTGCCAACAATTCGGATTCGAAAAAAAAAAAAGATAATTACAAGCAAAAAAATTAAAAAAAGATAATTAAGTACGTATGAAACCGCATCAAAAATGGGGTGCAACACGAGGACTTCCCAGGAGGTCACCCATCCTAGTACTACTCTCGCCCAAGCACGCTTGACTGTAGAGTTCTGATGGGATCCGGTGCATTATTGCTGGTATGATCGCACCCGTCAAGAAATGCGCGCTAAACGTACTAAAGGGATCAACGGCGCGATTATTACTTGCGCGCCTTTTTTTAGATAAAATCACGGGGGAAAGCGTGCCGGCAATTCGGATTCGAACAAAATAAGATAATTACAAGCAAAAAAATTAAAAAAAGATAATTAATTACATATGAAACCGCGTCAAAAAAGTGGTGAAACACGAGTACTTCCCAGGAGGTCACCCATCCTAGTACTACTCTCGCCCAAGCACGCTTACCTGCGGGTTTTGATGGGATCCGGTGCAATAGTGCTGGTATGACCACACCCGTTAGAAAACGCGCGCTAAACGTACTAAAGGGATCAACGGCGCGATTATTACTTGCGTGCTTTTTTTAGATAAAATCACGGGGGAAAGCGTGCCGGCAATTCGGATTCGAACAAAAAAAGATAATTACAAGCAAAAAAAATTAAAAAACGATAATTAATTACCTATGAAACCGCGTCAAAAAATGGGTGCAACACGAGGACTTCACAGGAGGTCACCCATCCTAGTACTAATCTCACCCAAGAACGCTTAACTGCGGTGTTCTGATGGGATCCGGTGCATTAGTGCAGGTATGACCACACCCGTTAGGAAATGCGCGCTAAACGTACTAAAGGGATCAACGGCGCGATTATTACTTGCGCGCCTTTTTTTAGATAAAATCACAGGGGAAAGCGTGCCGGCAATTCGGATTCGAACAAAAAAAGATAATTACAAGCAAAAAAAATTAAAAAAAGATAATTAATTACATATGAAACCGCATCAAAAAAGGGGTGCACACGAGGACTTCACAAGAGGTCACCCATCCTAGTACTAATCTCACCCAAGCACGCTTCACTGCGGAGTTCTGATGGGATCCAGTGCATTAGTGCTGGTATGATCGCACCCGTTTGGAAATGCGCGCTAAACGTACTAAAGGGATCAACGGCGCAATTATTACTTGCGCGCCTTTTTTTAGATAAAATCACGGGGGAAAGCGTGCCGACAATTCGGATTCGAACAAAAAAGATAATTACAAGCAAAAAAAATTTAAAAAATATAATTAATTACATATGAAACCACATCAAAAAATGGGTGCAACACGAGGACGTCACAGGAGGTCACCCATCCTAGTACTAATCTCACCCAAGCACGCTTAACTGCGGATTTCTGATGGGATCCGGTGCATTAGAGCTGGTATGATCGCACCCGTCAGGAAATGCGCGCTAAACGTACTAAAGGGATCAACGGCGCGATTATTACTTGCGCGCCTTTTTTAGATAAAATCACGGGGGAAAGCGTGCCGGCAATTCGGATTCGAACAAATAAAGATAATTACAAGCAAAAAAAATTAAAAAAAAGATAATTAATTACATATGAAACCGCGTCAAAAAAGGGGTGCAACACGAGTACTTCCCAGGAGGTCACCCATCCTAGTACTACTCTCGCCCAAGCTCGCTTCACTGCTGAGTTCTGATTGGATCCAGTGCATTAGTGCTACTATGATCGCACCCATCAGGAAATGCACCCTAAACATACTAAAGGGATCAACGGCGCGATTATTACTTGCGCGCCTTTTTTTAGATAAAATCACGGGGGAAAGCGTGCCGGCAATTCGGATTCGAACAAAAAGAGATAATTACAAGCAAAAAAATTAAAAAAATATAATTAATTACGTATGAAACCGCATCAAAAAAGGGGTGCAACACGAGGACTTCCCAAGAGGTCACCCATCCTAGTACTACTCTCGCCCAAGCACGCTTAAGTGCGGAGTTCTGATGGGATCCGGTGCAATAGTGCTGATATGATCGCACCCGTCAGGAAATGCACGCTAAACATACTAAAGGGATCAACGACGCGATTATTACTTGCGCGCCTTTTTTTAGATAAAATCACGGGGGAAAGCGTGCCAGTAATTCGGATTCGAACAAAAAAAGATAATTACAAGCAAAAAAAATTAAAAAAAGATAATTAATTACATATGAAACCGCATAAAAAAAGGGGTGCAACACGAGGACTTTCCCAGAGGTCACCCATCCTAGTACTACTCTCGCCCAGGCACGCTTAACTGCGGAGTTCTGATGGGATCCGATTCATTAATGCTGGTATGATCGCACCCATCAAGAAATGCGCGCTAAACGTACTAAAGGGATCAACGACGCGATTATTACTTGCGCGCCCTTTTTTAGATAAAATCACGGGGGAAAGCGTGCCGGCAATTCGGATTCGAACAAAAAAAGATAATTACAAGCAAAAAAAATTAAAAAAAGATAATTAATTACATATGAAAACCGCGTCAAAAAAGGGGTGTAACAAGAGGACTTCCAGGAGGTCACCCATCCTAGTACTACTCTCGCCCATGCACGCTTAACTGCGGAGTTCTGATGGTATCCGGTGCATTAGTGCTGGTATGATCTCACCCGTTAGGAAATGCACGCTAAACGTACTAAAGGGATCAACGGCGCGATTATTACTTGCGCGCCTTTTTTTAGATAAAACCACGGGGGAAAGCGTGCCGACAATTCGGATTCGAACAAAAAAAGATAATTACAAGCAAAAAAAATTAAAAAAAAAGATAATTAATTACATATGAAACCGCGTCAAAAAAGGGGTGCAACACGAGGACTTCCCAGGAGGTCAGCCATCCTAGCACTACTCTCGCCCAAGCACGCTTAACGGTGGAGTTCTGATGAGATCCGATGCATTAGTGATGGTTCGATCGCACCCGTCAGGCAATGCGCGCTAAACGTACCAAAGGGATCAACGGCGCGATTATTACTTGCGCGCCTTTTTTTAGATAAAATCACGGAGGAAAGCGTGCCGGCAATTCGGATTCGAACAAAAAAAGATAATCACAAGCAAAAAAAATTAAAAAATGAATATCAATTACACATGAAACCGCGTCAAAAAAAGGGTGTAACACGAGGACTTCCCAGGAGGTCACCCATCCTAGTACTACTTTCGCCCAAGCACGCTTAACTGCGGAGTTCTGATGGGATCCGGTGCATTAGTGCTGGTATGATCGCACCCGTTAGGAAATGCACGTTAAACGTACCAAAGGGACCAACGGCACGATTATTACTTGCGCGCCTTTTTTTAGATAAAATCACGGGGGAAAGCGTGCCGACAATTCAGATTCGAACAAAAAAAGATAATTACAAACAAAAAAAATTAAAAAAATATAATTAATTATATATGAAACAGCGTCAAAAAAGGGGTGCAACACGAGGACTTCCCATGAGGTCACCCATCCTAGTACTACTCTCGCCCAAGCACGCTTAACGGCAGAGTTCTGATGGGATCCTGTGCATTAGTGCTTGTATGGTCGCACCCATCAAGAAATGCGCGCTAAACGTACTAAAGGGATCAACAACGCGATTATTACTTGCGCGCCTTTTTTTAGATAAAATCACGGGGGAAAGCGTGCCGGCAATTCGGATTAAACAAAAAAAGATTATTACAAGGAAAAAAAATTAAAAAAAAGATAATTAATTACATATGAAACCGCGTCAAAAAAGGGGTGCAACACGAGGACTTCCCAGGAGGTCACCCATTCTAGAACTACTCTCGCCCAAGCACGCATACCTGCGGAGTTCTGATGGGATCCGGTGCATTAGTGCTGGTACGATCGCACCCGTCAGGAAATGCGCGCTAAACGTACTAAAGGGATCAACAACGCGATTATTACTTGCGCGCCTTTTTTTAGATAAAATCACGGGGGAAAGCGTGCAGACAATTCGGATTCGAACAAAAAAAGATAATTACAAGCAAAAAAAATTAAAAAAAGATAATTAATTACATATAAAACTGTGTCAAAAAAGGGGTGCAACACGAGGACTTCCGAGGAGGTAACCCATTCTAGTACTACTCTCGCCCAAGCACGCTTAACTGCGGAGTTTTGATGGGATCCGGTGCATTAGTGCTGGTATGATCGCACCCGTCAGGAAATGCGCGTTAAACGTAACAAAGGGACCAACGACGCGATTATTACTTGCGCGCCTTTTTCTAGATAAAATCACGGTGGAAAGCGTGGCGGCAATTCGGATTCGAACAAAAAAGGATAATTACAAGAAAAAAAAATTAAAAAAAGATAATTAATTACATATGAAACCGCGTTGTCGCGACCATTTTAAAACCGAAAAGTGTGAAAAATAGCCTTGCGAGTTAATTTTGAAAAATCGAGTTTTTACCGCTTTTAATTGTTATTTAAGAAAAATCGTGGTTTTTTAAAAAAAACATATTTTATTTTAATTTTAAAATTGATTTGGAGTCGCCACCGGCCACTTTGGTAGGCCAGACACCATAAAACAAATCAGAGATTCATTTTGAAAATATTTGGTAAGGACGACCCTTACGAGCGCCCGAGATCGGTACCTTATTAATTACACGTGGCATTTTGGCATTTCGAATAATAATATTAATTTAATCCATTATTGTCAAATAAATATCAATCGAATAAGAATATCCTTTTGGGTAAAAAGATACATTTCTTTTAAATACGAGCTTTGCAAAAGACGTCCTAGAATAGGAAATCTTAACTCGTATTTAAAGAAATATAAATTTTGGCCCAAAAGGTTTTAAATGCATGATCGATTTATTATCTGGTTCATTTTAAGTTCTAACCTAAAAAGGCTCCATTGATTAAATGTTTAAACCCTACTAAATTATTAATTTCACCGGGTGTATTATGATAACATCCGAATGCACGGACACTACCATTTCGACACCAAACAAAATTAATAATACTATTAGTGTTTCTAGTTTGCCTAATTAATTGTATTAAATTCTAACCCTAAATTATTTTCATTTTCTATGTTTCGATGACGCGCCGAATACGATACCGAAGTACACTATTGGCCAACATAATGTTATTTCAAAACACTGACCACTTAGTGCATCCAAGATATATGATTAGAACGTCATCATTACTAAATTATCTCTCCTATTTAATTAATTAATTAAAGTGACTAATCCTAAAAAGGCTCTAATTTTAATTAATCTAAGTGTACATTAAATGATATCCTAAACAAATATACTGTATGATTTAAAAACATGCAAACAAAAATAAACAAATTAATTAAAGCAATTAAAACAATAAAGATGACAAAAGAGCTAAGTTACTTTTATTTAAAAGATATAGGAGCTCAAAAATAAACATCGGACAATTAAATTGACAAAGGGACTTGTAAGGCATAAAATAAAAAGACAAGGATTAAATTGACAAATGTTCAATTTTAGGGGTTGAATTAGACTTAATTAGATTCAATTTAAAATTAATCCTAAGCTTAGAAAATTTAATTAAATCCAATTAAGTATCTAATTAAATTAGATCTAGGTTTAAAATTAATTTTAATCCTAATTAACGTCTAAATTGATGAAATTTTGGGTTAATGGTTCGAATTGGGTTCAATTAGGGGTTAAATTGAGTGAAATTTAAAGTTTTAGGGGGTTAATTAAGGGATTTGGGACTAAAATGAATCACGGTTCAAAACCTGGGGGACCACGGGAGTAATTTCCCTAATTCTTTGAAATGCGCGGATCCGGGTTGACCCGGATCAAAACGCGCGGACCCTGAGGGTGCAAAACGGCAGCGTTTTGCTGCCAAGCAAAACCCCTTTGGACCGAGTTGACTCGGCCATTTGGTTCCCCCTTTGACTCGGCCGACTCACCCATCTAAGGAAATCTCTCCAACTAACAACTAAAACCCAGAAAAGTTTCCTAAAAATGGATCAAAACCATGGTTTTTGCTTGGTGTTCTTCATTGTTCTTGGAAGAACATGAAGAACACCAAGAACAACGCCCAGAACCGCCGCACACTCCGCCGTCAGATCCAAAGCACCACCGCCGACCACCACACCGACGAGTTTTCCGACCACCATCCCGGACCTCCGACCACCGTCAGAAAGTCTATTTCCGGCGCCGGTGACCATTTCCAGCACCGGGACACCACCGGAAACGTCAAAAACCCCTAAAAACACCCGGAAAACCCCTATTTATCGATCTAAACATCCAAAACCACTAAAAAAACAACCCAAACACCTAAATTACTTTGAATCAACATGGCATCCTAATTTAAATCCATACATCACTTAAAATATATAAAAACAAAACAAAAAAACTTACCTTTGCTACTCAAATTGCCGATGAACTCCCTCTCCCTTCAAATTGTTGCTCAATTTCCTTTTCTTTCTCCCCCTCTTCCCCTGCTGTCGTTCCCCTTTTTTCCTTTTTTAATTCCCTTTAACCATCATTTTCCTAACCGGCCATAACCCCCCATAACCGAACCAAAAACCACTTCCCCCTATCTTTTTTTTTATTATTTTATTTAATTATTTTATTTATTTATTATTACCTAGGACGAAATTCAAGTCCTACAGCTGCCCCTCTTTGCTCAATGCTGTGGAACAGGAGACGAGCAAAGACTGAAAAAGACATGAATTTCGTCTGAACTTCTTGGCCTCTGTTATGCCAACAAAGCTTGAAGCTGTTCTTCTTATTATGAAATTCTTCAAGTAAGATACCTGTTGTGGGACCTGAGGTTGTTCTTCTTATCATGAAATTCCTCGTATCCCGTGAAAATTGGAGTTGTTCTTCTCATTATGAAATTCTCCATGGACTGAAGCTATTCTTCTCATTATGAATTTCTTCAGACAAAAAGATGATGATCCCGAAGCTGTTCTTCTTATTATGAAATTCTTCGTATCCCATCGAATTTGGAGTTGTTCTTCTTATTATGAAATTCTCCATGACCTGAAGCTGTTCTTCTTATTATGAATTTCTTCAGACAAAAGGTGATGAAACCTGAGGCTGTTCTTCTCATTATGAATTTCCTCATATTTCATAAAATTTGGAGTTGTTCTTCTTATTATGAAATTCTCCATGACTTGAAGCTGTTCTTCTTATTATGAATTTCTTCAGGCAAAAGGTGATGAAACCCGAGGCTGTTCTTCTCATTATGAATTTCCTCGTATTTCATGAAATTTGGAGTTGTTCTTCTTATTATGAAATTCTCCATGACCTGAAGCTGTTCTTCTTATTATGAATTTCTTCAGACAAAAGGTGATGAAACCCGAGGCTGTTCTTCTCATTATGAATTTCCTCGTATTTCATGAAATTTGGAGTTGTTCTTCTTATTATGAAATTCTCCATGACCTGAAGCTGTTCTTCTTATTATGAATTTCTTCAGACAAAAGATGATGAAACCCGAAGCTGTTCTTCTCATTATGAATTTCCTCGTATTTCATCGAATTTGGATTGTTGTTGTTTGATTGTTTTTGCTGAATCATTTCTCGTAGGTTTCTGAATCCTGTTCAAATAGAAATATGATGCTTTATTAGTATGAACCTAATGCAAATATTTCTATTATGATGCATGAGTATGTCTAGACAGGCAGATATTATCAGTCAACTGTCATTTTGATGAACACAATCAACTCTTTCCTCTTTTCTCTGCAATCTTGATGATGTCTTGATTCTTCATCTCATATTAAGGGGCAACCTTTGATGACAGTCTTTTTCACAAAGTTATTTTTGAAGCGCCTTTTCAGGTTTTCACTTCAAATTATTTTTCTCAAAGCGCCCTTTCAGGTTTTCACTTTGATTTTTTCTTTCTCTCTCTTTCTTTTTTCTTTTTTTTTCTTTTTTTCTTTTTTTTCTTTCTTTTATTTTCGTTTTTCGATTTTTCTCTTTTCCTCTTTTTTTTTTGTTTTTGAATTGGTCTTGACGCTGACTTCAGTCAATGTTTGAAAATTTCCTTCTGTTGTGTCCCTTGTTTTAGGATTCTGTTTGATTGTTTGAACACATTCACCTTTCATTCCATCATCTTGATCTGGAAAAGCAAATATTACCCATAACTTTTAAAACAAAATAATGACAAAAGATTCTCATATTTGTTAATTTACATGAGTTCACTTGCACGATGCTTTGAATAAAAAGAAAAGCTCGGAAGAGAAAATGAATATGTACTGAAGCTTTTTGTATGTTTGTAATAAGTATTGAATTTTTAAAATAGTCATGGCAAACCAAAAGAAAGAAAATCAAGAAACAAATGCAAATTCTCAAGTGCCCATTACATGCAATCATCGGGACCTTTTCCCGAGATATAGATTTAAAGTAGATTTGCTTGTCTAACAGTTCTTCAAGTGATGATCTAATTTTGCAAACATGAAGCCCCTTTCTGAACTACTAGATAACCGAGAGGTATAAATTGTCGGATGCCTACTGTTATGCATTTGAGCCGCCATTTCTGGTTTTTGACCCAAATCCTCCTTTAGTATCGAGACGCCCTTTGCGGGTTTTCATCTCAACCCCTCCTTTTTATTTTTATCATTTTTATATGAAACGCCCTTTCGGGTTTTCGCTTCATTTTTATTTTTCTATTATTCTCTTTTTATTTTTCTCTTTCTTTTTTATTCTTCAGGCGTAATATTTCTTAACTGAATCGGAATTCACAGGCTTGTGTAATTCTTTTCCGTCCATTTCAGTCAAGATCATTGCACCTCCGGAAAAGGCCTTTTTGACAACATATGGCCCTTCCCAATTCGGCATCCATTTCCCACGGAAATCACGATGAATCGGCAAGATCTTTTTGAGCACCAGATCACCCTCTCGGAATTCTCGCGGTCGAACTTTCTTATCATAGGCATGAATCATCCGCTTCTGATACATTTGGCTATGGCAAATAGCTTTCAACCGCTTTTCTTCAATCAAATTCAACTGATCAAAACGAATCTGTACCCATTCTGCATCATCTAGTTTCACTTCTGATAAAACCCGAAGAGACGGAATTTCAACTTCAAGTGATAACACTGCTTCAGTCCCATACACTAGAGAGTAGGGTGTTGCCCCAGTAGATGTTCTCATTGAAGTACGGTACACAAATAGAGCAAAAGGAAGTCTTTCATGCCAATCTTTGTACATTTCTGTCATCTTCGATACGATCTTCTTGATGTTTTTGTTAGCTGCCTCAACCGCTCCATTCATCTTCGGTCGGTATGCCACAGAGTTGTGATGAATTATCTTGAACTGCTCACAGGTTTCTGCAATCACTTTGTTGTTGAAGTTAGTAGCATTATCTGTGATGATTCGTTCTGGTAGACCATATCGACAAATGATCTCTTTCCTCAAAAATTTGCACACAGTTGTCCTCGTAATGCTAGCATAAGAAGCAGCTTCTATCCATTTGGTGAAATAATCAATAGCCACTAAGATGAAACGATGCCCATTCGAAGCTTTCGGGTGAATCTGCCCAATTACATCCATTCCCCATACAGCAAAAGGCCACGGTGAATTCATAGTGTGTAACGGTACCGGTGGAGAGTTGATCTTATCTGCATAAATCTGACATTTATGACACTTCTTGGCGTATTCTATGCAATCTCCTTCCATAATAGACCAATAGTATCCGTATCTCATTATTTTTCGTGCCATCGAGAAACCGTTGGCATGCGTACCACATATCCCGTCATGTACTTCCTCAAGAATACTTCTAGCTTCACGAGCATTGACACATCTGAGTAACATTTGATCTCTGCTTTTCTTGTATAAGACGTCACCATCTAACACATATCCGGCAGCCAATCTTCTGATTGTTCTTTTATCATTATCATTCGCTTCAAATGGATAAGTTTGGAACTTGATGTATTGCAGAATATCAAAATACCAAGGATTCCCATCATCTTCCTCTATACCGCAGCAATGAGCGTATGTTTCATAACTTTGCATTCGGATCAGCATCATATCTTCCGGTCTATTTGCTTGGAATACCGAAGCCAATGTAGCTAGGGAATCCGCCATCTGGTTGTCTTCTCTGGGGAGGTATGCAAAAGTTACTTCTTCAAACTCTTCAATCAGTTCTAACACCAACTTCCGGTATTCCATCAACTTTGTGTCTTTTGTCTCCCATTCTCCACGTAGTTGATAAATAACTAGGGCTGAATCTCCATACACTTTCAGGGCTTTTATTTTTCTTTCTATTGCAGCCCTCAATCCCATAACACATGCCTCGTACTCCGCCATATTGTTCGTGCACAAAAACTCTAACTTGCTTGTGAGAGGATAATATATACCACCTGGGGAGATCAATACAGCTCCAATTCCACGTCCCAGCGCATTAACTGCTCCATCGAAATACAAACTCCATTTCTTCACCTCATCATCTTCCTCCACATAAATGGTCATCACATCTTCATCAGGAAAATCAAAGTTCAAAGGTTCATAATCTTCTGAAGCTCTACTTGCGAGAAAATCAGCTATAGCACTTCCTTTAACTGCTTTCTGGCTTACGTATAAAATATCAAATTCAGACAATAACATTTGCCAACGTGCTAATCTCCCGGTCAATGTTGGTGCCTCCATCAGAAACTTTAATGGATCAAGCTTTGATATCAACCACGTGGTATGGTATAACATGTATTGTCTAAGCCGTCGAGTAACCCAAACAAGCGCACAACACAGCTTCTGGATAAACGGGTACCGTACTTCGCATTCGGTAAACTTCTTACTCAGGTAATAAATTGCCCTTTCTTTCTTTCCAGTATCATCATGCTGCCCCAGCACACACCCCATGGAATTCTCGAACACCGTCAAGTAGAGGATCAATGGTCTTTCAGGAACAAGAGCCACCAACACCGGCGCATTTGACAAGTATTGTTTGATCTTGTCCAACGTTTCTTGACATGCATCATCCCACTCACACGGATTATTCTTTCGCAGCAGTTTAAAGATTGGATCACATCTATCAGTTAACTGAGAAATAAACCGAGAGACATAATTCAACCTTCCTAGGAAACCTCGAACTTCTTTTTGGGTTTTTGGAGGTGGTAAATTCTGAATCGCCTTAACCTTATCTGGATCAATTTCGATACCTCGTCTGCTAACCACAAAACCAAGCAGCTTGCCAGATGTAACCCCAAAAGTACACTTATTAGGGTTAAGTTTCAACTGGTATTTTCGTAGCCTCTGAAACAACTTTCTCAAATTCTGAACATGCCCATTTTCTGTTTGGGATTTGGCGATCATATCATCTACATAGACTTCAATTTCTTTATGCATCATATCATGAAATAATGTCACCATAACCCTCTGATACGTTGCCCCAACATTTTTCAACCCAAAAGGCATGACTTTATAACAAAACGTGCCCCACAGTGTAGTAAAAGTTGTCTTCTCCATATCCTCTGGATTCATTTTGATTTGATTGTAACCCGAAAAACCGTCCATAAATGAGAACCACGAATGCCCTGATGTGTTATCAACCAGAACATCTATATGAGGTAAAGGAAAATTATCTTTCGGACTCGCTCTGTTCAGATCTCTATAATCCACGCACATTCTTACTTTCCCGTCTTTCTTCGGTACTGGAACTATGTTTGCCACCCATTCTGGATACGCTGTCACCTGTAAGAATCCCGCATCAATCTGTTTCTGAACCTCTTCTTTGATTTTCAAAAGCATCTCTGGTTTCAACCGTCTGAGCTTCTGCTGTACTGGCTTGCATTCTAGTCTAATTGGCAACTTGTGCACCACAATGTCAGTATTCAAACCCGGCATATCTTGGTAGGACCATGCAAAAATATCTTTGAACTCTTGCAACAAATCAATCAAATCTTGCTTTGCCCCAGCTGAGAACGTTGCCCCAATCTTAACTTCTCTTTTCAGTTCTTCAGAACCCAGATTCAGAATCTCTATTTCTTCTTTGTATGGCATGATCTGTTTATCTTCTTTTTCCACCAACTTTAATAATTCTTCGGGCACCTCATAATCCGCATTATCTTCACACTCATTAATATCTGTTAGACAAGAGATCTTTTCCAAATCTATTTCGGAATTAGGCACAGAGTCACTCATGTTATCACTGATTGGGAACCTGCGAAGAAAACTTATATATTTGGAATAGAATAATAAATGAATGAATAAATGAAATAATAAATAAATGAATGAATAAATGAAATAATAAATAAATGAATGAATAAAAGAAAAGAAAAGAAAACGTTTGCCATTTGAGAATTAAAGAGAGAAAAAACATCATCGTTTGCAAGTAAAATATGTAAAAGCCCTTTACAGAAAATCCCCTATACTTGCGGGCAGAAGTAATAGGGTAGTTCTTGGCATTACTTTGTTTTAAATACTACAGGTAAATCCTCTGCAGTCCAATTTTTCAGAGTTTCGCCAGGGAGACATGGACGGATTCCTTCCAGAAAATTCGTCCTTGGTCCTTCAGAAATTCCTCCCACCAACAAACCATCGAAAGCATCCCCGAAAATTTCTTGCTCTTGTAGCCTGACAGCTTCTTGACGATTCTTCTCCGCTTGCTCAGTCACATTCACAAATCCATGAGATATAAAGTCAATCTTAGAACTCAATGAGATCGGCTTCTTAGCTGCAGCTTTCCCATACTTCTTCCAAAATGCCTCAATTGAAAAACCTAATCCAGCTCGGCCCTTCTTCATAATCACAGGTCTTGGACGTAAGCTTCCTTGCAATTTCCTTCCTAATCCTTTTTCAGTCTTGGCTCCTTTACCGAGAGTTTGCTTAACAATCATTTCTGTATAGTTCGACAATCTTGGGCACGGAAACTTCGCGCCTTCGGCAACAAACGCGGCATTGATGAACTCCAACGCCCTGAAAGAACACTCCAATGCATCCTCACTCGCCTGGATGTACGGCGTATCAGTAGAAACTGAAGCAATAATGTCTTCCTCTGCCCCAACACATACGAGCTTCCCATCTATCACGAATTTCAACTTCTGATGCAGAGATGACGGCACTGCCCCGGCAGAATGAATCCAAGGTCTTCCAAGCAAACAGTTATACGTGGGCTTGATATCCATGACAACGAAATCCACATTGTACACAGCCGGCCCAATCAGCAGCGGGACTTCTATCCTGCCCAACACGTCCCTCGTTGTTCCATCAAATGCTCTGACCACGTTCTGATAGCTCTTCATATGGGCACTGTCAATTGGTAACCTTTGCAGAGTCACTAACGGTAATACATTCAATGCTGACCCATTATCAATCAGCACCCCCGGTACGACATGACCCTTACAATGGGTTGTAATGTTTAAAGCTTTAATAGACCCCATTCCACCATCCGGGATCTCATCATCAGCAAATGTTATGTAATTGTCGGCAGTAATATGATTAACAATCCGATCCAGTTTGTTCACCGATATATCATTCGGGACGAACGTCTGGTTTAACACCTTTAACAAAGCATTACGGTGTCCTTCGGAACTTAACAACAAATCAAGAATGGAAATTCTTGATGGTTGTCTCCTTAACTGCTCAACAATACTGTACTCACTGTGTTTCAAGAATCTCAGAAACTCATGTGCCTGCTCTTCAGTAACAGGCTCGTTTATTTTTGGCACTGGATCTTCAAAAATCTTCTTCTTCTCAACACTCCTTGTTTTCTCTTCTTCCTTCTCCTGAACAAGCGAATAACATCTTCCGCTCCTCGTGAAATGTCCTACTTCGTTCACCGGTTCCTCAGTCTCACCCTCATTCCTAATCACAGGCTCCTCAGGATGTATCTCTTTGACGGGCTTTGAACTGCTCGGCATTGTTACGCTTGCAGTATAATTCCATGGGATCCTCTGTGTGTCTTTGAACGAAAAAGGTGCAGGAGGAGTAATCACTATACGAGGGGTAGCCACTGGTTTTATTTCCCCTGATGAACTATCGCCTTTTGGTCGGATTGAAATAATCAACGGCTTATTTGTACTGTACTTTGGCGCGCTTCTCTCAGATGTGCATACATCCATCATTCTTCGTCCTTCAGTCTGAACGAAAAATTCCACCTCCTTATTATCCATCATCCCTTGTAACAAACTCCTGAACTCAGAGCAACAGTGAATCGCGTGTCCTTGCTCTTGATGAAATTCACAATACAATCTTACCTCCATCGGTCTCTTCAACATCACTTCCTGACATAAAAGTCCATTATCGAACAATTGTTCAAACACCCATTTTAACGGCGATCTGATCTCCGCTACACTCGTCTTTATCTGCTTCATCTGATCCTCCTCAATCATATTTACACCTCGACCACTATGGTTTGGTAACGGGTTCGCGGATATACTGGGTTCGTCGAATTTTAACACACCAGTATTGATCAAATTTTGGACTATTCTCTTGAATGCGGTACAATTCTCGATGCTGTGTCCTTGAACATTGGAATGATATACGCACTAGGCTCTCGGATCGTACCACGCCGGATATGGAGGCGAAAGTGGTATGATGTGATACGGACGTATCAAGTCCGCATCATATAGCTGAGTATACAGCTCGGCATATGTTATTGGGATAGGTGTAAAGCTTGGCCTCTCCCATTTCGAATCCTACTTGTTTGAAGTCTGTGAGCTACCGGCTCCTGCCCCCGGCTTAGAAATTGTCACATTTCTCGGTGCCGTATACACAACGGCGTTGTTCACTTCGCTATCCTTCTTCCTGAAATTCCTCTTAGAGCTATCAAGTCCTTCTATCTTTCCACTCTTCATGGTTGCTTCCACAAGCTCTCCCGTAGCAACAATTTGGGAAAAGCTTTGCATCGAAGTATTGGTAAACAAACGATCGTACATCAAACCCTTCAATGTATCAACAAACATATTGGTCATTTCACTTTCAATCAGTGGGGGTTGTACTTGGGAAGCCAAATCCCTCCACCTATGGGCATACTGTCTGAACGTCTCATTTGACTTCTGCCCCATCTGTTGTAGCATTACTCTAGTAGGTCCCATTTCTGACACATGCTTGTAATTCTCCAAAAAGGCACGATATAAGTCTTTCCATGTTTTTATATTTGCTCGGCTCAACTGTGTATACCATTGCAACGCCGAACCTGTTAAACTATCTTGGAAGCAATGAATTAACAACTTCTCATCTCTGTTGAAAGCAGCCATCTTGCGGCAATACATAGTCATGTGAGCATTCGGGCACGTCGTTCCATCATATTTCTCAAAATCTGGCATTTTAAATTTCGGTGGTAAAACTAAATTAGACACCAACCCTAGATCAAACGCATCAGTATCTTGATCGGTTGCCCCCTGTATCTTCTGTATTTTTGCTTCTAACGCCTTGAAATGATCAGCGTATTTCTTCTCCATGTCTTGACGCACTTTGTCCACCTCGCTCATGAAGTTGAGATCCGGGACCTCTTCAACATTTGGAATAGTAAAATCAGCAACTTCTACGGGATGACTTGCAGATGCTCCCGTTTGGTCAAATTGAACCTTTGTAGGTACCGACTGCACTTTAGGTTGCCCTTTCATATGAGATGCAACATTCGTCTGACCCTCAGCTTCACTTGATCCACCAACCGGTGCTTTGTCCTTCTCTGATTCTTTCGGTCTTATCAAAGCTGTTAACTGACTGATAATATCTGCTTGCGCTTTAGCAATAGTGTCTTTCATGCTATTTTCTATTCCCTCTAGTCGATTCTGAAACTCCACGCGATCATCTTCTAACTTCTTTAATCTTTCTTCCATTGCTGACTTTTTAGCACGTGACCGTTTGGAATATGAATGCGGTATGATTGCGATTTAAAGTATTCACTGCCACAGAACCTTTTATTATTAAAAATTATTATTTTTAAAATTAATGATGCAAATGATGCATAAATGCATGAATGTATGTATGTATGCAATAAGGCATTGTATTCGAAGAACAGTATCTTAAAAACATCCGTTTGTCTAAAAAGTTCATATTCAAAGATAAATAATCAATAACTACAGAAAGCTGCTAGCTCTAATCCCCAGATTGGTCAACTCATGCAGTAAACGTACGATGACCTCCCCATGTTCTAGCTCAATGTCAGGTTGCTTTAGGAGTGTTGTAGCTTCCTTTGACAAAATCTGCACATAAGAGGCAATACTTCTGACTTGTTCTTTGAAGCTGACTAATTCGTTGTTTTGATATTGAATGGTGCGCTGCGCTGCTTCATACTTCGCTTTCCACGGCCCGATATCTTGGTATAAAGCTCCCTCATAGCTCGTTAATTTCTCCCTTAACTCTTGCACTTTGTTTTCAAGCGAAGCAACTTTCTGTTGTAAACCCTCTTTCTCCCTTTCAATCTAAACCTTGTCTTCATTGTGATACTTAGTAATCAACTCTTCCAGCTGTGTCACCTGGTTTGACAATTCGAAATTCCTTGCTTGCTCTTTCTCTAATTTATTCTTGGCTTTATAATCCGCTTCCCGTCCTTCGTGACATTTTTGTTCATAGAGCCTCTTGTATTCTTCCTTTTCTTTTGCCAACCTGTTCAAGCGATCGGGCGAACTCGGAATCTTCTTACTCCCACTTCCTTTCTGATATTTTCTCTTGTGTCCTTCATGCATATCTTGTAGTTCTTTCAAATCCCGACTTAACTTCTCGTTCTGAACTGTCAACTCTTTCTCTTTCCTCTCGTGCGTTAATATTTGATACTTTGCCATGTTTAACTCTTGCGTAAGATCGTAAACCGTCTTCTCATATCTCTGATTATCCAGCTCTCGATCTCGCTTCAGTTTCTCTATCACGGACGGTGCTTCTTGAGTAATCCCGCTTGACGATCCAACGATCCTGGGTATCTCCTGAAAAGTCTTATCATTTACTCTCTGTGTCCTCCAATCGTCATACCTGGCCATGACTTCCAGATCTCGGTAAGGCTGAACTTTCCTAAGTGTTTTCCACACTCTCAAAATCGTTTCATTCTTTGACTTATACCCGTCAGTCTTGTGTGCGTATTCGAAACCTGCCATCCCGGCTGTAGCAGGTATGAACTGTCTAGATCCGAACTGTCTGGAAACTAAAAGTGGGCAATAAGCTGTTCCGCCCCAAACTCCTGGCAATGGGACCCAATCTATTTCCCCGCATCTATACAGAAACACAGTTCCTCTACTCAACCAACAGGCCTTCCAAACAACATCTGTATCCGTCAAATTCTGAAAGAGTTCCTCCCATTGACTCTCCTCCTTCTTCTCTATGACACAATCCTTCAGATGCTCCGAAATAGGTGAATATGAAACAGTATGCCTTAGCGCATGATAAGGTGCATTCCAACGATGACCTCTGAACCAGATCTCCAATAACTGTGCACAACCCCAGAATCTTCCTTCACCTGATTTCTTACATGCTGTCAAAGACCTGTATGTCTCCGCCAAGATAGCAGGGGCTGGATTCACGCCTTTACCTAACCTCTCGAATAACCCGACAGTGGATGGATCTATATGTTCTGGGGTCCTCGGAAATAACACTAATCCATAAATGCATAAAGCATATATCCTTCTTACCTTTGATGGCTCTTCGCGACTATCCACTACTAACTCTTTCAAAACTTTCCAATTAACCCTCTGTTTATCCTCGTTCATGTCTGTACTATCTCGACTAGCAAGCTTCTCATCCCAAAACTCCTTAGCCTTTCCTGTAATCTGAGTTAACTTCTTTTTAAAGCCTGAAGTACTATTCGGCTTAACATAAATCTTGTCTCTCTTAACCATAGGACTGTTAATCAAGACCTCGTATTCCTCCAATGTCGGTGTCATATCAACCCGTCCAAAAGTAAAGCAGTTATATGCTGGGTTCTAGAATTGCGCCATTGCTCTGAGTAATTGTCTATCCACAGGTACCTTTAACAGTAATGCTATGTCCCCAAATTCCTTTTTAAACTGCTCTCTCATATCATCAGTCCACTGATCCCATATTTCCTGGACCTCCTGAAGACAGGGATTCTGAGTCGTGTTGATCTTCACATAACCTTTCATTGTTGACACACTTCCCGGCGGTAAACTATCTCCTTTCTCATATTGGACTGCCTCTGACCAACCCCAAACATCCGTATTATCATCTTCTACAATGATCACTTCAGACATTTTTGGATACTTTTAACTTCACTGTTTCTCGAATTTAATGCCAATGCGAATGATATGACAGGTAATAAAACAAAATAATAAAGCAAAGGAAAACAAAACAAAATTCGTGTTAGTACAGTGAATACAAGATCTAAACAAAATAATCACAAAAAGGAAATGTACTTAAAATAACCAGAGAACAGTTTATGTTGCATAAAATTAACCAGAGAATAGTTAAACAGAGAAATCCTAATTTCGGCGGCATTTCGGCAGCATACCGCCTTATCTTATGGTCCCTGTCTGGCTCCAATAGGGGTAGGTTTCTACTCTATGCGTGTGGGTTTCGGTCTAGACTCTGGGTTCCCGAACTGTCGTTACCGTCTACTGCGACGATAAGACATCGATTCGGTAGTATAGGTCCCTTACAACGGAGATGAAAACCTCACGACGCGTAAGGTTAGTATACCGGAAGCAGATAAAAATCCGAAACTCGGAGCTGGATAGCATCACGTCGGACAATATCTAACTCCCACTCAAGGGTAAAAGCTCGGGTCGAGAGCTGATGCATGAATGACAGATATATCACACAAAATGAAAATACTATCCTTATCCGAACGATATTTATTTGACAATAATGAATTGAATTAATATCTATATTCGAAATACCGAAATGCCACATGTAATTAATAATTAGGCCTGACTAACAAAAAGAAATTTTATTCCCTAGCGGAGTCGCCAAGCTGTCGCGACCATTTTAAAACCGAAAAGTGTGAAAAATAGCCTGGCGAGTTAATTTTGAAAAATCGAGTTTTTACCGCTTTTAATTGTTATTTAAGAAAAATCGGGGTTTTTGAAAAAAATATTTTATTTTAATTTTAAAAATGATTTGGAGTCACCACCGGCCACTTTGGTAGGCCAGACACCATAAAACAAACCAGAGATTCATTTTGAAAATATTTGGGTTCGGGAGTCGGTTACGCGTAAGGACGACCCTTACGAGCGCCCGAGATCGGTACCTTATTAATTACACGTGGCATTTTGGCATTTCGAATAATAATATTAATTTAATCCATTATTGTCAAATAAATATCACTCGAATAAGAATATCCTTTTGGGTAAAAAGATACATTTCTTTTAAATACGAGCTTTGCAAAAGACGTCCTAGAATAGGAAATCTTAACTCGTATTTAAAGAAATATAAATTTTGGCCCAAAAGGTTTTAAATGCATGATCGATTTATTATCTGGTTCATTTTAAGTTCTAACCTAAAAAGGCTCCATTGATTAAATGTTTAAACCCTATTAAATTATTAATTTCACCGGGTGTATTATGATAACATCCGAATGCACGGACACTACCATTTTGACACCAAACAAAATTAATAATACTATTAGTGTTTCTAGTTTGCCTAATTAATTGTATTAAATTCTAACCCTAAATTATTTTCATTTTCTATGTTTCGATGACGCGCCGAATACGATACCGAAGTACACTATTGGCCAACATAATGTTATTTCAAAACACTGACCACTTAGTGCATCCAAGATATATGATTAGAACGTCATCATTACTAAATTATCTCTCCTATTTAATTAATTAATTAATTAAAGTGACTAATCCTAAAAAGGCTCTAATTTTAATTAATCTAAGTGTACATTAAATGATATCCTAAACAAATATACTATATGATTTAAAAACATGCAAACAAAAATAAACAAATTAATTAAAGCAATTAAAACAATAAAGATGACAAAAGAGCTAAGTTACTTTTATTTAAAAGATATAGGAGCTCAAAAATAAACATCGGACAATTAAATTGACAAAGGGACTTGTAAGGCATAAAATAAAAAGACAAGGATTAAATTGACAAATGTTCAATTTTAGGGGTTGAATTAGACTTAATTAGATTCAATTTAAAATTAATCCTAAGCTTAGAAAATTTAATTAAATCCAATTAAATTAGATCTAAGTTTAAAATTAATTTTACTCCTAATTAACGTCTAAATTGATGAAATTTTGGGTTAATGGTTCGAATTGGGTTCAATTAGGGGTTAAATTGAGTGAAATTTAAAGTTTTAGGGGGTTAATTAAGGGATTTGGGACTAAAATGAATTACGGTTCAAAACCTGGGGGACCACGAGAGTAATTTCCCCAATTCTTTGAAACGCGCGTATCCGGGTTGACCCGGATCAAAACGCGCGGACCCTGAGGGTGCAAAACGGCAGCGTTTTGCTACCAAGCAAAACCCCTTTGGACCGAGTTGACTCGGCCATTTGGTTCCCCCTTTGACTCGGCCGACTCACCCATCTAAGGAAATCTCTCCAACTAACAACTAAAACCCAGAAAAGTTTCCTAAAAATGGATCAAAACCATGGTTTTTGCTTGGTGTTCTTCATTGTTCTTCCAAGAACAATGAAGAACACCAAGAACAACGCCCAGAACCGCCGCACACTCCGCCATCAGATCCAAAGCATCACCGCCAACCACCGCACCGACGAGTTTTCCGACCACCATCCCGGACCTCCGACCACCGTCAGAAAGTCTATTTCCGGCGCCGGTGACCATTTCCAGCACCGGGACACCACCGGAAACGTCAAAAACCCCTAAAAACACCCAAAAAACCCCTATTTATCGATCTAAACATCCAAAACCACTAAAAAAACAACCCAAACACCTAAATTACTTTGAATCAACATGGCATCCTAATTTAAATCCATACATCACCTAAAATATATAAAAACAAAACAAAAAAACTTACCTTTGCTACTCAAATTGCTGATGAACTCCCTCTCCCTTCAAATTGTTGCTCAATTTCCTTTTCTTTCTCCCCCTCTTCCCCTGCTGTCGTTCCCCTTTTTTCCTTTTTTAATTCCCTTTAACCATCATTTTCCTAACCGGCCATAGCCCCCATAACCGAACCAAAAACCACTTCCCCCTATCTTTTTGTTTGTTTTTTTTTATTTTTTTTTATTTTATTTAATTATTTTATTTATTTATTATTTACCTAGGACGAAATTCAAGTCCTACAGCTGCCCCTATTTGCTCAATGCTGTGGAATAGGAGACGAGCAAAGACTGAAAAAGACATGAATTTCGTCTGAACTTCTTGGCCTCTGTTATGCCAACAAAGCTTGAAGCTGTTCTTCTTATTATGAAATTCTTCAAGCAAGATACATGTTGTGGGACCTGAGGTTGTTCTTCTTATCATGAAATTCCTCGTATCCCGTGAAACATGGAGTTGTTCTTCTCATTATGAAATTCTCCATGGACTGAAGCTATTCTTCTCATTATGAATTTCTTTAGATAAAAAGATGATGATCCCGAAGCTGTTCTTCTTATTATGAAATTCTTCGTATCCCATCGAATTTGGAGTTGTTCTTCTTATTATGAAATTCTCCATGACCTGAAGCTGTTCTTCTTATTATGAATTTCTTCAGACAAAAGGTGATGAAACCTGAGGCTGTTCTTCTCATTATGAATTTCCTCATATTTCATAAAATTTGGAGCTGTTCTTATTATGAAATTCTCCATGACCTGAAGTTGTTCTTCTTATTATGAATTTCTTCAGGCAAAAGGTGATGAAACCCGAGGCTGTTCTTCTCATTATGAATTTCCTCGTATTTCATGAAATTTGGAGTTGCTCTTCTTATTATGAAATTCTCCATGACCTGAAGCTGTTCTTCTTATTATGAATTTCTTCAGACAAAAGGTGATGAAACCCGAGGCTGTTCTTCTCATTATGAATTTCCTCGTATTTCATGAAATTTGGAGTTGTTCTTCTTATTATGAAATTCTCCATGACCTGAAGCTGTTCTTCTTACTATGAATTTCTTCAGACAAAAGATGATGAAACCCGAAGCTGTTCTTCTCATATGAAACCGCGTCAAAAAAGAGGTGCAACACGAGGACTTCCCAAGAGGTCACCCATCCTAGTACTACTCTCGCCCAAGCACGCTTAACTGCGAAGTTCTGATGGGATTAGGTGCATTAGTGCTGGTATGATCGCACCCATCAGGAAATGCGCGCTAAACGTACCAAAGGGATCAACGGCGCGATTATTACTTGCACGCCCTTTTTTAGATAAAATCACGGGGGAAAGCGTGCCGGCAATTCGGATTCGAACAAAAAAAGATAATTACAAGCAAAAAAAATTAAAAAAAGATAATTAATTACATATGAAACCGCGTCAAAAAAGGGGTGCAACACGAGGACTTCCGAGGAGGTCACCCATCCTAGTACTACTCTCGCCCAACCACGCTTAACTGCGGAGTTCTGATGGGATCCGGTGCATTAGCGCTGGTATGATCGCACCCGTCAGGAAATGCGCGCTAAACTTACTAAAGGGATCAACGGCGCGATTATTACTTGCGCGCCTTTTTTTAGATAAAATCATGGGGGAAAGCGTGCGGCAATTCGGATTCGAACAAAAAAAGATAATTATAAGCAAAAAAATTAAAAAAAGATAATTAATTACATATGGGACCGCGTCAGAAAAGGGGTGCAACACGAGGACTTCCCAGGAAGTCACCCATCCTAGTACTACTCTCGCCCAAGCATGCTTTACTGCGGAGTTCTGATGGTATCCGGTGCATTAGTGCTGGTATGATCGCACCCGTCAGGAAATGCGCGCTAAACGTACCAAAGGGATCAACGGCGCGATTATTACTTGCGCACCCTTTTTTAGATAAAATCACGGGGGCAAGCGTGCCGGCAATTCGGATTCGAATAAAAAAAGATAATTACAAGCAAAAAAAAAATTAAAAAAAGATAATTAATTACATATGAAACCGCGTTAAAAAAGGGGTGCAACACGAGGACTTCCCACGAGGTCACCCATCCTAGTACTACTCTCGCCCTAGCACGCTTAACTGCGGAGTTCTGATGGGATCCGGTGCATTAGTGCTGGTATGATCGCACCCGTCAAGAAATGCGCGCTAAACGTACCAAAGGGATCAACGGCGCGATTATTACTTGCGCGCCTTTTTTTAGATAAAATCACGGGGGAAAGCGTGCCGGAAATTCGGATTCGAACAAAAAAAGATAATTACAAGAAAAAAATTAAAAAAAGATAATTAATTACATATGAAACCGCGTCAAAAAAGGGGTGCAACACGAGGACATCCCAGGAGGTCACCCATCCTAGTACTACACTCGCCCAAGCACGCATAACTGCGGAGTTCTGATGGGATCCGATGCATTAGTGCTGGTATGATCGCACCCGTCAGGAAATGCGCGCTAAACGTACCAAAGGGATCAACGACACAATTATTACTTGCGCGCCTTTTTTAGATAAAATCACGGGGAAAGCGTGCCGGCAATTCGGATTTGAACAAAAAAAAGATAATTACAAGCAAAAAAATTAAAAAAAGATAATTAATTACATATGAAACCGCGTCAAAAAAGGGGTGCGACACGAAGACATCAAAAGAGGTCACCCATCCTAGTACTACTCTCGCTCAAGCACGCTTAACTGTGAAGTTCTGATGGGATCCGGTGCATTAGTGCTAGTATGATCGCACCCATCAGGAAATGCGCGCTAAACGTACCAAAGGGATCAACGGCGCGATTATTACTTGCGCACCTTTTTTTAGATAAAATCACGGGGGAAAGCGTGCCGACAATTCGGATTCGAACAAAAAAGATAATTACAAGCAAAAAATATTAAAAAAAGATAATTAATTACATATGAAACCACGTCAAAAAAGGGGTGCAACACGAGGACTTCCCAGGAAGTCACCAATCCTAGTACTACTCTCGCCCAAGCACGCTTAACTGCGGAGTTCTGATGGGATCCGGTGCATTAGTGGTGGTATGATCGCACCCGTAGGAAATGCACGCTAAACGTACCAAAGCGATCAACGGCGCGATTATTACTTGCGCGCCTTTTTTTAGATAAAATCACGAGGGAATACGTGACGGCAATTCGGATTCGAACAAAAAAGGATAATTACAAGCAAAAAAAATTACAAAAAGATAATTAATTACATATGAAACCGCGTCAAAAAAGGAATGCAGCACGAGGACATCATAGAAGGTCACCCATCCTAGTACCACTCTCGCCCAAGCAATCTTAACTGCGGAGTTCTGATGGGATCCGGTGCATTAGTACTAGTATGATCGCACCCGTCAGGAAATGCGCGCTAAACGTACCAAAGGGATCAACGGCGCGATTATTACTTGCGCGCCTTTTTTTAGATAAAATCACGGGGGAAAGCGTGTCGGCAATTCGGATTCAAAAAAAAAAGATAATTATAAGCAAAAAAATTAAAAAAAGATAATTAATTACATATGAACCCGCGTCAAAAAAGCGGTCCAACACGAGGACTTCCCAAGAGGTCACCCATCCTAGTACTACTCTCGCCCAGGCACGCTTTACTGCGAAGTTCTGATGGGATCCGGTGCATTAGTGCTGCTATGATCGCACCCGTCAGGAAATGCGCGCTAAACGTACCAAAGGGATCAACGGAGCGATTATTACTTGCGCGCCTCTTTTAAGATAAAATCAAGGGGGAAAGCGTGCCGGCAATTCGGATTCGAACAAAAAAAGATAATTACAAGCAAAAAAACTTAAAAAAAGATAATTAATTACATATGGAACCGCATTAAAAAAGGGGTGCAACACAAGGACTTCACAAGAGGTCACCCATCCTAGTACTACTCTCGCCCAAGCACGCTTAACTACGGAGTTCTGATGGGATCCGGTGCATTAGTACTGGTATGATCGCACTCGTCAAGAAATGCGTGCTAAAAGTTCCAAAGGGATCAACGTCGCGATTATTACTTGCACGCCTTTTTTTAGATAAAATCACGGGGAAAAGCGTGCCGACAATTCGATTCAGACAAAAAAAGATTATTACAAGCAAAAAAAAAACTTAAGAAAGATAATTAATTACATATGAAACCGCGTCAAAAAAGGGTTGCAACACGAGGACTTCAAACAAAAAAAGATAATTACAAGCAAAAAAAACTTAAAAAAGATAATTAATTACAGATGAAACCGCGTCAAAAAAGGGTTGCAGCACGAGGACTTCCCAGAAGGTCACCCATCCTAGCACTACTCTCGCCCAAGTACGCTTGACTGCAGAGTTCTGATGGGATCTAGTGCATTAGTGATGGTATGATCGCACCCATCAGGAAATGCGCGCTAAACGTACCAAAGGGATCAACAGCGTGATTATTACTTGCGTGCCTTTTTTTAGTTAAAATCACGGGGGAAAGCGTGCCGGCAATTCGGATTATAACAAAAAAAAGATAATTACAAGCAAAAAAAATACAAAAAGATAATTAATTACATATGAAACCGCGTCAAAAAAGGGGTGCAACACGAGGACATCCCAGGAGGTCACCCATCCTAGTACTACTCTCACTCAAGCATGCTTAACTGCGGAGTTCTGATGGGATCCGGTGCATTAGTGCTAGTATGATCGCACCCGTCTAAAAATGTGCGCTAAACGTACCAAACGGATCAACGGCGCGATTATTACTTACGCGCCTTTTTTAGATAAAATCACGGGGGAAAGCGTGCCGGCAATTCGGATTCGAACAAAAAAAGATAATTACAAGCAAAAAAAATTACGAAAAGATAATTAATTACATATGAAACCGCTTCAAAAAAGGGGTGCAACACGAGGACTTCCCAGGAAGTCACCAATCCTAGTACTACTCTCGCCCAAGCATGCTTTACTGCGGAGTTCTGATGGTATCCGGTGCATTAGTGCTGGTATGATCGCACCCGTCAGGAAATGCGCGCTAAACGTACCAAAGGGATCAACGGCGCGATTATTACTTGCGCACCCTTTTTTAGATAAAATCACGGGGGCAAGCGTGCCGGCAATTCGGATTCGAATAAAAAAAGATAATTACAAGCAAAAAAAAAATTAAAAAAAGATAATTAATTACATATGAAACCGCGTTAAAAAAGGGGTGCAACACGAGGACTTCCCACGAGGTCACCCATCCTAGTACTACTCTCGCCCTAGCACGCTTAACTGCGGAGTTCTGATGGGATCCGGTGCATTAGTGCTGGTATGATCGCACCCGTCAAGAAATGCGCGCTAAACGTACCAAAGGGATCAACAGCGCGATTATTACTTGCGCGCCTTTTTTTAGATAAAATCACGGGGGAAAGCGTGCCGGAAATTCGGATTCGAACAAAAAAAGATAATTACAAGAAAAAAATTAAAAAAAGATAATTAATTACATATGAAACCGCGTCAAAAAAGGAATGCAGCACGAGGACATCCCAGGTGGTCACCCATCCTAGTACTACTCTCGCCCAAGCAAGCTTAACTGCGGAGTTCTGATGGGATCCGGTGCATTAGTACTAGTATGATCGCACCCGTCAAGAAATGCGCGCTAAACGTACCAAAGGGATCAACGGCGCGATTATTACTTGCGCGCCTTTTTTTAGATAAAATCACGGGGGAAAGCGTGTCGGCAATTCGGATTCAAACAAAAAAAGATAATTATAAGCAAAAAAAATTAGAAAAAGATAATTAATTACATATGAAACCGCGTCAAAAAAGCGGTCCAACACGAGGACTTCCCAAGAGGTCACCCATCCTAGTACTACTCTCGCCCAGGCACGCTTAACTGCGAAGTTTTGATGGGATCCGGTGCATTAGTGCTGCTATGATCTCACCCGTCAGGAAATGCGCGCTAAACGTACCAACGGGATTAACGGCGTGATTATTACTTGCGCTCCTTTTTTTAGATAAAATCACGGGGGAAAGCGTGCCGGCAATTTGGATTCGAACAAAAAAAGATAATTACAAGCAAAAAAAATTAAAAAAAGATAATTAATTACATATGAAACCACGTCAAAAAAGGGGTGCAACACGAGGACTTCCCAGGAAGTCACCCATCCTAGTACTACTCTCGCCCATGCACGCTTTACTGCGGAGTCTGATGGGATCCGGTGCATTAGTGCTGCTATGATCGCACCCGTCAGGAAATGCGAGCTAAACGTACCAAAGGGATCAAAGGAGCGATTATTACTTGCGCGCCTCTTTTAAGATAAAATGAAGGGGGAAAGCGTGCCGGCAATTCGGATTCGAACAAAAAAAGATAATTATAAGCAAAAAAAATTAAAAAAAGATAATTAATTACATATGAAACCGCTTCAAAAAAGGGGTGCAACACGAGGACTTCCTAGGAAGTCACCAATCCTAGTACTACTCTCGCCCAGGCACGCTTAACTGCGGAGTTCTGATGGGATCCGGTGCATTAGTGCTGGTATGATCGCACCCGTTAGGAAATGCGCGCTAAACGTACCAAAGGGATCAACGGCGCGATTATTACTTGCGCGCCTTTTTTTAGATAAAATCACGAGGGAATACGTGACGATAATTCGAATTCGAACAAAAAAAGATAATTACAAGCAAAAAAAATTACAAAAAGATAATTAATTACATATGAAACCGCGTCAAAAAAGGAATGCAGCACAAGGACATCCCAGGAGGTCACCCATCCTAGTACTACTCTCGCCCAAGCAAGCTTAACTGCGGAGTTCTGATGGGATCCGGCGCATTAGTACTAGTATGATCGCACCCGTCAAGAAATGCGCGCTAAACGTACCAAAGGGATCAACGGCGCGATTATTACTTGCGCGCCTTTTTTTAGATTAAATCACGGGGGAAAGCGTGTCGGCAATTCGGATTCAAACAAAAAAAGATAATTATAAGCAAAAAAAATTAGAAAAAGATAATTAATTACATATGAAACCGCGTCAAAAAAGCGGTCCAACACGAGGACTTCCCAAGAGGTCACCCATCCTAGTACTACTCTCGCCCAGGCACGCTTAACTGCGGAGTTCTGATGGGATCCGGTGCATTAGTGCTGCTATGATCTCACCCGTCAGGAAATGCGCGCTAAACGTACCAACGGGATCAACGGCGCGATTATTACTTGCGCACCTTTTTTTAGATAAAATCACGGGGGAAAGCGTGCCGGCAATTTGGATTCGAACAAAAAAAGATAATTACAAGCAAAAAAAATTAAAAAAAGATAATTAATTACATATGAAACCACGTCAAAAAACGAATGCAGCACGAGGACATCCCAGGAGGTCACCCATCCTAGTACTACTCTCGCCCAAGCACGCTTGACTGCGGAGTTCTGATGGGATCCGGTGCATTAGTACTAGTATGATCGCATCAGTCAAGAAATGCGCGCTAAACGTACCAAAGGGATCAACGGCGCGATTATTACTTGCGCGCCTTTTTTTAGATAAAATCACGGGAGAAAGCGTGTCGGCAATTCGGATTCAAACAAAAAAAGATAATTATAAGCAAAAAAAAATTAAAAAAAGATAATTAATTACATATGAAACCGCGTCAAAAAAGCGGTCCAACACGAGGACTTCCCAAGAGGTCACCCATCCTAGTACTACTCTCGCCCATGCACGCTTTACTGCGGAGTCTGATGGAATCCGGTGCATTAGTGCTGCTATGATCGCACCCGTCAGGAAATGCGCGCTAAACGTACCAAAGGGATCAACGGAGCGATTATTACTTGCGCGCCTCTTTTAAGATAAAATGAAGGGGGAAAGCGTGCCGGCAATTCGGATTCGAACAAAAAAAGATAATTATAAGCAAAAAAAATTAAAAAAAGATAATTAATTACATATGAAACCGCGTTAAAAAAGGGGTGCAACACGAGGACTTCCCAAGAGGTCACCCATCCTAGTACTACTATCGCCAAAGAACGCTTAACTGCGGAGTTCTGATTGGATCCGGTGCATTAGTGGTGGTATGATTGCACTCGTCAGGAAATGCGCGCTAAACGTTCCAAAGGGATCAACGTCGCAATTATTACTTCCATGCCTTTTTTTAGATAAAATCACGGGGGAAAGCGTGCCGACAATTCGGATTCAAACAAATAAAGATAATTACAAGCAAAAAAAAAATTAAAAAAAGATAATTAATTACATATGAAACCGCGTCAAAAAAGGGGTGCAACACAATGACTTCCCAGGAGGTCACCCATCCTAGTACTACTCTCGCCCAAGCATGCTTAGCTACGGAGTTCTGATGGGATACGGTGCGTTAGTGCTGGTATGATCGCACCCGTCAGGAAATGCGCGCTAAACGTACCAAAGGGATCAACGGCGCGATTATTACTTGCGCGCCTTTTTTAGATAAAATCACGGGGGAAAGCGTGCCGGCAATTCGGATTCGAACAAAAAAAGATAATTACAAGCAAAAAAATTAAAAAAAGATAATTAATTACATATGAAACCGCGTCAAAAAAGGGTTGCAACACGAGGACTTCCTAGGAGGTCACCCATCCTAGTACTACTCTCACCCAAGCACACTTAATTGCGGAGTTCTGATGGGATCCGATGCATTAGTGCTGGTATGATCGTACCCGTCAGGAAATGCGGGTTAAACGTACCAAAGGGATCAACGGCGCGATTATTACTTGCGCGCCTGTTTTTAGATGAAATCACGGGGGAAAGCGTGCCGGTAATTCGTATTCGAACAAAAAAAGATAATTACAAGCAAAAAAAAATTAAAAAAAGATAATTAATTACATATGAAACCGCGTCAAAAAAGGGATCAACGGCGCGATTATTACTTGCGCGCCTTTTTATAGATAAAATCACGGGGGAAAGCGTGACGCAATTCGGATTCGAATTAGAAAAGATAATTACAAGAAAAAAAATTAAAAAAAGATAATTAGTTACATATGAAACCGCGTCATAAAAGGGGTGCAACTCGAGGACTTCCCAAGAGGTCACCCATCCTAGTACAACTCTCCCCCGAGCAAGCTTAACTGCGGAGTTCTGATGGGAACCGGCGCATTAGTGCTGGTATGATCGCACCCGTCAGGAAGTGCGCGCTAAACGTACCAAAGGGATCAACGGCGCGATTATTACTTGCGCGCCTGTTTTTAGATAAAATCACGGGGGAAAGCGTGCCGACAATTCGTATTCGAACAAAAAAAGATAATTACAAGCAAAAAAAATTAAAAAAAGATAATTAATTACATATGAAACCGCGTCAAAAAAGGGGTGCAACACGAGGACTTCCCAGGAGGTCACCCATCCTAGTACTACTCTCGCCCAAGCACGCTTAGCTCCCGTCAGGAAATGCGCGCTACACGTACCAAAGGGATCAACGGCGCGATTATTACTTGTGCGCCTTTTTTTAGATAAAATCACGGGGGAAAGCGTGCCGACAATTCGTATTCGAACAAAGAAGCTAATTACAAGCGAAAAAAATTAAAAAAACATAATTAATTACATATGAAACCGCTTCAAAAAATGGTGCAACACGAGGACTTCCGAGGAGGTAACCCATCCTAGTACTACTCTCTCCCAAGCACGCTTAACTGCAGAGTTCTGATGGGATCCGGTACATTAGTGCTGGTATGATCGCACACATCAGAAAGTGCGCGCTAAACGTACCAAAGGGATCAACGATGCGATTATTACTTGCGCACCTTTTTTTAGATAAAATCATGGGGGAAGCGTGCCGACAATTCGGATTAGAACAAAAAAAGATAATTACAAGCAAAAAAAATTAAAAAAAGATAATTAATTACATATGAAACCGCGTCAAAAATGGGGTGCAACACGAGGATTTACCAGGAGGTCACCTATCCTAGTACTACTCTCTCCCAAGCACGCTTAACTGCGGAGTTCTGATCGGATCCGGTGCATTAGTGCTGATATGATCGCACCCGTCAGGAACTGCGCGCTAAACGTACCAAAGGGATCAACGACGCAATTATTACTTGCGCGCCTTTTTTTAGATAAAATCACGGGTGAAAGCGTGCCGGGAATTCGGATTCGAACAAAAAAAGATAATTACAAGCAAAAAAAATTAAAAAAAGATAATTAATTACATATGAAACCGCGTCAAAAAAGGGGTGCAACACGAGGACTTCCCAGGACGTCACCCATCCTAGTGCTACTCTCGCCCAAGCTTGCTTAACTGCGGAGTTCTAATGGGATCCGGTGCATTAGTGCTGGTATGATTGCACCCGTCAGGAACTGCGCGCTAAACGTACCAAAGGGATCAACGGCGCGATTATTACTTGCGCGCCTTTTTTTATATAAAATCACGGGGGAAAGCGTGCCGGCAATTCGTATTCAAACAAAAAAACATAATTACAAGCAAGAAAAATTAAAAAAAGATAATTAATTACATATGAAACCGCGTCAAAAAAGGGGTGCAACACGAGGACTTCCCAGGAGGTCACCCATCCTAGTACTACTCTCGCCCAAGCACGCTTTGCTGCGGAGTTCTCATGGGATACGGTGCATTAGTGCTGGTATGATCGCACCCGTCAGGAAATGCGCACTAAACGTACCAAAGGGATCAACGACGCGATTATTACTTGCGCGCCTTTTTTTAGATAAAATCACGGGAGAAAGCTTTTGCAAATTCTGATTCGAACAAAAAAAGATAATTACAAGCAAAAAAAATTAAAAAAGGATAATTAATTACATATGAAACCGCGTCAAAAAAGGGGTGCAACACGAGGACTTCCTAGGAGGTCACCCATCCTAGTACTACTCTCGCCCAAGCATGCTTAGCTGCGGAGTTCTGATGGGATCCGGTGCATTAGTGCTGGTATGATCGCACCCGTCAGGAAATGCGCGCTAAATGTACCAAAGGGATCAACGGCGCGATTATTACTTGCGCGCCTTTTTTTAGATAAAATCACGGGGGAAAGCGTGCCGGCAATTCGTATTCGAACAAAAAAAGATAATTACAAGCAAGAAAAATTAAAAAAAAGATAATTAATTACATATGAAATCGCGTTATAAAAGGGGTGCAACACGAGGACTTCCTAGGAGGTCACCCATCCTAGTACTACTCTCGCCCAAGCACGCTTAGCTGCGGAGTTCTGATGGGATCCGGTGCATTAGTGCTGGTATGATCGCACCCGTGAAGAAATGCGCGCTAAACGTACCAAAGGGATCAATGGCGTGATTATTACTTGCGCGCCTTTTTTTAGATAAAATCACGGGGGAAAGCGTGCCGGCAATTCGGGATCGAAGAAAAAAAGCTAATTACAAGCAAAAAAAATTAAAAAAAGATAATTAATTACATATGAAACCGCGTAAAAAAAGGAGTGCAACACGAGGACTTCCCAGGAGGTAACCTATCCTAGTACTACTCTCTCCCAAGCACACGCTTAACTGCGGAGTTCTGATGGGATCCGGAGCATTAGAGCTGGCTTGATCGCACCCGTCAGGAAATGCGCGCTAAACGTACTAAAGGGATCAACGGCGCTATTATTACTTGCGCGCCTTTTTTTAGATAAAATCACGGGGGAAAGCGTGCCGACAATTCGTATTCGAACAAAAAAGATAATTACAAGCAAAAAAATTAAAAAAAGATAAATAATTACATATGAAACCGCTTCAAAAAAGGGTGCAACACGAGGACTTCCCAGGAGGTAATCCATCCTAGTACCACTCTCTCCCAAGCACGCTTAACTGCGGAGTTCTGATGGGATCCGGTGCATTAGTGCTGGTATGATTGCACCCGTCAGGAAGTGCGCGCTAAACGTACCAAAGGGATCAACGACGCGATTATTACTTGCGCGCCTTTTTTTGATAAAATCAAGGGGGAAGCGTGCCAAAAATTCGGATTCGAACAAAAAAAGATAATTACAAGCAAAAAAATTAAAAAAAGATAATTAATTACATATGAAACCGCGTCAAAAAAGGGGTGCAACACGAGGACTTACCAGGAGGTCACCCATCCTAGTACTACTCTCTCCCAAGCACGCTTAACTACGAAGTTCTGATGGGATCCAGAGCATTAGTGCTGGTATGATCGCACCCGTCAGGAACTGCGCGCTAAACGTACCAAAGGGATCAACGACGCGATTATTACTTGCGCGCCTTTTTTTAGATAAAATCACGGGTGAAAGCGTGCCGGCAATTCGGATTCGAACAAAAAAAAATAATTACAAGCAAAAAAATTAAAAAAAGATAATTAATTACATATGAAACCGCATCAAAAAAGGGGTGCAACACGAGGACTTCCCAGGAGGTCACCCATCCTAGTACTACTCTCGCCCAAGCTTGCTTAACTGCGGAGTTCTAATGGGATCCGGTGCATTAGTGCTGGTATGATCGCACCCGTCAGGAACTGCGCGCTAAACGTACCAAAGGGATCAACGGCGCGATTATTACTTGCGCGCCTTTTTTAGATAAAATCACGGGGGAAAGCGTGCCGGCAATTCGGATTCGAACAAAAAAAGATAATTACAAGCAAAAAAATTAAAAAAAGATAATTAATTACATATGAAACCGCGTCAAAAAAGGGTTGCAACACGAGGACTTCCTAGGAGGTCACCCATCCTACTACTACTCTCACCCAACCACACTTAATTGCGGAGTTCTGATGGGATCCGATGCATTAGTGCTGGTATGATCGTACCCGTCAGGAAATGCGGGTTAAACGTACCAAAGGGATCAACGGCGCGATTATTACTTGCGCGCCTGTTTTTAGATGAAATCACGGGGGAAAGCGTGCCGGTAATTCGTATTCGAACAAAAAAAGATAATTACAAGCAAAAAAAAATTAAAAAAAGATAATTAATTACATATGAAACCGCGTCAAAAAAGGGATCAACGGCGCGATTATTACTTGCGCGCCTTTTTATAGATAAAATCACGGGGGAAAGCGTGACGCAATTCGGATTCGAATTAGAAAAGATAATTACAAGAAAAAAAATTAAAAAAAGATAATTAGTTACATATGAAACCGCGTCATAAAAGGGGTGCAACTCGAGGACTTCCCAAGAGGTCACCCATCCTAGTACAACTCTCCCCCGAGCAAGCTTAACTGCGGAGTTCTGATGGGAACCGGCGCATTAGTGCTGGTATGATCGCACCCGTCAGGAAGTGCGCGCTAAACGTACCAAAGGGATCAACGGCGCGATTATTACTTGCGCGCCTGTTTTTAGATAAAATCACGGGGGAAAGCGTGCCGACAATTCGTATTCGAACAAAAAAAGATAATTACAAGCAAAAAAAATTAAAAAAAGATAATTAATTACATATGAAACCGCGTCAAAAAAGGGGTGCAACACGAGGACTTCCCAGGAGGTCACCCATCCTAGTACTACTCTCGCCCAAGCACGCTTAGCTCCCCTCAGGAAATGCGCGCTACACGTACCAAAGGGATCAACGGCGCGATTATTACTTGTGCGCCTTTTTTTAGATAAAATCACGGGGGAAAGCGTGCCGACAATTCGTATTCGAACAAAAAAGCTAATTACAAGCGAAAAAAATTAAAAAAACATAATTAATTACATATGAAACCGCTTCAAAAAATGGTGCAACACGAGGACTTCCGAGGAGGTAACCCATCCTAGTACTACTCTCTCCCAAGCACGCTTAACTGCAGAGTTCTGATGGGATCCGGTACATTAGTGCTGGTATGATCGCACACATCAGAAAGTGCGCGCTAAACGTACCAAAGGGATCAACGATGCGATTATTACTTGCGCACCTTTTTTTAGATAAAATCATGGGGGAAGCGTGCCGACAATTCGGATTCGAACAAAAAAAGATAATTACAAGCAAAAAAAATTACAAAAAGATAATTAATTACATATGAAACCGCGTCAAAAATGGGGTGCAACACGAGGATTTACCAGGACGTCACCTATCCTAGTACTACTCTCTCCCAAGCACGCTTAACTGCGGAGTTCTGATCGGATCCGGTGCATTAGTGCTGATATGATCGCACCCGTCAGGAACTGCGCGCTAAACGTACCAAAGGGATCAACGACGCGATTATTACTTGCGCGCCTTTTTTTAGATAAAATCACGGGTGAAAGCGTGCCGGGAATTCGGATTCGAACAAAAAAAGATAATTACAAGCAAAAAAAATTAAAAAAAGATAATTAATTACATATGAAACCGCGTCAAAAAAGGGGTGCAACACGAGGACTTCCCAGGACGTCACCCATCCTAGTGCTACTCTCGCCCAAGCTTGCTTAACTGCGGAGTTCTAATGGGATCCGGTGCATTAGTGCTGGTATGATCGCACCCGTCAGGAACTGCGCGCTAAACGTACCAAAGGGATCAACGGCGCGATTATTACTTGCGCGCCTTTTTTTATATAAAATCACGGGGGAAAGCGTGCCGGCAATTCGTATTCAAACAAAAAAACATAATTACAAGCAAGAAAAATTAAAAAAAGATAATTAATTACATATGAAACCGCGTCAAAAAAGGGGTGCAACACGAGGACTTCCCAGGAGGTCACCCATACTAGTACTACTCTCGCCCAAGCACGCTTTGCTGCGGAGTTCTCATGGGATACGGTGCATTAGTGCTGGTATGATCGCACCCGTCAGGAAATGCGCACTAAACGTACCAAAGGGATCAACGACGCGATTATTACTTGCGCGCCTTTTTTTAGATAAAATCACGGGAGAAAGCTTTTGCAAATTCTGATTCGAACAAAAAAAGATAATTACAAGCAAAAAAAATTAAAAAAGGATAATTAATTACATATGAAACCGCGTCAAAAAAGGGGTGCAACAAGAGGACATCCCAGGAGGTCACCCATCCTAGTACTACTCTCACTCAAGCATGCTTAACTGCGGAGTTCTGATGGGATCCGGTGCATTAGTGCTAGTATGATCGCACCCGTCTAAAAATGTGCGCTAAACGTACCAAACGGATCAACGGCGCGATTATTACTTACGCGCCTTTTTTAGATAAAATCACGGGGGAAAGCGTGCCGGCAATTCGGATTCGAACAAAAAAAGATAATTACAAGCAAAAAAAATTACAAAAAGATAATTAATTACATATGAAACCGCTTCAAAAAAGGGGTGCAACACGAGGACTTCCCAGGAAGTCACCAATCCTAGTACTACTCTCGCCCAAGCACGCTTGACCGCGGTGTTTTGATAAGATCCGGTGCATTAGTGCTGGTATGATCGCACCCGTCAAGAAATGTGCGCTAAACGTACCAAAGGGATCAACGGCGCGATTATTACTTGCGCGCCTTTTTTTAGATAAAATCACGGGGGAAAGCGTGCCGGCAATTCGTATTCGAACAAAAAAAGATAATTACAAGCAAGAAAAATTAAAAAAAAGATAATTAATTACATATGAAATCGCGTTATAAAAGGGGTGCAACACGAGGACTTCCTAGGAGGTCACCCATCCTAGTACTACTCTCGCCCAAGCACGCTTAGCTGCGGAGTTCTGATGGGATCCGGTGCATTAGTGCTGGTATGATCGCACCCGTGAAGAAATGCGCGCTAAACGTACCAAAGGGATCAATGGCGTGATTATTACTTGCGCGCCTTTTTTTAGATAAAATCACGGGGGAAAGCGTGCCGGCAATTCGGGATCGAAGAAAAAAAGCTAATTACAAGCAAAAAAAATTAAAAAAAGATAATTAATTACATATGAAACCGCGTAAAAAAAGGAGTGCAACACGAGGACTTCCCAGGAGGTAACCTATCCTAGTACTACTCTCTCCCAAGCACACGCTTAACTGCGGAGTTCTGATGGGATCCGGAGCATTAGAGCTGGCTTGATCGCACCCTTCAGGAAATGCGCGCTAAACGTACTAAAGGGATCAACGGCGCTATTATTACTTGCGCGCCTTTTTTTAGATAAAATCACGGGGGAAAGCGTGCCGACAATTCGTATTCGAACAAAAAAGATAATTACAAGCAAAAAAATTAAAAAAAGATAAATAATTACATATGAAACCGCTTCAAAAAAGGGTGCAACACGAGGACTTCCCAGGAGGTAACCCATCCTAGTACCACTCTCTCCCAAGCACGCTTAACTGCGGAGTTCTGATGGGATCCGGTGCATTAGTGCTGGTATGATTGCACCCGTCAGGAAGTGCGCGCTAAACGTACCAAAGGGATCAACGACGCGATTATTACTTGCGCGCCTTTTTTTGATAAAATCAAGGGGGAAGCGTGCCAAAAATTCGGATTCGAACAAAAAAAGATAATTACAAGCAAAAAAAATTAAAAAAAGATAATTAATTACATATGAAACCGCGTCAAAAAAGGGGTGCAACACGAGGACTTACCAGGAGGTCACCCATCCTAGTACTACTCTCTCCCAAGCACGCTTAACTACGAAGTTCTGATGGGATCCAGAGCATTAGTGTTGGTATGATCGCACCCGTCAGGAACTGCGCGCTAAACGTACCAAAGGGATCAACGACGCGATTATTACTTGCGCGCCTTTTTTTAGATAAAATCACGGGTGAAAGCGTGCCGGCAATTCGGATTCGAACAAAAAAAAATAATTACAAGCAAAAAAATTAAAAAAAGATAATTAATTACATATGAAACCACATCAAAAAAGGGGTCCAACACGAGGACTTCCCAGGAGGTCACCCATCCTAGTACTACTCTCGCCCAAGCTTGCTTAACTGCGGAGTTCTAATGGGATCCGGTGCATTAGTGCTGGTATGATCGCACCCGTCAGGAACTGCGCGCTAAACGTACCAAAGGGATCAACGGCGCGATTATTACTTGCGCGCCTTTTTTTTAGATAAAATCATGGGGGAAAGTGTTTGGCAATTTGGATTCGAACAAAAAAAGATAATTAGAAGCAAAAAAAAATTAAAAAAAGATAATTAATTACATATGAAACCGCGTCAAAAAAAGGGTGCAGCACGAGGACTTCCCAGGAGGTCACCCATCCTAGTACTACTCTCGCCCAAGCTTGCTTAACTGCGGAGTTCTAATGGGATCCGGTGCATTAGTACTGGTATGATCGCACCCATCAGGAACTGCGCGCTAAACGTACCAAAGGGATCAACGGCGCGATTATTACTTGCGCGCCTTTTTTTTAGATAAAATCATGGGGGAAAGTGTTTGGCAATTTGGATTCGAACAAAAAAAGATAATTAGAAGCAAAAAAAAATTAAAAAAAGATAATTAATTACATATGAAACCGCGTCAAAAAAAGGGTGCAACACGAGGACTTCCCAGGAGGTCACCCATCCTAGTACTACTCTCGCCCAAGCTTCCTTAACTGCGGAGTTCTCATAGGATCCGGTGCATTAGTGCTGGTATGATCGCACCCGTCAGGAATTGCGCGCTAAACGTACCAAAGGGATCAACGGCGCGATTATTACTTGCGCGCCTTTTTTTAGATAAAATCACGGGGGAAAGCGTTTGGCAATTCGGATTCGAACAAAAAAAGATAATTACAAGCAAAAAAATTAAAAAAAGATAATTAATTACATATGAAACCGCGTCAAAAAAAGGGTGCAACAGGAGGACTTCCCAGGAGGTCACCCATCCTAGTACTACTGTCACCCAAAAACGCTTAATTGCGGAGTTCTAATGGGATCCGGTGCATTGGTGCTGGTATGATCGCACCCGTCAGGAAATGCGCGCTAAACGTACCAAAGGAATCAACGGCGCGATTATTACTTGCGCGCCTTTTTTTTAGATAAAATCACGGGGGAAGGCGTGCCGACAATTCGTATTCGAACAAAAAAAGATAATTACAAGCAAAAAAAATTAAAAAAAGATAATTAATTACATATGAAACCGCGTCAAAAAAGGGGTGCAACACGAAGACTTCCCAGGAGTTCACCCATCCTAGTACTACTCTCGCCCAAGCACGCTTAGCTCCCGTCAGGAAATGCGCGCTAAACATACCAAAGGGATCAACGGCGCGATTATTACTTGCGCGCCTTTTTTTTGATAAAATCACGGGGGAAAGCGTGCCGGCAATTCGGGTTCGAAGAAAAAAAGATAATTACAAGCAAAAAAAATTAAAAAAAGATAATTAATTACATATGAAACCGCGTTAGAAAAGGGGTGCAACACGAGGACTTCCCAGGAGGTAACCCATCCTAGTACTACTCTCTCCCAAGCACGCTTTACTGCGGAGTTCTGATGGGATCCGGTGCATTAGTGCTGGCATGATCGCACCCGTCAGGAAATACGCGCTAAACGTACTAAAGGGATCAACGGCGCGATTATTACTTGCGCGCCTTTTTTTAGTTAAAATCACGGGGGAAAGCGTGCCGACAATTCGTATTCGAACAAAAAAGATAATTACAAGCGAAAAAAATTAAAAAAAGATAATTAATTACATATGAAACCGCTTCAAAAAATGGTGCAACACGAGGACTTCGCAGGAGGTAACCCATCCTAGTACTACTCTCTCCCAAGCACACTTAACTGTAGAGTTCTGATGTGATCCAGTACATTAGTGCTGGTATGATCGCACACATCAGAAAGTGCGCGCTAAACGTACCAAAGGGATCAACGACGCGATTATTACTTGCGCGCCTTTTTCTAGATAAAATCATGGGGGAAGCGTGCCGACAATTCGGATTCGAACAAAAAAAGATAATTACAAGCAAAAAAAATTAAAAAAAGATAATTAATTACATATGAAACCGCGTCAAAAAAGGGGTGCAACACGAGGATTTACCAGGAGGTCACCTATCCTAGTACTACTCTCTCCCAAGCACGCTTAACTGCGGAGTTCTGATGGGATCCGGTGCATTAGTGCTGGTATGATCGCACCCGTCTGGAACTGCGCGCTAAACGTACCAAAGAGATCAACGACGCGATTATTACTTGCGCGCCTTTTTTTAGATAAAATCACGGGTGAAAGCGTGCCGTGAATTCGGATTCGAAAAAAAAAAGATAATTACAAGCAAAAAAATTAAAAAAAGATAATTAATTACATATGAAACCGCGTCAAAAAAGGGGTGCAACACGAGGACTTCCCAGGAGGTAAGCTATCCTAGTACTACTCTCTCCCAAGCACACGCTTAACTGCGGAGTTCTGATGGGATCCGGTGCATTAGTGCTGGCTTGATCGCACCCGTCAGGAAATACGCGCTAAACGTACTAAAGGGATCAACGGCGCGATTATTACTTGCGCGCCTTTTTTTAGATAAAATCACGGGGGAAAGCGTGCCGGCAATTCGTATTCGAACAAAAAAGATAATTACAAGCAAAAAAAATTAAAAAAAGATAATTAATTACATATGAAACCGCTTCAAAAAAGGGTGCAACACGAGGACTTCCCAGGAGGTAACCCATCCTAGTACTACTCTCTCCCAAGCACGCTTAACTGCGGAGTTCTGATGGGATCCGGTGCATTAGTGCTGGTATGATCGCACCCATGAAGAAATGCGCGCTAAACGTACCAAAGGGATCAACGGCGCGATTATTACTTGCGCGCCTTTTTTTAGATAAAATCACGCGGGAAAGCGTGCCGGCAATTCGGATTCGAACAAAAAAAGATAATTACAAGCAAAAAAAATTAAAAAAAGATAATTAATTACATATGAAACAGCGTCAAAAAAAGGGTACAATACGCGGACTTCCCAGGAGGTCACCCATCCTAGTACTACTCTCGCCCAAGCACGCTCCACTGCGGAGTTCTGATGGGATCCGGTGCATTAGTGCTGGTATGATCGCACCCATCAAGAAATGCGCGCTAGACGTACCAAAGGGATCAGCGGCGCGATTATTACTTGTGCGCCTTTTTTTTAGATAAAATCACGGGAGAAAGTGTGCCGGCAATTGGGATTCGAACAAAAAAAGATAATTACATGCAAAAAAAATTAAAAAAAGATAATTAATTACATACGAAACCGCGTCAAAAAAGGGGTGCAACACGAGGACTTCCCAGGAGGTCACCAATCCTAGTACTACTCTCGCCCAAGCACGCTTGACCGCGGTGTTTTGATAAGATCCGGTGCATTAGTGCTGGTATGATCGCACCCGTCAAGAAATGCGCGCTAAACGTACCAAAGGGATCAACGACGCGATTATTACTTGCGCGCCTTTTTTTAGATAAAATCACGGGGGAAAACGTGCCGACAATTCGGATTCGAACAAAAAAAGATAATTACAAGCAAAAAAAATTAAAAAAAAGATAATTAATTACATATGAAACCGCGTCAAAAAAGGGGTACAACACGAGGACTTCCTAGGAGTTCACCCATCCTAGTACTACTCTCGCCCAAGCACGCTTAACTGCAAAGTTCTGATGGGATCGGATGCATTAGTGTTGGTATAATCGCAACCGTCAGGAAATTCGCGCTAAACGTACCAAAGGGATCAACGACGCGATTATTACTTGCACGCCTTTTTTTAGATAAAATCACGGGAAAAGCGTGCCGGTAATTCGGATTCGAACAAAAAAAGATAATTACAAACAAAAAAAATTAAATAAAGATAATTAATTACATATGAAACCGCGTCAAAAAAGGGGTACAACACGAGGACTTCCCAGGAGATCACCCATCCTAGTACTACTCTCACCCAAGCACGCTTAACTACAAAGTTCTGATGGGATCCAGTGCATTAGTGCTGATATGATCGCACCCGTTAGGAACTGCGCGCTAAACGTACCAAAGGGATCAACGGTGCGATTATTACTTGCGCGCCATTTTTAGATAAAATCACGGGGAAAGCGTGCCGACAATTCGGATTCCAACAAAAAAAGATAATTACAAGCAAAAAAATTAAAAAAAGATAATTAATTACATATGAAACCGCGTGAAAAAAGTGGTGCAACACGAGGACTTCCCAGGAGGTCACCCATCCTAGTACTACTGTCACCCAAGCACGCTTCACTGCGAAGTTCTGATGGGATCCGGTGCATTTGTGCTGGTATGATCGCACCCGTCAGGAAATGCGCGCTAAACGTGCCAAAGGGATCAACGGCGCGATTATTACTTGCGCGCCTTTTTTTTAGATAAAATCACGGGGGAAAGCGTGCCGACAATTCGGATTCGAACAAAAAAAGATAATTACAAGCAAAAAAATTAAAAAAAGATAATTAATTACATATGAAACCGCGTCAAAAAGGGGTGCAACACGAGGACTTCCCAGGAGGTCTGTGACACCCTCGCCCCGGGTTAAGAGAGGGAGGTGCCGACCGGACATTCAAACTTGTAATTTAGACCAATGTTGTATCTAATTCCCGAATGTTTCGATTATTTTGTGAGTTAACTCAAGACAATTATGTGTAAAGCCTATTAATTTTGAGGCCAATTTAAAACTTTTTTGTACATATACAATTTACCAATTCGATTCATATTATCTATTCGTTTATCAATTTTAGTTCTAATTAATATTGGTGTTAACTTCTAATCAATTTTATTTTATTTAATCATCATTAACAATATCTTATTGATCAAGTAAACTTTCATTTTCAAGTTGAACCAAAATTGGCTAAGGGTATTGATACACCCCATAGAGGGGGTATCAGAATAGGGGTATCGAACCCTAGTTCGATACTGGTCAACTACGTTGACCCGTTGACCATGGCTGGGGAGCCTAGTTCGAAACAGGTATCGATGCAATTTCGATTCTGGAAGCCCAGCATCGAACCATGTATCGATGCCAGTCTTCCTCATTGACTTGTTGACTAAGGATGAGTAGCCTGGTTCGATACTGGCATCGATGCCATTTCGTTACTGGAACTCCCAGTATCGAACCAGGTACCGATGTTGGTCTATTCCAAGGACTCAATAGCTTAAAGTTATAATAGCCTGGCTCGATACTAGCATCGAACCAGGGAGATCTTAACGAAGCTTGGCATCGAACCAAGCTTCGATGCCATTTTGAATCTGCCAAGGGTGGTATCGATACCCATGTAAGTGGTATCGATACCCCTGCCCAAATTTCCAGACTTCTAACTTTTAAACACTTAGACACTACCAAAAGACCACCTATATGGCTCAACCATTTCTAAACTATAAGGGGCAATATTCAACACATTTAGACATCATTTATCAATTTGCTAACTTATTTGCTTTAGCCAATTAGCCATCCAACTATTTACCATCCACATTGACATTCTCAAATTTGGTTCTATGCTATGCATGTCAACATGGCTATCCTACAATTTCCAATTTCACATATGTATATATATTTTTCTATCAAGACCAATATGTATTCCATGGACCTAGTCCTTAACTACCAAAGCTAGCATAAATAAGACTTCCATAACAAGTAACCTAACCTCATTTAATCATGAGACTTATAGGCTAGATGCACCAAACAAGAATCTATGCAAGATTAGACCACAAGCTAAATCTAATATGCTCACCATGCCTTATGGCTTACAAACCAAGACAAATAACAAACCAAACATACAAAACCATGGGACAAGCCCTCAAATGCAAAATGCTAACATATCATGTTCACTAATGCCACCATTCTAGGAGTTAACAAAACATTACAATTACCATACATTGCTTGCTTGATGTCCTTGCTCCCGATCAATCTCGATCTAGCTCCTTAGCTCGATATCCTGTTAGTGGGAAGGAGGAAACGAGTGGTAAGTACTATGAAGTACTTAGTGAGGTAGCCCTAGTCTAACCATATTAGACATATGACACATATAACAAATAGCATGCTCAAGTCTAGCATTATATCGAGTACATAGCATCAATGGTGGCATGCTTCAATATAACAAATAAGTCAGTCCATGGCTTTATGTCAAGCAATATACAAGAGTGACATGCTTCTCATATCAATTTCAAGTCTAGCATACTATTCAAATTTCATGTTCTATATGCCAAGCAATATCTAACATGTAATCAAAGCATATTATACATTAATCAACTTCCAATTTCAAGTTTTCAATAAACGTTTCATTTCAAGGGCTACTTATAGCCAAGTGTTCATTTCCCATGTCCATGACCATTTCACATTCAAGTGCTACTTATAGCATCAATTACTTTTCATATTCTATATCAATACCAAATCAAGTATCAATGCTTCTCATATCAATCACATGTATATATGGATCACATTTACACTTTTTAGTCTTTCAATTAAGTTCGGGTGGTGCCTTGGTATAGTAAGACAAGGTAAGCGAGTCAACAAGAGTGTCACGAAGACACTAACAAGAGTACCACAAAAGCACTAACAAGAGTACCACAAAGGTACTAACAAGAGATACCCATGGTATCTAACAATTGGTGACTAACCACCAAACCAATCAAGAGTACCGAAGTACTAAACAAGAGTGCCGTAGCACTAAACAATGAGCTCAAGACCCTAGGCATGCCGTACTACCTATGACCAACTATCAACCAAGGCTCAATATCATTTTCATTTTCCATTGATCAATATTCAATTTACATTACCAAATTCATACCATCAAGAGCAAGTGTACATAACATGCTAACATATAAGATCAATCATGATCCAACATGCCATATGAACATATAGTCATGCATTTCATATTACCAAGCAATTAATCATATCATCGTAAGCATGCATGAATCACGTACCTGGCATCCGTAGCCGCATGTCCTACTTACCTCGGCATTTCCGAGCTATGCATATGTACTAAGCTAGTACTATCAACTAACAAGCATTTCATATCAAACAAATCATTTAACATTAGCCTCCTTCCCTTTTTATTACCAATTATAGATTAGTCCAATTACATAATAAAATCGAATTAAATAACAAATAGATGGTTAGGACCCTAGGTCCTAAACCTAAGGTTTGCCACACTCATCGTTAATTCCGAGCTATTTAGGGGTTGTAAATCGCGATCCCCTTGCCCTTCTTTCAAGTTTGCTCGAGCCTTTGCTCCTCCTCGTTATCCTCCTCCCTTGTATTCTCTAGCAATTTATACACACATAATATCTATTAGAATACATTCCATCATTTAATCCAAATGATCTTAGTCTTAACAAGGATAAACATGTGCATTTATACTTTACGGACAGTTTTGCTACCCTTCTGTAATTCGATCATATCTCTTAGATCCGATATCCGATTTTAGTCCATTTTACCTCTTTGGAAAGCTAGAAGTATCCTCTAAAAGGACCAATTAACCTTACATTTTAATTCCTATTATATCAGCTCCAGATTTCATTCGAATCGGGTCTGTCTAGAACCGGGACTGTTCGAACAGCCCTTACGGAAACACTTATATCTTTTTCTACCGAGCTCGGATTGAGGTTCCATAAATTTTCCCTTAAACTAGGTATATTGGAGTATCTTACTGCAAAGTTTCAGCTCCTAACTCCTTCATACGAGCCCTAGGGAATTTTCTCAAAAGTGCTATCCGGAATGACATTTCTAAGCGTTTTCGGCTAAGTTCTCTTCTATATGTTCAATCCCTAATTCCCAATTTATTTCCATGGATTTCCAGCACCTTTAACATGAACTCAAACTTATTTAGATCACTTCTTCATCAACTATTTTCATGCATGATTGACATTGAACCAATTAATGTACATTACACTTTCAAAATACTAAACCCAAGTCATAGCTAACTTCCATTCAACTTCTAACAACTTAAACTAAATTTTCAGCAACTACAAACATTTAATCTCATGCTAATCAACAATATAAAGGGGGTTTGAAAGACTTACTCGATTCTTCTTGGCTAGGGACTTCTACTTCTACCAATTTTTACATGAACTCAAGCTTATTCCCTTAAGCTCCCATGGAAACCTCTTCCCCTTTTTTTTTGATGTTGTCGTGCAAATGAGGGAGGAAGAAGAAATTTTTGGCTCCTTTTTGTTTGTTAATTAATGAGGGTGAAAGGTCCATTTCACCCTTAATGATATATCTAAAGTTGCTTTATTACTAGGGATAGTTTGTGAATCTAGGTATTTGCCATGCAACCTTTAATTTCTTCATTTAATTCAATTTGGTCTCTCACTTAAAGTCCAATTAACAAGTGGTTAGATTTAATTTAATATTTATTCGAACCGTTTTATCAACCCGATTTTTAGGGTGTTACAAGGTCACCCATCCTAGTACTACTCTCGCCCAATCACGCTTAACTACGGAGTTCTGATGGGCTCCGGTGCATTAGTGTTGGTATGATCGCACCCGTCAAGAAATGCGCGCTAAACGTACCAAAGGGATCAACAACGCGATTATTACTTGCGCGCCTTTTTTTAGATAAAATCACGGGGGAAAGCGTGCTGGCAATTCGGATTCGAACAAAAAAAAAAGATAATTACAAGCAAAAAAATTAAAACAAGATAATTAATTACATATGAAACCGCGTCAGAAAAGGGGTGCAACACGAGGACTTCCCAGGAGATCACCCATCCTAGTACTACTCTCGCCCAAGCACACTTAACTGCAGAGTTCTGATGGGATCCGGTGCATTAGTGCTAGTATGATCGCACCCGGCAGGAAATGCGCGCTAAACGTACCAAAGGGATCAACGGCGCGATTATTACTTGCGCGCCTTTTTTTAGATAAAATCACGGGGGAAAGCGTGCCGTCAATTCGGATTCGAACAATAAAAGATAATTACAAAAAAAAATTAAAAAAAAGATAATTAATTACATATGAAACCGCGTCAAAAAAGGGGTGCAACACAAGGACTTCCCAGGAGGTCACCCATCCTAGTACTACTATCGCCCAAGAACACTTAACTGCGGAGTTCTGATGGGATCCGATGCATTAGTGCTGGTATGATCACACCCGTCAAGAAATGCGCGCTAAACGTACCAAAGGGATCAACGGCGCGATTATTACTTGCGCGCCTTTTTTTAGATAAAATCACGGGGGAAAGCGTGCCGGCAATTCGGATTCGAACAAAAAAAGATAATTAGAAGCAAAAAAATTAAAAAAAAGATAATTAATTACATATGAAACCGCGTCAAAAAAGGGGTGCAACACAAGGACTTCCCAAGAGGTCACCCATTCTGGTACTACTCTCGCCCAAGCACGCTTAACTACGGAGTTTTGATGGGATGCGGTGCATTAGTGCTGGCATGATCGCACCCGTCAGGAAATGCGCGCTAAACGTACCAAAGGGATCAACGGCGCGATTATTACTTGTGTGCCTTTTTTTAGATAAAATCACGGGGGAAAACGTGCCGGCAATTCGGATTCGAACAAAAAAAGATAATTACAAGCAAAAAAATTAAAAAAGATAATTAATTACATATGAAACCGCGTCAAAAAAGGGGTGCAACACGAGGACTTCCCAGGACGTCACCCATCCTAATACTACTCTCGCCCAAGCACGCTTGACTGTGGAGTTCTGATTGGATCCGGTGCATTAGTGCTGGTATGATCGCACCCGTCAGGAACTGCACGCTAAACGTACCAAAGGGATCAACAACGTGATTATTACTTGCGCGCCTTTTTTTAGATAAAATCACGGGGGAAAGCGTGCCGGCAATTCGGATTCGAACAAAAAAAGATAATTACAAGCAAAAAAATTTAAAAAAGATAATTAATTACATATGAAACCGCGTCAAAAAAGGGGTACAACACGACGACTTCCCAGGAGGTCACCCATCCTAATACTACTCTCGCCCAAGCATGCTTAACTACAGAGTTCTGATGGGATCCGGTGCATTAGTGCTGGTATGATCGCACCCGTCAGGAAATGCGCGCTAAACGTACCAAAGGGATCAACGGCGCGATTATTACTTGCGCGCCTTTTTTTAGATAAAATCACAGGGGAAAGCGTGCCGGCAATTCGGATTCGAACAAAAAAAGATAATTACAAGCAAAAAAAATTAAAAAAAAGATAATTAATTACATATGAAACCGCGTCAAAAAAGGGGTGCAACACGAGGACTTCCCAGGAGGTCACCCATCCTAGTAATACTCTCGCCCAAGCACGCTTAACTACAGAGTTCTGATTGAATGGACAAATCTCGGCCCCGAGAATGATACATAGGAAGATTTCACTGTCCTCCAATCATAATTTCTAAAATTCGACCCTTGGGGACAAGGCTTGAGTGAGCGGGGGGTATTGTCACAATGGTGAATCAGGAAGCGGGAAAACAAGTAAAGTTTGAAATGTTGTAAAGAGACTAAAGGAAACAATGCCGTTTTCATAAAGGAAAAGAATTGAAAGGATGGAACAAACCTAGGAGTTATCTGATATGCTGAGCTGGCTTGGGTACAACTGGAGGAAACCAACCCTGGCAATCGTTATAAAAAGATGAGAGTAGTGGACATGTGTCCATGAATAATTGTGTCCTAGTTAAAAGGACTATATTATGCTTTCATTGTATAGCTTCTGGATTTTATGTTGAGTATTGATGTAAAGCTTCTTCATCTTCAATCTAATACCTTTCTCCATTTTGAAACCTCATTTCTTATCCTTTTCTATATTTTCTATTACAAAGTGTTACAAATGAAGAATGTGATCGATTCATGGTGTGTATCTTAGACTTCTTTTTACCACAAGAGATATATGGATCCACCTAAATCTTGCTTTATGATATTATACCTTTGCATCACATTTTAAAAGATATGCATGGTTCACAAGCTTGGTTATGGGAATTGGGAGGAATTGAAAGCTGTATTTCATACATCACCCATGTTTCGATTTGAATGATTTGTGAAGTCATGGACAACACAAAAGTTAGTTCGGAGATGTGATACTCTCGTTCGATTGGTTGAGAAGGAAAACCAAGAATATGATGAGAGGGAACGGCAAGCCCGCAAGGAAATGAAACTTACCAAGGTTCTGCACATGTTTTACCTTATTTGCTACTGAAAATACATGCACAAGTCATCACTATGCTTCAATCATTTAGAATTATGTAGCATTTGTTCAATTTCGTATGCTTATACGAGATGATCTTCCAATTACCATGATCCTTATTTCAGAATATGACTCCATCAAAGCGTGGAGCGAGGCAGCCAATTGAGAGTCCCACTCAAAACGATGATTATACGAACTCCTAGGTTCATTTTAAACCGAAATCTTGGGATTTTGTTTGATGAGTTTGACTTTTCTTTCAATATTAAGTGGTGTTTGTGTGATGAAGATGTTTCAGGGTAAAAAAGAAGTGGAGACGAGTCATTTGAATCACATGTTTTGGGTTGAAAATCCCCTCGATGTGAGAATAAGGAATTGGGATGTGGTTTGCATTTGAGTACACTAGGGATTTTTAATCACATTGAAAATGGAACTATATGTATGGGGCTTACTACTGAATCTGATTGGATTTGGAACTATAGGTATATAAAAACCATGGCTTTTTACTATATATTATTAATAGAGGCGTAACATATTTTTTTATTTCTTTTAAATAAATTTACTTGTTCAAAGATGCAACACCAATGAACCCAGTACATCAACAATTTCATATTAAAATAAGGTCAAAACTTAAAGTTGTTCTTGCCCTACCCTAACATGAATCAACTTCTAGCATGCACAAACTCTTATTTTCCGGGTAGAAACGGAGAAATTGTGTTTATATCTTTCAACAAACGTGTTTCTTGCCAGAATTCAGCAAAATGACATGCATCAAATAAATTATTTTGGCATGTTTCAGTCATTTGTTCCCTCGGCTTCTCACCCTATAATTTTTACAACATACTTAGAGTAAGAGATGAGGGTCATCTTAATTTGAAGGTTTAAATTATAATCTTTGTAAATTTTAAGGGTTTACTTAAAAATTTTAATAATTTGAAGGGATTTAATAAGAATTTTTAAAAAATATGAGACATGATCTAATAAATAAATATATTCAAAATTTGATGTTTAATATGATTTTTTTAAAATATTGAGGAACCATTTTTTATTTTAAGGGACAAATTCAACTTTTTGTTTAATTTTAGGATCCATAACCGCTCATAGTTCTCGTTAAATTCTCTTACTTTTTTAGTGTTTAGAGGGCAGTCTCTGTGAGATTATTGCCGTTTTGATTCATCCCAACGACCCATTGAGTTTGAAATTTTTCTCTCTTTTTATTTCATTTGAATTTCCTCTCTTTTGTTGCTAATTATATTTGCTCATTGAGTTTGATTTTTGGTTTGTTCGTTTTATATTTTTATTTTATAAACTAAAATTCAAGAAAACTACCTAAAAGAAATAGTCTGATCTCTAAACTTTAAGAACAAGAAATTTACACGTTTTACGTATCAATTGAAAAGAAGTCTTAATGATTACTTTAACCCTATATATATATTATCATTTATCTTTTAAAAAAATTAAAATATTTTACACCTTAAAATTTAAATCGCTACTTTTGTTATCACAAGGTTAGGGAAGAAGACACCGTTCAAAGTAAGAAACTTCATGAATTTACAATGCTGAAGAAAAACGTAGATATAAAAATTGGAAGCGATTGAAATCCATAAAGTTGATGTCGGCACATTGCTCGTGTTTAATCTTGTAACTATGATATTACCGATAGTTTTCTAGGCTAAAGTTGATGTCGACAAAGAATTGTTTATAGATATATGAGAGATTTGGATGATTGAACTCTTCTTCGACATTTGAAAGTTGTAGCGAGGTAAAAATTTGTAGATGTCACTAAAAATTTATTTTTGGGTTGGAAAACATTTTAAATTCAATTCAAAATTTAATGTCTTTCTCGTGGGGGTTTTGGTTTAAAAATGTGTTATGAAAAATTGGAGTTGCCGCCATCCATTTAGGTAAATCGGAAGCTATAAAACCAGAGATTTGGAAAATTAGGATTCGGAAGTCGGTTACGGATGGGGAAAGATTAGCATCCCCACATAACCCAAAAATTGGTACCTTGATAATTACCTCTTTATTAATATTAAATTTTCTAGGCTAAAGTGATGATAGAATTAAAATTTAATTGAATGTGGACATTTATTTTAAAGCACCTAAACCTGAAGGTAAGCGTCCGAACTACTACCACTACATTGGAGTTGGCCTCTCTTACGACCGAATTTAAGGGATCCACATTGAACAAATTAAATAGTCATATGCAATTCTTAATTAAAAAATAAATTACATATAATGCAATAAATAATTAAAAACATAAATAAATGCATACATACAACTATTAACATAAATTAGATCTAATCTAAATCATAAATTTAAAACATACATAAATACTAATCTAAAACATAAATTAAAACATAATAAATACTAATCTAAAACATAAATTTAAACATACAAAATATAAAATATTAATCTAATACATATTAATAAACAATAAATTTTTAATTATACAAAATGCAACATAAATAAAAAGGAGAAAAATATACCAAAAGATTCGAACGACGAACCCCGATTGATCCTCGTCGAGATCTACCATGACCCCTTCAAAGTTTTAAACTAGATCGGATCTAAAATAAGACCCCGATCGAACCACCCAAAATTTATGGGAGAGCTAGGCTCTCAAAATAGGATTATATGGATATTTTACCTCACCCAATTGGTTCCCTTTTTTCATGTGGCCTATGCCCCCTTTTTATAGGTACTTGGGGGAGAGCAAAGCTAATCCCCAAATAATATGACATTCTTCAAAACCCCATATTTTCTTTTTTCCCTTTCTTTAAATGAAAATATTACTACACTAGAATTAAAAAAAATGAGTGATTACAAAGGTCTTCCAACTTTGTTTCTTTGACTTTTTGTAGGCGTCATTGATCTAGATAAAAACGATTACGGATTTAGGCACAAAAAATATATATGCAAATTTAATCGTATTCAATCCAATAATAATTAATACTCAAGGTTTTAAAATAAAACAAATTTGGTTTTAAAAAATGATTTTTTTTAAAATACGAAAATGTTTTTATATTCGAATAAAAAATAGGAATTTTTGAAAATTTTTGTGGGATTTTGAATACCCATACATAAAAACATAATTATATACACAAATAATAAATTTTAACTAAAGAAATTCCAACGAAAATTAAGGTTTTCAAAATATTACCTTGAGGTAGGGATTTGGGTGTGTAACACTCGACTCGGATGCCACTTTGGGCCTCCGGCCCAAAACCTGTATTTCAAAATTTCGACTCCAAGCCCAAATAAAAATAGTTCAAGCTTGAATGAAACCATAACATACCAACGGTTTGAAATCCAAATGTGACATGATCCAATATTTAAAAAATTACGGAGCTCCAAAATATTACAAACTCATTTAAAACATTTGACCCAAATAAATAAATAGAGTTACAATTACATATAGGGTTTGACAAAGTACTAGCTCACTACATATAATCATTGTACTCTGACACAAGTCGATACTGAAATTCAAACTTCGATGGTGCTCCACAAAACCGACTTCACCTAATGCATAATAACGCACGCAACATATACATATCATATCACATCACAAAAGAAACACAAGTGAGGCCCGCGTCCACATAGTATCAGGATCCTACACTCAGGATTAAGGCCGCCCTCAAATCCTATGCCCGGAATGTTACATCGGACATCTTCGAACGAGGCCGCCCAACGTTCGGAATAAAATGGGATAGAGGCCGCCCAACCAATCCCATGTTCGGAATGTTACATTGAACATCTTCAAGTGAGGCCGCCCAACACTTGGAATAAAGGTATTCAATACATCACCCGAAATATTACATCGGATAGCCTTCGACGTGTTAAAACACTTTTGGATATCCGGATTTCCATCAAACAATGACTCAACACACATAAATGATCCACCTAGGACCTTCACATCAAAACATATTTAGACTCGTCATAACTTAGTCTTTTGGGGTTAATATCATCAATCTTGGTTTAACAATTCATTTCGTTATTTTTAAGATTTATAGGAACCCTTAATTATAATTATCGAACCTCATTCTCTACATCACATATACAAGATTTCACAGGGGTTTCGATACTCCCTATGTGGGTTATCGAAACACTCTGAATCGATACCCTTACCTAAAAGGGTATCGAAACGCAAGCTATCGATACTGGTACCGACACACTTTGACCAACTTAAGGTCAACCAAGGGAGACTTTCCTGCTTCGATATTGTATCGAATCGGAGAGTCCACTATAAGTACCCGTATCGAAACACGGGCAAGGCATTTCGAAACTACTGCTCAAATAGTTTATTTCTTGCTCAGGGGTATCGATACTGGTATCGATACCCCCTGCACGAACCTACAATTTTGCACATGGATTTTCTAAGAATCATTCCCAACATTAACCTTTTGATCCTAAAGTGTTTCTATTTAAACTTAGGGATGTTTAGAGTGTTTTAACATCATTTTCATGTCATAAACACATTAATCCAAAATCTAACATTAATGACTCAAACACAAACAACCAAGCATACAAACATGTATCTACATGAAATGCGTTCTACCATGACATGAATGATAAAGAGATGAGTTGGGAGTACCAACCTTGAGCAAAAACAGCAATAAAAATGATTTCCACCCTCCTAAAGCCTTTTCCTTGCCCAACCTTTATGATGAAGCTCCCACTTCTTTCTCTAAAAGAAAGGATTAAGACCAACCATAAGACAAAGCTAGGGATGTTTTTAACTCTTAAAAACATCAAGAAAGTAGAGAACTCTTAAAAACTCTCAAACCCGGACTTCCTTCTTCAACCTCACAAACCATCTCCCTCCACCAAAACTAACCTTATTTACCTTAAAACATAGATCTCTCCAAGCTCTATAACTTCATCTATTGCACTAAAACGTGATTCAATGTAACACCCTTAGCCCGACCTAGACGGAACTAGCACTAACGGGTTACACGAGGAATATCGAACCAAACCCGCGAAGGTCCAATTCGATAAACAACCCTGAAAACCGATATGTTTTTTTCTTAACTAGATGCATAATTAAGTTCCTATGTGTATCGAGGTCATGCATAACGAAAATGGAAACATTCGATTCACAATTAATCATTAAACTCTCATATAAAACATAAGGACCAAAACGCAAATAACTTTAATTTCTATAATAAACCGGAACTTCAATCTACCAAGGTTCAATTAAGCATGCACAGAACACGCACATTAAAATTCAGATCATTATAGCATCATCAATTTCGTGTTTCAATGTTTAGGTACCTAATTGTAAAGCTCACAAATCATAGGGACTAAAACTAACATTAATTTACCCAATACGGATTTAAGTGAACATCATGCATCAAAGTGATATTACAACTCAAAATGGTACACTTGGCATCTATATTCAATTACGGAAGAATATCTGATCTAATGTGCGTTTACAGCACTCAAATTGTCACTTTTGGGTCAGAGGTATCGATACCTTTGGTATCGGTATCAATACCCTAGCATGAAGCTTATAAAAAAGGCCTTCGAAGCTCAATGGTATCGAAATAGCCTTAGGCAGTATCGATACCCTGGAGACCAGTGGGGTAATTGCATCGAACCATGGTTCGATGCCGCCCAAAATTATGCTTGAGGTATCGATACCTGTCCTAGGGGTATCGGTACCCCCTGTTCCAGAAGCATAAATCGACTCTTTTCAAGGGTAGCATACAACCCATACATGTCCAACAATCATTCCCAACTATATGCATACTTCCCTAGTCCCAACAAGCAATTAAAGCATGCAATCACCAACATCAAAAACCTCAAAATACCTATAAGCATGCTTCCTAAGTTGTGACCAAAAATTAGAGGATCAAACATGCTTAACATCCATCAATAAGCCAACAACATTACATTCCACCAAACATCAACCACTCAAGCAAACTTAAAGGTTTTATTACAAGTCTTTATTTGAAACCAAAGTTCAAATCTACGAGATTGGTTTACACATTGCCAAGCCCCAAATTATTTGTCAAAACATACCAAAAATGTGAGGTCTTTTCCCCTTGGTACTCTTGCTTCGAAAGTAGCCTCAAATGTTCTTATTTTTCTAAAAAGATGAATAAAGAGCTTAAGCAAGATATGCTTAGTGAGGTAGCTCTAAACAAGATCATCAATGCATAAGTTTAAAATCACAATTTAATCAAAACTTGTAATGCTTTCCTTAACATCAATCATGCTTGTATTACCAAAACATTTCCTTGAGTATGCATAACAAAATCAAAGTGTTTTATAAGTAGTGCACAATGTTCCAAATCATTCCATGTATGCATATTGGCTTTCTAGTGATCACTTGTTATGAATCTAAAATCAAAGTGTTTTATAAGTAGTGCACAATGTTCCGAATACGCGAATCCATTGTTTTAGAGACCCTTAGTCTCGTCATGACACAAAGTCACCATTGACATGACACAAAGTCACCATTGACATGACACGAAGTCACCCTTAACAAGCTCTACCACGTACGGTTGGACACGAAGTCACCCTTGTTACGTGTAGGCGGCTCTACCATGTGCGGTTATACACATAGTCACCCTCACTACGTGTAGGCATTTTTCTTTAATTTCATAATCTTTATAGTGCACTCAATCCTAATGACATGTCATTTGTATTCGAATCTAAAGTTAGTGTCACTAAGCCAATATCAATTCCAATTATGCATGTTAATTTGCTGCTCATAATGCATCCATAATGTGTTCAATAAATGAACCGAAAGTCATGCCCATGGCACCATCAAATGTAAGGCAAATAACCACATATTATTTCAATTCATTTCCATGCTTCCAGCAATTAACACATGCATGCACCATTTCAAAATCATGATTATGCATTTCCAAAATCTCATTGAATCGTCATCATAAATGCCATTACCGAAAATAGCCGAAACTTACAATAATGCATCAAAATCATTTACTTTACTTACTCTTGAACTATGGAAAGTTTTCACACTATTCCATAGCCCCCAAAACAGAACCGAATCTTTGTGAAACATTTTTAATCCGAAATCACTCACCGACAAGCGAAACAAGCCCTCGCCGACGCTCTGACGACAACACCAATGCACCAGCCAATTACGGACCTTTTAGCACTTCCTCTACAACATTAAAAACAGAGCATATGCACATCATAACATGCTCAAAATAACAGCCACATTAAACCTCCACAAAACTATCGAAAACCTTGTCGAAAAGACCGAAAACTAAGCCAAAACTTATCCGGAACAATATCAGCCCTTAACCTTATGAATCTAAAATCTAATCCACCTCAATTATGAACTAAAAACACTTTCAAACCATCCATATACCTCCAGCAAAAGCAGAACACTTAAAACAGCCCCTAAAACAACCGAAAACTACTTTAAAACACCACCGATTATATTTTTCCGGGATTAACTTGATGTTAACTCATTTCAAGACTCAATCAATCATTTAATTGACATAATATCATTAAGAAATCATCCTAATTACAGCATTAATTGCGATCTAAAAAGATTTCTCAAAAACCTCCATAAAACTCATAGATCTTGAATTAAAAACACAAAATTAAAGATCACTTGTTGATGAGCAAGCCAATACTTGAGAATTTCAATAAAGAACCTTAGAAAAAAGATGAGAAACCAAAATTTTACCTTAGAGATTAGATCCACCAAAAGATGAGAAATCCTCCCTTGATTTCCTTGAAAATGGATATTGATTTTGCAAAATTGATAAGTAGGTTTTGTAGAGAATGAAAAGATGAGTAAAATGAATTAAATCTTGTTGAAAATGAAGAAGAAATCAGCAAGTAATTGAAGAAATTTAGAGAAGAAGATGGAGAGAAAATGGAGAGAAAATTTGGGAGAAAAGATGAGAAAATGGGAAGTTACAAAAGAAAATGAAAATAACTTTTTTTTATTAAAACTAATTAAAACAAATTTAGTGGATAATCTTTAATTAAAAATAAATTGGGTTAATGGTCCTCTAAGGATTCTAAGTATGGCTTACTTTCCAATTTAATCACTAAAAATCTTAATTTCCGAAAATTTCCAATTAAACCCCTAAACTTTTCCAAAATTCACAATTTAATCACTAGTATAAAATTAAGCCTAATTAAAAATCAAATTAAGGCTCAATAATATTCCTTTAACTATAAAACACCATTTTAATATTTTTAAACCTTTTCGCAAAATTATTACTTGTCCGATTGAATTATTATTATTTTAATTTTCCCGGAATTAATGAACCGAAGAATCCGATTCGACTTGAATCGAATCATCCAAACCAACACTCAAACTACTAACCTCAAAACCGGGATGTTACATTCAAAGCCCACAAGAACAAGTTAGCACCTTTACTCTCTTGTTCGGGTTGGAAGAAAGATGAAGATAAAGAGACCATGGTGACTTCACCCTTTTCAGATTTTCCTACAGCACAAAACCCCCCACCAAACCCCCTCTTTCAACTATTTATGAAATTACCAACATGCCCTTAGCCTACAACTTAAGCCCAAACACAAATACTCAAAATCCAACAACTAGGCCCAACTCACTCTATTGGGGGCCCAAAACCAAAGCCCAAACACTCGGGTTAACCCGACACTCGGATCCAAATCTGGGTCTTTACAACTTCCCCTCCTTAAAGAAAATTTCCTCCTCAAAATTTACCTGACAAGAAGAGATGCGGGTACTGAGCTCTCACGTTTTTTTTCGCTTCCCACGTTGCTTCTTCAATTCTGTGATTCCTCCACAACACTTTTACCAAAGGTATGCACTTGTTACGAAGTTCCTTAACTCCTCTATCTAAGATTTCGATAGGTCTTTCCTCATATGTCAAATTCCTATTGACTTTGATTTCCTCAAGCTGAACCACATACGAAGGATCAAAACCGTAAAGTCTCAACATAGACACATGGAATACATCGTGTATATGTGTTAACTCAGGAGGTAAAGCTAGCTGATAAGCTACCGTTTCAGCCCTCTGCAAAACCTCATAAGGTCCGACGTACCTTAGACTCAACTTTTCTTTGCAACCAAACCGGATGATCCCTTTCCACGAAGATACCTTGAGAAACATTTTGTTGTTCAAAATTGTTTAAAACTCTGTTGTTTCCTTTCATTCCACACAAAAAGAACACCTTTCTGAAGCAATTTGGTCAAAGGTGTCGCTATGATCGAAAAACCTTTAACGAACCTCCTATAATATTCGGCAAGCCCAAGAAAGCTACGGACCTTCGATACATTCCTTGGTGGTTTTCATTCCACCACAACTTGAATTTTCTAGGGATCTACTCGGATTCCATCCGCTGCAACTATGTGGCCAAGAAATGCCACCTCAGACAACCAAAACTCACATTTACTAAACTTGGCGTACAGACGTCTATCCCTCAACACCTGAAGAAATACTCTTAGGTGATAGTCATGCTCCTCCTCTGAACGTGAATACACCAAGATGTCTTCAATGAACACAACCACAAACTAATTGACATAAGGTTGAAAGATCCATTTCATCAAGTCCATAAAAATTGCAGGTGCATTTGGGAGCCCGAACGACATCACTAGGAGTTATCCTTCTCTTTTGCCAATCTGTCTACTGCGGGGAGTAGTAACCTTGCATTGCAAAAGAATTGTGGTAACCATCTTTTATTCATCAAACTATTATTAGCCTCCAGTTTTCTATGGATCAGAAACCATACCTTGTTACACATGGGATTCAACCTATGTTGTAGATGTTTCAAATGTAAACTGCAATGGTTTTGGAACTCGTACAAGGTACATAAGTATCCACAGCACAACACTAGCATATGTGGTTTGAGTAGTTGGTAATAGAACAAGCAATGGGGCAAGGATGCAAGGGGAGCATGGTAACAATGCGGGTTCTGGTTTAGTGCAGGTTTTTCCTGTGCGAAATGTTATTATTGCAGCTGATCCAGCATGTGTTACTGTAGAAATATCCAGTGCAACACAATCTGCACTTAATGAGTTGTCACTATCCTCTGTTATGGCTGGAATCAATTCAATAATTAAAAATTTAGTCAATATGCAAGGAGAAAACCAGAGTGTTACAACTAATCAACTGATTTTGCAATCACTTGCATTTCGAAGCTCTTTTATAAGGGTTGTTGACTTGAAGAAACTATTACCGGTTCGTTCTTCATTATCGATCAAAGCTAGCAGAGCATGTGGACACGTTTGATCGAATCATAGAAAAACTGTTTTGTTTTAATCCTTGAGGACAAGGATGCTTTGAAAGAGGAGTATTGTAATGGCCCTTGCTGAGAATTGGACCGTTGGAGTAAAGAGTTCCTATTTTAGTTAGCCGTTTAAGTTTGTTTTAGTGGTTAAGTGATGTTAATGAAACGCAACGTTTTGATGGTCTGGTTAATACATAAAATGTGGTCGTTTAAGGGAGTCCTAGGTTAAAAACTCTATAAGGAAGGTTGAATCAATCATCGATTGAATAAAATAGAATTTGTCTTCCCCTTATTTCTTCTTCTTTTTCTACTCTAATCTGATTCTTTTCTTCCTTTGCTTTCTTAAATATTCTTCGATCAGTTTTGTTGTGTTACATAGGGACATCTGATCCATCTGATTCATCAGGCACATCTTCTTCAGTGTTTTCACCAAAATCAAGTTCCATATCAGTATTCTCGATTTTAACTCCAGATTCATTCTCAAAGCTATTTGGAAGGAGCCTGCTGTAATTTTCCTTTTCATTCTCCTTCTGTAAGTTTGTTTTGGATATTCTAGATAACCTCAAGAGGTTCACACGCTTAATAGCACTGGACTGATCTTTATGCTTCTCCTCCACTGCTCTTCCAGATGCCTTTGTTTGAGTCTTACGGCCAATTGGTGTACCCTTAATTGTTGTCTCATGTCTTCTTAAACACACAAATGAACTCTCATCGTTTCTTGAAGCCCCTTTTGAATCTTTTCCCCTATATTTAGAAGGGGTCTTGCTTTGAGATCTGTCACCGGTACGCTCTGAGAGACATGATTTAACATATAACTCAATCATATTTTCAAAAGTAGGCTGAGGAGGTAAAGGTAATAGAGAAAATCTTTTCCTACAAAAGGCATGTATAAAAAGCTCAGACCACTTTATTCTCTCAACTGGATCTTTGATCAGCAGAGAATTAACAATATTGACAAAAGAAGGGCTTGGACTTCCCAGGAGAGGACGGGTTGGATCTGAGATAATGGATTTTACAAGTTGAGTGAATTCTCTTCCTACAAAAGGAGGCCTCCTTGTATAACACTCGTATAGTACACAACCTAGGACCAAAAATCAGATGCAAAAGAACAGACACCTCCATCCTCAAACAATTCAGGAGCCATATAACAAGGTGTTCCTCGCTTCGCTTGTGGCAGCTAAAAAGAGGTGCATAGGTAGAAAGCACAACAATGAACAACATAGAAATGGAAATGGAAATATAAATTGACAAGATTTCTAATGTAATTTATGTATACACAGAATGTCAAAAAGGTTACAAGAACCTACCATGGAAGAAGGTGTTTTAGATATGTCACTCAACTTTCTTGCAAGTGCAAAGTCACATAACTGCATCAAACGTATATCAAAATTTGAAAATTACATAGGAATTAGGTAATAGCAACTTCACATTACATTAGTAATAGGGTATGGATACCTTCGTATGGCCATTCTCATCCAAAAGGATGTTTGATGGTTTTAAATCACAGTAAATGATTCCTTTTGAATATAAATATCTAATAACAAAACATTTCCATTAATAACTCATGAAAGACACCAAAAGAAGAACAAAATCATACTATACACTAACTACAATAAAACTAAAAAATGGAGAATCCTTACCGCAAAGCTTTGACAATATCATATGCCAAAAAATGAATCGAATCTTCCGACAGTTTACCATCCTGAAATTCCATCAAAAACTTATAATGCACTGAAAACATGTTCTCACTTTTCACACTAGCATAATGGCTTTCAAGATCCTCAAATCAAACTTGTAAATGAAAACAACAAATAATTATTATGATCGTTACTACAATAGCAAGAAATAATAAGAAATAGAGGAAGGGGATAAGAAGAAGAAATAGAATTCAGAAGAATCCTGAATCTAAGGAAGAGAATAACCTCAGCAAAACGTTTAACAATTTTTATAATCTTTTCCTAGAGGCTCTGGGCTTATTTATACCGATAATATTGCCAACTAATTTGAGTGATCGCATGATATTTTCCGGTTCATAACAATAGTTCTTGCCATTCTTAAACTTTAAAGTACCTGCTGTAGTAAGGTCATGAGATCTCCACCCGTACAGTATTCTTAAACATCAGCTTAATTATCCAAAGCATATCAAAATGAATATAAAAATATTACTTCTTGAAGAACTTTGCTCCTCGGTGTTTTACAGAAGCTTTTAGTTGCAAAAATAGCAGCTTAATTTGCAACACTTGTACGTTTATTTTCATTTGTTGTTTATCAATGATGATATTGCCTGGAGTAAAGCTCAATGTATGAAAGACTTGAGTGTCATGAATAATAAGTTGAAACTAGGTTGCCATGACTTTATTCGGATCAACTTGTGGTCTCAAGTTGAAGCATGATACTTGGTTGGTGATGTATGCTTATTGGCTTAATTTTGTTTGGTTGTTGTTAAGCCTTTTGTATGATCATTGTATGAGTTATAAGAATTCTTTTGGAACTAATGGTAAGGCTAAATTACCCAGTGGTATCGAAACGAGTTGATATCGTTTCGAAACACGGGATTAAACAAACGTCTAAGGACTTAAATCTAGGTATGCGTTTCGGAACCAACTCCCTACGTTTTAATACGAGTATGCTTGTATAGACAGGCATATCAAAACAGAAAACAGAGTGTATCGAAACCAGGTTTGACATTGTTAAAACGTTTTGAAACGAAGCCATAGACGTTTCGATACACGGGCTTGTTACGTAGGCTATCGGGTGAAAATGGGTCGAGGTATCGATACACTTGTTAGATGTTTCGAAACCCCTTTGCCTTACCAATAGTTTCAAAATGGGTAAGAGAAGCTTCGATACCCCTGTCTGTTATGGTAGTTAAAGGCTGAAATGCAAGTTCAGATTCTTTATGTTTTAGTCCTTAAACTTTGTTATGGCAATTAAATGAGTTGTAGACATAATCTTAAGTTGAAATTTGATATTAAAGCATTTAATGAACTTAATTAAAGATTGATAACACTAATTTAATATTTGGTCCCTAAATTTATAGAAATTTACAATTTGGTCCTTTTTACGAATATGGTGCAATCGATGCTTGTTTTGTCTTCCGTTTCAAATGTTGGGCTCCTAGTTGAATGAATGTACATCTAGGACACTAAATCCTCTAGAAAAGATAAAAGAAAAAAAATAGGATTGTTTATTGGTTCAAATCTTTTTGGATTTGTATCGATATTTTCCGTGTAATTCGTTCGATCGGGTTTCATTTGTTGGTATCAGAGCCAAGTTAGGTTTCTTTTGTGATTTGTGGATGTGCTTGTGTGGTGGTTGATTGTTTGTCTATGCTTAGTGGTTGATTTATGTTATGGCATAGTAGTGATTGCTTTGTCTAACAAGAACGATATTTGCAAACATGATTAAATCTTGTTGCATTGTAATGAAATTGATTATATAAAGAGGTAAACATGGTCGTGAGTTGCTTGATTGAGTGAATTGAATATTATGTGGCGTTAACTACTGTTTTGACCATGTTCTAATATTGTCTTGTATATGAAATTTATGCATGAGAAACGAAATGTGCTTAGATTTTAAATGTTGCATTCATTGTTGTTAATGGGTTTAGAAAATGATTTGTGAGTTGAACATCCTATGAGTTTGTAAAGTTGATATGTTATAGAGCTGGATTGAATTGCATTGGTTAATGCATTAGATTTTAGGATGGTTTAATATGATGCTTAATGCATGTTGTGGACAATAATTGAAAAGTGTTGTGCATACTTTTGGAAAATACACATGTTATGTGGTTATACATTCCTGGTGCTAATCAAAGTTAATGATTGTGCTATTTAATGACTGAGTATATGTGTTGCTAGGGTTTATTTTTGGATACTCATTGCTCTAACTACTACTATAAAATTGTTTTATAATGTACTTGAGTTACTTGGAACTTGCTTCGTGCTGGCCTAATAGATTTGCAAAATGTTATCACATGTTAAAAATTTTGTTATTGTGTCAATATATGACTAAAAAGAGATCTAAGACTTGTTACTAGAGGAGTTGTGGAGATCAGTAAGTCGGTAGAAAGGTTTGTGTTATGTTCTTTTATATGGTGTTGTGGTGTCCGATCTTGAGTCGACTGGTCCTCGATCATGTTTGAGTGTAAACTGATTATGAAACAATTTAGTCTGGGAATTTGTTGTGCTGGTGAGTAGCGGATTACTACATCACTAAGAGTGCCCTTGGGAGTTTTACAGTGCTTTGGGTGCAAAGTGAATCGAACGTACTAGAAACGTTCGGGTGGTGGTATGGAAGAGTATCCTTTAAGTATCAAGCTTCTGGGATTTTGAACGTTGAGATGAAAGGGTTTCAAGTAGGAAGTTGAAGTTTCGGAGTTGAGGATGTTGTTTGTGGGTGTGGACAATAATCATGCATAGTATAAGAGCACTTATATGTATATGTATTAGATATTTTAGGACATGCAAGCTTTCTTAAGCTTGACATTAGAGATTGCATTTGCATGCACTTGCATAGACATCTAGGTGACATACAGAAAATCATGCACACATTTGTCCATACTTGCGAATATTTTCCTCTTGGAAATGGGAGTTGTGTCATGGTTAGTCTTTTCTAAAGGGAAGGTATGGGTTTATTGATAAGTGCTCAAAAGACTATCATTTTTCACACCTTTCATGGACAATAATTACTTAATCTACACCTACTTGGGCTAATGCATGAGCTTAATGTGTGATATTTGGATGCTTTGCCTTCGTGACAAATAAGGATGATATTTATAGAAAATGTAAGTTTTAATGCATCTTTGTGCATTTGCAGGTAGACTTGGGCCGGGGAAATAACCAATCTCTAGGGTCGCGGCAGCATGATAAGGAAGCTTGGAAAGCAGCGAAGGACAATAAGCGAAAATAGGGCAATGAACTATGAAGCAGACCCTGATCGAACCAGCCACATATGGGAGCTTCTACTGATGGAAGCTGAGCAAACTCAAAGATAGACCTTCGCCGGGACAACAGATACAACCTGCCAAGGCGGGGAATTCCATAATACCAAAAGTCAAAGTGGTGATCGACTTGAAGAGCATAAAAAGCTGGATTTTTCTAGACACTCTGCGTGGCAATTAGAGTTCGAGAAGGCGGTGAAAAGTTGGAAAGAAGTTAAAGTTTGTGTTTGGTCAAAAGCCATTAAATTACATCAAATTAAAGAGATTCACCTCTTTAAGGAAAGAAACATCCAAACTAACTTTACTTCTTCTCTAAGGCTGATGTCGCCCTAATTTTAGCTTATATAAAGGATGTGTCGTTCAAGAAGACAAGGGAGGAGAGTTCACCATAGATCTTAGAGATTTCTTTGTTTTCATCATGTTCTAAATTCTTCTAGGATTTAGGTGAAAGTTGTCGAGTATTTGTGGGAGAAAATTGTACTTTGTTTTCTTGTTTCATGCAATAAAATATCAAGGTTTGCTTATTCTTTGCCATTCATTGTTCTTGCATTCAAGCTCGGGAGAGAAGTTTGTGAGAGATTTATTTATCTAATATCGGGAGAGTTAGATTCACGAAAGAAATAAGTACAATATTTTTCTAGCTGGAAAATACTAACTCGGCCTAGGGATAGGTTAGAGTATCAGCGGCTAAAAGAAGTGTGAGATTGGTTGGTGGTTATAGTTGATTCACGCCGGGAGGTATCATCAAGGACTAGTCATCAACAATACTTCGATTTAGGGATAAGCGGAGTCATCAGAGGAAACTTTGCCGAACCTTGGAGAAGTCCACCCAAGAGCAAGGAATTGCCGCGGTGGACGTAACCCTTCACTGTCGAGATAGTAAAACTGCAGTTCTGCCGAGGCAGTGTTGTATAGTTGTAGTAGACAGAAACGAGTCAATTGAACCCATAATACGACACAAATGGATCCTGGCCATTCTCTCAATCTGATTTTATTTTCATTCTCTATTCTCTTTTTATTATTCAAGTTGTTTTAGTTTAATTCAGAACAATCAAATTAATCTGTGTTTTTATTTTATTTCTTTTGCAGAGCGAGAAGAGAAAAAGAAACATATTAAGTACACCAATCCCTGTGGAGACGATACTCTATATTCATCACCTTATTACTTGCGAAGTGTACACTTGCACAAATTGCACAACTCTTTCTACACGCAACAAGTTTTTGCCGCCATTGCCGGGGATTGACAACTAAAATTTTGTTATCTTTATTCTCTCGCATTTTAAGTTAGTTTTATTAAACTTCGGTTTTTATTGGTGTATGACCAGGGCAAACCCAAGCAATCCTATGTACGAGCTAGATCCAGAGATTGAACGCACGTGCCAAAGGTTGAGAAGACAAATCCGAGTAGTTATGGCAGATAACCCAGAAGAGCAGAACTTACCCGCTGGCAATGGAGGACTTCCGCCGCCACCATTGCCGCAGCAACTTACAGTTTGGGATTTCCTGGAAGAGGATTTGAAAGGGTTAAATCTAGGAGTTGTTACACCAGAAATCGAAGCGGCCCACTGATGGAGGCTAGAAAGTCCTTCTTTTATAATGAAGCATTTGTTCTTTCCACCTTTGTCAGATTGTAGTATTTAAGATGTCGAACCCACGAGGATTGGCTTTACTTACGCAATTTATTCTTCCTGCACAAT